>OX382339.1:8299433-9502249 GCA_947507615.1 Hemithea aestivaria | reverse complement strand
GGGGGAGAAGGGGGAAGGGGAGGGGAAGGGAGGGGGAGGGGGAAGGGGGGACGGGAGGGGGAAGGGGGAGGGGGAGGGGAAGGGGGAGGGGAGGGGGAGGGGGAAGGGGAGGTGAAGGGGTGAGGGGGAGGGGGAGAAGGGGAGGGGGAGAAGAGACGGTGGGTGGAGGAAGGGAGAAGGGAGGGGGAAGGGGAGGGAGGAAGGGGAGGAGAGAAGGGGAGGGGGAGAAGGGAGGAGTGGGTGAGAAGGGAGGGGGAGGGGGGAGGGGGAAGGGGAGGGGGAAGTGGAGGGGAGGGGGAAGGTGGAATGGGGAGAAGGGAGGGGGAGAAGGGGGGGAAGGGGGAGAAGGCAGGGGGAGGGATGAGGGGGGAGGAGGAGAAGGGAGAGGGTTACATATTTTGAAAGCGCTGCGTTGAGGTTTTTTTTTTAATTTTTAATTTAATACACTTGTTGCTATAGTAAGCTAGCTGTGCGGCGTGCGCATGTTTCTCTGTCTATCTCTCTCTCTCTCTTATAGAAAGCAAGCCAGATATTTTCATTTCTATTTCGCATTGAACAGTGTGGTGTCGCGACGATTATTTTTGTTCAGTGTATACAGGTTTTTTTGTAAATAATAAATCGTGTAAATCGTGGGAACTTCGTTCCATCCGGGTGACCCTTGACACCTCTCAAGTTTTTAAAAATGTATGTGTTCTCCTATCTACTACAATACGTATAAGATAAATAAATACTCGTATTTGTACATCGTGTACCAGGACACCATGAACATGGAGATCTATTTATTATTATACTAGCTGCGACCCGCACTGTTACCCGCGGCACAGTTATTGCCGATAAAACTTGATTATAATAATTTTGGCCAAATGGGGTTACGGCGTAGATTTTGGCCAAGTGTGATAACGGCGAAGATTTTTGCCAAGTGGGGTCGATGGCGAAGATAAGTACATGATAAGTACGCTGTCATGGAAGAGTCTTTCTGAGATATTGACATATCAAGTTTGACAGCTGTCATCTGAAGTTAGAAGTAGATTTCCTCAAGATCTTTCATTTATTCCATGACAGCGTACTTATCATGTACTTATCTTCGCCATCGACCCCACTTGGCAAAAGTCTTCGCCGTTATCACACTTGGCCAAAATCTACGCCGTAACCCCACTTGGCCAAAATTATTATAATCAATTTTTATCGGCAATAACTGTGCCGCGGGTAACAGCGCGGGTCGCAGCTAGTATAATAATAAAAAACTTGAGAGGTGTCAAGAGACACCCGGATGGAACGAAGTTCCCACGATTTACACGATTTATTATTTACAAAAAACCTGTATACACTCAAAATAATCGTCGCGACACCACACTGTTCAATGCGAAATAGAAATGAAAATATCTGGCTTGCTTTCTATAAGAGAGAGAGAGACAGAGAAACATGCGCACGCCGCACAGCTAGCTTACTATAGCAACAAGTGAATAAATTAAAAATTTAAAAACAACCCCCAACGCAGCGCTTTCAAAATATGTAATTAGCGGTTTTTGGTGGCGGCCATCTTAAATTTTAAATTTATCATAGTGCGTTGTATTCTACTAGTTAAGCCCCCCCCATCCCTCATTCCCCTCCCCCTCACATCCCCCCCATCATCCCCCATCCGCCCTCATCCCTCCTATTCCCCCCTTCATCCCATCCCCCTCCCCTTCCCTCACCCCTCCCCATTCCCCTCACCCCTCCCCTTTCCCATCCCCTTACCCTCCCCTCCCCCTTCTCCCCTCCCCTCCCATTCCCTCCCATCCCCTCCCCTTCACCCTCCAATTCCCCCTCTCCCTGCCCCCTCCTCCCCTCTCCCTTTCCACTCCCCTTTCCTCTTCCCCCTCCCACTTCCCCCTCCCTCTTCCCCCTTCCCCCTCCCACTTTACCCCTCCCCACCCTTCCCCCTGCCCCCCTCACTCCCCCCTTCCCCTCACCTCCCTCCCTCCCCCTACCCCTTCACCCCTCCCCCTCTCTTCTCCCTGCTTTTTTGCGTCGGGGGTTAAAAACTTATAACACCCCGTCGTTTTTGCGTCGGGGGTTAAAAACTTATAACACTCCGTCGTTTTTGCGTCGGGGGTTAAAACTTTAATACCTACATATTGACTTAATGATTTCAACAAATAACTTGCATTGCATAGGATCAAGACATTTTATTCCAAGCGACTACATGTTGTATTACTCGGCCGCGTAAGTGATGCATTGGTGTGCGTCGCGCTCAGCTAATATACCTAAACTTGAACGGGCTTCCCTCACTATAAATGCTCTTAAGTTGGCCTTAAAAGTGAAAGTGAAGGAAGGTAAAATTGTCAGATAGGTTGTGGAATTCAGGAACCATGGAATCGATTTGAGCTGGGGGAAGGATAGTATGACAAATGAGAAACGGATTTAGCTTAAATTACAATATAGATAGTTAAAAGTTATCGGGAAAGGACAACAAATTGTTTAATTCCGGAAAAAGGAACGTGGAAGTTTGTGAAGGCAATCAATAAACGCTAAATTGATGTAGCTGTAATTTAGTATGGAGGTATTTTGAATTCCAGGGAAGGACACAAGATTGTTTCCTGCGGTAGAGAAACAAAACTCCATAGAAATACTTAGCCCAATATTTTTCGCTATCCAGAGCGGGAGTGAATATGACCATGTACTAAATCTACGCCCACAAAGCCGCAGGGATGGAAATCAAATCATTTTCGTTTGGGTGCAACAAAATTTTCGCTTTATGAATTGACTTTCACGCGCTACGAAGTGCGCGCGGGGTCAGCTAGTTAATATTATAATAAAAAATCAGGGGGAAAAACTGCTGGTAAGCTTGAAATCAATCCCAAAAAGGCAGGACACATTATATCTTTGTATTAGTTAATTGTTGTAAGGATATAATTTTAACTAGTTTTATCTGCCTATTATAAAATATTATTGGTTTGATATTTCAGAAGAAAAATAATACGCGATAAGAACGCTATCTAAACAAGCGTAGGCAGCGCAGCGTAGGAGATACCGACAAGAAAAACTTACTTACCTAATAATACGACAATCGACTGTAAATCATTGCTACTCACATGGCTATAGTTGATTATATATTGGAAAATTGTATAACACTAAATAATAACTGAGAATACAAACCATATTACTATTCTGGAAAGTAAATAGCATGTCGTTTGTAAGCTCATCCTCACTGTCACTCATTTTGTAAGTTTGTAGTATTTATTTACACAGTTAACTACAAATTCGATAACACTTTATCGTATAACACTTTATCGATTTATCGTATTTATTTCAACACAATAATCACATTTTTAAGCACATAATTCTTCGCTCAGTAATTATAATTTTGTTTTTAACGGAAAACTTCAAATTCCGAATTGCTTCAAGCAAGCTTGACAGGTACAGATTATAGTAATTTACCATAGATCATAGAATATAAACGCTTAACTCTCATTTTACACAGAGTATATTTTATGCCTTCACTTCACTATCGCCGAAGCTCGTTCTACCTAATCTATGGCTCGTTATTTGTGTGTTCGTCTATATACGGCACGTACATCGTGCAAGCATCCACATTATCGGCGGTAAACGTGAGGGTATCACTTTGTTGATCGTCCACCGTACAAGATGGACGTGGAGTGTGTTGCTGCTGCGACAATTTATTTAATCTGAGTTATTGGGCGAGTCTTCTGGAGAATTCGAAAACTTTATACGCATGTCATCAAGCAGTTACCTATTTGGTGCGAAAAATATCCCCATTAATATAAAAAAAAAAAACACGATTTTCAGGGACTCCATACCAGTAAAAAATACGACTTGCCATCACTTTAAGATTTTTGGCTACTGGGGCTGGGGATAGTTATAGAAGCTTGCACTATTTGTTTAAACACGAGTGCAACGCTTCACTGTCCGACGGCGAATGAATGATCGGCGATAGTGTGGGCACCTCAACGCAACCATCCGGCGATTCCCTTTGCTGCGTGCTCGAAAAACCGACAATTCACGGATCAGAGGCGGACATAGACGAACCCCGGCAGATAGAGCCAAATATGCCCTCTACATTATCGTATCCGCGCTTAATCGTCTGTATTCGGCGATAGTGAAGTGGAGGCATTAAACTATAGTGCTTTTCACGAAAGGAGTCCTTTTTGCGGGGCGCCACTATCGCAAAATTTAAAAGTTAGTATATTTATAACGCCTCATAATTTCTCATATTTATTTTCCTAATTAAATATGTATTTATTTTGTTTATCAAATAAAAATTATTAAGGATATGAAGTCTAGTAATTATCGAAAAAAATTAATTTAGTTCCGCAAAATTCCGCGGGACATCTTTCGTAATGGGTCATCCATATTTATATATGCCGGCCATATTACCCGCTTCCCGCTTGTCACAGTCACAATCTAATACCCGGTCTTATGACCTTACGTATGTGACAATGAGCGTTAAAACTTAAAACGGCCAATGATTCGCCGAGTATGTGTTTTGTCTATGGACGAACAATTTTTGTCTATAGACGAATGTAGACGAATGTGTTCGGATATTTACGGTTTTTTTCCGGTAAATTTCTAGTATACATTTTGGGCTCCATAGCTAACGACTTCAATAATATTTTGAATATTAATCAATCATGGATCATTTGAAGCCATTTTGTGTGAATAATTACTTGAAATTAGTTAAATTTTCTTTATTTTTTGATTTATATAATCTGTGCCCCAAGTGCATATATATAATCTGTGCACTAGGGCGAACGTTCGGCCAACGACTCGCCGAATCATTGGCCGGCATAATGTAGGCGACCCATGAGAAAAGGACGCTATCTAAAACGAGCACATGGCTGGCTATAGACTATAGATTTTTACTTAACCTGTGGTATTGCGATTATCTGTTGGTTTACTTTACGGTAGTAAAATAAAAAAAAAGTGGAGATGCAACGGAGCTTCGATACGGTACGGTTGTGTTGTCAAAAAATTGTCAAAAAGAAAAAATAATTTATTGTATAAATTGTGAATATTCCTTTTTTAGTTAGATTTATTCATGTAATATTTAGTTCGTTCATGTAAATTATTGTGTTTTAAAAGTAAGTAAATTCATTTATTGTTGAAAGTGTGGTAAGTTGGTTTTTTCTTTTTTTTTTTTCTCTCTCTTCATTTGTTTTTTTTTTCCAGTAGGTTCAGGTCTTGTAAATATTGTAAATTGCTAATAGTATTATAAATATTGATTGAACCATGAATTCTGATGTTGACTGGCCGGACTGGCCACCAGATATTTATTCGCGCGAAGCCGTTGTCTCCACTCCATCTGTTCCGTCTCCGGCTGAATACGTTTCGGTTCAGTCTGACACGAGCGTGGATATACAATTAAGCCAGTCAAGCGGTACACATAAAAGAAAAAGACAATCTAGAAAGCATTTGAAGAAATCTAAGGATGTAATTGAAACTCAAACTCAAGACTCTCCCTTGCAATTAGGGCAAACTATGAAAAGTAATCTATCAGAAACACAGGTAACCGACTCTCTGGCTTCGCCTCCCGCCACGGTGTCACAAACTCCCTCATTGCCTCAATACGTGCCATCTGGTAGACAAACCTATAATGCCAAGGATGTGGGCCCATACGTGGTCCATGTATGTAAACAGGATACCCCTCCATCTTTCACCCTGCACCCCGTAAACTTCGGGAGGTTTTTAATTAAAAACAATGTTAAGAACATTATAAATGGAAGTATTCAAAGAATTGGTCGCAACCGCGTTTCAGTTGTATTTCAGGATCCAAATTCAGCAAACGATTTCGTATCCGGAGACATTATCCGTAATAATGGGTACAAAGCATTCATTCCGTCATTCAGTACGATCCGTTTGGGTTTGGTGAAAGGTATTCCCGCCGAATGGTCGGAAGAAGACATTTTAGAAAACGTTAAAATTCCCGATAATGGCAGCCCCATAATCAAAGTCAGACGATTAAACTATAAGGTTACGGTGGACGGTACATCGTCCTACAAACCATCCCAGTCCTGTGTTTTTTCCTTTGATGGACAATCTCTTCCAGCTCGGGTATTTTTATGCTTTAATTCCCTGCCGGTAGACCAATACATATACCCGACTATTCAGTGTTTCCATTGCTGTCGCTTTGGTCACACTAAAACCTCCTGTAGGTCTAAGCCCCGATGTTTCAAATGCGGAGAAGGTCACACTGGAGACTCTTGCTCAGTTGAAGAGGGGTCTTCTTCCTGCCTGTTGTGTTCAGGTTTACATTTTGCTACTAATAAGTGTTGCCCTGAATATAATAGACAGAAATTGATTAAAATATCTATGGCAGAAAAGAATATTTCATACGCTGAGGCTTCTAAGCTTCATACTCCAATTAATGGCAAGAGTTATAGTGATGTCGCGAAAACTTCTTACGCAAGTGCTACTATGCCTGTTCCTCCTCGATCTGTTAATAGTCCTTCTACCATGTCATACAAGAAAACAGTTTTTCTTAAACCTCGATCACCTCCTCAGCAAAGACATGGTTATGATTGCGTGGCTCATCAATCTATTATAAATGTTCCTTCCTCTTCTACCGGTAACGGTGTTGCCTTACCCAATGTTGATCTTTCCGCATCGTCTAGTGTTTTAGAGCTCATTCAGGCTCTAACTAGGCTTCTAAATTCTCAAGCTTCTGTACCGTCCAACGTCGCCCAAACTGTTTCTCCTCCTGCTGCAATTTCTGCTCACAATGGCTCCCTCCTTAGGGCTCCAATGGAATTGCCAAAGCTTAAAAAGTAAAAAATCAGAATTTTTATATATGATTCGTAAATTTGACCCTTTGGTTATTGCTGTCTCTGAGACGTGGCTTAAGCCTGGCTCCTTGTTTAAGGTACCAGGATATCTATGTTTCAGAGACGATAAATCCGACGGGTATGGTGGCTCAGCCATATTCGTCAAATCATGTGTAAATACTCATTTTGTACATATTCCCGCTTCTGTTGTCACTGAAAATTTTTCTATGGTCGCTGTTAAATTAAAATCCATCATTTTCATTTCATTGTATATACCTAGACCATCAGTTATAATTATTCGCAAAATTTGTTCATTCTTATCATTTGTTGATTGTCCAGTCATCTTAATGGGTGATTTTAACATACATCACCCAGTGTGGGGTTGCGATTTGTCAGACTCCCTTTCTAGTTGTGTTTTTGACTTAATGGATAAATTTGGCTTGTGTTTTTTAAATTCCGGTTCACCAACTCGTCGTACAAAACCTTCTGAACATACTTCTGCGGTTGACATGACCATAGTTTCGGCAAGTCTTGCCCCTTCTATGTCATGGAGAACACTTTCATCTAGTTTTGGCAGTGATCACTTTCCCATCCTTTTTGAACTGCCCTTTTCTAAAGAAAAACCTCCTCCGTTTAAGCCGTTACTTCTCTATAGAATAAATAATAGTACACATCCTGATGCATGGGCCAATTTTTCGTCTTTTCTGGAAAGTGTAAATGTTTTCCCTTCCATTCTCCCTCAAACCATAGATTCTTGTCTCTCTTTCTTAGTTGATCATCTCCATTCAGCGGCCAGACTTTCCTTCCCTTTAAAGGAACAGTTGCAGATTCATAGATCCCCTCCGTGGTGGGATCAGGAGTGTTCATCTGTTATTATGGAAAGAAAGCTTGCTGAGGCGGCTTACTGTAGTGTTATGACTAGTCAGAATTACGAAATGTTAATGAAAGTTATGACTGATTCTAAGCGGTTTTTGCATCGTAAAAAGTCAGAGGGATGGAAGATGTATTGCAGTTCCATATCTCCAAATGTCAAACCCTCAGCCGTTTGGAAATCTATACGTCTGTATCGTGGTTCTTATAAAGAACCTACTCCGTCTTTTCGCGCATGTAAGGATTGGTATGATATTTTTATGGACAGGTTAGCTCCCCCGTTTGTTTTTTTTTTTTTTTTTTTTATGTGATGAAGTAGAAGACGAGCAAGACGCTCTCCTGATGTTAAAAGATAACGGCTGCCCATAATCAGTACAGTGTTACCTAGGATTTCACAATTATGTGAAATTCTAGGAGCACTGCACCAACGCTTCTCACTCAAGAGTCATAAGATGTTAAGACTCTTCAGCCCAGTAATTTCACTAGCTACAGTGCCCTCCTACCGGAGCACAGTAATGTTTACACATCACTGCTCAGGCGGTAGAATAACTGGCACTGTTGGGGTACCCACCTAGACGACCTCCTGCAAAGGAAGTCTACCCCCGGTGTTCCTGAATTTATCAATCTCTGTCCTTTGAGTAATAACAGTGTTGATGATTTTCCCCCTTTCTCTTTAAGAGAGTTACAATTAGTATTATCGTCGCTTAAAGACTCGTCTCCTGGCCCTGACGGGTTACCATATTCTTTTGTGGTAAATTCTGGTGATCGTTTTGTAAGCTACTTTTTGGAGATTATAAATTATATGCTGTTCCTAGGCTATGTGCCGGTGTCATTAAAAGCTCAGGTAATTATTCCAATCCTCAAGCCTGGAAAGGATCCGGAGGATCCCCTAAATTATCGCCCAATCGCTATGTCATCAGTTTTAACCAAAATTTTAGAACATCTTATAAAAAACCGTTTAGAATGGTTTGTAGAAAGTAGAAACCTTTTGCCTAATTCTCAGTTCGGGTTTCGGAAGGGTAGAGGGACCCTCGATAGTTTATCGATCTTTGTAACTGATATTAGGCTATCCTTCTCAAGGAATGAATCTGTTGTGGCTGCTTTTCTGGATATTTGCTCGGCTTACGACAACGTTATCCTCTCAATCCTTAAATCCAAGATGGAACACTTTTGTATTCCTCAGAAGGTTATTAATCTTATTATGTCCTTGTTTTTAGATCGTACAGCCCAGCTTAGGGTTGATGGTGATATTAAATGTACTAGATCTCTAAATAAGGGTCTTCCGCAAGGATCGGTTTTAAGTCCTTTACTTTTTAATATTTACACCTCTGATCTAAATCAGTCTGTTATTCCATTTTGTCGCATTCTTCAGTATGCTGATGATCTGGTAGTGTATTCTGCAGATTCTGATATACTGACTGCGGGCAATAATGTTTCTCAAGCCCTTATTCATTTAAATTTTTGGTTAATGAATAATGGTCTAGATATAGCTCCTCTTAAAAGTTCTGTTGTTGTGTTCTCTCGTAAGCGCTTAAAGCCAAGGCTAGATATAATGTTAAATAATTGTAGGATTCCGGTTGATAATGAAAAAAAGTTTTTAGGTATTGTTTTGGACTCTAAGTTAAGTTTTTCCTCTCATTTGAATTATGTTTTGTTGAGGTGTGAAAAAAATCTTAATATAATTAGATGTTTGGCTGGGGTTTGGTGGGGTGCCCATCCATTCTATTTAAAGCTTCTTTATAATGCAATAATCCGCAGTGTCATTGATTACGCTTCTTTTTTATTTGAACCCGCGTCTAAAAAATCTCTTCACTCTCTGGATTTACTTCAAGCAAGAGCCTTAAGAATTATTTTAGGTGCTATGTGTTCCACCCCAAAAAACGCAATGCAAGTAGAAGCTGTCGAATCTCCATTGGACTTGAGACGACAGTATTTATCTGATATGTTTTTATTTCGTTTATTTCAATTGTCATCGCACCCTTTATTCCCTAAACTTCAGCTTTTATATAATTATTACATGTCGTGTGGATTTTGGCGTCGGAAAAAAATTCCGTGTTTATTGTTGAGTTTCTCAAAAATAATTAATCTTAAATACCCGACCTTTAGGTGTTCCAAAATCCCTTTGTTTGAATTTGATTATCCATCTCTCGTTTTTGAACCTACTTTACACTTAAACTTAAAGTTGGAAAAGGGTGATGTATTTGCTAATTCACGCTTTTTACATATCAAGAATGAGCTTTGGTGCGGGTGGCATTACATCTTCACAGATGCGTCTAAACAGGATTTGCTTGGTTGTGTTGGTGTTGGTATATTTCATGAAAACTTTAATATTGTTCAAAAAATTAAATGTCCTCCAGAAACCTCTGTTTTTGTTGGTGAGTGCAGGGGAATTATGGAGGCTGTCAATTATGTACTATTACTGAAATTAAAGAAAGCTGTTATTTTCTCAGATTCTTTGAGTGCTCTTCAGTTGCTTCAGAGTAACCCTTTTAAAGCTCCAAGAAATTGGATAATGTTTAATATCAAAATGTTATTATTAAGATGCGCCAATTTGGGTTATACAGTTCATTTAGCCTGGATTCCAGGTTCCTGGACGTCACGATCAGCTTTTTGAATCATTGTTAGATAATGCATTTTCCTTTCCAGTGCACATAGATAACCTTTTGTATAATATTAGTCCCATAGTTGTAGATATCATATCCTCTTTCATCTCTATAAATAATATTAATCTTTAGTTTATTTATTTAGTTCTTAGGTATTATATATGTCGGGACAGGATAGCGGGCACGTAGCGTAGTAACCTATATGTGTCACTATCACCATATTGTCGCTCATTCTGGAGCCCCTCAGGCATGGTTTACAGCGTGGATATAACGGGCGAGGAGAATAAGACATCACACCACAATAATACGATCACATTTATTTCACTTGCAGACAATTACATTACAATGTGATTAAGGATGATATTACACTACTCAGTATTACACAATATTAACGGGGACCGAGTGTTCCGCAAAGCTACGAACGCTTCGATAACTAATTCGATACCCAAACCGTATAGTGACCGTCCCAGTCGCCCGTCAAAGGTAAAGTGTCCGTCCCGGTCGCCGGCCAAACGTAAAGTGAGTCTCCGTCGTCTACACAGCTCAATATAATACCTCACGCCCGTCCGCCCTACCGCTCGCTCACAACAGCGCCCCTAGCGGACGACCGTGCAACTACTCGACTCTCATTGGCTAACGTCACTTCCCGTCACTCCCCTTTACTTGTCAACCGATCACGAAAATGCGATGTTGCCTGCGTTACACAAGAGAGGCGCCACTTCCGTCTCTGGTCCACCGAATTTGACTATGTGGCGTCTAAACTAAGTAGCTATAATCTAAGCTGCCGATATATATATTATTATCTCTTTTTCTTTTCTTTTTTTATTAATGAGATTGTATTTGATTTGATTAGAGTTTTTATGTATCTGGAATAGTATAGACTTTTGTTTTGAACGTTGTAATGTGTTGGTTTAAGTTGCTTGCTTGTAGTTTTAAGTTAAAGGTTTATTCTCGTTTTTCAGATTTTCGAACCTTTTTTTTCGCTACTTACATGTTTATAATGTCGGTTTTATTGAAGTGATGTTGGCATAAATGTTTTATAACGGTTTGCCATAAAAAAAAAAAAAAAAAAAAAAAAAAAAAAAAGTGAAATTCTAAATAGGTTATTTCCAATAATTTCCGAAAATAATTATTTAACATGTCTCTTGTAAGCTTAAAACAGCTTCTCCCAATTGCAAGAAACTACGTTCATATTAGAAACTCAATTTACAATACATCCAAATGCATTAGTTCCAGTACATCGAATACGGAAAATGTCCTCGATAACCTAACCAAATGGGAAGAGCTAAGTAAAAAGAAGAAGACAAGTAAAGCGATGAAGGCGTATCTAGAACGAGCCCGTGAACATGACGAGTTTATGAAAAAAGAGCAGCATGAATATAATATTGGCAAACGCCACCTCGCAAATATGATGGGAGAAGATCCCGAGAACTTTACTCAGAAAGACGTAGATCGCGCTATTGAGTACTTGTTTCCTAGCGGTATCTACGACCCCGCCGCTCGTCCAATGATGAAACCCCCAGAAGAAGTGTTTCCTGCTCGTAAAGCAGCAGAATTTGACGAGGCAGGGAGGCCTCATCATTTTCTATTTTACACTGCTAAGCCTAACCTGCACAATCTGTTGTATGAGGCCGCTGAAAATATACAACAACTGTATGCATTTGAAGACAGAGTTATTAGAAAAAAGGCTACACCTGACCCGAATGCGAAGCTAGATTTAGATGGATCAGTGTGGGTCAGCAAAGACCAACTAGAAAATATTTTAGTGGAGAAAATCACAGACTTGGAATATGATAATTTCAAAGTGGTAATGGATCGCCTTATGTCCTTGCCATATTCATATAGATATAAGGAGTTCATTGAGAAATATAGAAAGCCTCTGTCTACACAGAAGTTTGCTCTCGAGATACCAAAACCAAGATATGACGATGAAGGGCGAGCATATATTACGACATATGAATGTTTGAGGAAGAAGGCGAGAGGAGATGTCACCATCAGGTCTCCTGGAACTGGTAAAATAACAATCAACGGGAAGGATATCACTTATTTTGATGATGTACAATCAAGGGAGCAAGTTATATTCCCTCTAATATTTACTGGAATGCAAGATCGTGTAGATGTTGAGTGTAACATTGAAGGTGGTGGTCCATCTGGTCAGTCAGGAGCTATAAGATGGGGGATAGCTTGGGGTCTCCGCAGTTTTGTGGAAAAGGAAGAACTTGAGAAGATGCAGGTGGCAGGACTGTTGACTAGAGATTTCCGTAAACGTGAACGTAAGAAGCCCGGCCAACCTGGAGCTAGGAAGAAGCCTACATGGAAGAAACGATAATTATATAAATATAATATCATTTATGTTGTTACTTATTAACTGCTTTTTCACCAAATCTAGAAACAATCAGATGCAAAATCTAGGTAATACAAGCTGTAAAAGTTAACTTGCTTGAGCAGATTATTATACAAATAAAATTCAATATTAAAAATTAAAATGTTTTATTAGGCACATAAAATTGAAATAATCACTATACATTTTCATAAAAGAACTTTCAAACAATGATCAACTTTTTCTTTTAAAACTCTTTTTCATGGTTTTCTTTCTGCCACCAATTTTTTTCTGGAACATCTGATTCTTCCTTTCCTTGTTGTAAATTCTCTTCTTCATTAGAGATTTCAATTCTCTCCTCTCTTTTTGAGGTTCCAGCTCAGTAGTGTTATTGAAGAATGCTAAACCTTCTGGAAACAAAGAAATTCAGCATCACAGAAATATCAAAATATTCCAAAGAATACACATTTTTCATGTGTATTAAACAAAAATGATAAAAAAACTTCTATTATAAGCTTCATGAAAATAGTAGAGGCACCCATTAGGGCCATACCTCACCGAGATGCCATGGCGACGTGGCCCAGCGACGTCGCCAACTAGTTCTTATTGAGATGACGGCTAACTCACTTGGCGAGCGACTGGCAACGTCGCCAGTCAGTGGCCAAGTGAGTTAGCCGTCATACATCTTAATAAGAACTAGTTGGCGACGTCACTGGCTACGTAGCTATGGCATCTCGGTGAGGTATGGCCCTAATATGTCTATTTGCTCATCACTGCAACCTAAACCACCATTCAAAGAGCATGTAAGAAGACCACAGCCACCATTGGCAAATGGTTCTGTATGATTTATTTCAGCAAGCAATATAATGTATTAATTACTATTGTTTGAGATTATAGCTTAGCTTTTACCTTTTAGTCTTAGATCAGATGTCGTAAAAAATAGTGTTTCCTTCCAAACAGCTTTGTTTTCAGTAGCCACAGGTGGTGCTTCAGGTAATATTTGTTTATCTTCTTCCTCTGGTTCAGAATCTGATGAATCATATCTGAAAGGATTCTTTTCACCCGGGTCTAAAGGATTTTTAACTTTTGTCTTTTTCTGTTGTGGTTCCAAAGGAATGTAGTCCTCATTTTTGGGTTCTGAAAGATAGTAACAATGTTCTTTATATACAAACACAAATCAACAAGAAGAGTCAGGCGCTCATCTGATGTTAAGCTATAACACCTGAACATAAATAGGAACCCTGAACATAAAGGCATTCAAGAAGTCTTAAGCATTCATATTACGTGTACATAGATTCTATCTATGATAGATAGATAACGCTTTATTGAACACAAAAGTTACAGAACAAAAATCTAACATTAAATCAATAAATTTGAAAAAGTGTTACAAATTGGCGGTCTTATCGCTAATAGCGATCAGCGACCAAACAACCCTAGACCATATTAATATTATATTATATCTGTCTATATAATATTACCTTTTCTCTCTTCTCTGTCTCCAAACAGACTCCTAAAGCTAAACGAAGTGGGCTGTGCAATAGCTTCTTTTAGAGTGTCACTGACTTTATAAAATGTCTCTTTAGAAACTTCTGGTCTCGGTTCTTCAGGTTTCGCTTCCTCTATTTGAGGCTCTTCTATTTGTTTATCCTTTTTCTTTTTGGATTTCTTTGTTGATTGTTGTTTTGTATCTTCAACTGGTGCGAGGAATTTAGCATGCTCAGGTTGCATTGGGTCAAATCTTAGCATTCCTATTTTGGGCCTGTGAAAAAAATAGAACTCTTTTAGTTACAGTAAGATTAAGATTAATAAGTATCAAACTTAAAACTATAGGTAAACAATCAGAAGTCTTAAAGCATAAAGTGATCTCAGACAACCTAGTTGGAAAGATAATAATAAAATTAACAGAAAGGAAGAGTGAGATGAGTGACATTTCAGTATTTTCATAAAATTAAAGATATTTTTCTTTATGTACATATGAATTTTTGTAACTGGTTAAGGTTAATTTTTTTTTGAGTTGGAATAGGTATGAGCCAAGTCAGGAAATAATTGGTATTGTTTCAGCTTTCTCTGTTCAAATTCTTACTGATCTTAATGATAACTTACTTTGTTTTCTTGTCTTTTGCTTCATCTGGAATTTTTCTTTTAATCGAAACACCAAGAACATCTTGCAAAATGTTTAGTTGTTTTGCTTTTTCATCAGTTTGATTGATTTCTATTTGATCTTCGTTTTCAGCTTTCTCGTCTTTTTCCCCTTCCGAATTTTCGTCATCGATAAACCTTTCGTCTAATACAAAACGTTTGTCAGATTTATACCTCGATTGCAAATCTAAAACCTAACAAAAATTGTGAAATAAAGAATAACAAATAATTTGTGTAATTGTTAATACCTAATTATACAAGCACACAATTATACAAAAAGAATAAGAATATACTTTTATTATAAATTATTTTTTTAGTTTGCAAAACACATTCTTGTATCTAGAAAATGGATGTATATAGAATATAGATTGTGTACATAAATATATAGAATAATACAATAAAAATGTATGATATGTCTATAGTAAACAAAGCAAAGTAAATTTAAATATTTTAAAGACCATGATACATTTCAGACATACCTTTTGACCCTTCTTCCCTTCAAACTGCTTTTTAATTTCAAAATTAACTTCATCATCAGAATCTCCATCATCAAATAAACTCTTCCCAGTTTGGGATGTAGATTTCACACCATTTACAGAATGGTTACTGGGCATTTCCTCTTCATTGTCAGAAAATATCAATTTCTTGTTTTGTACTTTGTCCTGTAAATTAAATTCATAACAATGTTTTATTCCTGTTTAAACTAGGTAGTAACAATAAGTCATACAAGGATTAGCTTAGATATTCAAAACAATATCAGTACAATATAAATAATGTCCATGGTGTGTCACTTTCAAAGATGATTTAGGACACATACCAAAAAAAGGGGTGGCGATGGATCACGAAATGTGAAGGGATTTGGCAACCTTCGCTCTCAGTACTTAGAGCCTAGGCTTATAATAATAAAAAGTTGAAATAGAACAATAATAAAAATAAGATATAAAAAAATAAACATACCACACCAGTCAATCCAGTTTTAACAATCATCTGTTTTGATTTAAACTCTTGGCGCTTCTTCTTCATAGCTTCCATTCTTTTTTTCTCAGATTCAAGTTGTCTTTTATTTTTTTCTAAGACATTCTTGTTACTAAAGTCTTCCCCTTTCAGCTCATGTGACTTGTTCAAATCTTCTGTTCTTTTTTTCTCTGATTCATACTTTTTATTTGTTTCTTCCAGAATATTAGGTTTGTTACCAAAATCTTCATTGTGCCCATGTACTTTTTTAAGAATTGGTGATATAGGAGTATGATTTGTGTCATCATCAAATTTTCTTTTGCGAGGGTTGAGTTTGTCACTAAGTTTGATAACTGGTTGAGTTTTAGCTGGCTGCTGTTGCTCCTTAAAATATTAATAAAGAAATGAAAAACAAAATTGAACCTGTAGTTGCTAATACTAAATAACTTAATGCTTTGTTTCTCTGTAAGATAAAAAGTGTTTTTGAGTGATCTACTCATAGCTTAAACAACTGAAATTTTCCACAAATATTGATATTGTAGCATAATTAGTTTCTGCTGTAAAAGGATAGCTTAACAGGAGTGAATGCAAGTGTGAGCTATTTATTTCAATAAGTAGAATTATTAATCTTAATTAACTCAATATCAATTTCAATCACTACTCATTTCCACACATACTTTTTCATTTTGTTTCTGCTGTGCCTCGGCTCTTTCCCTTTGTAGCCGTTCCAGGAAACTTTCACGGGCTCTGGTCACATAAAGCCTCTTGCCTTCAAAATCATTGTTTGAAAAGAATTTTATACCTTAAAAAAAAAAAAAAATTTGAATGGTTAATTGGTTACAAGTCTCAGCAAAGTGTGAAAGCTTTTGTAAAAGAAATTAAGTTATTTAACAGGTTATGGATGTAATTTTGAGTCCAGTATAAAACTTACATGATTCTATATCATAATTTGATGCTGATAAGGTTACAAAAGCGAAATTTTTGCTCTGGGCATCTGCCGATTTTGATTTTAGGTCCAAGTTTGTTATTTTTCCATAGCCAGAGAAAGCAGTAGTCAAGTTCTTCTCCTGGATGTTTTCTGGTAGATTCCCCACAAACAAACGCGTATCCATATTATGCACTTTCCAATTTTCTTAATAAAAAATATTTAAAACCACGATTTAATTTCAAAACACGACTTCACAGAGTACTATGAATATACTGGAACACGACTTGAAAAGTGAGGTTATATTTTATAACAATTGTCAAATTGAAAGCTGTCAACCATAGATAATACATAGGCTGTCAATGTGTTTTTTTTATTGGCGTCTTACGTTACATATATTTGCTAACTTGATATTTCTTCATAATGAAAATACAGGAATTATAATATGTATTATGTGTAGGATCTGACTGGATCTGATAATGCTCAAACAGTCATCTTCAAGAAAGAGTTGAGGAGTTCATCAACCTTAGCTAAATTTTCGGAGCTGGTATAATGATTTATTAGTCATCATTTCAAAAGTAGATCATCCAATGAATAAAATCCAGAATATACTGTGTCGATTTATTTTTAATATAGGTAGTTCAAAAATATGTATATAATTATACTTGTCGGGACAGGATACCGGCCTAGTAGCGTAGTAACCTATAATGTGTCACTGTCACTCTATTGTCGCCATTCTGGAGCCCCTCAAGCATGGTTTACAACGTAGATATAACGGGCGAGGAGAATAAGAATCACTCAACATTAAGATCACTTTTATTACACTTGCAAACAGTTACATTACAATGTGATTAGGGATGATATTACACTACTCAGAATTACACAATATTAACGGGGACCGAGTGTTCCGCAAAGCTACGAACGCTTCGATAACTAATTCGATACCCAAACCGTATAGTGACCGTCCCAGTCACCCTTCGGACATAACGTCCGTCCGAGGTGCCGTCCCGAAGTAAAGTGACCGTCCCAGCCGCCAGCCAAACGTAAAGTGAGTCTCCGTCGACTACACAGCTCAATATAATACCTCACGCCCGTCCGCCCTACCGCTCGCTCACAACAGCGCCCCTAGCGGACGACCGTGCAACTACTCGACTCTCATTGGCTAACGTCACTTCCCGTCACTCCCCTTTACTTGTCAACCGATCATGAAAATGCGATGTTGCCTGCGTTACACAAGAGATGGCGCCACTTCCGTCTCTGGTCCACCGAATTTAACTATGTGGCGTCTAAACTAAGTAGCTATAATCTAAGCTGCCGATACGGCCTTCCTGACGCTCGCACGTCCTCGGGCGATCTTCTTGCAGAGCGAACTCCCGCAGGGTGAGCTCTCCCAGCGCGATCTTACTGCACATCTATAACAAAAGGACACCATGTTAATTGATTCCACATTACACCGCTCGTTCATCCTGACATAATTATCCTGACATAATATCCTGACATAATTCTTTCAAAAGTGACAGATAATTGAGGCTCTCATTAGAAAATATACCCCAGCGACTTAGTATGCCATCAAGTTCGGTTGTGACACGCGACAGCTCAAAACTCAAGATGCACCAGCAGTACAGACCGGATAAGAGTGTCTCTTCGATCTACAGCCACCGCAGCAGCTAGTAGGGTTCGACCCAGATCACAAAATCCTTTCGACTGACTCTGGACTCACTGCACCAACAATAGCCCGGATAACAGAGTCCCTTCGATCTACGGCAACCGCAGCAGCCAGTAGGGTTCGACCCGGACCCCTGCATCCTTTCGACTACTCACTATGCGCTCACCGCATCAACAATAGCCCGGATAACAGAATCCCTTCGATCTACGGCAACCGCAGCAGCCAGTAGGGTTCGACCCGGATCTCTGCATCCCCTCGACTATTCACCATGCACTCACCGCATCAACAGTAGCCCGGATAACAGAATCCCTTCGATCTACGGCAACCGCAGCGGCCAGTAGGGTTCGACCCGGATCTCTGCATCCCCACGACTACTCACTATGCACTCACAGCATAACAATAGCCCGGATAACAGAGTCTCTTCGATCTATAGCTCCCGCAGTAGCCCATAGGGTTCGACCCAGACATCTGAATCCTTTCGACTATCTCACAACACACATCGAACAGCCGTGTCACCTCCAACCGCAACTGATCACACCACTTTGTCTAGGTAATTTCACTTCAAGAGTTGGAAACTATTATAACTCGAAATAAAAACCCGCATGAACTATACAAACTCTCCCTTACGACATGGAAACAAGATAATTTGCTATCGACTACCGTGAAAAAAGGCTACTAATTCAAAATTTTTTTTTTTTTTTTTTTTTTTGGTTTGTTTGGTTTGTTTTGGTTTGGACCTCTATCTCTCGTGGTGACTGGCAGCTTAACATAAAAGGCGATACAAATCCTTTCTCTCTCCTCCCTCCCCCTTTTTTTTTTCTCTCCTCCCCCTTTTTTTTCTCTCTCCTCTGCACACTCAGAACGACCGCGCGTCGCACGACCACACGCGCTGATGCTCAGGCCAGCGTGCCGCATAACCACACACGCTGCTGCACGTCACTCATCTGTAATAAAGATAACCACAGCACAGAATTGCGTTTGCTTAACCTGACTCAATCCTAACCTCAATTGTAATGTAAGCCTAAGATCTCTGAATATCGTATTATACCGGTACACAAACCATGGCATTAAAATTGCAATTTTCAATAGTGCACCTAACCTAACTCAAACCTAACCTCATTTATTGTAATCAGTCTAAGACTAAAATCTCAGAATTTCTTATTTTACTTCCATTAACACAACGCGAGGGCCTTATTAATTATCAGATAACACTTCTAAGCTTTGTTCTAAGCTGACTACACTGCGAGCCATGTTCAACTATTTACAAAAAAAAGTGAGGGTAGGTAATTATCTTGAGCGACATTAAAACTTAGCTCAGGCATCAAATTCTCCACTACCGCTCATCGCACACTAAAATGCTACTACAAGAGTAGACAAAACAAGCTACGGTTACGTAATCTGCAGTAGGCATGAACAAAAAAATCATGGAATCGACTCACCAAATAATGTTCATCGCTGATACGGCTCGATCTCTCAGATCGACTCAAAGTTCACAGTCACACCAAGGTTGACTCGTTGCTCGACCAGCAGCGTCGCAGGTCACAGCGCAGCAGACTCAGCACGCACGCATACACGCACGTATGCACGCACGCAAGCAGGAACAGGCGCGCACACATGAGCGCCGGCAAAAGCGCTCCACTGCATGTCACTGTAATCAATGCAGCCACGAATTAGAACACACGCGCAGATAGCAGGTTAAACGCTGCTCGTAGTACACAGATCGCGCCGACATAACGCACGGACACGACGTGTAGATGGCGTAGTCATTTCGCAGACACAGCGCGCATATCGCGTAGACATCCGTGCAAACACAGCGCGCAGTTCGCGCACTCAGCGCTCGCCACAGGTAAAGCCGGGTGCGGCGAACAAGGCAGGCAAACTGAAACATTGAAAAAAACACGTTAAATTCTTTCACCGTTCTTTATCCCACTTCTGATGTCGGGACAGGATACCGGCCTAGTAGCGTAGTAACCTATAATGTGTCACTGTCACTCTATTGTCGCCATTCTGGAGCCCCTCAAGCATGGTTTACAACGTAGATATAACGGGCGAGGAGAATAAGAATCACTCAACATTAAGATCACTTTTATTACACTTGCAAACAGTTACATTACAATGTGATTAGGGATGATATTACACTACTCAGAATTACACAATATTAACGGGGACCGAGTGTTCCGCAAAGCTACGAACGCTTCGATAACTAATTCGATACCCAAACCGTATAGTGACCGTCCCAGTCACCCTTCGGACATAACGTCCGTCCGAGGTGCCGTCCCGAAGTAAAGTGACCGTCCCAGCCGCCAGCCAAACGTAAAGTGAGTCTCCGTCGACTACACAGCTCAATATAATACCTCACGCCCGTCCGCCCTACCGCTCGCTCACAACAGCGCCCCTAGCGGACGACCGTGCAACTACTCGACTCTCATTGGCTAACGTCACTTCCCGTCACTCCCCTTTACTTGTCAACCGATCATGAAAATGCGATGTTGCCTGCGTTACACAAGAGATGGCGCCACTTCCGTCTCTGGTCCACCGAATTTAACTATGTGGCGTCTAAACTAAGTAGCTATAATCTAAGCTGCCGATATACTTTTTACATATTTTAAACAAAGTACTGTGGTGATCATAATATTATTTACCTATTAAAACTTAATTAAATACAGTCAAACCACACAACATAATTTGAAGAGCAAAGTCTGCCTACGATTTTATAAATTTTAATCTAAAGATGAACTAATGTCACTTTGTACAAGCTTCCTACAAAATGCAGTTAGAGTAGCAAGTAGATATACTACCGCCATGACCATAATTTATATAAACCGTAGACATACCCTAGAGTTAAAAAGGCACAGAAAAAGGAAAATATTGTCTGTAGCGGAAAGGCAAAGTACAACAATTAACTATTATTTTCTATAGTTTTATGAAAATATGTATGAAACAATAATTCCTTATTTACTATTTACATAATATTTGTATGAGCGATCTACGCGCATCAGAATTAAATCACAATTTAAAATAATCGCCACAAATATTATACATGTCGTGTAAATTTAAAATGACTATATACATAATACAGGGTTTAAAAAAAAATGTTACTATTATGGTCGCCCAGTTTTAAAGTGCATCTGTCCGTCAAACATCAAGTTTCTGACGTCAAGCGGAACAGTTTGCATTTTAAAAATGGTTTATCTCTATCACTAGGACTTTTATCTGACATTTGAAAAAAATATCTAAACAACTAACATTTATAAAAAAAAATCAGCTATTGGGAACAAATCAACAAAATATAATTCCTATAATGTTATAATTTAATTAATATGTGATTAATGGTTATTTGTGTAAAAATTATAAGCTCTAATATCAAAACATTCAAACATTTAAGTACACTACATTACATCTCATGTCGACTTATAATAAAAATTGCACTTTTAATACAAAACAATAATTTGGAATGGTGATTATTTACTAAAGTATAAATATATAATTTTAATGATGCATCCACATCACAGTTACGCCTCGTTTAACTTTAAGGAACTATGGCCGCCATTTTAAAATGTTCATAGACAAGGATTAAAAATGGCGACGCTGATAACGACTATTATTAACATTATTTAGCCTGTATCGTCCCACTGCAGGGCAAAGGCCTCCCTTCCCTCTTTCCACTCCTTTCTCTGGGTAACGGTCTGAGACCAATTCTTAAGGTAGGAGTCGAGTTCATCTCTCCACCGAGTTCTGATAACGACTAGGGATGAAAATTGCCGGCAATATTCCCAACGTTGCTATAGCAACTATTCTATATTTCCAAACAAATAAATGCTGAAGATATTAAAGTTGGTGAGCAACTTTGGGAATATTGCTGGCAATGTTCATACCTAATCAAAACTCTAGGATTGAGCTTGGATAAATTATAATTATCTTCAGATATATTATGTGTCACTCTATAGCACTTGAGCGCTTCATATTATAAAATGTTAAATACCTAATCTAAATATATAAAAGAGTGACTCATTGACTGACTAATCTATCAACGCACAGCCTAAACCGCTGGACGGATTAGGTTGAAATTTGGAACATAGATTTTTTTTATGACGTAGACCTCCGCTAAGAAAGGATTTTGCCATGCGGGCAAAGCCGCGAACATAAGCTAGTTATTGTTTTGTTCATGGTGTATAATAAAGTATTATATCTATCCGGTCCAAATCCATCTAATGACGGACCCATAACAGACCAACTACCACAAACCACCATTTCAGTGTGGAATATTTCCTCTTCCTGCACGGTTTGGAAGAGATCGCTCTGAGCGATAATACTGCCAATAATCTCCATGTTAACTGCAATGTGTATGCATCCTAGTTTAAATGCTATTATCTATAATTAGACTAGTAATTATACAGTGTGTACACACGAATTCAGTGTCAGTTTAGTTTGACAGGTTTACTTTTTACATTAACAATATTATTTACAATAAAGAATTGCGTTTCTCATTAGATTCTAATGTTTAGAAGAGGGCATGAAATCATTTTGCGATCTGTTTAGCGATTTATTACTTTTTTTACATTGAAGAATAATAAATGATACGACATAACAATAGTTAGAAAAAAAAATGTTCTCAGAGACATCGAACAGTTAAATATCAATAATAATAAATAAATAATAGATATAGAAAACCACCCAGACCAGAAACAAATAACTGTGGATCACACAAACATTCGTCACATGCGGGAATCGAAACCGCAACCTACTGCGTTGCAGGCGGATATTAGCCCACCGCGCCACAGAGGTCGTCAAATTAAAAAGCGTTTCTTAAGGGGTTAATAATTGCTGGGCCTCTGTCTCGCTCGCACGATATAACTTATTGTCAAATAACAATTGATAAAATTTACTTTTTGGAAATGTGTTAAACTGAAAATTTTGCTTATATTTTTATAAGTATTCCCAGTTTGCTACCTTAAATAAAAACAATGGCATTCTCAAATATATGAAGAATATCTATCTTTAAACATGCCTCAACCATATTATAAAGTATCAAACTGGTTATATATACTTTTGAAAATTGTATAAAAATATGAGCAAAATTTTCAATTTAACACATTTCCAAAAAGTAAATTTTATCAATTGTTATTTGACAATTTGTTATATCGTGCGAGCGAGACAGAGGTTCAGCGACTATTAGCCGCTTAATTCAGTCGTGTAATACACATTAGGAACCGCTATTTACTACGTTCTATGTCTCTTAGGACATTGTATTTTTATCGGCTCATAGTGACGTAACATTTTCGAAATAGCAAATGCGGCCTCTGTTAGGTAATAAATATAGAGGTTAGTAAGGGTAAGTAAGATTAAGAGTTTTTTTTTAAAAGCTGTTGAGGTAAAAAAAAAGCTTAACAGACTGCAATATCACTTTGTCAAAAGTGTTACAAAAAATTTAAAATTGGTTTTACACAATTGTTGTTGTTGCGGTCAGAAGGGATATTCACTTATCCGTCAGAGAACAGAACCGAAGAACGAATTGTCAAAAATGTATGAAATTACGACTGGTGCCCCTCAAACGCACACTGAATTATCTAACCAAGATAAACATTGTAAACACATATTTAAAAAATGCAATCCTCATGAGTTTCTTGCTCGTTCTTCTCATAGAGGTGCCTTGCGAACGAGTGGTAGAGTGTTAAAATAGAAAAATCTAAAATTGACTTGCAAAAGTGCTCCAATGCAGCCTATTTGAATAAATGAATTTTGAGTTTGAGTTATTCGATACGACGTAATACGTCATTTCATACATTTTTGAAAATTCTGTCTTCGGTCCGTTACCCTAACGGATAAGTGAACAGCCCAGCAGATTTGCTACATAGAACTTTATGATGTAAAGTAAACCATGACAAGTATAGAAACAGTGAGAGTCGGTGCTCAGACTTTCCAGCGGTACCTCAGTGAAGGTACATTGTGCTACGTCAGCTCCTCCGACGACATCAGCGCCTCGCTCTGCTCGTCGAGATCTGGTAGGTTTCTTATTACACTGCAAATACAAAATTACTTATTTAAATGACAGTATTTAGAGTAGGGTAACTTGGGTATCTGTCGCACCAGGGTTGTCGAGAACGACGCGCCTTTTTTGTATGGCGCAGTCGGTAGGATTCTAAGTTTCGTTAAGCACAAATAACATAATTTTTAAGTTGGAATTTCAATGTGCTTATGTCGTGTGACATGAGAGAAGCCCACAAGTTTCTTATTATGTAAATTACGGAACAAGCTTCCTTCGTCACTTGTGACCTCAATATTTCTGTAATCCCATATTCGATTCTTAATTTTGATATATCCAAATAAAGCCACTGAAACGTAGATGTTTTTCAAAAAATCTGCCTGAAATTTTATTTTATGATTTTTTTGAGAAATTTTGCCATTTAGGTGCAACGGATTCATGAATTTGCCAAAATTGGGTACTTCTCCTCTTCTATTCATTTATTGTGACAAATTAGATTTAATTTGATTAATTAAAATAATATTCTGATATTTTGTCTAATTGTCCACGTAATGAGATAATAAAAAATAAATAATTATACAGAGTTATTTTTTTATGAATTTGAAATTCAAATAACTCAAAAACCGTAAATTTTCGCGGAACATATGTATTGCTCTCAAAACATGGCCAATGACCTCCCCAATAAGGCCCTATTCACCAATGTACTGAATAACTATATATAGGTACATTGGTACGGTAGAGGTATAGCTCACGTGAAGGAGTCGTTGTTGCGCAGCGTGTTGGCGAGGGAGCGCGGGCAGGCGGGCGGCGGGCAGGCGGCGGCGGCGGCCCCACACGCGGCCAGCAGCGCCGCCACGCCGCGCCACACGCCCGCGCCGCGCCACATGTCCACGCACGCGGCCAGCGGTGCCGCCGCGCACAACACGCCCGACGCCGTCGCACCTGACGTCAACGACCGGCCCCTGCACAGTACAACCGATAAGTGTGTGCGCCCGCGTGAATGTGTGAGTGTGAGTGCGCGGGAGATTGTGTGCGTGTGAACGGTCGAACCAATAAGGGTTTTCTCTAAAATTAGCGCCATCAGTTGGCGCCACCTTGACAGGAGGTTCATCACGACTCGAAAACACGTCGTACTAATACTCTCTCCTTACTACTACTGATATTTGTGCGTATGTGTGTGAGTACGCAGGAGTTTGTGTGTGTCTGTGCATGCGCGCGCGTGTGTGTGTTTGTGTGTATCTTTACGAAAGTGTTGAACCGATTAATTGGAAATTTGATAACCAAACACTAAACAGAGTACCTGGAATAACGCGACTTTTCAGTGGGACAAAGTAAAACCAGTACAAATTCGTCATTCGTCCGTGGTAGCAATAATATACCTACGACCTACATAGCGGGTAATGAGACGCCTCCGCAGAAGCCAAGCCCTCGTTGCATACCATGTCTATTAGAGCTGGTGACTACACACCACAATCAAAGTAGGAACTTCGCACAGGAGTCCTGTGCGCCAATAACCAGACAATACATCACGTTA
Source organism: Hemithea aestivaria (assembly GCA_947507615.1). Lineage (NCBI taxonomy): Eukaryota > Metazoa > Arthropoda > Insecta > Lepidoptera > Geometridae > Hemithea > Hemithea aestivaria. The sequence goes on along the minus strand of OX382339.1, from coordinate 9,476,494 downwards.
ACGAGATTCCCCTCGCTTCCGTCACTCCTAGCATACCATGCCTACATACCACAGCCACAGTGAGTCCATGAGCAGCGGCCCTAGTGCAGCGTCCACCAGCAGCCAGACAGCGCGGCGCGGCGGGGGCAGCGCGGCCGCCTCCGCTCCCGCCGCTCCTAACGCGCCGCCTACTGCCCATGACATGCACCCGCACGCCATACCCACTAAACCTGGTAGGTACAGCATACAATTAATTATTATTATAGAGCTAAGCAACTCTATAGGGATAGTTGACAAGGTCAAACAATCTAAAATAGTGGGGTCGTCACTTTTCGTCGTTTACCGGTACAACATGCACAAGAGTTCCGCCAGTGACGTCACGATCAAGCCAATTTAGTGCGTTGTGTCTCACACATTTTTTATTAAATTTAAAAAGAGAATTATTGGAATTTTTAATAATATAGTTGATGGAAAAAAAATAGTCAACAACCCTATTTGATTATCACAAGATCCCTATTTGATTATCACAAGCTATTAAAATGATATTATAGGCTATTAATATTATAAGTAGGCACTCTAACTGTTAGCGCTCTGAAGAGATTGAATGATAAAGTTCCTCACGTACAAAGAGATAATTACAATTAGGATCCGATATGTCCTATTTAATACGGAAATGATTGAGCATTCCCTTTATCTGCGTTGATATTCTACGATCCTCTTCGTTAATGAGGGTCAGTACTGATTTTGAAGATAAATTTAGCTTTGTAGACTATAAAAACACAATTTTAAAGAGAAATAGTAGAAACATTTTTTTCATTGACGAAATTATGATAGGCACTATGCTATCGTTAATATCAACAAAGTTATTTTTAAAACGGATAATACATTTGTATGTTTTTTTTTATTTTTCCAAGTGTCAAACTAGAAATACTACGAAGGACGAAACTCTTACTCGTAAATCAAAAATGACGAGGCCCTGTTAAGTTGCGTACGTACGTACAAATTTGTTGCGTTGCATTATACGAACACTGTTATTCCACACACTTACCAAACAAGTTGATGCGTATCATGCAACGCCACAAATTAGTTCGTACGTGCGTACACGGCTTAAAAGTGCCGAAAGAGCGAACAAATCTCACCAAGTAGCAAAGGAGAGTTGATGCCGTCTCCTTTCCTAAGCTCCTGCCTGAAGAGGAGCAGATGTATCGCGTAACACAACGCCGAGCCGAGAGCTGATAGTACCGCCACCCAACTGCTTTGGTGACTCTCCGATATACCTAACACCACCTAAAAAATATAGTGATGTTACCGAGATACCTAACACCACATGAAATAATTTTGTTACCACCTGAATATAGTCCAGTCAATGAGTGCTCAAAAGGGGCATGTGGATAGAAAAGTCGAAAGCAGAAAAGCTAACTTAGGAACTTTGTTTGGACTAGTTAGGAGATAAACATACTAAAAGTCCCCACCCCTTCAAGGATTTTGAAGTAAAAGAAAAATTGTAGATCGATCGATTGTAGATTGAAGTTCCTAAGTTAGTTTTTCTGATTTCGACTTTTCGATCCACAATTCTTCTTTTACTGGAATAATAGGGCCACGCGCAATGTAGGGTTCCGTAACTGGTAGTAGAACTAGAGAACCCGGTAGATACCCCCGATAGATGTCAAAAGCCCGGGTTTAGCCCGTGTTTGAAAGCGATAAAATAATAATTGCATAATGTAGTCGGGCCTCGCGCAACGTAGGTATCCGTAGTACGGGCAAATTGAATATTACCTGCTTTATATCTTTCGGTGACGATATTTTCGAAACAAGTTAACATTACCGTTATATAGTTTTCCTGCAAAGTTCGTGGTTGAAAACATATTCTTGACTTGAAACCCAGTAGTTTACATTTTATGGGGGGCCTCTAAAGTGTAAAACTTGAATATATTTGAGACAACTTAAATATTTTTTCTTATTTTTAAATGGAACACCAAATCATTTCTTGGCAACCCCTTCAACCCCTAATAATTTGATAATTTTTTTTTTATTACACTTATCTGGGCAAATTACGAAATTACAGCTTTCTATGGCTTACTCTCCATAACGCCGCGGACGTAGAGACGGTAGGACAAAAAACTTTTGAGTGAAACTGTAACTCTAAAAACGTAAAATCTATTTTGTCCGTTATATGTATAATAATTCTCTAACTTAATAGTGTAATTGGTGTAAACCGTTATATCTAAAGTATTAATAAATTAAACGTAATACTCACCAGTCCAGCTGCGGTGAAGAGTACGGCGACACACTTGGAGAGAGTGAAGCGGTCGTGCGGCACTTGAGCGAAAACTGCGCCGAGAGAGAGCGCGAACGCTCCCGCCGTCGACGTATATATCGACGCCGAGCTTGTACTCGTGTGAAGTATGCTCAGCCGGTACAGGTAGTTGGATAGGAACCACTGGGAACATTTCCATTTCATTTATATGTAGTCTTTTCTTAAGAGCTTCTCCTTTGCACGTGACTCTCTCGCTCGCACGATATGACGAATTTTTAAAATATATTTTAAAAATTCGTACGTTAATACGTAGAATTTACTTTTTGAAATGTTTCTCTGAAAAGCTGTATATCGTGCGAGAGAGTTGCACGTAAAGGCGCCTGCTCATTACTTAATCTAAGTGCGTAAAAACACTGCATTGCGCTCGTCATCCAGAAAAAATCACTGCTCCAAAACCACTTTGATACCTATATATTATAAGGAAGCACGGGGACGTACATGATTAAAACACCAGGTGATAAGATTCAAAGCAAACTGCACTTTGCACATTTTATGATTCCTTTCTTACACAAGAACCGGGAGAGCAGTGAAGATGGGTAGTAGAGTATAGATTAATATTTTGTATGGAGGTCTCATTCCTAGTCATTATCATTTATCATTCTTAGTCCCAAAACAAATTTGTGGTTAGAATTCCAGCTATTGACTTACAGGTAAAAAGAAGAGTGCAGCGAGCCTCAAATGCCTCCTAGTGGCGGCTGCAGCGGCCCGTCGCTGCGCGTGTTCAGACGCGCGGACGGACGCCGCCCAAGACAGCCTGGCTAGCAACGCCTCGCCGGCCATCGCCGCTGACATTACTCGCACCTACAGATGTTACAATAGCCTTACAAAAGAGGGGATTCGTCACATTAACACCTGTAATAGGGATGTTGACACATGTTACGAATTCATATAAAGTTATGTTTTTCACATAAAAGACAGTATTTAAAAACCTACAATCACATTTTAAGGATCTATTTACAAGCCAAAATGGAATAAAATCAATTTTAATTTCAATAATTTTTACTTATTATTACGCGAATGCGAACGCCAATCAGGGCGCGTGACGTCACACCACTGGCCTGTACTTACGCTTCCTAAGCAATGTTCCTGATTTCGACATATTTTAATTATTCATAACTTAAAAACTACTGAACCGATTTTGATGCAACTAAGGGCACAGTATAAGTTACATCAAAATCGGTTCAGTGGTTTTTAAGTTATTTAAGTTTTAAGTTATGAATAATTAAAATGTGTCGAAATCAGGAACATAGCTTAGGAAGCGTAAGTACAGGCCAGCGGTGTGACGTCACGCGCTGTCACATGAATGTTCGGAACGTTTTAGCCAGAATTCAAAAAATCATTTTTATTTACGTATTTTTATATTGAAATATCATAATATAATTTTGCATAAAAATATGATATTCGTGTATGAAATGGGTCTATCTATCATATAAAAGCAATTCCAAAAATTAGTCAACATTCCTATTAAGTCGTGTCATCGACTTTTTCGAGGAAAAGGTTAACTGTTAAAAAATCGATTCTAATATTTAGAGGTTGCTCTACTCAATCCTCGACCCTCCTCAGTTTTCCCTTTTCATATCCCAAGGGTTACACCGATTTCACGCCAACCAAGTCGAACCTTGTAAATTGACTTGGTCGGATCCTGATTCCTGATAAAATAGCGCTTTTATTTAAGTCTCCATGAGCTTGTGGTACTCAATCTGGGAGCCCCGCCAAGTCGTCATATTTTTACTGTTACACTTAGGACTCAGGGCAATTTGGAGATACATACTTTCTCATTAAATGTTTTTCCAGTTCACCAGGACTGATAGAAAATGCTACTTTAGCATTTGTTGTGTCATCATCATCATCATCTCAGCCATTGGACGTCCACTGCTGAACATAGGCCTCCCCTTTGGACTTCCATATGTACCGGTTGGAAGCGACCTGCATCCAGCGTCTTCCGGCGACCTTTATAAGGTCGTCTGTCCACCTTGTGGGTGGACGTCCTACGCTTCGTTTGCTAGTCCGTGGTCTCCACTCGAGCACTTTTCGACCCCAGCGGCCATCCGCTCTGCGCGCTATGTGACCTGCCCATTGCCACTTCAGCTTGCTAATCCGCCGGGCTATGTCGGTGACTTTAGTTCGTCTACGGATTTCTTCATTTCTGATTCGATCTCGTAGAGAAACCACAAGCATAGCCCTTTCCATAGCACGCTGGGCGACTTTGAGCTTCGAGATGAGGCCAATGGTGAAGGACCACGTTTCGGTGCCGTAAGTCATCACTGGTAACACACATTGATCAAAGAAAGATTTGTTGTGTATAATTAATTAATTAATAAATGCTTGCTTAAATATTATACCTCAGCAACTTTGTTGAAGCGTACTGCTCTAGGTGCCGCATCATCACTGTCTGTCGTCTCCCCGGCTCGTACCGGCACAAATGTTGAGTCACCCTGCAATGTTATACTGTTTCAAATATATTTTTTAATAAATGTACCTACTACAAAATTTTTGAATTTTTTTTACTTTTTTATGAAAACCATATTAAACAATGGTAAAACTTTATAAATCGATATTATCGTTAAATTCTTAAACTAATGTTATATATAAACTACTGTTTTTGCTCTGAATGAAGTATAGAATGCATAATTTTGTATTTTTTTTTAATCGACATTTCTTATGGGCTTTATTTGGCCACCTACATCTCATTTATGTGTTTTGCAATTATACAATTTAAAATTTGTATCGCGGCCATTTTGGTTTATTTGTTTTCGCCATCCAAAAATGGCAATGGGTGTACATCATCATGTGTTTCGGCACTACCGCTGTAAATCTCATAGTTTCTAAATCTGTTCACTTGATGAGCCTATGACCAAATTTTATAACAATCCACATGTATGCTTGTTTGGTGCTCATCTTAAAATGCACAATCAATAAACTTAGGTACAGGACTTGTGAAAAAGTACCTACAATACCAAAAATATCTAATGCATAATGTATTTATGCCACTATCTAACCATTCAGTTTACGTTTGACAGCTCATATTATCACCCACTTGTTAATTGTTACTCAAGACATTAAAGGCGTTTTAATACTTGTAAAGAACAATAAACATAGTAGATAAGATAAACTGTGCATATATTTCTTTTTTCATGCATATTGAAAATTTATTTGATGAAAAAGAGTGTAGCTCAGGTTGTATACTCGCTTTCCACATATCTTGCTAAAACTACCGGTTTTCTGCTATTTAAACCCTTTTATTTGATACTCATAATACAATATTTGTAAAAAAATAAGTAACCTGCCATTTTGTAGCAGCGGTCATCTGTATCTCTTTGGATTTACAAAGATACAAATTACAGAATGTTTTAAATTAGTATTGTCATCAGAACTAAAGGTCTGTGACACAAGTAAAGCAAGGCAAGGGGCAGGGGTTGTGTGGCAAGGTGTGTGGTGTTTTTGGCACACCAAAAATATCAGATCAATCTGTCAATATAAATGATAGGGTAAAATTTCAATTAATAGATTTAACAAACAGGTCAAGGGTGTTTCTAGCCATACCAACATATGTATGAAACCAATATGATTCTGACTTTAAAAATGTGATAGATTGGTGGGAATAAGCATGAGGGTATGATTAGGCTCAGGACAATTAAAAATAGAGTTTATTAGTTAGTTAGTAAATTAAGATTTTATGATTTCCATCCCTTTAAGTCTTAAATTCTTTATAATAGTAATTATGTATATCGCAATGAACTAAGTTTGATGAACTACCTTGAAACTGCTTTCAGGTAGGCCTTGGCAGCCAACCTGTATAGTAAAAATATCACTGATATTACCTGTAATATGTTTGTCAGCTTGTTTTATACAAAGAAGTAAGACGATGAGCAAGATGCTCTCCTGATGGTAAGAGATAATGCTGCCCATAATTAGTACAGTGCTACCCAGGATTCCACACAGATGTAGAATTCTAGGTGCACTGCGCTAACACTTCTTACTAAGCGTCATAAGATATTAGGACTCTTCGAAGCTTTTTGCATAGTTATTTAATGAACATAGATTAATAATGCTTATAAAATTAATAAAGCTTCATAGTGCAACCATACGCCCAGCAGTTTTACACACTGAAAATTATATTAAAAATAATATAAGTGTAATTCAGGGTCTAAGCTATCTTCATACCAAATTTCAGGTTAACGGTTAAGAGGATCAGCCCCTGGGGCCCTGGGTGAGAAAAGGTAACAAACATATCCATAGATTCACATTTATTATATAAGTAGGTTGCATTGTGTTTAAATAAAAAATATGGTTTAAGAGTGTTGTTAACCTCGAAGATTATAATCAGGACAGTGACTTTTTATGCCGATTTCCTACTTTCAGAAAGGTTATAACATTTTTTTACTGATTTTAATGCTGTTTTTATCGATAGACTGAGTCATTCAAGAAAAAGGATTATTTGAATTATAATATTAATATAAGCACTCACCAAACTACTATTCGGCTCATTGAAATAATTTTCATCATCTGTTTCTGCTGTTGGTTCTAATAATTGCTGAAATAAGGAATATACATAGGTATTAGGTATTAATAGGTATCAATTGCAACAATCGATGTTGCTGCCCAATCTCTCAAAAAATTATGTAAGCATTATTTGTATTTAGAAACCAAAAAATATGGACCTTTAATTTTTTTACTGAGGATTATGAACTAATTAGATTTTAAATTTTCAACCTTATTAACATTCCAATTATTGTTTACCCAGATTTGGTTATTGTTTTTGTAGAATTTAAACTTACTGTGTAGTCTGCCGGTCTGCAAGGGTCCTTTGTAGGTGGAGTGAAACATAACACCAACAAATATACAAATAACAGTGAACTTCTAACGTAAGTCACCAGAAAAGGCCTCTCCATGTGTTTTTCCACATATAAATACTGAAAACGAGATTTTAAAGATATTAAAAACATTGAGACATGTACATGAAGTTTGACTTTTTAGATTATCCATAAATTTCGTCACATGTTAAGGGGGAGGGAGGGGGTCGACGAAGTGTAATATTGTGTGACAATGGGTGGGAGGGGTTCTAAATTTCGTGACATCACATTTCAAAATCTATTATAATCTAAGTGTTAAAACACAAACTTTAAACTTGATGTTAATTTTATTAAAAAAAGAAAATTAAATGAAAATAAAACTGATTTCTGAACCATTGTTTTCATTCAATAATTTCTATGTAAATTTACAAAATATGTGACGTCACACTAGGGAAGGGGGGGAGTCTCACAAATGAGACCAGCTGTGACAGGGATGAAAAATCATAAAATTTATGGATAACCCCTAATGGTTAACAAACTTGTTTCGATCAGGTGTTATACCTGCTAAAAGGTAGCATTTCAGTTAATTGTTAATCCAGGAAAGAGTAACAAATGACACAAACATACATGCTTATAATATTATTAGGATCATTATAATATTCTAGTTGTATCTTCTAGAATAATTTAGAGATAAAATTAGTAAAATGATGAACCCTAGTTTTATATCTACTCAGTGGGTGTATCATTTCAAGGTTTAAACTATGTATATACCAAAAAGGTTAAAATGTGTACAAAGTACAGGTACCATAAGATCAACATTTTTAGCAGTTATAGTGGGTCTTGATGTAAGGTTTACAAGAATAATAGCTTAAATATACTTACTTTTGTCACCTCTGAAGATAATACCCAAAGCACAACAACCAGTAGGAGTAAGAAAACTCCAAACGCATATTTTCTCTTGTTAAATGGTTGAGGGCCATCTTTACTGTTCTTATTGCCGGGCGTAACTCGAAAGTAGTTATGGCACAAAGGCAACATCAAGCCGAATTAAAAGCAACAGTAAAAATTAATATTATGTTTGGTAGAGTAGTGGTAAGTGCATAGTTTCTATTTCTGCCAAAATATTGTCAGCGATGTTCCAAATAGATTGATTTAATGATGCCAAATAACTATTTCTTCCGTATAACGATTGCAATTGTGTTTTTTAAGAAGTAAATACATTAAACTTCTTAAAATTATTGAAAAAAATCACCAATTCGAGATGAATAAACTTTGTTGACAATTGTCATTTTGTCCGTCAATTTCTGTGACAATGACATTCATGTAATCAAGAAGTTTTACATTCAGTGGAGTTTGCACGGTGAACACCAAACTGAAGCAAAATGCATAAACTCCATTGGTTCTTACTTCAAGATTGTAATATAGAGTGCTTTTCACGAAATTATGAGGAGTCAAAAATCTATAAAATATTGTTACTTTGTATTTTTTTATTTATGTTACTTTGTAACGCGCGATTGTGGCGCCCCGAGACTTATTTTGAGAAAAACCGTCAATATGAAAAACACAAAAAAAAAAACAATACAAAAAGTCATATTTTTAGGCATAGCCTTATATTATGCATAGCTTAGTCCTATGGCCAAGGAAAGCCCAGTCATCGCCTTGTTCAGGCTAAGAACTCGTTGCCTTGTTCAGACTAGCAATATTGCTATAAAGGTATACCCTAGAATAATGGCGGAAACATACTTATTATTAAAACGCGACGCAATCCGATGAAACGCGACGCGTCTCGATTCAAGACTCTTGAATCGATATACATAGTATTATGTTAACAGGCTCATAGTATAAGCCATCGAGGACATATCCAATAGAGGGGCAATAGACAAAGTTTTCCTTGAAATAAATTTTTTCACAATTTGACGACTCCGCCCACTTTTCCTATTGGCTACGCTGGTTTTAGTGATGGGCAACGAAAAAGTTTCAATTTAAAACTCGATTATGCCAAGTAATCGATTACAAAGCGATAATAGGTTTTTTGGCGGCAAGCCTTGATCATATCATTAGCTCCACGTCTTTTGCTTATTAATCGTGTATAATTTGATTGTTAGCGTGTAATAATGGTGGAATATTGCGTGTTAAGTGTTTTTGAATGTGCACAGATGTAGGCAAGTGATATGGTGCTGAAATATGAATTTTGGTGCCCCCTCCAAAACTCCTCCGAACTTTCAGTAAAATTCCACCCATTTTACTGGAAGACTCACGTGACTAGACGAGCTATTAAGCTCACTCTGACTCTGACCTGACTAACTAACTTATTACTTAAAAAATAACATTTAACTTGACACTGGCAAAACACGAAAGTGGAGACCATAATTTAATATCCCGTGAACATTCACGAATTTTACTCGACACTGGCAAAATGCCCATGTTGCCATATTATTAAAAAGAAAAAAAAAAGCGATAATATAATATTTTTGACTAAGAGGCAGAACATACGCACGGTTGCAAATCTGATCTTTTGTTTTAAATGGTGTTAATGTCGGAAATCATAAAGGAAGACTTTTGCTTTCCAAAGACATTGTTAGTTCCGATTTCATCTTATAGCAAAAATAGCGTTTTAGTTTTAAACAAGTCAAATATAAAATACTAGCTTGTGCTTGCGGCTTTGCCCGCATGGCAAAATCCTTTCTTAGTGGAGGTCTACGTCATTAACCCTATTAATATTCCAAATTTCAACCAAATCCGTCCATCGGTTTAGGCTGTGCGTTGATAGATCAGTCAGTCAATAAGTCAGTCACTCTTCCATATATAAATTTAGATTCTTAAAGACATCCGATTTATACACATGCATGCAAAGTTTAAGCTAAATTGAAAAATGGGAAGTAGACTAAATTTTACTTGCAAGATTTGATTATAGACAACAGGACAGGCGAATGTAAAAAAAAGCTTGTGAATTAAATTTAAAAAAATTGCCCCCTACGCAACGTTTTCAAAATTACCTATTTTGTGGAAGGTGGCCATCTTTGATTTTAAATTTATCATAATAATATATACTACATACTACTACTAGTCAAGCCCTTTCAACTTTCATTTGATGCGCACATTGACGGGATTATGGAGAAAATAATTAATCAGCTATTTTTAGCGGCGGCCATCTTGGATTTTAAATGTATTAAATGTAATGCATATATATTTTACTAGTCAAGTCCTTTCATTTCATACCCTTACATTTGACGAGGTTGTGAAGAAAAAAAATAATCCGCCGAATTGTAGCGGCGGCCATCTTAGATCGATTTCCACCAAACACGGCTAAGAAAACTCTCGACTACCTTTCGACTCTACTTTCAAACAAAAAAACAAGATCAAAATCCGTTCATCTGTACGAGACCCAGAAGTAAGACAAAGTCCATGAGCAACGATGCCACAGACAGACAGACAGACACGTCAAACTTATAACACCCCGTCGTTTTTGCTTTGGGGTTAAAAAGAGGTCAGGTTTTTATGTTTTTGGCGAATAACTTTTAAAAAGAGTTTTCATTTCTTGTTCGGAACTTATTTTAGTCTATAACAAAAAATGACGTTTTCATGATGTGGATGGTATATTCTCATCCGCTCATAAAAAAGAAAATATTAAATTTGTAGGTATCTCGATTGAAAAAAAAAACAGGGGAATGGCATCGGAGCATTTTTATATTTTAGCAAATTTTATAGTTGTATATCAATACTGTAGGTTTTCACTAACCTACTCGCAGCGCCGCGTGATGCGACTAAACAAGAGGTTATATGATAATATTGTAAATATTATAAATAATAGACATAATATTATAAAAGTGTCTCCCTGTTGTATAGATAATGAATGATACGTAGCTTTTTGTGCGCAAGTCTGACTCGCATTCGCCATAGGTTTTATATACCAAAATACGAGATGATCTTTTGTCACGAAAAATGACGGTAACTTTACGCAACTTCACGTGTCATATTTTTTTGATACATCCTAAAATATCCGTGTACTTTTTATTTATGTTAAAATTTCGTTGAAATCAAATTTTTAGGGTAGTTCTCGCGTGCCCCACTATCCGCCCCACTGGTGGGGCAGGTGAAACTGTCAAATATTGTTTGTGTCTCACGCACCCCATTGATCGCGTTTTGGTGGGGCGGGTTCTTCCAAGACACCATCAGCCTAATACTACGAGAACTTTCCGAGATATTGATATTTTTATTTTGATAGCTGTCATTTGAAATGAAGATTTCCTCAAGACCCTTTATTTCTTCCATCACTTTCACATATTTGCAAGGTAGATAACAAGAAAAAGGTACCAGGAGATCATAATTGAAATGAAGTCTTACATATACTTGAATAAATATCTTGGCCACTTGGTTACACCCTCTCTGAAGGACGATGCAGATTTGGAACGGGAGAGGAGGGCGCTGTCAGTGAGAGCAAACAACATGGTGATACGAGTATTCGTTGACTTGTACTGCTTTGCCTGTCTCTTAATGAAAAAAAAAACACATGTTATCCCATTCATATAAATTACACAAAGGTACATAAAAGTTCGAATTAATCAGGAAAGTGCGACTAAAATCACCGCAATACGAGATTTTAATAATATATTATCAGATGGGATGATTTTCTTATGTGTTGTTTGTCTACTAAATAGTTCATAGTTCCTTATAATTTCTGATCTCCTAGTTCTTCGCAAAATATTTGCATTAATAACACCATTCATCATTTAGTCGTGCCCAATAAATTATATTTTTGCAAGAGTTACAGCGCCCTGATGGGGCGCGTGAAGTGTACTTTTTTTAATATTATCACCCGCCACACTAAAACGCAATCAGTGGGGCGCGTGAGAAGCAAAAAATATTTGACAGTTCCACTAATGGGACGAATAGTGGGGAACACGGGAATTACCAATTTTTTCAACACAAGTGAATTAAATTAAAAATTTAAAAAAAACCCCAACGCATTCAAAATATGTAATTTTGTGGTTGCAACCATCTTTTAGTTTTTCAGATGTTAGTTTATTAAAATCTGTTTATTATAGTTTGTAGTTTTCTACTAATCAAACTTTTTCGTTTAATTCCCATGTTGAGGGAGTTGTGGAAAAAAATGTAAGCACCATTTCATGGCGGCTAAGAACACTCTAGACTATTTCTACCTAAAAAAAAAACAAACTCAAAAAATAAAAAAATAAAATCCGTAATACTGAGACAGACAGACACGTCATACTTATAACACCCCGTATTTTTCCGTGGGGGGTTAAAAAATAAATTGTGACGATACTGCCACGATAAAATTTTATGAGAATAACCCACTATAAAAAATCATCTGCTCTAGTTGTCAACTTATAAATGACATGGACTTCAAGGCGACTGTCCATTATACCGTATCATACAATAATAATAATTGTCTTAGGAACATGCCAAACCGAAAAATAACATCAGGCCCTTTTTACACTAAACGATTCGTGAGTATTCACCTTTGTAAATAAACGGCATAAACTCACTTGTATTTACTTCGGCTTCGTGCCGACTGCAGCTACTCCTTAAAGAAGATCCTCGTACAGGATCGAACCGGTCGGCACAAAGCCGAAATAAATACAAGTGAGTTTATGCCGTTTATTTACAAAGATAAACATCTGGCCCATGCCATTATGAACCTTATTTTCATTTATTTATTGCTCATAGCTTAAAATTAGGTTTTGGTAGATAACCGCATTATATATTATATATATAAGACCGCCAATTGTAACACTTCTTTCTGTGTAATCTTAGTTCTAAGTTTATATTGTTGTATTTGTGTGATCAATAAAGAGTTTTCTATTCTATTCTATTCTATATACCACGGCAGTATTGTATGTATTAAAAAGTATGTAAGAGAACATCGTTGCGAGCCTTGCACGGAGCGTTAACAATAAATATCGCTGAGAATATGTTGCTGATACTGACAGCTCTATCCATGGCATGCGATGTTGCCAAACAACTGCGTGTGGGGACCAGAATGCAGTGAGTGTACGGGTTTATAGCCACGAATGATGACCGATAAAAAGATAATAATGTAAACTTATTTTCATTATTAATAAAGAAAACTCATCTTAGCCAGTTCAACGAAAAAGGTTAACACGTAAAGATGCTTGAACATGTAAGCAACATATTATATTGATAGGCATGCAAAAATGAAATTGGTACTACATTCTCGTGATTAGATTCTGTTTTGAACACGGGCAAAATACGAGAGAAAGAAGAAATGCAAACGAGCATATAGTACGGTATAGTGGGCAAACCCCTTAAAACTCATTTCTTGCAATGTTATTTTGGAATATTTCTAATGAGCATACACATTACACATTAGCTATTTTTAACATATTTACAGCTGAACTAATCAAATTTGGTATAATAGGTAGCTTAGGCTCTATAAGTCTCTCTAGGCTCTTGCCAATAGGTAACAGTAGGTACTTTTCAATGGGTAAAACTGGATAGGAATAAATGAATTTCCGTAGTAGTCGTACTGACCTATGAGTCGTCAACATGGGCCTACAGAACATATTATGCGCTAGTTGTACCTAAAGATAGCATGCAATTAGACCTGGTCGAAGATGTGGAATGCATTTGTCCTCTAATCGATTATCATGCATCGATTCAATCGTCAAAATATTCACAACACTGGCTAAATACGAGTCAATAGACAAGGATAGCTATTTGGAGAAAATGCTTTATTAGAAAGAGAGGCAATTTGCCTGACCAGTATAACTTAATCCCTCGCTAGAACAAAAAATAATCATAATTTTGAGGATTATTTTACATTTCTGGGGATATTAAAATCGATTTAATAAATTTAGATATTTTATATGTATACTTTATTATATAATAATACGGTAAACAGTTTTATAAAAAAATAAGAAGTCGCGATTTTTTTGTTAAAGAGAATATTCCGTGAGGCCCGCGTAGTTCCCTAAACTGGCCGCTACTAAACGGCGCGTCACGTGGCGCTACGAGTGGGGTAGCAAATACAACCAGTGTTGATATACAAAAAATCCGCCGATGCCCTCCCCCTGGTATAAGCAGAGTCAAGCCGGAATCACATTATTAACACGCGTCACGCGACGCGACGACCCGACGACATCCGTCCGGATTGGCGTGTAGTCAGTAGTCACGTGATGTCACGTGACCACACGCCACCCAATCCAGACCGCACAGATCGATTTGTTGCCAATGGTGGGGATAAACACGTCACCCGTGACACGACGCATAGCGGATCGCGTGCAGTATGTAATTATACAACACCCGACGCCACGCGTCAGTCGTTCGAGAACATTCGCACGCTTAACGTATACCCACCACCATATTAATAGATATTGTTGCAAAATGACTGACGAACAATTAATTGAGTTGGTTAAACTATATCCTGTTCTATATGACACGAGTTCAGTTCAATACAGGGATCATACTGTGAGAAATAATGCATGGGAAGAAATTGCCGAACAAATTAATACAAACGGTAAGTTTCATTACAATTATTTAAGTATAATAAAAAGAAATTGTTAATATTTTCACTGGTTAAGATTGATGAGAGTTATAGTGGGGGACTTTAGTGCAAAACCTGTTTTTTTCTTGCAGAAGCATGAAACTTGGCACATTGATTCCTTATGTCAAAATAAGCTGATTTCGATCGGTAGCCTAATGGAAGGGGCCCTCTGGTAGCGGGGAGGGGGGGTGGAGGGTGCGCTCCACCCGACTTTGTTTTAAAAATTCTGGAAGACCACGCATAGCTAATACGTCAAGTTTGGTATCAATTTCGGATAAATCGAGGACGTAGATTTCATTTCTAGTATAAAAAACTGACATTTGTGATGATTTGTTTAACAAAAAAATTAAAAATTAGAATTACGTAACTTCGTTTTTATTGTTCAAATTACTGTAAATTCAAAAATACTAGTTTTTTTAATAAACAAAAAATATGTTAATAAAGTCTAGTTTATGTAGATTACAAAATATATAATTTTATATTACTTTTCTTAATAACAAACCGCATAAAAAATCTTTTGCTGTCCCGGGCCGCAATTTTCTTTTAACCGCCATGAAAAGGGTTGTTAGTAAAAAACTTACTATTTTATGCTGAAGTTTAAAACTTGCCACAATTACAATTCCTTACGTTAAAATAAGCCGTTTAGAATCAGTAGCCGTCGGTAACCAGCCTTCTGACAGCGGGGAGGGGGGGTGAAAGGGGCGCACCACCCAGCTTCACTTAAAAAAATCTGGAAGACCACGTATAGCTAATACGTCATGTTTGGTATCGATTTCGAATAAATCAAGAACGTAGATTTCATTTCTGATAATAAAAAACGCATTTTATGGGTTTTTAACCAAATTATAACACAAAATTAGTTCTTAGTTTTTTTTATTTAGAGGCACTTTAATTCTAAATTATAGTAATATTTTGTGATAAACATAAATATTTTTTAAAAGTTAATTTCAAGAAGATTAAATAAAATAGAACTTTTATATTATTTTTATAAACATTTTCGTACAATTTTTTTTAAGACACCTAGAGTCGCTATTTTCTTCTCACCGCTGCGCTGCGTTGTAAACCCCAATCAACTGTAAAATAAGACTATGTACATTCATTTAACATGTTATTGATATAAGAACTTGATATTGTCAAACATAAAATTCAGAAAAATCCTATGGCACATCATAATTTACTCTCCCTGAGACAATCTTTTAAAAAATAGGTGCGATAAAACGCGATCAAATCGCGGAACGGAAACTGCTAAACATTGTTATGAATCAAACTGTTTTAACAAAATGTAATCTAGCAAAATTATAAATACTCCAGGCTTAAAGCTTTTTTATATCAGTATGTTACATTCCAAGACTGATTCTTCCAAAGATAATATTGTTATTATAGCTCATTACATTTTAAGACCGTCTTCATGCAGTTTTGCATCAATCTCAGCAATCCGCCCTTTATTTATAAATTAAATCAGTTTCGTGCATAATATACTGGCCACCAAAACGGTGTTAGATGAATAAGGTGTCCCTTTGTTTGCTTATTGCTTCTAGAACCAAGCAGGAGGCTGGAAAATAGCAAGACTCGTATCCTTCGACTAGCATAAAAGTACCGCACACAAACTTAACTCTACCTATATGGTTTTGATATGATGTTTTGCGGTCAATGAAACTGCAGATCAAGCAGTAATTACTACTCGACAATCAATAACTATGTAGGAAACACCTTATCACAAAAGAACACTATTTGGAAAATATACTTCTACTTCCATGATATGTCTGTATACCAGCATTTGTTACACGCATTTTACAAGGAACTTTGTTTGAGAGAGGCTAGGCATAATTTCTTGGTTAAGTCTAACCCATCCTCTCTTTTGGTTTAGGAAGCAAGAAGCAGACCATTCCTTTGTCTGAAAACCTTTCAGTTGTCAGAATATTGTGCATGGGACTGATTAAATAAATAAATGCAAGGCTTATCATAATTCGTCATAAAATGTTTTGAACTATATTATTATTATATTATATATGGAGCATCCGTCTTGGAAAACAATATAACGATATAAATAAGCTGTAGGTAGGTGCCAGTAGTATTTATAATTTTGCCACATTACATTTAATTGAAAAATAGATGCGTAACTTTGGTTAGCCGTTTATTGTTAAAGAGATACGACTTTCGGGCCTATTTTTTAAAAGTTTGTCTCAGGGAGAGTAAATTATGATGTGCCATAGGATTTTTCTGAATTTTATGTTTGACAATATCAAGTTCTTATATCAATAACATGTTAAATGAATGTACATAGTCGTATTTTACAGTTGATTGGGGTTTACAACGCAGCGCAGCGGTGAGAAGAAAATAGCGACTCTAGTGTCTTAAAAAACATTGTACGAGTAAATGTTTATAAAAATAATATAAAAGTTCTATTTTATTTAATCTACTTGAAATTAACTTTTAAAAAATATTTATGTTTATTACAAAATATTACTATAATTTAGAATTAAAGTGCCTCTAAATAAAAAAAACTAAGAACTAATTTTGTGTTATAATTTGGTTAAAAACCCATAAAATGCGTTTTTTATTATCAGAAATGAAATCTACGTTCTTGATTTATTCGAAATCGATACCAAACATGACGTATTAGCTATACGTGGTCTTCCAGATTTTTTTAAGTGAAGCTGGGTGGTGCGCCCCTTTCACCCCCCCCCTCCCCGCTGTCAGAAGGCTGGTTACCGACGGCTACTGATTCTAAACGGCTTATTTTAACGTAAGGAATTGTAATTGTGGCAAGTTTTAAACTTCAGCATAAAATAGTAAGTTTTTTACTAACAACCCTTTTCATGGCGGTTAAAAGAAAATTGCGCCCCGGAACAGCAAAAGATTTTTTATGCGGTTTGTTATTAAGAAAAGTAATATAAAATTAGATATTTTTTAATCTACATAAACTAGACTTTATTAACATATTTTTTGTTTATTAAAAAATCTAGTATTTTTGAATTTACAGTAAATTGAACAATAAAAACGAAGTTACGTAATTCTAATTTTTAATTTTTTTGTTAAACAAATCAGCACAAATGTCATTTTTTTATTCCAGAAATGAAATCTACGTCCTCGATTTATCCGAAATTGATACCAAACTTGACCTATTAGCTATGTGTGGTCTCCCAGAATTTTTAAAATGAAGCCGGGTGGAGCGCCCCTTCCAACCCCCCTCCTCGCTGCCAGAGGGGGTGCTACCGAGGGCTACCGATCGAAATCAGCCTATTTTTACATTAGAAATCAATGTGCCAAGTTTCATGCTTCTGCATGAAAAAAACAGGTTTGACCCATTTTTGTCGCTTAGTGACTCCACTATTATTGTAAAATTTATTGTTAATGCTGTAATGCTGTCTTCCTCTCCTCACCACAGATCAAGACAACCATAGATAATAAATATTTAGAGACAACTCAATATTATCAATATCAAGCTGCCACGCAGTGTTGCCAGATGGTTAGAGATGGTAATCTTAAAATTATTTTTTAAAGGATAAACTTATTATTTCAATTTCTCGCATTCTCGCGCTAATAGGAATATTTGAATAATAATTATAGCGCTCAGATCTCAAAATATTTTTTTAATTTTCTCCCCCCTCGGAGCAAGCTGATTGCACACCTTTTGTATCATATTTCAGCTAAATATTTTGACCCAAACTTAAATGTTTTTCCCTTCAACTATCGCCCAAATTTAATCTCATAATATAAATCTCATAATTTGGGCCTTTCCCCCAATCAAGCATCAGTCTATCTAGTATTATCTAGCTACCACGGAACGGTGCCTTCACTACTAAAATATTCCTTAAATTTGTTCTTGATGTAGGGTCGCGTTAAATATGGCTTAATGGGAAAAGCGACAATCACATTGTTTCTGAATTAGAAGTTATATATAGGTTTAGGACTTAGGAGCACGCAATTATAACTTTCCATCAAGTAGTAATTTGTACTAAACCCCATTCGATATTTGAACCCTAAAAATGTGAAGGAACTACCTTAACCTAACAGAAGAAACCGTAACTCTGTGATAGAAAATAATTTTTATTATCTTTTCTTACAGTTGAAGAAGTAAGAAATAAGTGGGGTAAATTAAGAAACTGCTATACCAATGCCCTAAAAAGACACCGCAAGAAAAGTGGACAAACAGCTCCTAAAATAGTTCATTGGAAATTTGAAAAGCAAATGGAATTTCTGTTACCACATGTAGAAGGGAAAACTGCAGTTACAAACATGGGTGACAAATATGATGACGATTCGACACAAGATTCCGAATTGCAATTTTCTAAAGATTCTGCACTGTCACCTCCTCCTATTATAATTCGTTCGCTTACTCCAGGCACCTCCTCTTTAAGGGCATCTGCTACGAGAGGGTCAACGCCTAATTCTTCTGAAAGTTTTACTTTGAGACGTACAGAAAAAAATGTTGATGGCAATCATTTATTACAAGAAATGGTTGATGTAATGGAAACACAGGAAATAAGACAGAAGAGAAAAGTACCCGATATGGATGAGAATGACCATTTCTTTTTATCAATGAGTAAGCAACTAAAAAAGTTACCTCAGACAGACCAAGCTGAAATTAAATTTCAATTACATAAGCTTATACACGATTCGGAAATGAAGATGCTAAATAATCGTCAACTAATTCTTGAAACTTCGATAGATGTAAAGGCGGAAACATATTATTAACACGCGACGCGACGACACGTGACTCGTGACGACACCTGTCTAGATTGGTTTGGTGGGCGCGCATGGCGTCGCGTCGGATGTTAATAGTGTGACTTAAAAATGTGTTAATTTACAACATCACATAAAAAACTTCTAAAGTTATCAGTGTTTCTCCACTAAATTATGTATGTTTTATAAATATAAACCTTCCACTTGAATCATAATATCTATTTGAAAAAAAACATCAAAATCTGTTACGTACCTACCTAGTTAAATATCTAAGCATATAGGGATAGACAGACAGACGGGTGCCGCGATATTGTTGAAGATTAACCATCAGTTCAAAATGAACAGTCACAGAGTGAAAATTTGTATTTGAAAGAATTTTATGCCTATTTTGGTCATAATGTTGGTCGTGAGTCGTGAATCGTGAAGCGAAAAATATTGTATTGTTTAATTTTAAGTCCTTTTTATGTGGTACTCACCTAAGACGCAAGTCTTTCTTTAAGGATAATGACGTCGCGAAATGTTGCATTTTTCTTATGTATGTACAATGTACATAATTTGTAATTGTTAATAAATTCGAATATTTCTTTGAACTGTGTTTTAGTAATCTGAATAAATCTTTCGTCAGCTTTAAGTACCTCCATATGGATTATGGATAATATTATATTTATCTATCACACATATTTCTCTTTTAATTTACTTCATAATATGTACCCAGTAACGCCTACTCATTATCTTTTTCTTGAGACGTTTAGGCATAGGCGGATTTAGGGGGGGGCCAGGGGGCCAAGGCCCCCCCCAGAAGCATTGTAGAATTACGAATTTTGCACATATTTCATGGTCAAGATTATAATTTTTTTCTCGGCGCTCGCAGCAAGCTGCTCGCGCACTTATTATTTATTTTATTTTATTATTCTGCACAACGCTAGGACTAACTTAATGCTAAAGTAGCATTTTCTACCAGTTGACCTGTTCCTGGAGAAAATTTACATGGATAATGGAGGAGTGCAGACAATATCAAGGACAGTTATTAAGAAAAAACTAAAACTAAACATTAAAACTACCAAACTAATAAGTACATATTAAAGGTATACTTACATGCAATAAAATACACAAATATAAATACTAAATAAAAGACTACGTAGACAGTAATTAAATTAAATAAATAAATAATACATACTATAATAATATTATACTTAAATAAATAAATAAAAGCAAATCGGAAATGAGCACGATAAATAAGATTATACTATAAATATAATAATAATTAGCCTGAACATTTAGGACGGATATAGATCATTCACAGTTATTTTACCTCTAGCCCTTACATTGGCTAGCCTGAAAATAATGTTGCCATGTCAGGTGAGTATTGACTTCCCCATTTTTAACCAACTACAAAATGGCGAATACTTTTTTCTTCCACAACCCCAATGAAAGGGCACTGTATAAAATTTAAAATCCAAGATGGCCGCCATTCAAAATGGTGAATTACGTTTTGCGTTGGGGGCGGGGGTTATTTAATTTTTGAAGTGAAAACTTCTTTAGCGGCGCTGAGCACTTTTTTGTATGGGTAAAAACTTTAAAACTCGCGTCAGGGTCACGTAATGCTGATCGAAAAAGCGTAAGATCGAGGGGAAGGGAGAGGAACTAGTATCTCCCACTCTTTCTACCGTGCCTGAGTGTGCTGCTCTGTTGATGGTGTAAAAGTCGTCGAAATTATGGATGGAAGTTGATTTTTCTGAGAGATAAAATTTAATGTAATATATTTATAACGATATAATATTATAAATAACAACATATAAATTGTCATATTTGTGTACGATAGCGCAATAAATAAACATTGTATTCTACCTCATAAATGATAGTACTTTTATACTTATAATTAAACACAACGTTAATATTGAAGTTTTCACTTCTGCCGGCACTCCCGGAGTGCTACCTTTTTTTTATTTAATTCACTTGTAAGTATTATTTTACAGTGATGTGTGTACTTACATGAATTTCCTGTTTCGAACCTACCTAATATTTTATATCATATTGATAGTTTTTTTTTTTTTTATACGAAATAGGCCTACGTTTGACCACATCCCACCTGATGGAAAGTGAAAATGCGGTCGACGATGGATCACGTAAGATGCCTAGAAAGGTACCTATTCACTCGTAGTTCGCAGTAACCACTTGTTCATATTATGTTAGCCATCCGATATTGTTATAGATAAATTCTTTTTCTTCAAAGGAAATTGAGTTTATGGGCATTGGTAAAGCTTGGGTTTATAATAATAATTATTAAAACAACAAGTACAAGTAACCTTATCAAGTACAAAAAGTAATGTTTGAACAAGAAAAGTAACACATTTTTGAAAATTTTACACAATATACACAGTTGAATAGAAATACGCTTACATATTCTAACATTTCGGTGATAATTACAAATTTTTCAGTTTATTTAAATAAGAAATTGCTAATCAACAAAAAAAAGATCCTTTTCTAAACCAGATAAAGTTATACAAAATTGCCTTATTTTTTGTCTCTGCTAAATCAATAAATTAACTATTATTTTCTATACCATTACAAGGAAAAAGATTCATTAATTATAAGGTTTAATTTAAAATAAAGACCTTGAAAAGTATCGTAAAAGTCATCTAGACACGAATACAAAAGTAACTCAAAGGGTGAAAAAGTAACGTAAAACGTAACAAAAGTAACGATCTGGCAACATTTTGACAATAATGCAACATAAAGAAAATAATTTTGACATCTGTCAGAGGTAAAATAACTGTGAATGATCTATAAAAGCTAAGTAGGAACAATAGCAAAATCTATTTGCAACCAGCAACTCTATTTGTGAACTTTTTTAATGTAGTGGTCACGTACCTTTCTCTTAAATGTTTCTTTGGACGTCGCACTTTTTAACTCCAGCGGTAGCGCATTCCAAAGCCTGACTGCTTCCACCGTAAAAGAGTTGTCAGTAAAACAGGTCGTATGAGGGGGCATATAAAGGAAAAGCTCATAGAAAGACCTGTGTTGCCGATCACTCTTCTCTTTACTAAAGCAGAAGCATTCTTTTAGATATGTAGGGGTGTGTGGGTCATTTAGAATGGAGTAAAGGAGACATAAAAGATCGGAGTTTAAGTCAAGAAAACACACATCTGCGTAGTCAATTATAGGGAGCAATAAGGAGTTAACGAGAGAAAGTTTAGTTTTAGTAGGAAGAAAGTTCTTAAGACGGACAATAGAGTGAAAAGAAGCGTAGAATTTACGAGAAATTTCTTTCACGTGGTCCGACCAACAAAGATTATAGTCAATAAGGATACCTAAGTCTTTGACATTGTGAGAAAAAGGAATTGGAATATTATTATAATAAAGAATAGGTACTGTTGATATGTCGACTTTCGCTAATTGGCGGGAACTACCAATCACAATAGCTTGGCATTTGTCCGGATTCACTGATATACCAAAACTGTTGGACCAGGAAAGGAGCCGAGAGAGGTCATCATTGAGTGCAACAATTGCACGGCCGACATCAGCTGCAGGGGCGGCAAAATAAAGCTGTAGGTCATCAGCGTACAAGTGATAGTTACAAACAAGGTGGTCAGATAGAAGATTAATAAAAAGGGAAAAGAGAAGAGGTGACAGAATACCACCTTGAGGAACGCCAGTGGCCACCTCAAGGCAGTCAGAGAAATGTTGGCCATTACGAAGAACTTGACAGCGTTTGTTTAAGAGCGTATATATCGACTGACGACTCTCTCGCTCGCACAATTTGACAAATTTTGAAATATAAATTCAAGGAATTAATTTATTGAAAATTCCTCTATACAAGTCCTGCATAATATTATTCTACACATTTTAAAAGTGTTTTCAGTGAGATATATAAAAAATGGAATAATGAGATTTTTTGAAAAAAAAAAACTTTTTCAACATCGCTCCTCATTTCATTTTTTTATATATCTCACTGAAAACACTTTTAAAATGTGTGCAATAATATTATGCAGGACTTGTATAGAGGAATTTTCAATAAATTAATTCCTTGAATTTATATTTCAAAATTTGTCAAATTGTGCGAGCGAGAGAGTCGTCACTCGATATATACGCTCTTAAGTAAGAAGAGAACCAAGAAATGGAAGTGGCTGAGAAATTTAGGCGTGGAAGAATAGCAAGAAGTAAGTCGTGGTCAACAGCATTAAAGGCATTGCTGAAATCAATTAGGACTAGGACAGTTACTAGTGTTTTTTCCATATTTAGTCGAATATCTTCAGTGACCTTCAGTAGTGCCGTAGTCGTGCTATGACCAGCCCTAAAACCAGATTGGTAAGTATTATTCAGATTAGTGTTACTAAGATAATCTGTAACTTGTTTATGCACTACAGCTTCCAAAACCTTTGACAGGAATGGCAAAATAGAGATGGGACGAAAATGGTGAGGGAGAGCAGGATTTGAGATTTTAGGAAGTGGTAAAACAAAGGCTTTTCGCCATTGATTAGGGAAAATACCAGTGGACAGTGAAGCATTTATGATGTGAGTGATAGAAGGGATAATATGGTTAATGATGAGCATAATCATTGTACGCCCAATTTCATCAGCTCCAACAGCTTTAGATCCCAGCGAGCTCAATATTTTCCTGACAAGATCCTGGCTTACAAGCCTGAAATCGAAAACATCACTATTCGGCACAGGAAACGTGGCTATTTTTTGGAGGGTAGTCTGTTTGACTACAGAAGAGATTTTATTAGTTGCAGTGAAATGGAAATTTAGAACATTAGAACATTATTAAGGATATTTGAACTTTCTAACTGTTCAGAGCGAGCTAAACAACATTTTTCTTAGTAAAAAATATAATATTTTTGCTCGTCGGCACCTTGGCCCCCCTCAGAACCAAATCCTGGATCCGCCCTTGCGTTTAGATGTCATATTATTATATTATGTACCCAACATTTGCAGCAAATTATCTTCTTCATCAAAATCTTCATCTGATTCGTTATTTATTAACCACTAGCTGACCCGCGCGCACTTCGTTGCGCGTGAGAGTCAATTAATAAAGCGAATTTGGTGCTGCTATGTTCACTATGATAGTATTTCCATCCCCGTGACTTTGTAAGCGTAAAATAAGGCATGGCTATATATTATTTGCTCCCGCTGTGGGTAGCGAAGAATATCGGGTTGGGTATTTCTATGCAGTTTTGTTCGCTACCGTAGAAACCAATCCTATGTCCTTTCCCAGAGGTCAAATTATCTCAGTTGAGCGGTAGTTTATCGCCTTCATAAATTTTCACGCCTCTTTTCAGGAATTAAAACTATTTGTGGTCCTTTCCCGGTAACTCTTTAACTTATCTCTACTGTAATGTACCTCAGCTAAATTATTATTCGTTACTTATTTCTCACACCATCCTTCCCGCGACTCAAATCAATTCCATGGTTCCTGAATTCCCATTAAATCTCTGATCCTCCTTCCCCCTCCTTTAATACTTAGTCTCCTTAAAGTTAATTTCTGACATAAAAAAACTATTCATTAACAGAACTTAACAAAATATCAGCTCATTTTCGGTTCAGCGGTTACTAATTTCCATGCAAACGTTTTTGTGAAAAAATTCCTGTTCTGGTGAGAATTTCACAAAATCCCTTCTTATCGGTCGCCTACGTTACATAAAGAATACGTTGTCCAAATTTTAGCTAAAACGAAGAAGCGGTTACCTTTCCTACACAAACTGGATCCCTCTTTCCTCCCCTCAAAGGTTGATTTCTGGGATAAAAAGTATCCCATATCTTTTTTTAAGACTTAATCTACCTTTGTATCAAATTTAAGCGCAATAGGGTCAGCGGTTCTAAATTTCCCATTAATTTCTGTCAAAATAAATATTTAATGTTCCTAAACACAACTCAAACCATGATTTTACAAAATTTCGATTCAATCGGTTTAGTTGTTACGGATTTGCATACAATTGTTTTTTGTAAATAAATCCCGTTCCAGTGGGAATTTAGCAAAAGCCCTTCTCGTGAGTCGCCAAAACCACCTAAAAACACGCTATCCAAATTTCAGCTCAAATAAAGAAGCGGTTAACGATTTCTTACGCAAACTTGCACCCCCCCCCCCCCCTTTCCTCCTCTTTAATGTAGATTTCTGGGATAAAAAGTATCCCATTTTTTAGGACTCAATCAACCTCTGCACTAAATTAATTTAAGCAGAATAGGGTCAGCGCAGCGGTTCTAAATT
Source organism: Hemithea aestivaria (assembly GCA_947507615.1). Taxonomy (NCBI): domain Eukaryota; kingdom Metazoa; phylum Arthropoda; class Insecta; order Lepidoptera; family Geometridae; genus Hemithea; species Hemithea aestivaria. The sequence continues at coordinate 9,450,986 of OX382339.1, read as the reverse complement.
TCCCATACAAACTTTGACCCCCCCTTATAAGTTAATATCTGATATAAAAACTATTAAACATTTCCTTAACAAAACTCAAACCATCATTTTACAAAATTTCAGCTTAATTGGTTTAGCGGTTACAGATTTGCACACAAAAGTTTTTTGGGAATAATTCCCGTTCCTGTAAGAATTTCACAAAATCCCTTTTTATCGGTCGTCTTAGTTTATGTAACTAAGAACACGCTGTCCAAATTTCAGCAAAAACAAAGAAGCGGCTAACGATTTTTTACACAAACTTGCACCCCCCTTTTTTCCCTTAAAAGTTGATTTCTGGGAAAAAAGTATTGCATATCATTTTTTAGGATTAGATCTACCGCTGTACCAAATTTAAGCTCAATAGGGTCAGCGGTTCTAAATTTCCCATACAAACTTTGACCCCCCCTTTACCCCCCTTAAAAGTTAATTTCTGACATAAAAACTATTCAATGTTCCTAAACACACTTCAGACAATCGTTTTACAAAATATCAGCTCAATCAGTTCAGCGGTTACAGATTTGGATACAAACGTTTTTTAGAATTAATTCCCGTTCCCGTGGAAATTTTGCAAAATCCCTTTTTATCGGTCATCTACGTTACATAAAAAATACGCTGTTCAAATTTGAGCTTTAAAAGATGGCCGGTTACTGATTTTCTACTCAAACTTCTACCCCCCCCCCCCCCCCCCCTCTTCCCCCTTCAAGGTTGATTTCTGGGATAAAAAGTATCCCATATCATTTTTTAGGACTCAATCTCCCACTGTACCAAATTTCAGCTCAATGGGGTCAGCGGTTTTAAATTTTCCATACAAATTTCGACCCCCCTTTACCCCCCCTTAAAAGTTAATTTTCGTCAAAAAAAAATTAATGTTCCTAAACACGATCTAAACAAACGTTTTACAAAATTTCAGCTCAATCGGTTCAGCGGTTACGGATTTGCATACAAACATTTTTCGGGAATAATTCCCGTTCCCGGAGGAATTTTGCAAAAATCCCTTTTTATAGGTCGCCTTCGTTACCTAAAGAACACGCTGGTTTAAATTTCAGCTTAAACAAAGAAGCGGTTACCGATTTCCTATTCTAACTTTGACCTCCTTTATCCCGCCTTAGAGGTTGATTTTTGGAATAAAAAGTATACCATACAATTTTTTAGGACTCAATCTACCTCTGTACCAAATTTCAGCTCAATAGGGTCAGCGGCTTTAAATTTTCCATACAAATTTCGACCCCCCTTTACCCCCCCTTAAATGTTAATTTTCGTCAAAAAAAAAAAATTAATGTTCCTAAACACAATCTAAACAATCGTTTTACAAAATTTCAGCTTAATCGGTTCAGCGGTTACGGATTTGCATACAAACGTTTTTCGGGAATAATTCCCGTTCCCGGAAGAATTTTGCAAAAATCCCTTTTTATACGTCGCCTTCGTTACATAAAGAACACGCTGGTTTAAATTTCAGCTTAAACAAAGAAGCGGTTACCGATTTCCTATTCTAACTTTGACCTCCTTTATCCCGCCTTAGAGGTTGATTTTTGGAATAAAAAGTATACCATTCAATTTTTTAGGACTCAATCTATCTCTGTAACAAATTTCAGCTCAATAGGGTCAGCGGTTCTAAATTTTCCATACAAACTTCGACCCCCCTTTACCCCCCTTAAAAGTAAATTTCTGACAAAAAAACTATTTGATGTTTCTAATCACAATCCCAACTATCGTTTTACAAAATTTCGGCTTAATCGGTTCAGCGGTTACGGATTTGCATACATTCGTTTTTCGGGAATAATTCCTGTTCCTGAGGGAATTTTAAAAAATCGCTTCTTATTGCACGATGAAATCTTCTTACGAATACGCTGTCCAAATTTCAGCTCAATCCGTCCAGCCGTTTGGGCTGTGCGTTGATAGAACAAAAGTGTACGAACGATTTTATATAATAGATAAGTAAATCTTTAGATAGATATAACTCTTTTATTTAAAAACCGATTTAAATAAAACCAATACTATTTACAAATTAGAGAAATTTGCAACGTTTTAGCGAAAACTGCATACAATTCGGTTGTGCCGTTTTATCACACATAAGTAATAACCTTTTTACAAATTAAGCCTAATAAAACTACTCTGGTAAATTTTCGTTTATGGCCACATCGATAGATGGCGTATTTTTAGTTTGTCGCACTTTTTGCTTTTTGATTTTTTTGAATTGAATTTACTTTATATTCTATTACTTTTACTTCGAAATTTTGATGTAAATTAGGGGCGATGTGTCCGATATAAATGATTATTATTTATTTTATTATTTTATTTTACGTTTCCCTAGGAAAAATTGACAAAATGTTTTACGATCTAGATCGCGCAAGCGACTTTTTCGCGTCGTTTTGTTCATATGCGTATTTTCACAGTTCACCTTAGTAAAGGATCACAATGAATGGGGAGAAATTTCCATTCTTATTATATGTATGGATATGGATGGATATGGATATGGATATGGATAGCGCACGACCATATCCTTACCTATATTATTATTTCCACGTACAGTCAGCAGTCAGCTAACTGTACCTATTGAGAAACAATAAATATATAGAGTGCTTATCATTAAAAAAGTCTTTTTTACGGGGCGCCACTATCGCACATTATAAAAGTTAAGATCTTTATCATTTTAACTCCTCATAATTATTAAATTAAGTCCCATCATAAATATTTAATTAAGTCCAGTATTAATTGATAATATTAAATTTATAATAGTTACGTTAAATACCGCGGGAACTTTTTTTTAGTCTGAGGCGGGAACTCTTTCGTGAAAAGACAAATTATAACATCAAATTATAACAAAATTTTGAAAAAAATCTTGAAAATTCTTACGATACCAATCTTTTGTGTTTGTTTGTACCTAGTCAGGTCATAAATTCTGTCACATGTTTAATATAAAATTATTGGAACAAGTTTATTTATTATGTAAAGTTTATTCAAAATGACCTCCGTGATTTTGAATACAGGCCTTCAATCTGCGCGGCCAGTCGTCTATCGCAGCACGAACGAGGTCCATGTCAATATCGGCTGCTGTCTTAATCAAGGATGTCTTGAGTGACTCCAAATTGGGATGAGGCTTTGAGCACGCCTTTTCCTCCAAGTGTTGCCATATCTTGTAATCTAACGGACTCAAATCTGGACTGGAGGAGGGCCAGTCTTCGTGCCGGATGAAGTCGATTTCACGCGCCGCCAGCCAGTCTTGTGTGCTCTTCGCTCTATGAGCTGGCGCCGAATCTTGTTGGAATACCCAGTGCCTGTTATTGAACATGGTATGAGAAACAGGTTCCACAAGGTTCGTCAGGACTGTATTTTGATACACAACTGCATTCGTTTTTACACCTTTCTCACAAAAATGTACCTCTGTTAAGCCCCAATAAGAAACTCCCAACCATACCATGAGCGAGGATGGAAAATGACCTCGTTGGACACGCGGAATACGGTTGCTCGCTTCTTCACTACTGTGTGCGTACACCTTATCATTTTGTTTGTTGTAGCTCTCTTCTACGGTAAAAATTTTTTCATCCGAAAAAAGAATTTCTCGATATTTTTTTCTCGCGTACCGCTTCAACAAAGCGCGGCATCTCTTCAGTCTCAGGTCCATTAGACGAGCATTTAAACGATGTCCTGTTTTTCTTCGATATGCCCGAAGCCCTAAGTCTTCATTTAACACCCTTTTCACCGTGGTTCTGCTTAACCCCATCTGAAGGGCCAACAGTTTCTGCTTACGTTTGGGATTTCTTTGAATTCGCGCTTTCACAGCTTTTATCACTGCTGGAGTCCTAACAGACCGAGGGCGACCACTTCTTGACCTGTCATCTACACTAGAGTCTTCATTGTATCGTTTGATGGTACGATAAACGAATCTTTTGGTTATATTCAAATTTTTCAGTATGTCAAAAATTTGAATTGGCGCGTAACCGCAACGATGCAACGCAATAACTGCAACACGGTCTTCTTTAAGCGTCCACTCCATATTTAAAAATGAGTAAAATTCTAAAAAGTATACATTTTTATTTTCATGAACAATTCGAAATTCGAATTCAATAAACTTTTTTGTGGCCAGCATTCTAAAAGAAAAGTTTTTACTGTGTGACAATACTTATGACCTGACTAGGTATTTTGTGTAATTTCTACTAATAAATACAAAAATACAATATCAAATGCGATTTAATTTTTTTAATTTAGCATCTTTTGGTCGCCTCAAAGTGGCGTTTTTTGAGAATAAAAATGTGTTTTATAGGTTATTATTTTCTTACGTTTTGCTGCGTCGTCGACTCTTTTTTGTGCAGAATTTAGGCCCTACACTAGCTTATCTGTAGATGTATTAAATATTACATTGTGTAAATTGTGAAAAAAAAGTCTGATAACTAGCTGTCACTGTCAGTTGTCAATTTCCACTATATTTTGACATCTGTCAGTGTTGCATTTTGCAATTGAGGCTGAGGCTAATAATGTACGCTATTTTGCTCGCGTAAAATAAATAAATCGCGTTATTTCTATTTATTTAGGAATCGGCAGTTCGTAAAGAGATACAGAAAACCAATATCCATCTTGTCTTATTACATTCTTATTCACAATATTGCCTTCAGATTTTTCATAAACAAAGAAATCCGCGAGCCGCAAAACAAGTTTCTTTGGTGATGATACCTTGGATGGATCCTTGAGAAGCTCTTTGTATACGATGAATGATAAAACCGGTAAGTAATCTTGAAGTTATAATTAGCACTTTATTACATTATCAAGTACAGCATAGTTACATTAAAAATCCCTACATTTCTGTAAAAAATAACTGTAAATCTATAAAAATAATAATGATCATAGTACCGTAGTATGCACATCTATTGAAAGATCGGGGATTGCCTCGTTCTTAAACGACAATTAATGCTAATTAGTCTGTGTATCCGGCAGTAAATTAATCTCATAAGCATTAATAATATTTATACTACAAATAGCTTATTGATTGTAATATTATATATCTCGTTATCCATTTCTTCAGTGATCGCCAAATATGTGTAGTACAGAATTTTTGTTTTCCAGTTTATATGGTTATTGAGGCAGAGGAGACACGACTCTTTCCCTCTTAAGTCAATAGATATTGAAAAAAATTGACTGGCTTATAGTCTACAAACTAATTACTAAGTTTCATCCTACTCTGTAGGTTCAAACACTCCTAGGAAAGCTGGTTACCTGGAAGAGATCACTCTAAGTAATAAGGCCGCCTATTGTAGACATTTATATAGTTTAAAATCTTTTAACAATACTCGTATTGTATTGTACTAATTACCTATTGGTGATACGAAGAAAAAAAAAAAGCAAAAGTGTACATAGTTTACTGCAAGGTGAAGATGACTTCTCCTATTTCCTTCTACATATAGGTAGAGATATATCTCTTACAAATAAAAATATATTTTTTATTCATAGCACAACTGTTGTTACAGTAAATTAAAACATATTTCATACAGATGTAGGAAGACCATAATAAACATATTTCCTGCTAGGTACACTTACTACTTACATGTGTTAGGTACACTTCTTTATCATTTCAAAGATAATGATCTGTGTCTATGCTTACGGCCCTTCATTAAATATTAAATAAAAAATATTATTATTAAATTTAGGGTTTATAGTCAAATTACCTGCAACAAGTAATTTTACAGTTGACAGAATAAAAAAAGTGGGGTTTAGACTCTAACAGGTGATGATAATTATTATAATGGTGATGGTCAACTATTTGTGAATTTGCCTATATATTGCCCTGCTACCATTCAGTTTAACCCAGTAACTTTTGGCTTTACTGATTTTCTTAATGGTTAAATTTGTCACACAATGTATTATTCTTTTGTTTTATAGCCCACTTTTATAGCGTACTAGGCATTTGAAATATTGCATTTTTTTCAACGAATAATTTTAAAACATATTAGTCCTTTAAATATTGTAGACAGGGGTTCAAAAAGGGTTTATAATATGTGTATCCTTTTCAATATAGCTGTTTTTATTGTCTCTACCTATCCTACTCACTTAGTATTATAACTAATATTAAGTCAAATAAAAAAGAACTCAAAATGTAGTAAGTTTTAAAATGTAACAATTTTTTGTCCATATAAAATAACAAATCAGCTGATTCTTCACTTTAAGAGTTTTTTAATATTATTGTGAATTATTTATTAGTAAAATTGTCTAATAAAATAGTTTGTTTCATGGTCCTTACTATCTGATAGGTACTATCATACCATATTATGATAATAACATCTGAATTATCTTGACATTAGATAAAATTAAATGTAACTAAACTTTCTTGCCAAAATAAACAGAATTTTGTGTAGACATAGAGATCTAATATTACTTATTGTGTGAAGTAGGTATGCCCTATTTTCCTATTTCGTGTTTTAAAATGTTTAATATTAATAAGATAAGTACGGCTCTCAGGCGCGCAATGCGCCCCAAAAGTCGTTAAAGTCATGTGCGTGGACTCCAGTACGGAATACATAACGCAGATTCATTGAGGGCCATAAAAGTTTTACGAAACGACAGTCGGGAGCGAATATTGATTAGGGGTCGTATATTGCGCTCCACCCTTCTGACAGTCGCGCTTGCGTGTGCGAGTGCGCGCGCCGACGCCGCGTCGCGACCTACGTGTCGCCATACGGGCTTCGGTGCCGACTATCTTCTTCAATTAATACTATCCGCAATATCTCGTTTACTCTAAAGGCGGAACGTACAACCCGTCGACATGTGAGCCGGTCCCTCACAACCCCGTGCGTTCCTACGCTCCACTAACCCGTCGGCACAAAAATCAATAAGCACCGCACGGTCGAACGTTGCACTTTTACATCATCAGTGTATTACCAACAGTGCGTTTGCGTTTCAGTGATAAAACACTAGTACCAGATGTTCAATCACAAGTTACCTACAGACTTTCCAATGCAAACCCTCCGTAAGAAAACCAGCCCTTGCAAATGTGAGTCGCAGACGCGTAACGCTTATAATGTTTATATTTTAATACGTAATGCGGTGTTAGTTAGCGCTAAGTGTAAAGACCACGATATACCCTAGCTTTGTTATATTTTGCGATTTATGTTGTAACATTGCATGAATCGGCTGTCACCTTACTAACTGTTGAGAGCTAGCACTGTATCATTGCGTGCTAGAACCATCTCATTATAGAGACATTACGGCAAAGCGAAGAGATGGACAAACGTGGCTTTTTGACCTTCCACACATATTATAGAATAGTTTGCAATGATCAGAAACTCACGGAAGCAACTGATCCGAAAAACCACACTTTCGTCGGCAGTAATTCATAAAATTGATACGACGCCCTTTGCCCTTCCGCTACTTCGAAGGTTAGACACATTCTCATAATAGTCTGTATTTTTAAATTACTCCGAATTGCTCCAATACCGTAGCGTATTTATTTCGGTACATGATGTAACTACAAAACAAATAAAGCGAGGAATCCTTATGAGATAGTAATTATCTTGATCATATAGAAATATTAGTCAGCCACGTTGTTGCCTCTCTGAGCTGTGACGGATGCCTGCCATAGGTGATATGTGACCCCGGTGGTGTTTTGGACAGAGGGGGTGTTCGGCTGAAGGAACCTGTTGTAGAAGACCGTATAATTCGTTTGGGGCATAATGCAGGTGTGTCATTTCCAACATCTCTTGCGGCAGTTCGGTGAGTAACGTCCTGTCTCCTGTCATGCTTTACATGTGGTAGTAATCATTGCATGTCTTCTAAAGGTGGCTCCTACCTATCAAAAGCATTCATTAATGTTAAGCGCAGTAACTCCCAAGCCGCCGACATACCGTTTTCTCTTTTAGAACAAAAGACTTAACAAACGCAAGGGGTAATCATGCCGGCGATTTTGATGTGTATTTCAACCAAATATTACGTTACAATAAAGTCTTCCATTACTTACGAACATTAACCATGATTAATTACCGTTGCTTGCAAATGTAACATTTGATTTCGATTGACCTATACAAAATCAGCTGAACGTCTTAGTCACTGATGTGATAAGTATTACAAGAGTTACACACGTACTAATTATTATATAAATCAGGCAAACTGTAATTCTCGGGTTTTCTCCATATATGTACATTACTAGATACATAATGTAATGTAAGCAAGTACCTAAGCAAAACAGAACTGTTGCATTATTACAGATGAAAGCTTTTGATAAAGGACCGCCTTGACTTGTGGGTTTGATCTATCTAACTGTTGTAAATAGAGCCGTATTATGAGTTATGTTCTGTGTGGTGGAATCTCTACAATTTTGCAATGCTTTAGCGGTATAATAGAAAGGAATTTAACGACGAGGAACAATGGTACAGTCATGGAGTAATGTTTACACTATGATAACTTATATTGCGATATAATTATTAATAAATATGACACAGGGAGCTCTAAAGCCAATGTAACTTTTCTTATCAGAAGGAAAAATAGAAAGAAATTTTCCTGTCACATATTAGCAGCTTTGTTTGCCTTTTCTTCTTTTATCGTATCTAATATCGTTTGGACTATAATAATAAATCTGTTTATAACTAACATACAAGTCATTTATAGTTAAAAGTTTAGTGAGGAGGCTACTAACTTTTTTTAATGATGCATGTTTCTTTTGTAAATGACAAAAATTCTGCATGTGAACAGTAACTAAACACAAGTCCTTTAAAATAAACGTTCCGACTCCAAGTTCGATTTAATAAGCGAAGAAGAGCACATTTTAATTCTTAATTTGAAAAGTGCACAAATATTTTCGATAAAATTAGACTTGCGAAGAAAAACCTACAACCGATCCTTTGAAACATAAAAGAATTTTACAAGTCGGTTTAGACGTCGTAAATCGTTTAGAATAAATATTCAACAAACTGAAAACCTCCTCCTTTTTTGGAGTAGGTTATTAAAAGTAATAATTATTAATGGACAGTAAATACTGCATTAATAATTTAGATTGATTTGATCATAAACAGCAGATATACAGATAGATTATAATTGATAATAATATAACAAACCATCTATGGGCCGATAGTTGATGCATACTTACACCTTTGTATTTTAACTTATCATGAAAGCAACCAAAGTGTCGATCGATAAAAAGTTTGCACAGTCTAAATTCAGTGTATATAGAGGAGTGGTGGTGGAACCTTGATCATGAAACGGTGCTTTGGCCTTGGGTATATCTTGATCACGCTGCGATTTTACGCTATTTTCAGTATCGGGTCAGATTTTAAACCTCAAAAATTTAATAGAAAACAGTTGTAGGTTGCATTTGGAAGAACAATCGCAGGATCCCGCCAGTCCCCATCTGAGTCGAGGATCTAAATATAAAAACAGGAAATTCAATTAATCTGGCAATGATGCGCGGTAAATAGGGACCGAAATAGGACGACTAGCTCACTTTCATTTTGCATTCAACCGACCACTACGTACTACGTATAGAAATAAAATGTTACAAAAATGGTAGAACTTAAAAATCTGCTCAATAAAGGTACTACGTCTAAGCAATTTGTATTTGTAGTGTTTAGTTTTAATTTTACGCTGCTTGTATTATTGTGTGTTTTGTGTTTTTAACTTCGTTTGTTACGACGTTATTTCTAACAAGTCGCTCGATCCCGCATTTTGTGAAATAATTGGGATTTCAAAACGAAAATGCTTTATTTACGTGCTTATGAAAATTAATTACGTCGAAATTCCAAAGATCGTAATCGACTCCATTCTTTTGTAACGGCAGTAACTGGCAGGTTGTGTTGGAATGGAGGAAGAAGAAATGTTGATATTGAAATTTCGGTCTGCAGACAAGAACGAGCCGGGCCGCTTCCTTGGCGAAGGAGTGTCGTTTCGCGCGAAATTGATAGGAGTGCTGGAGGTGCCCGAGGCTCGCGGGGACAGGATGTGCCAGGAGGCTCTCGCCGACCTGAAGATGGCCATCCGAGCGGCCGGGGAGCACAAGCAGAGGATACAGGTCCACGTGGCGATCGACGGACTGCGTCTGCGCGATGACAAGACTGGAGTAAGCTTAAACTTACTTAACATTCGTAAGGTGTTACCCATACGTTGAACTGAGGGTGTTTGTACTTTGGCCGCGTATACACAGGTTGTAGGAAGTTGGAAGCCTTTGAAGATGAAACTATAAAGTTGCTGACTTGTATAGTTTTGCTTTAGTTCACATTAAGGTAAGTTTCGATCCACCTTTTAAGTGTGATGTGTAGAATTGGTGGGTCACAGATACAGACTGAGATGCTGTCCTGATGTTATTACATCAGGACAGCATTGTATAAAAACAGATATATTGAAGAATCCTTCCCTTAGTACTTAAATTGCCCATATGTCATCTCTTGAAGGTAGTCTACTTAACCGAAACAGACGAGAAAGACTTTGTACACCTACTTAGATAACACTATATTCGATTTAGCGAAATTTTGTATATAAACCTATCATTTATGTTATGTAATGTACCTATAGGTACCAGTAGGTACCTAATCCGCTATTTGATTCGTTTTCTAAAACACGTCGTATTCGGCGTTTTGGTTACATATGTGGCCGTAGGCCCACTTTTTCTGCGGAAATAATTCCAAGTTAAATTTCCTGAATAATTATTTATTCTAAGTAGGTAGTTATCTCAATAATCAACAATTCAAATGAAGTATTTAATCTCCAAGTATACTTATGATGAGTGTTTAATTAAACTAGTGGCTCATAACTTCTACATATTATGAGTATTGAATGAACATGATTATTATCACTAAAATCCTATATTATAAATGCGACGGTTTGTCCTCTTTACGTCTAAAAATAGCGTCTAGATAACCTGCACATAGACTAGAAGTATAGCCTAAGTAGCGTAATAAAAAATAAAAAACATAAATGACTTCCCCTAAAAAGGAGCGATTGATTATACGAGTACCAACACTGAACAAGCGAAAGTTCACAGAGTCAAGAGGGTTGACGGCGGGAAGTACCCACATGCCTAACCACATGCCGAGTAATTGCTGATCACTATTCTTTCGTCTTCGTCATCACGAATTGATGATGCAGATGATACGAAAAGGAAAAGACCCAAAACCAACGGCATTCCCATTGTTGTTTTACACGTTTTTCTTGATAAGATAAGTAGTAAGCAGACATAAGTGGGTGTAAACAATGCACAACTGTACAAAGCAGTCAGCATCAGATATGTTTGGTCGGTTCATCTTACATCCGCAGTGCAATGACCTCACAATTTATACTTGATGGCTTTTTCCTGGCAGATACACATCCTTAAAGCGGCTTGTAAAAAGAATGAAATTAAAGTTAATAGTCGGGAATGAATGGGCGAGTGGACTCCGCTTGAATGCTGAGCCTGCTAACCAGCCGAGCACTGAGCACACGGCTAACTAAGATGCTCAAACGTTGTATCTCCTAATTAGTACTGAGTACCCGGCAATTTACAAGGCAACATAAATCCTTATCATTACTTAATATAATATACGTATTAGCTTTGTAAATTGTCCCCTATTTTCGAAATACACAACAAAGTCAGCATTAATAGGAAATAGGAGTCTTGCTTCAGAAAGTTACCAGCAATCTCAACCGATAGAAATTAGGCTTATCGTAGCATAACATACAAAACTCGAATATAGTATATTACTAATTACGCGCATTGTTTTACACGCTGAATGCTAAAGTGCCTTATGGCAATAGTTTATAGGTCTACATATAAATTTCAATTAATTAGTTCAACAAAACTAAAATAAATCAAATGAGCTCAAACGTGATGGGGTTGCGTCGTTTCATTACGGAGTTCCTATGGCCACCTTGCAGCTCCATCATCAGATCAGCTCGATGTCATAATAATATTGCATTCTCATCCGATTTATTCATGAATGAAAAATTTCAGCTCAATCGGAAACTGGGAAGTGGAAATTAAACCTGCAAGATTTGATTAAAGACAGACAGACAACAGACAAATGAAAGTACATAAAAGCTTGTAAAATAATTTAAATGGAAATTGCAGTTTATTTATTTTCTAAAGAGAACTTTCCTCATACTTCCTTTACTCGGTAGATATGTAAATGCTTATTATTATCATCACAACCTTGATGGGTCGAAGACGTACGTTAAGTACGAGTAATGTTACTTCGAGGTAATTTATTCTACTTCCTCTTGTCGCAGACAAACAGTAAACAAATTTCAGACTACCTTCCTGACTTGACTTTATAATAGTCTCCTTACAAACAAAAATTTCATATCTCACTAACTCGTGTTTGTTATCGAACTTCTCGAAACCTCGAATTTAGTCTGTCATATAGTCCTCGTCATATAGTTCTGAAATTCTATATGGTGTAACTCAATGAAAACTTTGTAGAAAGAAACGAACCGAGATATTCCGTTCTCTATACTGACTCTACCTACAACTTTTTGGACCATAACCACTTAATCCATCGGTTACTGACTTTTGAAGGAAAAACTGCAGGACACATTTAAAGGTCTGGACTTTAAAAGCGTCCTGCAGTTTTTCTTGTTCGTTTTTAGGCTTCCGTAGTCAACAATGAAGCCTTATGGTTTCGCTTGGTCCGTCCTTCCGCGGAGAAACTATAAGTCCTAGTTGTCTAATTTACAAGCCTTGTAAATTATACAAGTCAACTAAATCTCATTTATTTGTTTGTTTTCTACCAGGATTCCCTATACCACCACCCGGTGCACAAGATATCGTTCATAGCGCAAGACATGACTGATTCAAGAGCATTTGGCTACATATTCGGATCGCCCGACACTGGACACCGGTTCTTCGGCATCAAGACTGATAAAGCTGCTAGTCAAGTGAGTTGTTGCAATATAAAATATAGGACACATGTTTTTTATTTGTAAATCTGATAAAAAAACATAAGAGATACAACGCGCTAATGTTTCTTGATCGTGACGTCACTCCACTTAATCTGGTACAAGTGAGTTTATGCCGTTTATTTACAAAGATGGATTAATCTGGTACATTTGCGTTCAGTGTAGTGACGTCACGCATCTCAACACAAAACTTATAACCGTTATATCTCAGCTATTTTTAATTTTATTCAAAAACCAAAAGAGATGTTTCAAATATTTTCTTTTTATTTAATTTACGGACTTAAATATTAGATTAAAAAAATGATCTTGTCAACATCCCTATTTTTTGAGTGGAGAAGAAATATTGTTGATCTACAACAAGATTTATTGACGTGCTAAAATCTCTGGCTCCCGTTGAATGAAGCTGATAACCACTAGTTATGCGTATTTATTTTTATTTACGTTTTGTAATAAAATTTCCTGGGTGAATATGGCGCTATACTTCCGCCTGATAATCATGACGATGCGACGGTCAAACCTTCAGAGGTCGCAGTGTCACGCGACTTGAAAACTGACAATTTTATAAAAGTGCTCTTACTTTACTCTATTTGAGTAAACGTGTGACGTCTCTTACTAACACAAATATTGCTAATTCCTGCATTGCAAACGTTTTTATGACCATTAGAATAAGCAAAACTAGGTGTATATTCATTTTTACTAAGTATATAGGAAAAATATTGTAGTCCACGTTTATCAAGTTCTGTCACAGAAAAATAGATTTATGTGGGGTTGATTTTCGCTCATTAATAAAATATCTTGTGCATAAGATAAATTTGTCTATATAATGCGGAATTGTATAGATATAATTTGGCAAACTTGATGCATCTGCAAATCTCCAGACGTCTGCCAAATGGTTTTGGATAATCAGGCCACTTTTATGAATCGCGGTTAAAAGGTCATTGCTCTTAATCTGACTGAATTCTGCACAAAATACTAGTGGTGACATTATTCTTTAACTTATCAATACTTCTTTTAAGATCATATGTTTAAAAATATATAATTAAGAGACTAAAATAGGTATCAACTTTATTAAAAAAAACTACAATCCTAACCCCAGGGTTACCTCAATTATACGAGCTGTATCCAACATTCCAGGTAGTGATAGCGATGCGAGATCTGTTCCAAGTAGTATTCGAACTGAAGAAGAAAGAAGTGGAGATGGCCAAGCAGCAGCTAGAAGGAAAGTCCATCAACAGTAGCTTGGCCAGACATATTGTTAGTGCAGCCACTGAACCGAAGATCAAGGTAAGACACTTTATTGTTTGAACTGGAGAAGAAAGAAGTGGAGATGGCCAAGCAGCAGCTAGAAGGGAAGTCCATCAAGAGTAGCTTGGCCAGACATATTGTTAGTGCAGCCACTGAACCTAAGATCAAGGTAAGACACTTTATTGTTTGAACTGGAGAAGAAAGAAGTGGAGATGGCCAAGCAGCAGCTAGAAGGGAAGTCCATCAAGAGTAGCTTGGCCAGACATATTGTTAGTGCAGCCACTGAACCGAAGATCAAGGTAAGACACTTTATTGTTTGAACTGGAGAAGAAAGAAGTGGAGATGGCCAAGCAGCAGTTAGAAGGGAAGTCCATCAACAGTAGCTTGGCCAGACATATTGTTAGTGCGGCCACTGAACCGAAGATCAAGGTAAGACACTTTATTGTTTGAACTGGAGAAGAAAGAAGTGGAGATGACCAAGCAGCAGTTAGAAGGGAAGTCCATCAACAGTAGCTTGGCCAGACATATTGTTAGTGCAGCCACTGAACCGAAGATCAAGGTAAGACACTTTATTGTTTGAACTGGAGAAGAAAGAAGTGGAGATGGCCAAGCAGCAGTTAGAAGGGAAGTCCATCAACAGTAGCTTGGCCAGACATATTGTTAGTGCAGCCACTGAACCGAAGATCAAGGTAAGACACTTTATTGTTTGAACTGGAGAAGAAAGAAGTGGAGATGGCCAAGCAGCAGTTAGAAGGGAAGTCCATCAACAGTAGCTTGGCCAGACATATTGTTAGTGCGGCCACTGAACCGAAGATCAAGGTAAGACACTTTATTGTTTGAACTGGAGAAGAAAGAAGTGGAGATGGCCAAGCAGCAGCTAGAAGGGAAGTCCATCAACAGTAGCTTGGCCAGACATATTGTTAGTGCAGCCACTGAACCGAAGATCAAGGTAAGACACTTTATTGTTTGAACTGGAGAAGAAAGAAGTGGAGATGGCCAAGCAGCAGTTAAAAGGGAAGTCCATCAACAGTAGCTTGGCCAGACATATTGTTAGTGCAGCCACTGAACCGAAGATCAAGGTAAGACACTTTATTGTTTGAACTGGAGAAGAAAGAAGTGGAGATGACCAAGCAGCAGTTAGAAGGGAAGTCCATCAACAGTAGCTTGGCCAGACATATTGTTAGTGCGGCCACTGAACCTAAGATCAAGGTAAGACACTTTATTGTTTGAAGTGGAGAAGAAAGAAGTGGAGATGGCCAAGCAGCAGTTAAAAGGGAAGTCCATCAACAGTAGCTTGGCCAGACATATTGTTAGTGCAGCCACTGAACCGAAGATCAAGGTAAGACACTTTATTGTTTGAACTGGAGAAGAAAGAAGTGGAGATGACCAAGCAGCAGTTAGAAGGGAAGTCCATCAACAGTAGCTTGGCCAGACATATTGTTAGTGCGGCCACTGAACCTAAGATCAAGGTAAGACACTTTATTGTTTGAAGTGGAGAAGAAAGAAGTGGAGATGGCCAAGCAGCAGCTAGAAGGGAAGTCCATTACTAGTAGCTTGGCCAGACATATTGTTAGTGCGGCCACTGAACCGAAGATCAAGGTAAGACACTTTACTATTTAAACTGAAGAAGAAGTGGAGATGACCAAGCTGCATTTGAAAGAGAAGTCCGGTAACAACATTTTCGCGATTGATAACAATCCTGTAAGGCGTCTAATGAAGTAAACATACAACATTTTAAAAGTCTATATTTGTATACTCGTTCGAATTTCTCTAAGGTTGGACTTTTCCATTCCTTTTTTATTGGCTTGTCAACTCAGGGTACAAAAGGGAAGTCTTTGCCCTGCAGTGACATAGACGATGCGGGCTAACTAATAGTTAATCTTAATGATATCAAAATCTGTTCCAGTAGTATACAAAATATGATCCAAAACGCGCATCTCGCCCTCGGTTACTGAAAACGAGCTTCAAATTGGTACAATTTTTTATCCCACTTGTTGCATAATTTGTTTTAATCCATTCTTCCTTCAGATAGGTCAAATCTCTTAAACAGTAATATGTGCTGCACATGTCTCACAATTGAATGATAAAAACAGACATGTTTATCTCTATCTCGAAGCAGTTATGACTCATCACGAATCTAGTTAAATATTTTGGCAAACAACATTGTTTACCAGGATTTTGTGTCATGAAAAATGGACAATAGACGTCTGTATAGTCATGTGATATCAATATGTAATGTCTTGATGTAGTTTATGAATATTATTATCCCTAAACGCTATTGTAAATGACTAGCTTATATGCCCGCAGCTTCGCTATTTCTTAGATGATTTGTGCAAATACCAACTCTAATTCCAATAACATTATCATTTAGCAGTTTGAAATGTTCATTGATAGATCAATCAGCATATGTTGATTACATAATATACTGACTGATATTTTAATGTCACGTCCGAGTGGCGAGCGGCTGACTGATTTAGTTGAAATTGTTGCTTGATCAACTGAACCGATTTTGCTGGAAATTTGTTAGATTTAAACCCAAGCATATAAACCATTGGATTCTAGGATACTAAAAAAATCATAATTGCATAAAACTGCTACGCAAATCCAGCAAAGACGAGCTTGTAGTATCCCACTGCAGGGCAAAGGCCTCCCTACTCGTTCTCCATCTGTCACAATCTAGGGCTATAGATATCCCACCCGCATCAAGGTCATCCCGCCATCACTTCCTTGGTCTGCTGCGTGGCCGTTTTATACTGGGAGCCCACTCAGATGTAATTTTGGCCCAACGAAAAAATGTATGTTTTTTTTTAATTCGTCCACAGACTATAACCTCGTCAGACACCACGGCGTCTACAAAGAATACCGACGCGGGCGCAGAAGGAGGCGTCGCGGAGTTGGTTGATTTGGAACAGGAACTGTGTTCGTTGCGCCGCGGACTGACGCAAGTCGAGGGCTTGACGCCTTCAACGGACCCTTTCGGGGACTCCTTCATTGCGCCATCTACACAGGTATTTTAATCTTATTTAAAAGTCAGATGAGAGATGTACTTACCTTTTCACTGGAAATCAATGGAAATGATGAAATAAATTGTAGCCTAGAGGTCTTTACAGTAGCTAGTACACTGTGGAGAATGTGTAGTACCAGCTATACCCGCTGAGGCAGTTCCCATTCGGCGGCTTAGTGGATGCTCATGCATAGGCGGATTTAGGAAGGGGGGCCTGGGGGCCAAGGCCCCCCCCAGAATCATTGTAGAGTTACGAATTTTGGACATATTTCATGGTAAAGATTATAATTTTTCTCTCGGCGCTCGCAGCAAGCTGCTCGCGCACACAATATTAAGGATGTTTATACTTTCTAACTGCTCAGAGCGAGCTAAACACACACTTTTCGTAGTAATAATTATAATATTTTTGCCCGTCTGCACCTTGGCCCCCCCCAGAACCAAATCCTGGATCCGCCTATGTGCTCATGTGCATTATTACTATTGTTATTGTCTTGCTCTTTATTTGTGTTTTATAAGTGGTCGAATAAATGTGTTTCTTTCTTTCTTTATGACGACCCGCCCGATAATGGGGAGTTACTGTCGTCTATATATCGTTCGTTGCAGGCGTCTATAGGTTTCGGTCAATCCCGACATATCGTTGAAGTAATATTTCGTCTTTTATGAACTAGCTGCGCCCAACGGTTTTATCCGCTGTATTGTGCTAAGCCTATGTGCTATTGCCAGGGTGTAAGCTATCTCTATATCAAATTTCAGCTCAATTGGTCCACCCATTTAGGCGTGAAATAGTAACAAATATCCAGACATCTATTTTTACAAACTTTCACTTCTATAATATTAAGTAAGATTATCCAGTGGTAACTAGCCACGGAAAGATCGCCACGGAAAGATCGCCACGGAATGGACCCCACAAGAAAGGCGGCGTCGCAGAGGCCGGCCCAGAAAGAGATGGAGGATGACCTCGACTACCAGATCGGCTGGCCTGAGGGGCTATTGGCTAATTCTCATCCACTACGATTGATGGCAACTTCAATGTACATTGCTGCTTTTGTTACTTTACTCATATTAATGAGATTTAAGCAAGTAATATATGCAAAATTGTCTATGGATTCTAGTGTTTTACATGTCGTTTGGCGATAGCCAATAGGTCCTCTGAGATGGCGCAGGATAGAGAGACATGGAAGGACTTGGGGAGGTCTTTGCCCAGCAGAGGGACAGCATAGACTAAAAAAAACTAGCCACGGCCGAAGCCTACCACCCTGGGGGGTCACGTCATCGTGGCCACCTGTGAGACAAAAAAACAGCTTACGGATTTACATTATTTTATGAAAAACGCGATATATTGATATTTTAGGTCATAAACTAGTTGAATAACATTGTAGTGTCTCGAAAATTTAGAAAAAAAAAACGAAACACATAGTTATTATTGTCACAGTGAAGCAGTTTCACAGAGTTTGACAAACAACATAAACCGCCCACGCCTAAAGGGACGGAAAAAAATAGGTTCTCCTTTTTCTTCACACAGAATTTTCCCTATTGCCATCACACTCACACATAAAATGGCTACTTCTAGTATACTTCTGTGCTACCACCAGTATTATTCTCCTCTGTTTCCATTCCAGAAGGGCCTCCTCCCCCCTCCTCCGTCAGGATCATCGACTCGCGGCCGCAACACGCCCGCCACGCGGACTTTCAGCCCGACTAACACACAAACCAACAAACAAAGTCTGCCGTTCGACTTGCCGCCCACCACTGAGTTTGATACGCACTCGCTCGTCGATAACCTCCCTCAGCCTGAACCTTTGGTAAGGAACTTGTGGAAATAAACTAATTTGTGTAAAGGTAAAGGTGAAATGAGAAGAGTGGCATTATTATTTATTTATTTTAAACTTTAATTTAAACAGCTAAACTAGGCTAATTACAATAATTAAAGATAATAATTATATAAATTTAAAACAATTCTTATTATTATGGTTTACTTGACTGTCTATGTAATTATTAGTGTCGACCGGGGGCAGACTTCATTAGCAGGAGCAGTGATGTGCAAACATTACTGTGCTTTGGTAGAAGGGCACTGTAGTTAGTAAAATTACTGAGCTGAAGAGTCTTAACATCTTATGAATCTCAAGTAAGAAGCGTTGGCGCAGTGCACCCAGAATTTTACCTATGTAAATCCTGGTTAGGACTTTACTAATTATAGGCAGGGTAATCTCTTACCATCAGGAGAGCGTCTTGCTCGTCTTCTTACTTCGTTGTATAAAAAAGGAAGCTGGATACCAGCGGAATTTTCGTATCTAAAAACACTTCGAATTTTTGTACTAATCTAAAAAAAATTTTTTTTGCCAATGTCTGATTAGGGGACAGATAGCCTGAAAGCTGGATTTATTTTCAGAGACATATAATATATTCACGTTAGTTATGGAGATAATGTAGCATCTTAATGTTAAAAAATCTAAAATCGCCCCAATAGTTTATGGGGTTATTCTGTACAAACAAATTCTTTGTTAATTTATATTAGTACACCTAGATTTGTATTACGGGTAGTTAAATATTGCGACTCTTCTCTTTTTGCAATAACATCGATGTAAATGTTCTATGTACAGTGTACAGTTACCGGCACGAGATTTAAGTACAGATCGTTTTAAACGGAGCTTGATTTATAGTATAGGTCAGAGTTCTAACTCTCTTTTGCAAAGAGGCCATCTTATTACAAGCTTTTATTTACTTATCTGTCTGTCTGTAATCACATCTTGCAAGTTTAATTTGATCCACTTCCCAGTCTCTGATTAAACTGTAATTTTGCGTGCATGTATAAATCGGATGACAATGCAATATTATTATGACATGCTGCTGATCTGATGGTGGAACTGAATGGTAGCTATATAGGAACTCCGTAATTAAACGACGCAACCCCATCGAGTTTGGGCTCATTTGATTCGTCTTGAAGAGTACCTACTTTGGTGCTAGATGGTAATAATAATAAAAGCTTGTTTTTTTTGCAAAGATTTACAGCTAAAATCTTTAGCGCGTCGCCACAACGCTGATATCTGTTCCAGCTGTTAATATAAACTTACAATCGAGCTTTACAAAACGCGGAAACACTGATTGTAAAATAAATATATCTTATCTGTGCTTACATTTCGTGCAGGCATGTATAGCTATTTCAAATTGCATTTTATTTCAATGTTTTAATTGCTTTTTCTCTCCGACTGCCCCTTCCTCCCTGTGGCTGTGACGTCACGCCTCCCTCGCGTCGACTAAATGTACACGTGACTGTAGCTAGCATGCAAGAATGACCCTTCAATACCAAGCACTATGGCCGCAATTCCTTTGACAAGTCGCACAAACTGCGAACCTTCAATTATATTTTGCACGTGTTTTTTCGTTCGTTGAAGCCTGTAGAGATGTTATGTTTCAATTGTAAAGTTTTCTTTTTAAATAGTCGAATCTCGAATAAGCATTTTAAGTGACAGGCGTTTGCTTCAACTTCTCTGCAAATGATACCTCATTCCTATGAACAAATTGGATTTGTAACGCCTTGTAATGTATGAGAAATTGCGAGAAACCGAGGGCTCGCGACCTCGATAATAGTCTGTTTATCTCCATATTTCTGCAACCACATTAGCAAATTGGCTATGTGCTTTTAGCCAACATTTTCTACATAAAATGAATATCGGACCAAGAGAGTTAAAGGAATCTTCAGTCAAATGTCAATTCTTGTTCAGAAAATTTAAGTAGAAACTAGTTTAAACAAACCACTATTTTTCTTGTTCTTTAATAAGCGTTGATGATTACGGAAATTTAGAATGAAATTAAAATTCATCATCAAATAACATCGAATAAACAAGTATTTTTAAGACGATTCATACAAAATTTCTTCGAAACGGAGTCGAGATAATGCGGAAAATATGAAGCCTGTTGAAGCATCGAGCTGTAGAGTTAGATCGTGTACGTTTGGTCTGACGGTGAGTGGTGGTTTTGCAGGTGAGAGAGAGCGGCTCAGGCGTGACGTCACAAGCGCTCGGTTACGACGTATTCACCGAGCTAGACCCACTAGGCACCGGTCGGAGCAAACCATACGTTGACAAAAAACTATTCTTTCAGGAGCTCAAAAACCCACCAAAGAAAGTGCTCAAAGATCTCGTGCCGACGACACAGAGCGAGTCGATCGCGAACGAACCGAAAGATCATTACGGTCCGGCGACGACGATGACGTCACTGTCTCGTCACTCGGGGGGTTCGGTCGCTATAGCAAAACCTCCGGGGAGCGTTTTCGGTGGGAGCTTTTTCTCGGCCGATCCGTTCGCGGAGACGGACCCCTTCGACAGTGCGGATCCGTTTTCCGAGTCATTCAAGGAAGATCCGTTCACTAACGTGCAAGAGTTTCCTAAGTTCGTAAGGGAGGAGCCGAAGGGTCGTAGGGAGAGCGAGGACCGGCCGGTGGAGAATGGGAAAGTGTTTAACGGACCGCTGCAGGTGTCGCTGCCTCCGGAGCCTGCGCCGAGATCGCCGCGTCTGCACCGACAGGTATTATACTAACATTTAAACTTCTAGACTGTCGCGGTTAGCTATGATCCTATCGCTGACCGCTTGATTGGCCGTGGTAAGCATACTGACAACCACCTTGCCGCGCCAGCCTGGAACCACAGTCAGAGAACATCAGTCTGTCGCTATTAATTAATTATTATCAGAGCATATAGTTCCTAAAGTTTTTGTTACTAGAGAGAATTCACGGGACCTAGTCTTTGTAATCTTTACTTACAAATCAATTGTATACACCTAAGATTACCCAACAGCGACTGGCTACACCTAAGATTGGCTGGCTAAACCTGGGCGTAGCCGCACTTTGGGTTATTGCAACATATAACTTACTCAAAATATTTGTTATTCTAGCTTAAGCATACCTTCTTACTAATCTTCAGCACACATCTCAGAACTCAATCTATATAACATCTTGGCGTGAAGACGTTTCGAGCACATTACCAACCATTTATCATTTATTCCCAGGGCACAGAGTCTAGCACAGTCCGCCAACGTCCCCAAGGGCGGCTGATGACAGAGCCGGCGTCGCCCCCGCCCCCGTTGCCCCCCAAGAAGTGCGTAGAAGTAGGGGGCCGGCCTCCCCCCCGGCCTCCACTTGAACACGATGAGGAAGAGGCCCCGCCACTTCCGCGTCCGGCCAGGAAGAAGGAACCAACAGTAACAAATATATTAAATTTCATATTAATAGGCCACAATTTTGTCACTATTTAATGTTACTTCTTACCATCATGAAATGGAAAATCTGAACTTTGAAAGCTTTACATCAAAAACGCGGAAAAAATTAAATCGTACCTGATTTCTAAAAGTCGGGTAATTTTTTCTAATATGAAAAGTTTTCAAAACATACGTCCATCATTTTTGTGCCCTTTTATTTCATTATTCGCTTATCACTACTTCGTTAAAAAGGTTCTATCTAAGTCATTAACGACGGGGGCTTTATTAGTTACCTTGCCTAATATAAGACATAATTTCTTATGTCTCCAAATGAAGAGCGTACTCGTTATTCATTGTACCTATTCAAACTAATACGTTTATTAGTTGTTATGTCCGTTGGCATAAGCCGCTTAACATGCTAAACAGAGTGTCGGGTTTCTCTTGTCTCTCTTACCTTAAGATCTGTCATAAGAATATGAACCTTACTCCCTTCTAATAAAGCTGTATATCCCAGGCGGACCGCAGCATGAAACCTCGCCTATCGTCAGCGGCGACCAACTCCAGTGAAGACGAGTACCTCACACCAGCGCCACCGCCGTTGCCGGCCGCTAGAAGATTCGACATCACGCTCAGCCAACTGCTCACTTGTACTATGGATGAACTTGCTAACAGGTAATAATATTATGTATCCTGAGTCCTGTTTAACCAATTGTTTTGAGGATGTATGCTAATTGGCACTGATACACTCGGCACAACGTATGCATGAGTATGGTATGTGCTTTTTTTATGTAGAGAATTAAGAAGATGAGCAAGACGCCCTCCTGATGTTAAAAGATAACGCTGCCCATAATCAGTACAGTGCTACCCAGAATTTCACAATTATGTGCAATTCTAGGTGCACTGCACCAACGCTTCTTACTCTAGAGTCATAAGATGTTAAGACTCTTTAGCCCAGTAATTGTGCTTGAGTGCGCTTGGGATTGTAAATATCAGAATAGGAATGTTGATCAACTTTTTTAGTTTTAATAAAAAAACTAGCTAACGTTGCACGGTGGAAGTTGTTGACGTCACTTGTTCTTTCAGATCGCATTATTAAAATTATGTACTAATATTATTTGTTAAATGTTTTGAATTTGTCAACGTCCCTATTGAATCGAAGTTTAGTTTTAGAATAGTAAGAGTCAGGCGGTAACCTTAAAGTAATTGATAAAATAATATGTCTCTAATTTCAATTTTCAGATTACGAGTTCCCGCAACAACGTTGTCTTCTATGACGCTACCTCAACTCACAGAATACCTCAGATCGTATTTGGCAGCGGACAATGAACGAGCGGTAAGAACTTTGACATTATAAATTGAACCTTATCCGGTTTGAAATAAAGCTTTCTAATGGCTTCTTTAAAGTATTTTAATTCTAGTTTTTACAAATATTTTATTTGCTAAATTAAACCGTATTGAAATCTGAATAAAGTTGGGTTTCATGTAGTATTGTTACTTTTCAGTTTTTAGTTTGTCAATCCTAAAATGAACCTTATGTTTTGAAATTCTTGCTATTTTCAGTACATCCACGTCGAGCCAACGACACAACCCGAAAGAATCAAGCCTCTATCGAGTTTAACCTCAAACACTCCATCGACTTCTTCCATAGACAAACCCCTTCCTTCCGCGCCCCCTTTATCGTCTATATCCACAATATCTTCCGAATTCAAACCCCAATTTGAAGACAACTTCACACCACCGATCGAAACGAGCGATGCTTTCGTCGCCAATTTCGACGACTTCGACAAAAAAGCGAACGCTTCCTACGACAGATATGCAGCTTTTAGAGAAATTCAAGAACAGGAACTTAAAGCCAAGTCTATACTGGATCCAATCGACAATGAGCCCAAACAGGACTCGGACGAGAAAGAGGAGTTGGCAGCTATAGAAGACATGAGAGAAAATCTAGAACAAGAAGACAAGGAAACTTCTAGAAGTCCATTGAAGAGTTTGGATGAATTGACGATAGATTCGTTCAATATGTTCAGGAATTCTGTCAGTCCTAAGCCGTCCCAGATCGACGCGAAGATAGAAGATATTAAATCTGTGATGAAGACCTTGCAGATAGAAACTGCTAGAAGAAGTGTGTCGCCCAGGGATAACGGGAATGTTGAGATTAAGCAGGAAGACGCTAACGATAGGTAATTGATATATTTTTTTCTTTGGGCGCAAATACAAGTGTATTCTTCTTGTTTCTTACATAAAAATCAAGACTGAAACTTTGTATCTATCATTGGAATTAGAGTTCTTATTTTTACCTTTTGGCTTATAGGCCAATGTAACGGGGCTCACAGAAGGTAAATTCAAAAGCCGTGTTAAAGACATATTACAAAAGAAAGCCTATTATAAAATTAGCCAATACATAGAAGACAAAGATGCCTGGAAACCTCTGCAACCACCTGTAAATAAATTATGTAACCAAGATAATAATTGTAAACACATATTTAAAAAAAGCAATCCCTATGAGTTTCTTGCTCATTCTTCTCATAGAGGTGCCTTGCGAATGAGCGGTAGAATATTAAAATAAAATGTAAAGTTGACTTGCAAAAGTGCTCCATTGTAGCCTATTTGAATAAATGAATTTTGAGTTTGAGTTTGAGTTTGAAAAATGTCGAATTCAAATAATCGTTATTAAATCTAAGTAGAAAACAAGAATATTCCTTTTAGAATTGAATATTTATTCAGATCATAACCTTATGATGCACACACTGTTTGTGTTAAACAATATCGTTATAATATTGTCTTGTGATATATTGTTTTTGTTACATATTACGATCACTTATCCAAGGTACAAATTCCAGGTACGCGGCTCTCCGCGAAATCACAATAACCGAACCACCGCAGGACGAATTCGAATCGTTACCACCAGAACTGCCCAAAGAACGTAAGAAATCCGACGAGAAATCCGATGGTTTCGACAACTCTGATTTCTTTGACTGTATAGACAATAGTTCCCTCTCTTTCACTCACGTGGAGGACGCGTTCAGGAAGAGTCCAGTAGTGAAAGAGAGGGAAGAAAGGAAGGTGGAGGAAGTGAAGGAAGTTCAGGTGGAATTGGCGCCGGTGAGGGATTTGCAACCGCCGGCTAGATTGTCTACTGGGTCTATTAGTGATGTTGTTAGCGGCTCTTCTCCTGATACTAAGGGTAAGCATAATATGTATATGACTTTCACTTTAGACTAAGGTATCTAACTCGTTTAACCATAATTACTAAAAATGCTTTTAGAGTGTGGATCTCAGATCCCAAAAGAAAAATAAGTCCGCAAACTTGTGTCCGTGCTAAGTCCGTACACAGCACGTAATTGTTCTATTTTGTAGATTTGCCTTTAGTTTTCTCCGGAACTTTTTTTTTTTTTTTTATACGAGATAGGCCTACTTTTGACCACATTCCACCTGATGGAAAGTGAAAATGCGGTCGACGATGGATCACGTAAGATGCCTAGAAAGGTACCTATTCACTCGTGCCTTGAAGATTGCCTTGTATTTGTACGATAATGATCATATAAATAGCTTGTCTAGTCTTCTTTAGGCCTTCTTACTTTGGTATACTCGTGGTGACCGTGATCTCAATGAAAGTGAAATATAAAGTTTATTTATAATTATTGTTTAATTTTTATTTTAACAACATTGCTATTATTTTTACACACTCCTATTACCAGTTAATACAGTTCCGTTCTAACTAGTAATTTGTTCCGTACAGAGAAGTGCGTGGGAGTGGGAGTGGGTGTGGGAGTGGGTCCGGTGGGGGGAGTGGGCGGCGCGCGCTGGGCCGTGCTGGGCGGCGCGGGGGGCTCGGGAGCCTCCAGCGACTCGCGTGAATCCGAGCCTAGACTGCGCCGTCGCACGAGACACGCTTCACCACCACCGCCCGCTGTTGGTCAGTATACAACTATATTACTATATTAGCACCCTACAGAGCAGTGAGTGAGAGTGGGTGTGGGAGTGGGTCCGGTGGGGGGAGTGGGCGGCGCACGCTGGGCCGTGCTGGGCGGCGCGGGCGACAAACTAGCTTAGATATTTTGACTTATTCAAGAGACTTAAATAATAAATATCACTGTACAATACTAATTTGGATGTACCCCACAGTAAGCCAAGTATAAAAATTCAAATTGACACGGTATATAGGTACCTAAAGCTACAATTTTAATTTACTTCTACCTAGTTTATTTACTTCTGCCCCCACCCCTTATAATATGATGGATACGTGATTGCTGAAATATTTTTAACGTTTGGCGAATTATAATTAATTATAATTGTATCAATGGTTTTTAAAGTTATAAGTTATTGTATAAATTCGTTTTGTTTTATAGTACAAACATCATCATCGTCCCGGGATGTATCTCCGTGGGACGAAGAACCAGTATCAAGATTGCCGCGACCCTCCTCGCATCATAGGGATAGAGAATCTAGGTATGATAGACCATTTATTTAGATCTGAGAAAAGAAAATTACTGGAGAAACATAACATTTTATAGACCATCTTCTCGATTTCAAGTCGAAGAGTTACATAGTACTTGTTCAAAAATACGTACGCATACATGTACGTACTTTGTGCGTTATGTAAGTCGTTTTACGTAACTATATTTCATCATTCATTCAGTTCTGAAAATTTCTATTACGCAGTTCATTTCATTTATTTCAAAATCTTGTATTTTTCTTATATCCTTATTTTTCTTTCCAAATATTCAAATAACCCACTTTTATTACAAGCTTTTATTTACTTTCACTTGTCCGTTGTCTGTCTGTAATCAAATCTTGCAAGTTTAATTTGATCTAATTCCCAGTTTCCGATTGAGCTGAAATTTTGCACGCATGTATAAATCGGATGACAATGCAATATTATTATGACATGGAACTGATCTGCAGGGCTATTCACTTATCGTTTAGGAAACCGAACCGAATACCGATTGTCAAAAATGTATGAGATGACGTGACATGACATGTCAAGTTGTATCTACATAATACGTCATTTCATACATATTTGACAAATCGGTATTCGGTTCGATTCTTTCACGGATAAATGAATAACCCTGCTGATGATAATCGAAGGTGGTCACAGGAGTAATTAAACGACACAACCCCATCGAGTTTAGGCTCATTTGATTCGTCTTGACGAGTACTTTGGTGCTAGATAGTAGTTAAAATAAAAGCTTGTTTTTAAAAAGTATTTTTAAATTTCACTTGTGTCCTTTTACATGTTACAGTCGTCACAATTCATCCGGTTCCCGCGAATGCTTAGACTCTGGCAGCGGGCGGGAGAAAGAGAGACGGCGCGATGTACCGCGCGAGAGAAGGAACAGGATACGAGATACGAGGGACAACAGGGGACGGATGCCGGCCTGGGAGAGGGATAACTACAGGTGAGATATTAAATACGTACAATTTCAAATTAATACAACTTACAACAATTTTAATTTCGTGAAAGTGATGATAATATAATTATTATAAGTAGTCTATTTATTGTTAAGATTTGTAGTAGTAAGTTACCTACTCTTTTCCTATTGTTTGTCAGCTCCCCCTATAAATAGTTCTAGTACATTTTCTCCAGCCATAGGGCAACTGGTAGAAAATCCTATTGTATGCAATAAGTTAGTCTTAGTTCTGTGCTTAATAATAAATAAATAAATGATCGAATGGAAAGAATGGTCAAATTCGTTTAGTAGTTTTGGTGAAATGCGAGGACAAACATAATAATATTATAGAAACATACTTTCCTTAAATTTGGTATTTTAGTTGGGAAACCTCAACGGATTATCCTTTGTTACCCATGTAACTATTTGGTTGTCTAGACGAGATATAGAGATTTTTTTACTCAACCACCATGACACAAGCATTAAGTTGCTTAGCTTGGGGTTAGGTGGCGCTGTGTGAAATGTCATGAAATATTTATTTTTTAAATGTGTGATTTACAATCAAACGCTTTATTCCACTGTATTTATGGAGTTTAATCAAGAGTTATCTATTCTATTCTTCATACACATTTATCGAATTATTGATAGCTTTATTTTCTGGAAGTCAGTTAAAGAATCTCAAGAGGTCATCTGTATATTTTGTTTCCACGAACACCTATAAAAGTCCCACTTTTGGTCCGTGTTTGAGAGCAACGTTATAATTATTTCAGGGACAGAGAGTACAGAGACTCTCGCAGCAGAGAGCGGCAGAAAGACTACAGGGACAAGGACAGGGAGCGACACAGGAAGCCTAGACATTCCTACGATGAGGAGGAAGAGTCAGTTAAATACATATTTTGCCTAATTTTCAATTTAAATATTACTATAGTCCGGCCTCATGAACTTTGCGGATGAGACAGGTGTCACTCTGACCATGACCACTGGCGGATCCAGGATTTGGTCCTGGGGGGGGGGCAAGGTCCAGACGGGCAAAAATATTATAATTTTTACTACGAAAAGTGTGTTTAGCTCGCTCTGAACAGTTAGAAAGTTCAAATATTCTTAATAATAAGTGCGCGAGCAGCTTGCTGCGAGCGCCGAGATAAAAATTATAATCTTGACCATGAAATATGTGCAAAATTCGTACTACAATGCTTCTGGGGAGGGGGGGGCTTGATGACATTCCTAGTGATGGATTTCTGATCGGATACATACAACGCACTAAAGTTGTTTTGTCGTGACGTCACTGGTCTAACCCGGGTACATTTAGAACTAAATCGTTATGCAAGACCCAAAAACTTTCTGAGCATTTTATTAACATACCAATAAATTCTTATCTAATATTTGGTATGATTTAATTTACGGACATATTTTTTTAAAATTGTCAACCACAACAATCCCTATTTACGATAGTTAGTAGTAGTAGTAGTTCTGTCATTTGACTGGCCTCGTTAGACTTGAAAATCTCCGTGTACGCCTATTAAAACCTGTGGTAAACCCGTGTTTTCGACATATTAATAGTTCGTACAAAAGTGCTGATTTTGTGAACTAATTAACTAATTATCGTATTGTACGCAGTTACAGCGAAGGCTGCGTGTCTGGTCGGTCGTCGCCGCGCGGTCGCTGGGCGACGGGCGAGCGATACCGCCGCGACACGTTCAGCTCCGAGCGCAACTACGGCTCGCTGGGCTGGCGGCAGGGACGGAGGCACGCCGAGCCACAGGACGACGGACAGGACCGGAGGTTATATGTAGCTTTATACTGAGCAACTGGTCGCTCGGGCTGAGACACCTCCGAGTACAACTACGGCTCGCTGGGCTGGCGGCAGGGACGGAGACACGCCGAGCCACAGGACGACGGACAGGACCGGAGGTTATATGTAGCTTTATACTGAGCAACTGGTCGCTCGGGCTGAGACACCTCCGAGTACAACTACGGCTCGCTGGGCTGGCGGCAGGGACGGAGACACGCCGAGCCACAGGACGACGGACAGGACCGGAGGTTATATGTAGCTTTATACTGAGCAACTGGTCGCTCGGGCTGAGACACCTCCGAGTACAACTACGGCTCGCTGGGCTGGCGGCAGGGACGGAGACACGCCGAGCCACAGGACGACGGACAGGACCGGAGGTTATATGTAGCTTTATACTGAGCAACTGGTCGCTCGGGCTGAGACACCTCCGAGTACAACTACGGCTCGCTGGGCTGGCGGCAGGGACGGAGGCACGCCGAGCCACAGGACGACGGACAGGACCGGAGGTTATATGTAGCTTTATACTGAGCAACTGGTCGCTCGGGCTGAGACACCTCCGAGTACAACTACGGCTCGCTGGGCTGGCGGCAGGGACGGAGGCACGCCGAGCCACAGGACGACGCACAGGACCGGAGGTTATATGTAGCTTTATACTGAGCAACTGGTCGCTCGGGCTGAGACACCTCCGAGTACAACTACGGCTCGCTGGGCTGGCGGCAGGGACGGAGACACGCCGAGCCACAGGACGACGGACAGGACCGGAGGTTATATGTAGCTTTATACTGAGCAACTGGTCGCTCGGGCTGAGACACCTCCGAGTACAACTACGGCTCGCTGGGCTGGCGGCAGGGACGGAGACACGCCGAGCCACAGGACGACGGACAGGACCGGAGGTTATATGTAGCTTTATACTGAGCAACTGGTCGCTCGGGCTGAGACACCTCCGAGTACAACTACGGCTCGCTGGGCTGGCGGCAGGGACGGAGGCACGCCGAGCCACAGGACGACGGACAGGACCGGAGGTTATATGTAGCTTTATACTGAGCAACTGGTCGCTCGGGCTGAGACACCTCCGAGTACAACTACGGCTCGCTGGGCTGGCGGCAGGGACGGAGACACGCCGAGCCACAGGACGACGCACAGGACCGGAGGTTATATGTAGCTTTATACTGAGCAACTGGTCGCTCGGGCTGAGACACCTCCGAGTACAACTACGGCTCGCTGGGCTGGCGGCAGGGACGGAGGCACGCCGAGCCACAGGACGACGCACAGGACCGGAGGTTATATGTAGCTTTATACTGTATTTTTGATGCAATGTAGTAAGAAACAACAAGACTCTCGTCACGGTAAGAGATAAGCTGCCCATAATCAGTACACCGAGATTTTTACAATGATGTAAAATTAAAAAACAGCACCAACGCTGCTTACTCAAGAGTCATAAGAAATACACAGCGCCCTCCTACCGAAGCACTCAGCAATCACTGCTCAGGCGGTAGATCAACTGGCACTGTTGAGGTACCTAGTCGACTGTCGACGAAAGGAAGTCTACCCCCGGTAAAATGTTGTGGGTGTGTAATGTTTTATTAAGAGAATACGGAAACGACTCCCAGATTTATCTCTGCTTGTATCGCGCATATTATATGCTCAGTTTTTCTGTATCTTGTCAATGTGATGACAAATGAGCTAAACAGTGTAACTAGAGTTTGTGACTATTTCTAGGTATGGGTCAACACTAGCGTGGGCTGGCGGTGGTCGACGACCGAGGCGAGAAGAACGCGAACGCGACCGATCCGAACGCGACCGACCCGAACGAGAGCGATCCGACCGCGAACGATCCGACCGCGAGCGATCCGACCGCGAGCCGAGAAGGCGCCCGAGAAGGGACGACACGAGAAGAAGGGATAACTATAGGTTTAGTAACGACTTCTCGCCGCGCGAGCCGACCTCGCCCTTTGACAACGAGTTCCCGGACATACCGCCCGCGCAGCCCAAGAAACGGGCGCCGTACTCTAACTTGGAAGGGACGAGGTGAGAATATAGTGTATGTAAAGTTTTAGATACTAGCTCCGCCCGCGGGTTTTACACGCTGTCTACAAATGTAGCCTGTGCTTGTTCAACGTGTTTAGAGTAAAGTCAAGACGTTCATTTTAAAATATAATTCTAGGTTAAGACTGAGGTTTTTCTATAGAGTTATGAGTATAGAAAGTCTCGAGTCGCGACCTGCCTGAGTCTAAATTGGTTAAATAAGAAGAATTGAATTTTTCCCAGGTTTGCATTCGAGCCAGAAGACGCTACCGCATCCCCTGTATCAGGCAGCAGCGCGCGCGCCCGCGACGGCGACTCCACAGCAACTCGATTTCGATTCGATTCCGACTCGATATCACCTCGATCCATGTTCGAGGACGACTTCACAGCGCTCCCGCGAACGCGCACCGCTTCCATCGCAGAAGAGGACGAGGTACCCCCCTTGAGAAACAGACCGGTCCATCGAGATATTAAAAAGTCGGAATCGATTAATATTTTCACGCGGGAATCGGATCCGTTTGAAGGCGACGCGTTTTTTGCGTGCACCGGATCGGATAGGGCGGCTCGGAGGGAGAACTGGCCTGGAGACTTCCAGGGGTTCGATAACGCGTGAGAAATACTCGCTGTTGTGGAGGAAAGGCTCGTGTGAAACGGAACCTGTCAATGGATTAAAGACACTTTTACGTTAATGCCGATGTCACAGACGCGGGGAAAAGGTCGCGATACGGAACGAATTTTTTTGTAATGTTCGGATTTGTTGTTACGCTGTATGAATCATACTATGAAACAGGCGCGGTCAGGAACGAAATAAAGACCGCGTTTACTTTTTCGCGCCTTCCCGCGTCTGTGTGCGTCAGCTTAAGGATACATTACGCTTATGTTTGCGTGCATTTGCACTCCACGGTAGATATTCTTAATGAATTGTTATAAATATTATTAGATCGAATAACGTTTTTTACATTTCTATAGGTCCGCAAGACTCGGTAAATGAAATTCGCACAAAATCTGCTTATTTTATAAAGGTCCTTACCCCATTGACAAGAGCCTTAAAGAGTTCCCGCGTCTCGAAAGACTTACTCTGACCAAAGCAATAGTCTGGCTTTATCGAATGCGCGATATTTACTCGGATTGTTTTCAATTTTTTGGATAGAATGACGCATACTAGAAATCCTTTGAAAATCGATATTATTGTTTTCGTTGTTCGACTTTTTCTGTTATGAGTTATTCTTGTAGTTGAACGAATTAAAGGAGACTCCACTAATCTAAGTCATTCCAGATTTATAAGTTTAATTTTTAATGTCTACGTTCAAATTAATGTGTCAGAAAATGGTACTATGGTTTCACCTAAAAATTGCTGTTAAAATTCTCAACTATGAAGACTCTAGCGCCATTGTCCATTCGATTTGATCGTAGACATTAAATCTAATAATAAATTTATAAGAGTGCAATTAGCTGTACCTAGGTCGTCCATAATCGAGTAGGTTTTTTACATGCACAGTTTTATAATCGTATCATTTTGGTCCGGCTTCGGTGATTTATTTGCGAAATGTCGTCTTGCCTAAATTAAGGAATAAATTAAGATATTTTTCGAAGATCTCGTGTAGTATGTTATTATTTGTACAGGGTTGCTGTTGATTAGTCGAAATCCTCTTGTCAGATCATTGGAGTCATCATTTTGAACTAGTTTCATTATACATATATCAAACTCTAACCGTATTTTTAGTAAACTATAATACAATATACTTATTTTACTGTGGCAAATGCCTTTATTGAGAAAAACAAACTAACAATACTACAGCTACTACAGCAGTAAAGAACACTTTTATTAACCACAGATCGGCCACAAGCCGATCTACAGAAAATCCAAGTGCTCCAAACCACTGTCAGTTGGCATATTTTATGTGATAGATTTGGTAGGCTAATGAATCTATCACCTTAATGTGGCAGCTGAATTATTTTATTGATAAAGTTATTGAAGCAATGTCTTCAATGACCTGTGTACCATTGTTTTTGGGCGGCAACTGTTTGTATAGTAACCCTATATATCAATGTCTAAATATAACAAATAAATAAAAATCATAATACACATTCGTATAAATACAGATAATTATATCAGTCCTGAATTATGTCTATTATTTAGTATAATGTTTTACTTTATTTAATTCCTATGATTCTCATAAAATATTGTAAAAATATAGTATTTCGGGCACAAAATTGTATAGTGTTGTATATTTTGCCGTGATGTAAATATTTTGCTATAGTTATTTTTAAAAATGAATTGCTTCGTTATAAAAATATCAATTAATTCGTACATTTTGCGGCCGTCGGAATCCTAAACTCGTTACTTCGCAATTTATTATTATAAGTTTGCTTCGTATTAAAGTGAGGGTATATTTTCAGACTATATTTTCAAAATACGCTTTAATATTTTAATATTTTAATCTATTATACAATTTTAAATCGTTCCAAAGATATTTATTGAGCTTTATATTTTTTGGAATTATTCTCAATTCTCGTATGCATTTTTATTATGTTTTTTTAATTAAATAGTTATATTATATTGACTTTTCTGATTGAATTATGTTTATGTACCTATTATGAATTTAAAAAAAAAATGTTTATCAATGACTTTAAACTATATAGACACGAAGAAAATAATAATATAAAGCACCATTTTTGTGACAAGACTATATTACTTGTTGCGCAGCTATTTTGACTTATAGTCAGTGAATGTAAATCGATGAAAGTGTAATTTTTTTTATATTAAAAATATAATGAAACAAATCGTCACGCCGAATTCGTAGCGATATGCATTTCTATACAAATTATAGTACCCATCCATCGCTTCGATAACATTTTTAATTGTGTATAATTTATATATTGTTTAGACTTATACATAGGGTTTTTTTTTGATTATTAATGAAATGCTGTGATATTTTTTAAATGTGATTTTAAAAACCTGACGTGTAAAAATTATTTCGAATGCTCATGTTTTATTATCGCTTGTTTTTTTGGCGGATTGTAATTTATTTTAGCAATTTAAGCGTTATTATTTGTATTATTTATTTAGTATTATTCATACATGCTAAGATTTTTGTCTTATCTTGTGAGATGTGTCCGTTTTAAGGGCCATATACACCAAAGTAGTTGACACGATAATGTTGTCTTTATTCATCTCACATTCAAAAGAGAAAATGAATGGCAACTTTGATATGTGTAAGGTCCTTAAACATAACAATTATTTTGAAGAATAAACGAGGCGAAAGTGTCTATGACTTAATAATCATGTACATTGTACATATAATATTTATTATACATTGTAACTGAACTGAAAGCATGCATTTTTGATAGACCGCTTCCGACTCGAAGGACCAAGTGCTATAATGATAATTCGGTTACAGTGGCTTTTGAACTATGTAATAACAATATACAAAATTAATCTTAAAATCATTTTATAGCGAGAATTCGTATTAACTAATGTTACCTAATCCTAGGAATTATTACAAGTCAGTTTTGTATTAATGTATTTTTTGTACATAAGTAGCTAGAGGAAATTAATTATTGTGCAATTATTACCACCTCTTTCATGCAATACCAAAGGTATTTTATGTTCTGTAACTGTTATGTAAAATACTCGAAATTAATAAAATTATAATAAAGTGAATAAAACAATGTTGTTGGTTTTAATTTGATACCAGACGAATTCGAATGTATCTCTTTGATCTAGTTATCTCCATGGATCTAATTGCCATCAATAAACACATGTTTAGGCGCAAAATTTAGCTATAATATACCAGTTTGTGCACTAGCAAATGTGCAAACCGTGCACAGTTTTGTAGATCATGAAAAGCAAAAGTGTCATTATAAAATGACATTTATTTGTGAAGATGACGTGTCAAATTAATTGTCATTGTCAGTCAGTGATTTTGTGATGCATCAACAGCTGTTTTAATTTCCATTTCAATTTTCAATGAATTTTAAATAATAAAATTATAAATAACAGGTAGAAATATATTTCGTAGCAGGTCATGGTAGTTTATATTAGTATTAGTGTATTTGAAAATGAAACAGAGGTAAGTGTAGCGAGAACTCGAGAATAGATGCGCATTGTAATGGTGGAAGTTTGTTTACGTGTTAATGACAAAGACTCGTTGATTAAAGGACGCGCCTAATGCACAACGGAGATGATTTGGTGTCGTACAACATGGTGAATAGTAAGAAGGACGACGGAGACTCGCACGAAATACAGCTCCACAAGATGAAACCGCAGGAACATTTTATCGAGGCGCAGGTGCAGGAAGGCGATACATTACAAGCAATCGCTTTAAGATTCTATTGTTCCGTGAGTATTTCCTGTTTATATATTCATAACTTACCTATTCATCTTTACGTTGTAATCAACATGCATTTTGTATTAAAATGTCTATTTATCTTGATTTGTTTATCATAAACATACAATTTTATCTGATTTCCATCATAAACTATCCTGATAACTTTGACAAGATTCTAATGTACTTTATATGACTATAAAAGTAAATCAAATGTTTTTCATTGCAGATTTCTGAACTAAAAAGAATTAATCACATACACAAAGATAATGAGATTTTTGCACTGAGAACAGTCAAAGTTCCAATCACACCATACTCAGTACTCACTGAGATGATCCCGACGCAAAACCCAACAGAAACTGTGCCTTCTACATCGAATGAAACTCAGAGCTCATTACTAGAATTGACACAAAGTGGTGACAGTCAGCAAAACACTCCAAACACAAGCCAGAAAGAAGACAATGATTGTTCCATAGATTGTAATGCAGTTGTTCTGAACAGCACACTCGCTCCTGCCATCATACAATACAAAGATATAGAACCCATTGAACAAGTCTCTGAGGACACTCAACTACTACCTAATAAAGAAAAAATATCAGTAGAAGCTGTTGTAGTCAAAGAGTTAACATCACATGGTGCAGATTTTGGACTGAAATGGTTTCATTTAGTTTGTTTTATGTTAGTACTCGGGGTTGTGCTGCCACTTGTGTATGTAATGTTCTATTTAGACAAGCCTGAGACGGAACATGATGATCTACCACCCTTGCACACAACCTGAGACTGTTATGATCTGATCAGAAAGCTTTAAGTGCTGGTGGTGTCTTATAAATCAATTTTGTATATGAATTTAAAAGTCATCATAAAACATGTGATTTTTACAATAAATTGTAACACTTTTTTATATATTTATGACTATCTTTATTTTTAACTATAAGAAATACAACCAAGACATTTATTTGAAATATTTTGCTAATATTGGTATTTATACAAAGCATAGTTGTATGTTTGTTACCTGTTCAAACCAAAACGGCTGAACTAATTAAGCTTGATAACATGGGCCACTATCATCAGCTGCTGGATACAGCAGAAAGATGCAAAATGTTATATATAGGAACATAGCTTAATAGCTTGTTATTTTTTGAAAATTTTCCCCAAATATCTTTTACAAACTGCTGTGTCAGGACAATAATTCTAGTTTGTACACCTTACTATTACAGAATTATCAGATGACAAACTTTTGCCTTACAATTTCTAATCTAATCTCTTTCTTACATTCCTACAAGGTCAACCCTGGCCTTGATATTCAAATCATAAAATGTACACCCACTTACATAAAACCAGTTTTTAATAGCTTAAAAAATATTCTTGATGATAATCTAACAGATTCAATACTAAAGATAATTATTATCAATTTACATAGTGAAGAATGTTTCTAATAGTGATGGTCATTACAATAGTGACTATCCACTTAAATGAATCCATATTTAGTCATAATAAAATACCTATAAAATATCTTACAAGTAATCACATTACCCTTTAGATAAAATGGCAAAAGAGGTCCCATAAAATAACTTAGGCCCACTACACCAAAATCATGATTAAACTGAATTATTGTCGGCGATTGCATAACTGTTTTATAAGGTCATTGCATCATCTTCAGAAAGGACTTATTTAGATTAGTCGCTAACTGTAAAGACGCGCAAATGCGTGTTAGATATTCCTAAAATCATTTTCCATGTTTGCATTTCAATTTTGTTAATTATTAATTTATCAAGGACGCGTTTTACGCTCTTGTAAAATATACTGGTATTCAATGAGGATACAGCAACAAGGAAATAATAACACAGTTACATAAAATAAAGTATTTATTGCATTCGTATTTTTATAGCTTAAAATACATCGATGTAACAAATATTCAATTAAATCAATAACTCAATCTTATTTTTAAAGTTTCCCTAAATTACAAATACGAAAATATGATAAATGCAATTATTATCATCAAATATTCCAGGAAAATAGGCGAGATAACGTTCTCAAATATTCTCAATACAGAATCAAAACTTCAATGTTAAAGATATAATATAATATCTATGATTTCATTAACTTGGTGTATAATTTATGTGCTATTTTCCTAGTAATCTATTATATTGAAGTAGATATTGGATTGGTGAGCCTCGCATGTTCCTTAATGTACAAAAAATATTGATTTGTATAACTCGCACATAGTAAGGTAGTGAGTTTTCTTAGTTTAACACCGGAATCAGAAGTTCCCGCGACCGAGATTGGGGTTGCTCTCGTGAACACTGTGGAGAGAAATAATAAGTTAATAAAATGGTAAGCAATATCACATACTACTTCTTACAAATGTTATAAAACATGTTATAAAATCAAAAAGAATGATTTGTTAGTTACAGTAGATGCTTGTTATCTTCGGCCGCAGTGTGCGCCCCGCTTTGTAGGCAGATTAGTGATTCCTTGTTATACAACAATAAAACAACAAAATCACTAGTCTTCCATACAACGCGGGGCATTTGTTCGACGCCCGTTGTTAGTTGATGACACCTAGAAATGTTAGTCACAGTATACCACCACATGAACATACATAAATTACAAAGTTGTAAAAATTTTGTCTCGATATTATGAAAACCAGTTTTATGCTATCAATGCATATAAAGTCGGTGACGTTGGAAACGAGACTGTTATTACGAAACGTTACAGCGATAATATTCATGTGGCGGTAAGTCAAAGCAATAAAATCGTTAGTCACAAAAGTAATTCACATTTCAAAGAGAAATAGATGAGATTTACGAATGATACAATGATAATGGTGAATGAAACTACCCAAAATTAATACCTACAGGTGTAATGTCCCAATAAAGTGGAAACTAAGTCCTCTACAAACAATTGTTGGGGTTTTTACCTGATCTTCACAATATCGAGCTCAGAATGGTGTAACAATCTAAATAAGCTTAGTTTGCTTTGGTGCCAAATCGGGGAACTCTTCAAATGTTCTATCGTCAGAATAATAATGTTAGTAATGATTGTGAGATTAGGATATTTGTTCTTTAAATACAAATACTTGTAGCATAAATAGTTTCTTCATATTGATTAGTTTTGATGTAATTATAAGCTTGAAATGGTCTGCAACTAATATTTATGAAGGATATCTTTGCTAGAAGTATTTGTAAAATTCATTGGGGATTTGTATCATTGCTTAGTAGATCCGTCATATTACAGATCGTATTCAAGAACTCAATTTCAACTTAGCTGTCTTCATATTGTCAGTTATGAATTGCCTTCACATAGTGAGACTTTTGTTGTGATATTATAAGACTTGAAGGTGTCAACACAATATAGCTAAGCAGGTAATGGTCACTAGAAAAATGAAACCCTGACAACCCGATTACCTACCTGATGACTGATTTGCATGCAAATAATCACTTTTTTCATTAATAAGAATAAAAAGTTCTCGAATACGAGTGTAAACGATGGAACAAATGACATGACAAATGTATTATTTTATAATGTATAAAGTATATGATGGTGACCTCTGTTGCAGCAGATACTGCGCCATCTGGATGCGCTGCGGCGTGCCGGTGATGGTGATGATGCGGTCGTTGGAGCCAGCCAGCGGCTCCGCTATCTCAATGCCGGCGCCGCTCTCCGCGCGGATCTTGCGGATGCGAGACCCAGCCTTGCCTATTATGGCGCCTGCCAACTGGAAATAATACGTTATATTAGAAATATTGCATATGTCACCGGAGTACAACAAAATCCGTAAGTTTATAAATTCTTCCTAGGAAATTTATAAACTTTCGTAGGATTCCAAACGAAAGATATGTATTATTTTACGCCCACATTTTCGCATACGAATCTTGTTATTTTCCGTTGACATATTATACCGTATACCTACTCCTTTTTCCTTATAAAAAACAATCAGACCTACGAAAAATGCGTTACGCATAGTTAGCCTGCACCCTACGGCCAGGTAGCACAGGTTGGATGTAGGACCGAAGATGGAAGTAGCAGAGATACATACCCAATACTCTACATAATAGAGTAAGCAAGTAAACTAAAAAAAAAATTAAAAACAACAGCTTTTATTATTATTACCATTTAGCATCAAAGTACTCGTCAAGACAAATCAAATGAGCCCAAACTCGATGGGGTTGCGTGGTTTTATTACAGAGTTCCTATGGCCGCCTTCCAGCTCCAACATCAGATCAGCTTGATGTCATAATAATATTGCATTGTCATCCGATTTATAGATGCATCAGTTCAATGGGAAGTGGATCAAATTAACCTTGCAATATTTGATTACAGACAGACAGAAAACAGACAGGTTAAAGAAAATAAAAGCTTATAATGATGAATGCTCACATCTTTAGGTATAGTGACTTGTGTAGAAGTGTCCTGTTGGCTGTTATTAGAGGAGAAACCAGCGGGCGGCGTGGAAGGCGCGGCGCGGGAGAATCCGCCGGCGAACCCGCCGCCGCCGCCGAATCCGCGCGCGCCTCCGAATCCGCCCGACCGAGGACCGCCGCTCGAGAACTCGTTGAACGACGGACGGGGACCTGGAACGGTAGTTATGAATTATGAACATTTGTTGAAATGTACCTGCTATTTTAAATTGAATATAGTCAAGTTGACACTATGACTGTGGAACACACGAAAGCTATGTTTTCGAGGTCCAAACACGGGTGCACACAAAAGTCGTGTTTTTAGAACTGATAGCTACGATATTGTGCGTTTTCGCCACTGCAGATTGTACTAAAAATGTTAATGTTGTTTGCAGAAGTTTTTTATGTTTTGACAATAAATTTCATATTAAATTATTATAATTTTTACTAACCATCTCTAAGGACCATCAATACTAAAAATATAGAGTGAGACAATAGTAAACTGCCATGATGTTGATGTAATGATAGCCTATTTTATACTCTGCTACTGTTACGACTGGATAGATAGATAGATACCTAGATATTATATTTAATTGAGACGAATATTCTATCTTCAGGATAGTCCTATGTTAATGAGGGGTCTTCACGAGAGTGAGTTTACCCGAGTTACATGATATCATATCTCGTAGTCTACAAATGGATGGATAAATATTTATGTTAGGTAATATGGTGTAGAATAGAATACTTTATTGCATATCAAATAATTACATACAAGCTTCCTGAGCTAGATACCTTAATGTCAGGTAAACAATCGGCGGTCTTATCGCACTAGGCCATTTCTTACAGAAAAGGAACAGGACTGAAAATCTAACTAATATTATAAACGTGAAAGTTTGTAAGAATGTATGGATGTCTGGATGAATGTTTGTTACTCTTTCACGACTAAACGGGTGGACCGATTGAGCTGAAATTTGGTATGGAGATAGCTAAATAGATAACACATAGGCTACATTACAGCGGGTAAAACCGCTGGGCGCAAGCTGCAGCTAGTGTCTCATAGTTTTTTTTTTTGTACATTATCAGCTGCTGCGAGAACCGCATGCACCTTTTGTCATTACAATTTTATGTTATTCTAGCTTACTATCTCTAATTGTCCATAGTGTGAATTTTTAATTTTATTTATTTAACTGTGTTAGTTTTCTATAAGCAGAAAGCATCTGGCACAGACCAGCCCCCGCTCGCGGTGTCTCATAGTCTACAAATGTATGGATAAACTAGATGCTAAGGTAGTGATGTAGTGATACTGACCAGGTGGCGGTCCGCGTCCCATGGGCGGCGGTCTCGGCGGCGGGCCCCTTCCCCCCGGTCCAGCGGGCCCTGGCAGCGGCGGGCCGCGCGCCGGGCCTGCCCGGCCGGGGGGCCCGCGCTGCCCGCCGCGCATGCCGGCGCCCTGCCCCAGCCCGAACCCGCCGTACTCGTCCGCGTAGAAGTCATCGTAGTTGTGCGGGTCGTAGTTCTGCACTGCGCCCTTTATTGGCACCTGGAATGTTTTAGTTCATATCTATTTGAAACGTTGACTAGGCAATGAAGGATAGAGTCTACCGAGTTATATGTGATGAATGGATTAATCTAGAACTTTTATGACACCACAATTACGTGATATACCTATACAAGAGCTTAGAATTAAACACAAATAAGAATAAAAGATATCGCAAAAATATAGAATAAAAACTACAGACTGTAAATTTTGAAAAACTAGGATAGAACAGTAAATGACTTGATACTGCTTACAATAATAATTTAAGTCAGCAAGCCACTAATGTCTTTGCATCAAAAATTATGATGTTGCATATTATTTGAAGTGTTAAAGGACTTTCCGAACCTAATGTGTTATTTTTCCGCTAAAAATATTCACTCAACATTATAATAAAACACCATTGAAACAAAATAGAAAGAATATTGCACAAGAATTGTGTATTTATTCTTTAGAGAGTATGAGAATAATAAACAAGACTATAAAATAAAAGATAAATCCTAAAAGTAAGAAAATTTGCTAAAAGTTTTGAAAATAGGCTCTAAAGTTAACAGGCATGGTAATGCTTATAGGTGATAATATATTGACCACTAAAAGTATAAACAATGGCAGTGCAAAATATAAGTAGTGTAACGAATAATCTTCTTTAACCATAAAACTTTAAATTTAAAGAAAATAGACTGTACAATTTTTAAATTTGTATAATATTTATAAGTCTCAATCCACCTTTAAATTAAAAACTTAAAGGTGCCTCTGTGCGTTGGACTTTTACGTCTCCTTACTTCTTGTACGCTTATTAATAAAAGCACCGGTTAAGCCCGTGTTTAAGAGCGAAATTATAATTATAAATAATTTATTTCTGAACAATTAAGATTACACAAAGTAGTCAGTAATTTTTAAAGTAGTATTTGTTGCAACATCTTTGAAGTATACTAATTGTATCTAGACACGCGGCAGCGAGTCAAGCCAAGTTCAAGCAAAGGAACTGGCGACCGCGCCGTGTGTTATATTACACGAACCATCCAAAGCGCGTTTTGACGACTTTTTACACCCTCGTTATACAAAAACTATTACACATAGACAAGTCAAATTTGGCACATATACTCTTATATACGAACTACATCTGTGTTCCAAATTCCAATAACACAGCTCAAACGGTTATTTAGATATAAACACCCAGTAATCGGTGAAGTTAATACATACTGAGGGATAGATCAAAAGTAATATCCCAGTTCCAGATGACCTAGAAAGCTGAAATTTGGCATCCCGATAGGTAATGTCGTAGTAACAAAGGGAAAAATCAGAAACTAGTATTTTTTTATGATTTTAAATTATTATTATTTTTTAAAAAATGTATGATATTAAAGTTTGAGACGCCTAGGTACGCATAAAGCAATACATGTTGCATGTTGCTATAATTTTTGTGTAGGCGGCTATTTTCTGTTAGATACTACGAAGTGCCCGCGAGTCCACTATTCCTACTAATATAAATATAAATACAAACTTTGTACCTACTGTACGTATGGATATATGTTTTTTACTTTTTCACGCCTAAACGGGTGGGCCGATTGACTTTAAATTTGGTATAATAAATATAGCTTAGACTCCTGGAATAACATAAAATACACTACTGTACCAAACTGTATAGCGGGTAAAACAGCTAGGCACAGCTAGTCACTAATAAAAATAGGTTCCTGGTACCTACGTAACAATTGTATATCCTATGTAAATACCTATCAATATATCGACTCACCAGCGCAAGGCGGCTCAGTAACATAGAGGTAATAATATTAACATTGTTTACAATAAAAATAATGTAGGTATTTATATCGCCTTAGGTGCTAGTTGGTGTAAACATTTTAGATACCTACGTACCTGTAACGTATAGTCATAATATTATAGGTATGTGGCGGTATCTGGTGGCACGGCAGTGCCCCCGCCAAGTCGTCGTCATTACAAGTCTTGTCGGCTTAGGTTTCTTTTGATCGAAATTCTAATCCAGTTCCAGATGATCTAAAAAGTTAAATTTCCATCCAGGTAGGCGGTAGGTATAAGATAGCTGGGTGAATATAGATAAATTTATCAGTAACTAGTATTGTTTAAAAATCAATTGATTAGGTACAATATTCAAATCAATAGTGCACATGAATGCTATATATAAATAAGTACTAAATTAATTATAGGTATAGGTATATCGAAGCACGGCGAGGCTCACGGGCCGCGGTGCGACGGCCGTGCCGTGGAGCAGTGGGGTGGGGGGAGGTGCAATAAAATAATCATTTGGTATTAATCTTATTATGACTGAGTGTCTTAAACCTATTACATACCAAAAAGTACTGTACAAAAAGCAATGATATCCCATCAAAAACATAAATGTAAAAAGAGAGCCAAGTTCAATATTACGATGTATGTACTCATAGTTACCTATGATTTGGTAGTTGACTTCAACGACAAAAGAAGTGAGATCTAAATGGGTGCCAAGTTCAATGGTCAGTCTTGAAAAATATTTACA
This sequence comes from Hemithea aestivaria, assembly GCA_947507615.1. Taxonomy (NCBI): domain Eukaryota; kingdom Metazoa; phylum Arthropoda; class Insecta; order Lepidoptera; family Geometridae; genus Hemithea; species Hemithea aestivaria. The sequence goes on along the minus strand of OX382339.1, from coordinate 9,406,702 downwards.
ACAACATAAAATATTTTATTACAACTTAAAAGATTATTTCTTCTTATCACTTAGAATTAATATTATTTTGAAGCCCAAAGTTTGACTTGGCTAGTTCTCATGGGTACCATACGACGAAGTATCATTAAGATAAGACAATAGATACTTTATTGTACACCACATAATGTTACAGAAAATACATAAGTACATAATTAAAATTAAAAATTACAATGTACAAGTGGCGGTCTTATCGTTAAAGAGCGATTTCTTCCAGACAACCAATGGATGGAGGGGACTAATTTACACGATAAAAGACGGTGGCGCAATAATAAGCATTAAGTGCGTTTAAAAGTGATCAAGCTAAAGTTAAGAAAGTACCTACCTAGTATATTAAGAGAACTGGCCAAGTCAGTCTTTAGGCTTCAAAATAATATTAATTCTAAGTGATAAGAAGAAATAATCTTTTAAGTTGTAATAAAATATTTTATGTTGTTGTAAATATTTTTCAAGACTGACCATTGAACTTGGCACCCATTTAGATCTCACTTCTTTTGTCGTTGAAGTCAACTACCAAATCATAGGTAACTATGAGTACATACATCGTAATATTGAACTTGGCTCTCTTTTCACATTTATGTTTTTGATGGGATAAATATGTTTAAGTTTATTAATAAATATCGTTGTAAGCTTTAATGTTGTGTTACAGTAAAGTATCTATACAGTATTATTATCTTGTTAATTTTGTAGGTAGTAGTTAATATAAGTAGTATACCTGTCTAACAAGTTCGAGCACCTCCCTGATGCCGGCCGCGACCGCGTCCGCCTTGCCCACCAGCTGCACCACGCGCTCCGTGCTCTGCGGCGCCGGGTTTGAGAATATCTTCAGGCGGGCGCCGGTTTTCTAAACACCACACAACCACCAATTACCGATGTTTACTTCACTACATCACTTTATAGTACAAGGCTATGATGTCTTTCATTGGTGGAAGAATATTCAGGAAAAATATTTGATGAGGAAAACGGATCGAATAATTCGCCTGCTTTCATTCCAATTCCGGACAAAACATGTGATTGGATCTCGTAAATTCACACCCTATCGACGCTTTCACACCACTCCCAAGTTTATTTTTATACCCCAATAAATCAAATTGGCCGCCGACAAAGATTTCACAGTACCGATAAATATAAAACCCCAAAAAAATTACATAATCCGACAATCCGTGGTGACCTACATATGACGTGGATGGTGGTCGCGACTCGCGACAGACTTGTGATCAATGTGTCGCGGGCTCCGTGACGGCGGCGGCCGGCGGAGGCGCCGACCGACTGACGTGTGAGGGCGGCCTCCTCGCGCGTGCGCCGCGACATCGACCACCGCACGTGCGCCCCCGGCACAAACAACACACCCCCGAAGACAACTATCCGAAAACTCCGAAGGCGCCATCACTGAACACTGCTAACACACGATTATCGGTCGCACGTCGGGTTCTAAGTGTTGCGACTTCTAGTGACACGAGATGAGCTCGGTGAATTCGATTCGTAAGGGAGAGGGCGCGTCCGCTCTAGAGCGCGGTCGGTTTGGGAATGAGCGGGTCGCGGTGGCGCAGGCTTGCAACACCTGGCCGAGCCCCTGCACTTGTGGGGCTCCGCGGCTCCAACGAGCGAGCGAGCACGCGCCACGCCTACGCCCCGCCTGGGAACCGATGCCTTCAAGCGGGGACTCGACTTCCGCGACCCGACGAGCGGAAATCTTACAGACAACCTTCTTTTATTTGTTCCGATCGCAGGTTTATGAGTGTGCTCAAACTTTCGATCTCTTTGTTCTTTATTATGTTGTTTTTATCAGTTTGATTCGAAGCGAACGTTTATTTACGACGCGATTTCGTACTACGATCGAGAAACATCTTAGAGAGAATCTCGACTCGACTGTATATTCTCAGGAGAACGCATAACGTAACACTAAACAGCGCGTTTACTACGTTAGACGTAAAGTTGAAGAAGGTCCGTGCAACCCATCATAAAAGTTTATTCGCGTGCGAGCCGGGGGAATTGTAAGTTTCGTGGAAAAATGCTTGACGTGACCCCTCGTATGTAGCAATGTGGCATATGTACTAAGGAATCTATAGGAATTCCTTTAAAGACGACTAATTAAAATGCTCAGTAAAGTTACGTGAAATGCTCGAGTGACGCAATGGAATTTCCAACCACGTGCAGTCGAAACTCATTGAATAATTGGCATACAAATATGAACATGCTTTCGGATTTCCTGATAGGTATGACTACCTAGACGAAGGCTCATTATTAAAATCAAAGGGCTACCGAGCGTATCATTAGTAGGGATCAGATCCTAAATCTGATGTTACCATTAGCAGCAACTCCTCATTATCCCGAAACAGTCGACCAAACGCGTGAAAGTAGGTACATAGCTATGTGTAATATCATGAAAGCGTCCATAGGTAGCGAGTCGCTGGATAACTCCCTGAGGCGTTCCGTAATAAATCAGAAGTGGCCAATTAAGTTACAGCGTTTTAATTCCGCAACCTTCGGGTACATTTTTGGTACAAGCAACGAAAAACTTTCACAGGCTTCTGGTTTGTTTATATTTATTTGTGGCTTTAATGTTTAAAGTTTGTTTCGATACCATCGATATTTCCAAATCCTCCTTTCCTTATCGTAATGTTTAATTTATAAACGTGACACCTAAGAGGCACAATTTATAATGATAGCTTTGGCAATTTTGGAAATGAGCTAAGAACCATATCAAAATTTTGAGCTCACAAGAAGGTTTTATTGGTAGAAAATATAGGAAGAATATTAAAAGCTGTTGAGAAAAAGCTAAAAACTCAACATAAAGAATGAAATTTATACTCTAAGTCCTAAAGAATAAGGATAATGCTAGAAGTCATGACGGGTCAAAGCGTAGCGAAAAAGCGAATATACTTCAAAATATTATATTATGTACAAAAGGTGAGAGAACAGTTGCGAAGCCGTAGAGGGCAGCGGCAGTCGGTATAGTGTGTGCGTCGGAAACGGAAGCGAGTCGCGTGCCGAGTGCGGGCGGCGGGCGCGGCGGTAATTGTCGGTGTCACCGCCGCTGCCCTGTCACCGGCCCGGGCTAATTACTACACTGTATGCTCCATATGTATACTCGTACAACCAACTCAAATTACACTCATTTCCCTGAAAAAGCATGCCGCTAGAACCACTAGTAATAAGCAGGTTCGATACCAAACAACGAACGACGCAATCGGCTCTATCGTAACTTCAATCTTCAGTTTTGGATGCACGATAAGACACATGATGGATGTTCCATTGTTTGAGCACTTCCATTAATTGGATACGAAAGATTGAACATGAGCGTTATTGTCGGGGTAGTGACTGAAATAGCTTCACTGTTCGTTTACTGTGTGTGAAAGCGACTACATATCCGCTCCTATATTTTTTTTCATTAAACACCTTTGAAGGAGGATGTGGAGTCGTGGAGGAGGTTCACAAAAAAGCTTCCCGCGTCACGTGCGCGTAGCTCCGGTAACCGGAGCCCGGCGCCGCGCCGCCGCCCGCTTCCGACGGAACCTAACACGTGATACCTTCGCCTTCATTACAAAGGCATTGTTTTCAAATTACAGTCGAGTTAGGAAACGAAGCCAAACATTAGTTCCCAACTTTACGCGGACCTAGCGGATAACGACTGCGGGCGGGGTGAGCACGATCGATAACGGCATTGCTCCGATTTCATTTCAATATGGCATAATGTATATTCAGAGACGCACAATGGTGTCGTCGACGATTCCACCTCTACCTGCTCGAGGAACGCGAGCGGCTCATGCCAGGCAACACATGTTGGTAATTTCTATTTTTATATGTGGCAGGAGACGAGACGGGGCATTGTGCAAGTAGGTAGGTGAGGCGGTCGGTCCCAGGTGCGCGCGCGCTTTTTGTGAGTCCTTCCGGCGGCGGCTGCGAGCGCACCTGCCGCCGCAGCTGCCGCCCGCGCGCGCTCCGCTCGGCCCTCACAAAGGACCTCAAGAAAGCCCTCAACCCCGAGAAACAGCCCGCATGTGCTTCGCGAAAGGTCTCTAACCTTAGCGCTCTCATTACCACGACGGGTTCGAAATATAAATGGGAAAGTATTCCGTTGCTTTTTATGTAACAAGAAATTACACGTGACAAGACGCTCGTCCTGTTGTTCTCATTATATTTTCAGGTAGACTCAGAAAAAGGTCCGTACGATATCAAAGGACAAAGGAATCATAAGAACAGCCGTTGGTTGCAAAAAATATAAAAAGGATTTTGGGCATAATTTCAGGTAGATTGGAGTGCGTTGAATGAATCTGTTGAGAATAGCGTCGCAAATCTCAAAGATATCACCGTTGAAAAGGAGCGGCGTTTCGGTGGTGCGGGGAGCGGCGACGGGGGTCGTCGGTGCACGCGGCCATTCTGCGCTGAATCGCCGAACAAACACACTCCGACTAGATGGAGTTATGAAACGTAACACCGGATCGAAATTGCAAAGTTGGCAGCGACCGCGCACGACGCTCTAAAACTTCCGGGGAGAAGTTGGACAAGCGGTAATTGATCCGGGATGCATTCTGCAGCCCCGTGCAGACGGTTAGCGTTGTTTGTTTCAACAGTTAAGCGCTCGCGAAATCACATTTCCTCCACTGAAAATTTAATGAAGTTAAGAGCTTTTAAGCTCTCGTATGGGAGTGAGATCCCCGCGGAGGCAACGTAATTTAAACAATTTTAGATTGAACGTGGAACACGTTGATGGCTTGATATTAAATTAAGGTGGAATGTTCGCATATTTTTCAAAACAGTTTATAACCGTTTAGACCTTAAAAGCTTCCTTTATATTATGTTTAAAGTTGCTCCACATCGAATAAATATTTCGTAAAACATCCGCTGTGGAAAGAAGGAGATAAAGCGCGAGCTCGGAGCGCAGCTGCTTTCACATCTGCCCTTCGTCCCGAGCGTCGACACCACGTGGATTCGATGCCTTTACGTAAAAAATCCTATAACTGTACCTCAGACAGATGACTATAAACATCTTGTTAAAAGCTCGCGCCATCTGCTCGCTGCAATAATGCCCGTAAATATATCGTCGGATCGATCCAGCCTGTGCGAGCTTACCTCTCTCAACTCCTTTATTTTAGCGCCGGCTTTACCGATCACGCAGCCCGCTCGGCTCTGGTGAATAAGTAGGCGCACGTCTAAGTCTTCGTTGTTTGCTTTGTTCGGGCCTCCCTGTCGACAAAACACAATATTACATATTTGAGTAACACCACCGACCTAGAACCTTCAACGCACATCGTGTTTATACTCACATCAGCCAGATTTGGAAGCACTTCTTTGACAATATCCAATATGGTGTCGACATCTTCCGCTGATATCGACAGAACCCTGAAAAATAAATATCGTCAGTCGAATGCAACATCGGCAAACATAAATAAATCGAATATAAAAACAATATCGATAACGGTACAAGTTATCAACGGTCAGGGAGGTCTGTTTGCCATACTGAAGAAATCGCATTTAAAAGCATGATAATGATCGTAACCGGTCAAAATAAACCGAGCCTTCCAGTGCGGAGAGAGGCGGCTCGAGCGATGGGAGTTAGTCCTCAGGGGTAGAAGTACAGCGTGCGATGGAGGAAGTGAAGACACCGAGGTCACGAAGGTAAGAATTGAAGGCGGTCAGAGTGACACGAGTGCATCCGAATGTCGCGTGAGGACTGGAGCTCGAGAATGAAGCGCCTAACGCCGATGAAGTATCAAACGAGATCCGACTCCTGACTGTTGACGAGCGATTACACTTCGCTCGGGTTGTTTATTAGCTTTGAGAGTAGATGTTGGCGATATAGTTTACCGTTCGGGGCCGGGGCAATCTGGGACTGTTATAGAGGCTTTGAACTGCGTGGCGGGGCGTCGGCGGGGGCAGCGGCGTCCGGCGGGGCGGGACCGGCAACCAACACAGGCTGTAGCCGCCGCGGCGCGCGACACGCTCGCCAGCGAGGGCCAGCTTCTCTCACTACTCAACGCTCTCAACACTAATCTTGCGACTTCACTCGAGATATATCTACTTGTAGTAGTCTAATTAGTTCGCCGAGTTGTCGGGGTTCGAGGGTCTCTCGAGTTATAAACTGAGTGAAAATGGCCATCGCTGTGGGTGTGAGTGGGGTCGCGCGGCGCGGTAGCTACGAGCCGTTTTATGGGCATCTCGGGCGCTAAAGACCTGTAACTGGCTGCCGGGGGGTTATTCTGTCTCTATAGCGTACGGCCGGGCCGCTGAGAGCCTCGATGGCCGGAACGACCATCGAGGCCGGCGTCTTCTTTGCTTAAATCATTTTCTTGAATCTTTATGAGGGTCGACGAAGTGATCGAATATCGTCATAAAGTTTCAGAGGTGGGTCATGTCCCGATGGGAGGCACGAGCGGTAAAATTACAAAGAATACTACATTGGTGGACGTACCTGTGGCGAAAAATGGTAAAAAGGTAAGATTACATCAATAATACGAGAAATATTTTATACCTTAACTTAATTACAAGCATATAAAAGCACGTACATTACAGTTAAACTATTGTCGCAGAGCTGATTAAAAAAATACCAAAATACCTTTCCCTGTAAGTAAGGAATCAACCTAAATATGAATTAATAAATAGTCCTATTCTACCCAACGGTAACTATGTCTTATAAGCTCGAATGGCAGCTACGAATAGTTTACTGAATAGAGAATATTTGAAATGTATAATTCCAATGACATGGGTGTACCTAATTGGCCGTTAATGAGGCATACTGACCTGATTCCTGAGCTTGGATATGTTGGTGCCGCCCTTGCCGATGATCGAGCCGGCCACCTAGTGAACACGACACATTCATTAACGATATTACTTGAACTAATTCATTAATCCTATCAAATATCATCATAATTTTTTTATCAATCAATATTCTTTTATTTATATAAGGAAATCGTAACTGATTGACTGACCTACCAAAGCAGAGCTCAAACCAATTGAATTGAATTTTGACACACTGGTTGAATTGTGACGTAGATATCCAAAAAGGTTTTCCAGAAAATGAATGAAGAAATTTTGCGACAGAATCTAAGAGGAGCGGTTTCAAATTACATATTTCGTCACTTTTTACAAGCGATTTTTTTTAATTCGCTTTAACTTGTATATTTCCCACAGTTACAATAATACGTCAGAGTTCGAGTACTGAGATAGTGAATAATAATGATATGTAGAGTTCACTGACCTTGCTCGGTATTAAGAAGGTGACCTCGTCATCTGGATGGCGTTGCCGTTTCTGATTCGGTCCATCGTCACCGTACGCGTCGCGTTTCATTTTACCTAAGGAAAAAGGATGCATTTTAAAAACTTACTTATTTCTCTGCGTTTTAATATTTCACGTTATGCTAAATAAATTCTGCGATTTCTTGAACTCCTTAGAATACATGCGAAAGTTTGTGTGGATGTATGACCAGTATTGTATGTTATGTACGTAGTACGTAGGTACAGATGTTTGTTATTCTTTCACGCCTATACGTCTGGACTCTGGACCAATTAAGCTGTAATTTGGTTTAATTTAAATATAAGTAACTTAAACCCTGGAATAGATTACTTTAGCGGGTAATACCGCTGGGCGCAGTTAGTATTTAGTATGTTATAAAGTTCTTTTGACTGGGACCACAATTGCTTCGAAAGTGGAAAAGAGAGGCACACAGTTTTAGTCAGCGCTAAAATCTTTGAAATCCCTGTCGAACAATGACTACTAGCATAACAATGACTGAATCTTGAATAGAAATCACTTTTTCATGTTTTTTTTGTGTTGCTGAGAGTTGAGAATCCTACACTTATTCATGTACTAGCTGACCCGCGCGCACTTCGTAGCGCGTGACAGTAAATTATTCATATATTAATGAATTTGATGCAGACCATTTAATTCGATTTCCAATTCCACGGAAAAGAGGGATTCAATTCACGGGTTTTCTGCGACTTAATGGGCGTAGAATTAGTAAAGGCTGGCAAACCTTGCCAATATGTAACTACGATCGAATCACCTACTATTCAAAATGTCTATTGGACGTTTCGCCTACGTTCATAATAAATATTGATTGAAATCAATATTGGACGATTCGCCTACGGTTAACTCAGCTACGGTCGATTGAGCTATGGTTGATTAAACTATTGGACGATTTGCCTATTTTTGACCGAACTAACGGACGTTTCACGTATTTTTGACCATGTTTCCGGCTGCTAGTCAGGTATGACAGCTAAAAAATACTTGTTTATAGTACAGAATTCAGAAACGTGTTGTTTTTGATACCTGAATGATTTCTATCTGTAGGTGCGCAGACAGCTTATTATGCCACTTTGCCATGATGAGGTAGATGAAAGAAGATGCCAAAATGCCTGAAGATGCCATGACACAGGATAAATAATTCAGTAATAAGAAAAATATCTGGCGCTTCGCCGGCCGCTGCCGCGGCACGCTCGCTTCGCTCGCTCGGCTCGCGCATTGTGGTCACTGTTCTAACCTAACCAACAGATTTCGGTTTGCCCTGAATACTGTACTAAAAACACGCGTAGCAAAGAATTTATAAACCGTAGGTGAGTCGTCCATAGTTGAATTAACCAATATATCAAATGAACATTGGCCGAATCGCCCATTAGTTCACATGCCCATAGTTTAATCAACCGCAGGCGAGTTGCACTGTAAGCGAGTCGTCCAATATGTGAAATGAACTTATGCGAATCGACCGTAGTTATATCGACCGTAGTTGAAACGACCGTAGGTATTATGAAACGTAACCCGTCCATGCGGGCAAAGCCATGAGAATAAGCTAGTGACTGATGTATCTGTATAACGTACAGCCTCAACCGCTAGATGGATTGGGTTGAAATTTGGAACATAAAAAGGTTTCATGACGTAGACCACTGCTAAGAAAGGATTTTGCCGTGCGGGCAAAGCCGCGAGCATAAGCTAGTAAATAATATTATGAAACATTTTTTGTGAATAATACTTAGATTTCAGAGACGTCCTGGGATAAGTCCCAGAACTATCGTTATACCTATACCACAGTACAAATTAGAACGGCAATAATTTATCACTTACACATATAGTACATCAAGATTAAATACAGTAAACAAAAATATATCAAATTATCATTAAAATCAGAAAAACTAATAAAAATACGGAATAATAACAGCTTGATTCCGTACACTTACTCTTGACTCTTTTCCGCGTCATTTAATGGTGATCTCTTTACCGTGGGTAGACTTCCTCTGCAGGAGGTCGGCTAGTACCCCAACAGTGTCAGTTATTCTGCCACCTGAACAGTGATGTGCAGACATTACTGTGCTTCGGTAGGAGGGCACTGTGGCTAGTGAAATTACTGGGCTGAAGAATCTTAACATTTTATGACTCAGCAGTGCACCCAGAATTTAACCTTCGTTAAATCCCAGCGTTATCTCTTACCATCAGGAGAGCATCTTGCTCATCTTCTTACATCGTTGTATAAAAAAAACTAAAATGAAATTTTCTGAAATGAAACTATCATATGGGTCATTTTCAAAAAAATTGTACATTCATTTTTGTGGTTGTCCCATTACTTGAGCTGTAATTATAATTAATATTTGTAAAGTCTAAGTAGAATTAGTACAAAAAATATAATTATCGGTATTTTTTAAAGTATTTTATGTATTATTTTCATAAAAAACACAGGTACCAAAAAAGATATTAAAATATTTTAGTAGCAAAGCATTAAAAATTACAATGTCCCACCCTACAAGTTACGCAATAAAACTTTAAAATCTCAGATTTTATCAAATATATGTTTATTATGTTTATTTTTTCGGAAAATACAGATATTATTGCTTTAGTTTAAAATAACGCTATATTTTTAAGTTCATTATTATTATATTTAATAAATACATTTAATCGAGGACGTAATTCATGAAATGTGGAAAATTCCATTCCGAAACCACCTTTTTAGATATATATATTTATAAGTTTACCAAATTTAATGCTTATATATCAAGAACAACATTAAGTCTATCACTCAAACAGCGGCAATATTCGATTAGTTCATTTAGATGGCGATTGCAACAGCAAAACAGTGAAAGTGACCAATGGTCCATTTTTGATTTTCCGAGACCGAAACCAAAAAGAAAGCTAAGGAAAATAGTAAATTTTCTACAAAATGTATTGATGAATTCTATAAATATCATGGAATCGTGTATAATATTCAATTTTTAATATATACTACATTAATATATTTTTAACGAATTAATGTTGTTGAGATCTCGGTATCCGTTACTTCTTTTCCGAAACCAAAACACAGGTAACGTAGAAGTGGAAGTAAAAAAATTCGGAATGGAATCATAAAGCTTAATGCATACTGTACATTTTGGCAAAAGTGAGTGACATAAAGATGGCACCACTCGAATGTTCAACAAATCATAACAAATGAGTTTTTTGACAAAATTACATTTTGATAATTTTATACTTTCAGTTTCCCCATGAACGCGTAGAGGTATTAAATTGAAATTCATATCAATAACTCGAGTCTATAATATCCTTAAACTGGAATAAAATCAAATTTCTATGTCCACAAAATAAATTTTTAGCCACACATTTTCATACTCGCAACTACTTGCAAGGGAATTAAAACCTACAGGGTACACTCCGTTGAGCTTAGAATTTTGAAATTTGGTAATTTGGTACCGACTCGTACTTGAATGGTTTTTATTATTTAATTCGAGACTGCCATTCCGACCAACTGAACCAATCAACTAGTTGGTCAGAATGGACTCGATTAATCAATTTGTTCCAATCGGACCAACCAGTTGATCGGATATTTTATTTATAACAAAAAAATTCCGTTCGGACCAACTAAAGTTGTTAATCAAAACGGATCAACTGTATTCTTTCTCAACTAAACAACTATTTAGTTGGTCCATAAGATATATTTTTAAACACATAATATATCAAACTTGAAATACCAATATCGCGGAAAGTACTCGTCCTAGGCTAAGCATTTCAGATGACAGCTGTCGAACTTGATATGTCAATATCTCGGAAATTACTCGTCCTAGAGTGACACTGTCATGGAAGAAATTAAAGATCTTGAGGAAATCTACATTTCAGATGACAGCTGTCAAACTTAAAATGTCAATATCTCGGAATGTACTCGTCCTAGAGTGACACTGTCATGGAAGAAATTAAAGATCTTGAGGAAATCTACATTTCAGATGACAGCTGTCAAACTTAAAATGTCAATAACTCGAAAAGTAATCGTCCTGGAGTGACGCTGTCGTGGAAGAAATGAAAGGTCTTAAGGAAATCTTCAAATCAGAAGACAGCTGTCAAACTTAAAATGTCAATATCTCGGAATGTTCTCGTCCTAGAGTGACGCTGTCATGGAAGAAATGAAAGGTCTTGAGGAGATCTTCATTTCAAATGACAGCTGTCATCGGGACCGAGATCAGCCTAAGACCAGCGCTTTCCGAAATTGACAGCTGTCATCTGAAAAGAAGATCTCCTCAAGACCTTTCATTTCTTCCATGACAGCGTCACTCTAGGACGAGAACATTCCGAGATATTGACATTTTAAGTTTGACAGCTGTCATCTGATTTGAAGATTTCCTTAAGACCTTTCATTTCTTCCATGACAGCGTCACTCCAGGACAATTACTTTTCGAGATATTGACATTTTAAGTCTGACAGCTGTCATCTGAAAAAAAGATCTCCTCAAGACCTTTCATTTCTTCCATGACAGCGTCACTCTAGGATGATAACTTTTCGAGATATTGACATTTTAAAGTTGACAGCTGTCTTCTGTCATGTATGTACGCTTTGGTTTTATTTAGTCATTTTAAATGGTTTTTAACACCGTTGCCTACAAAAAATCCAATTGAAGTTAAGCATAGTTTTAAAATGTTGTATTACCGACATAAACCGAAACAGCCATCAAAATAAAAACCCTTCTATTAGGTCGGCAATATATCAAAATATTCTATGTTTTGCATGTAAGAAAAATATAGCTTTCAGATCTGTTTATTTAGCAAAATGGTTTTTGTTACATTAAATTGGTTTTTGTTACATACGTGCAATGAAGGCAATAATAATTATGATTTGAATTTTTTTTTTATTTTGAAAATGTTTTGGTGAAGATATTATTGATTGTAATAATTAAATTCATTGCTTGATGATTTTTACTATCAGTATGTCTTAGGCTTAAGAAATCTTTTCCATTACCAATGCACTCCGTTCCGTAACTGTCCCATTTATAATTTTGTCTAAGTTTTAATAATTAACGAAGTGCTATGTGATTTTTATGGTGCGTTTATTTTTATGGTTTAATATTTTTGGTCTCTCAATAATAATTGAGTTATATAGCTCTTAAGTGCTGCAATAATAAAAAAAAAGTAAATTTATTCCTCATTTTTATCCAAAGAGTAACGTAATGGAAACTTAATATACGATTCCTTGAGTTTGTTAAGTTGATTTTATTTTCCTATTTATTATTTATGAACTTTAAGGTACATTACACCGATTGAACAACTTTTTATTGCAAAACTTGCTTTATTTATATTATTTATCAACATTAGTAAAAAGTTTCGGAGTGGAATATATTGTGATACCTGAGTGTAGTAAAATCTTAATATTTCAGTAAATGAATTAAATTTATTCATTTTAATACCAATTTCTAATAATTAAATGACTAATTAATATATATTGGCCACAATAAAAGCTTTGCCACGATCTTACATATTTTCATCAATTTTTCCGCAGTGTACAGTTTTTTTGAAAATGACCCATATACCTACGTACTCAAACTATTTATTATAATATATCTATCAAATTTCAGATATTATTAAGATATCTCATACCCGTCGAAATAACGTTAAATCCTTTCTTTTTTAATATTAGGTATTAAAAGTAGAATAATAATAATAATATAAAAGACCGTGTAACGACGAAATTCGACTAAAATACAAATTCGCCTTATTATAATTTTAGTTAGCTCGCTCTGAGCGGTTAGGAAGTTTAAACATCCATTAAGTCAACATTATTAAGTGCGCGAGCAGCTAGCTGCGAGCGCCGAAAGAAAAATTTAATCTTTACCATGACATATGTGCGAAATTCGTAACTCTACAATGCCCCCCCCCCCCCCCCCCCCCTAAATCCGCCTACTCGCTCTGAGCAGTAAGAAAGCTTAAACATCCTTTATAATATGTGCGCGAGCAGCTTGCTTAATGACTCGGGGGGGCTTGGCCCCTTGCCCCCCCTCCCTAAATCCGCCTATGATTATCTATAACACAGATAAAAGGTTCTATAATAATCATTCTATCAATCGCGTGATTTTAAGTTAAAATATCTACAGATTTTTAACAATTCATAATTTCTCATATTTAATTTCTCAATTAAATAGGTACATAATATTTAATTAATCTAACAAATAAAAAATATATAATAAATGAAGTATTCACAGTAATTATAAATCTATTATTTAGTTCCGCTAGGTTACGCGGGACTTCTTTTCTAAAACTGTTTGCAGAATAAACGATATTTCTTTTTCTTAGGACATTAGTTCCATTATTTTCCGTGGCGCTAGCTTGTATGAAAAATAATTTACTTTTACAATGAACTTTAAATGAATTTTTCTATTTATCTTCAGATGATTTTACATGTTTTAGAAATTAAAAATAAGCAGCAAAAAGATATTTATTACTGATATTTACACGAATCATGCGCACATTAGATTAGTTCCATTATTTTCCGCTGGCGCTGATTCATATGAGAAATAAGTTACATTTACTAATTTAAATGAATTCTAATTTGTTTCCTGATGATTTTACATGGTTTAGAAATTAAAAATAAGGTGCAAAATGATACCTACCTATGTACAGACCCTGGCTACTATATAGCATCAAAGTACTCGTCAAGACGAATCAAATGAGCCCAAACTCGATGGGGTTCTTTCTTTTAATCACGGAGTTCCTATGACCACCTTCCAGCTCCGTCATCGGACCCTGGTTACTATATAGTATCAAAGTACTCGTCAAGACGAATCAAATGAGCCCAAACTCGATGAGGTTTTGTCTTTTGATTACGCGGTTCCTATGACTACCTTTCTTGTTTATTAGCATTTTTAACCCCCGACGCAAAAACGACGGGGTGTTATAAGTTTGACGTGTCTGTCTGTCTGTCTGTCTGTCTGTCTGTCTGTCTGTCTGTCTGTGTGTGTGTGTATGTGTCTGTCTGTGGCATCGTAGCTCCCAAACGGATGAACGGATTTTGATTTTGTTTTTTTTGTTTGAAAGTAGAGTTAGTCGAGAGTGTTCTTAGCCATGTTTGGTGGAAATCGGTCCAAGATGGCCGCCGCTACAAAATGGCGGATTACTTTTTTCTTCCACGACCCCCTCAATATGGGTATCAAATGAAAGGGCTTAACGAGTAAATTACAGTCCCCTATATAAAATTTAAAATCCAAGATGGCCGCCATACAAAAAATGGTGAAATACGTATTGCGTTGGGGGTTTTTTAAATTTTTAATTTAATTCACTTGTATATGCGAATCTTTAGATTGATATAACTCTTTTATTTATGAACCGATTTGACTAAAACCAACACTATTATTTTTTTTTTATTTTTTTATTTATGTTTTGCGGCTATGATATCACTGCGGCCATGATTGGCCTATTGTGATCGCCGCTTATTATGGTGAGAAAAACCCATAGGCGCGGCGCTAGAGTTCACCACAGACCATAGCAGCTTCTAGAAACTGCAGGATTTTCCTAGGGGTTATCTCTCTAAGCTCATTCGGGCTGAGCAGGTGCTGTCCCAAAATAGAGCTACGTTTACACATCAGTGCTCCACACTCCCCCAGCAGATGAAGAGACGATTCATCAGCCTCATTGCAGAATCTGCAGGTTTGGGTGTCGCATAGCCCTAGCTTGAACATGTGCTTGTTAAGGCGACAGTGTCCAGTCAGGGCTCTGGTTATGATGCGTATATTTCCCCTACTTAGCGCTATGATTTGGTTGCTGAACCTGGTATCATAGGCTTTTATAAGTAGTTTTGAGTGCCTCATGCCCTGAGAGTCCTTCCACAGTTTCATTGACTCCTCAAAGCATAGGTTTACTAAGGTTCTCTGAGCTAGGCTTTTAGGTATGCCACAAAAAGGCTCAGGGCCGAATTGCGTGCCTTCTGCCCCAGCGCGCGCGAGCTCATCAGCACGTTCATTACCGTTGATTTCCGCGTGCCCCGGGACCCCAACCCAACACTAAGTTTCAAGTAGAGAAAACTGCAACGTATTAGTGAAAATTTTATTCATATCGGTGGTGTTGTTTAACCACACCAGTGACACAAACTATTTACAAATTTAGCCCAAATTAAAGGTTTCGTTTACAGCCACATCGATAGATGGCGTATTTTTAGTTTGTCGCAGTTTGTCGCACCATATTTTTTTGAATTGAGTTTACTTTATATTCTATTACTTTTATTTAGAATTTTTGATGTAAATTAGGGGCAATGTGTCTGATATAAATGATTATTATTTATTTTATCATTTTATTTTACGTTTCCCTTGGAAAAATTGACAAAATGTTTTACGAATTAGATCGCGCAAGCGACTTTTTCGCGTCGTTTTGTTCATATGCGTATTTTCACGATTCATCTTAGTGAAGGATCACAATGAATGGGGAGAAATTTCCATTCTTATTATATGTATGGATTTTCGTGTTGTTGGGAACCCTAAGTTAAATTGTAAGTACACACGCAAAAATTAAACACATTACAGCAGGAGGTCATTGTCTTGAGGTCATTGTCCGAAGTAAGATAGTAAAAACTAATTATAATAACGGATTCGCAAGTATTTCAAAGCACCTCAAGCAATTATTCAAATGAAACCAGACGGGCTTGCCGAGATGTTTGCTCAAGTTCCGAGTATCGATTCGTCAGCCTATTGGCAAATTGATCACAAACAATGGAGCACAGACTACTTGGATGATTAGATCGGCCGTCACACTATTTTTATGTTAAGATTCAAAAACACAGATTTGGAAGCTAGAGCCTATGTGCCGTGAGCCGTCATGTCAGATTCATATCAGCTTCAAACATAAATTATATTAGTGTGGCTAGAAATATTATTATTGCAGTGTGTTTTGTTGACACTATATAATGCGTTTGTTTCTCTATCCATACTAAATGAATGAAACATAACATATGATCCTACGCGTCACGAGACAAGACGTCACGCGGCACACCATGCCATATCAAGTGAGGCAATAGATTAGTTTGCCTTAAAAGGTTATTAGTTATTAACTGTGCAAGATGCAGGACAGGGTATTTATTATAGGCGTTGCTAACAAAGGATCAGAATCCTCAGACCATTATAGAAATACACGCCAATACAAAATAAAGTACAATCAAAAAATACTCCGACGGGCAAAACAGTGCACGCTTCGAGGTAAGCGTCAGAGTCAGGAGTCAGGATGGAACAAACGAGATATTATGTTTCAAGAGACATATGCATAAACTTCTGGCGCGATTGGCAGCTAACAAGACCATTCCTCTACCTTATTTTCTTTGTGTTACAGAGTATACAGAAGTGGATTTAATACCAAAATGTCGTAAATATAGCTCATCCTTTTATGATCAATAAAATACTTTTTATTTTGATGAAGCCTTTGCCTAGCTACTTAATAAGCGGTTTTTTTCAAGCGGAATCTTAACAAGTTTCTACTTTGTTTGTTCTTGAAAGCCATTATAATACACGAGTAACTAGAACTTAAGAAAAAGTTGTTTTATGTGTGGTTTAAAATAGAGCAATGATTTTTTTCTTGCAGTGAACGATATAATTTATCGTAACTTTTGACTCATCTATAGAATCTTCTTCTTCTTCTTCCTGCCCTTATCCCACACTAGGTAGGGTCGGCACAACACGTTTTTCTCCTCCATTCTGCTCTATCATCCGTCATATCTTCATCCACTCCCCTAGCACGCATATCCTCTTTCACACAGTTCATCCAAACCTTTTTCGGGCGTCCCCTTCCCGGATTACCACTTATAACAATATTCATGGACTTTTTGGTAACATGATTTTCATCTCTCCGCATAATATGTCCATACCAGGACAATCTTCCACTCTTTAATTTCTCAGTCACTGGTGCAACTTTCATCTCATCTATAGAATACGGATGCCATAAATGACTTTCTCCTTAACACAGAGAAAACTCTTTAGTCTTTTAAAGCTTAAAATAGAACATATTTAATGAAAATTCTCTTAATTTCAAATGCCGGCCATAAAAATTGTCAACGAACTAATCAGGAATAAACAAACATACCATTCTACAAAACCTTTGCTGTTTGGAGTTGGCAGAGTTTTTAAAGAACCATTCGTGCAGTTGAAAATGCTGGTAACTCATTGCAGGTCGCGATAGCGTGTTATAAACGCTAAAGAGAAGTGTTCAGATATAGGTTGGATATCGTATACTTTGCATCATAAGTGTTTTAGCTAGTCATAAAGGAAAAACGGCACCCATTCGTGTCAGGCAGTTTTAGCCTCTAGGTCGTTCTAAATTCGCCGACGTAACACGAACTTTTTTGGATTAGTCAGATTTGTATTGTGCAGTCATGCCAACCTGCAGCACAGCTAAGGAACAACTGCAGTCGGGTGAAAATATAGAATTTACATATTTATTGTTTTATAGGACGGATTATGCAAATATCGTCGCGTTTACAATTAATTTATGGTTTCATTATACACCTGCTGGAATATTTTGATGTTGTTGGCAGAAAAACAATCATTACCTATAATTTCTAACATTAAATATAATTTCTGATTAACCTAAATTAAAAACATAAAATAAACCTTATTCACAAAACCTAAACTGGTTAGGCACGCAGAAGACCGACGCGTTGTGAATTATAGAAGTTTCAAGTAAGTCCTATAACATTGCAAACCAATTCTGCAATTTATCTTCGAAAGGCAACTTTTATTATCCGCGTGTCAGCTGTCAGTCCCTGCATATGCTAATGCCGCCCATCTGCTCAGCAGGTGAATGAGGTCAGTGACTAGCGCGCCTTGGACCCGCAGGTGCCGCCTACAAACGATCCGCGGTTCACCTCGCGATACAAAGGTACTAGGTACCTCTACTTATTCCACAAATACCCGCGAATTCTTTAATTTCCTGTACCTAGGTCTTAGACACGTCCGTTCACTTATTGTTCAAATGTGACAGTCATGCCGATTCACCGACTCCATTGCTAGTGTTATTGCTTTCTAATGAATATTTCCAAGGTAAAAACCATATATTTGAACACTTATGACTTCGTTAAATAGTTAAACCAATATGACATGTGGCATAGCGACTCCATTTAATCATCATTAAAGGAATGATCCAGTTTACGGCCGCTACCAAGGTATATCAAGGTATGGATCGGTCGCTATATTTAGATTACTATGAAATGTTTTATCGATTATATATTTTCGCTTTATTTATTGGAATTTGAATCAGGTTAAGGACGAGTATAACTCGAATACAGAAGTGGCTAGACGGGCGCGGGGCTCGGCGTAGGCCCGGCAGGTGTCCGCCGCACAAAGACGAGGGCCGACCTAAAGCACCACCTCCCGCAAAAAAACGTATAAAAACCCGAACATTCGCCGCTCAAAATGTCACTACCAGCTGTCTCACCTGCGAACGGTTTCTTTACCTAGCTCCTTCGACTTTAATGTGCCACCGTCGTCAATTTGAATTAACCCTCTGCATTATAAACTTGTAGTTCAACACTCAATGCGATTTTATAATGCCTGGAGATTGGATTCATAAAATTAAAAATATTAAACGACGGAACGATGTACCTACTTTTGAATATCGCTTGAAATAACTTTAAAATAAAGCGTGCAATTCTTTTTTGATTTGACAATATTGCATTGAATTTTCCAAAGCGATAATTTCATAAGTGAACCGGAAAAAAAATTATATACTTTATATGAATCTAAGCAATTTAGCTTTGTAACAATTTGAAACTTTCTTTGGTGGTGCAATGTGTCATTCGTTGTCGAGTTGGTTGCCAACCAGATTTAACAATTGACAATGATTTTTGAAGTAGCTTCCGGTACAATAATTACCTATTAATAAAATTGTATGTACTGTATACCCAAATGCATCAAATTCTTACTTACCAAGTTATCAATCTGGTTCGTATAAGCCAAATGGTGCACACCTAAAACAAGAGATAAGCCAATTAGATTCAAGACATTTCCATAATATTTGAGGAAGTTAATCATAAGGAAAGATGATGCCTACATTATAGTGTAGTGTAGAGCACGATCATCTAGGTTGTTCTATTTGCGACTTGCCTCGTGGAGGCCCGCGAGAGGACTGAGTTCAGTATGAGCAAGCACGAGTGTAAGTACGACACCCACGAGACTTCGGGGCGCCGGCGGTGCACATGCGCACCACACGCCTGTTCGATAACACCCTGCCTCTCCTTGTGCCCCGGAAACGAGGACTTAACGAGTCACGCCGCAAGACGACACCCCTCTCTGAGGGTACACAACCTAGATATCTCGCATCGTGTTTTAAGTCTTGCTCTATTATACCTCTAGACTAAAACACTTAACGTTGTTTTGCTAAGAGATGTAGATCTCTTAACGCTAATGCGGTTGCGGTTACTATGACGTCTACAACGTTAAGCTCAGTTTAGTTCATACTTGTACCAGTTACTAGATATATTTTAGTTTAGTTTAAAAACTACCTATATCCACTAAAAACTAGTACAATTTTTATGTAGCATCAATAATAATTTCTGATCGATAAGATATGAGATATACGAGTGCCTACTACTCACTCTCACATAGTGTTACAATCTAAATAATAAACATCTAACGTGGACGCGGTAGCATGCGAGTATGTCATTAGGAACGCTGACGCCCACCCACAACTTCACTAACAAATTGACTGCTGTGGCCCCACGTTGGGCGCCAGTGGAACGTCCTCTATGCTCTTAATTTGATCTTTCCCGATAGTGACAACTTTGGTCACTGTACACAAAGTACAACGTTTTTGCATTGGTGCTTAATTTGTTAGCCTATAATATAATGAAAAGACTTACTTTATAATAGGTGTCGCATACTAAGGACTTTAATAAGAAATCTGAAGAAAAAGAATACTGAGAACGTCATTTGAAACTTGTAGAGTTAAGTCCTATATTATATTATGCTGTGTGCATAAATTTTCCTGCCGAAAGTTGGTAGTATATATCGTACCGAATCGTGGTAGCAGGTATATGGGAAAAAGTCCTGGACCAGGATCTATCGCGATAAGAGTTTTCGCATCGAAACACAATCCCATAATAGATCTTATCAATGTAAACCGATTTTACATTGGGGTTTTTTACTGTATATCCTCAGCATCTGCTTCTAGCTACCATAAGTACCTTTTAACTTCTTTCAAGCCCCGTATGGGAGGGTATGCGTAACGCATTTTTTCTCGGCGATAACAAAAAAAAAGACTAATATAAATTCATGAAAAGCTAAATTAGTCCAGCCTTCTATTATGTGAGAAAAAGTAGTTAGGAGAAATTTACATTATGCTCGAAAATCTTGGGCAGAAAATTAGTCCTTAAAAGGGAAACTTTTAAACTTACAATGCGTAAGAAATTAATACGTAGACGTTAGGTACCTAAACCCCAGTATTTCCATTAAGAGACAAGGTAAATTACTTTTAGTAGGCATGCTCATCAGTGGGCCATCCAAATATTCGTAGCGATCAAACAGCGATATGAATGTTTGAACTACATTTCATAAATGTGTATGTTGTGCATATAACATTTTAATGTTTGTGGCTATTTGTCAATAGCTAATGGCTAATCGCCTACCGATGAGGCGGCATAGAAGACAATCGTCACTATGACAACGGAACAACAACAATGTGCGCTCTATTATTTGACCAGAATATTACATGCTTCCTGCCTATTGCCGCAATGCAACTAAAGTAAGAACGAGAGTGGAAAATATGGATAAGTCTGTAAAAAAAATCTCAAAGCCCGTCTTATTTCAATATACGAATGTTTTCAGTTCTTACAGAACAACCCTCATTGGCACATCTAATGTTTAGCACATCTCCTCCGAGATACATAGAGAACTCCAAAATAACGCCAGCCTTATTGTAATGCGAGTAGTCACTGTGGAATAAGTACCTACTTGCTTTCAAGGTGGAAATATGGTTAAAATCTTTAATTTTCGTTAGCGGGGTTTCTTTTTAATGAAATAAACTAATAAAAGTCCCTACTGCATGACAGATCTGGAATATTAATAAACTGCTAACAGGCCATAAGCTAATAGTTAAAGTATCACCTTCGATTCATATTATATTCAGCACAAGGCAAAGCTGTGAGAACCATCAAGTGCAGGTGAAGTATGTCATTTTCCTAGTGGGAACTCACAAGTGTCCAGGTAATCACGCAGGGTTGACCTAATTGCTTTACCCTGGTTTTTCTTCCACGGAAAGATATTTTCAACTGTATAATTGCGGTAACTCTCAAGGACCGACTTGTAGTCTGTAATTTGCGTCAATCTGCCTGCTGAAATATTCAACTTTAACTGTGAGAACTAGACGGCCGGTGCCCACCCGACCACCGCTTCAAGACTCCCCTGGAGTGGACGAAGGGGTGGCTAGAAGACAACCTGCGTGGCGCCGCGGCGACGGCACTATCTACTCCACCTCCCAGGGAACAGACATATGTCTTCAATGTTAATTTGCTGCCAACAGTTGCAGTACAAAGCCTTTAATTTAAATTTAATTATACCTATAATGGTCAAAGGAAATGGAGCCGATTGCCGCATGACAAATTATACATATATTACGTATTCATTATTTACCTACTATTCTCTAATGCATAGTCTAGATAAAGTAAATGGAAAACTGTAATTTACATATCGTATGACGACTGACAAAGTAAATACTAGATTCTGTTTTATATGATTACGTGTGTATACATTTTTTACCAACGCAACGTAAAAATTAAGTAACATAATAAAATATGCGAATATAACATGCGCCTCTTTCTTCTAATGAGACTCCTGTGAATATGAAAAGATTCTACCTACTGCCGCTAAGGTTGAGAAGAAAATGCCTGTCTCATATATTTTTCTTAAACGTTTCTTGGGCAATAAATTGGAGACACTTAGAGGAGGTCTACGTAAAGGTTGCCAAGGACCTAATCTATTATTGATAGAGGCTTTACCAGAAGCCCTTTTGCAAAGGTAAAATTCGATTATGGATACTGTCAAGGAACAGCTTGTTATCTCCCATGATAAGATCCATTGCGACACTTTTGGTCAGAGCCCAAAATACTCCCATTAATGGTAGTTTATTTTTTCATCGTCCATAAAAAATATGGATTCTTTTAAAATTTTAAACTATGTATTCTATGAAATCTGATGTTTTCACTTTCGAGTTCCAGTGGTTCTTCATTAACATACTATCGGAAGGATTATTATCTTTACTTAGTTAATAGTTTTGTAACTCGAACGTCAAAGCCACATCAAGTAGTCAGAGAAATTGCTTTTTATTTGAGGCGAGCGTTTAGGTAATTAGGAAAGAGGGGAAATGGTAGAGCCACGTCCGCCCCTTGTGGCCTTTCAGACAACGGTTATCCATTCCGTTTGCTCGTGGGTCGGCGGTAAGCCTGAATATTTGATGCTTCTATCGATCATAACTTCTTTGCGGGGCTACAACAGGCGCGGAGGTACTTTGAGAACGTAGGCTGACTTTTGTCGAGGGAACTTGAACGCACCATGTAAAGTTACATATAAATACTATGAGACACTTTATGTAGTGTTCATGTTCGTTTTTTGACCCAGTTCAAAAATTAGCTGTTCTTCATAAACGAATATGTACAACTTGAACGGGTTGATTGGCCTAATATTTAATATCTTGCCATAAGTCATAAGAATACTGGTGTAAAATGACTAGTATAGCATACTAATTCCACACTATGTAACATTGCTTTTAATTTAAAATTAACACAAGTTTGTTCAGTTATTGCTATCAATAGTTGTGTCGACAATACAATACATTGTTTTAGTATTTGTAATGACGCCTCTTGCTTAATTTAAAGTAATAATTTAGCCTATGACTGAAAGGATATTACATGCCAATTGTTTATTTTATTATTCACGAACAAACTGCAACAGTTCAAAAGTAGAAAAATGCTTTATTGTGTAGACTTACGGTGTACACAATATCTAGTATCGAATGTTGCGTGCTCGACCACAAAGGAAAAGGAATCCACAATGACGCATTTAACGTATAATGGGGTTGTCTTCATGACTTATGAAGACGAGGCATCGGTTACAGGTAAAAATAGTCCAGAATAGTAAGAAATGTATCGGACAGACGTTTCGTGAGTGTAATTGGAAAGGATCGTGGGCGTGCCGCACGCTACGGCGCAGTCGAGCCGGAGACATCTTGTATGTATTTGCCTCTCTGGTAATTTCCCCGTCCGTCCTTGTATATTTAAGCGGTGGCGTCGTCCACGCCGCTCTCATGCATATGTCATGAGTAGTTGCCGCGCGACGGTTTGTTGTCGGTCGAGCGGGCCGCGGGAGCGGACCGGTGGCCAAAGGACAGCCCCCGTCGAACTCGCTTCCACCGATATATAATTATTACGTTCTATTTCCAATAGCGGACTATCGGCCGCCCCACCCGGCGCCTGCAACGCCACCACACGGAGGGATGAGGAGACAATTTCCCTTATTCTCTGCATGCATGTACGCTTAAATTAAATGGCGGACACCGTAAAAGCAGTCATGAGACCGATGCACGCACGCAAACCGATAAAATGCCATGCCTTCAATAATGTAGTTGGAGGCGAATGAAAAGCTATTAAATTAAAATACTAATACATATTTGATTGGTTAGTAGTATAGGGTTTTTAAAAAGAGTAATTCATAAAACGTTTTCTTTGTTAAAAGATGTACAATATTGATGTTAAATAGAGGTTTGTATACAAGCGAGGCAGCGCTACCCCGTCCATCAGAGATTACTTAGGAGATTTCATAGTTGTTTGACTTTGTGATGGATCACCCTGTGATAGAGAAACGTTTTAGGGCGAGCGGCGAGAGCGAGCCGTCCATTAATTAAACACTAGCGAAAAAGAGCTGTGGGCGTAAGGATTTATCACATAAAAATGTTATTCTAAAATTAGACGAATACGAATCTTCTTATGAAATAATGTAAGGAATAATGACGGATTTTGTCCTGAGATTTTGGTTGATTTTCTCTAGCTGATATCAGTGAGCTAAATTGTAACCTAATCCAGATGTCGCATGCGAATCGAATGATTTTCTTATTCAAAAACGGCCTACGGTGGTTTACAAGTGCGAACCAAATCACTAAATTGTTATTGTACAGTGACGGTGAAACAAATTGTACTTCGATAGTAGATTTGTGTTTTGCCTGATGAATTCTGAACTCTGCTCGCTCTCCTGGCTCATTGTGGACACTTTACAACCTAACCTACTGATAATAACAGACTGCACTGAATTTTTTAACAGACAAGTAATTTCTGTCAAATAAATTTTGTTGTGATAATTAACATTAACGAAATGTTCTCAGTTACGAGTTACGTATAATGTTCCGTAGTCTCTCCGAGTATTTCAGATGAACCTTAGCGTATTTCTTCAATCTGCCGTAGCATTAAATTTGACGTCAAGTAGTATAATATTTCCGTAAGGCGTATTACATAATTTTCGTTTGTATTAATTATATAACTCGGGACTTATCGCGTTGGTATTTAATGCTAGTTTTACAAAAACATTATAAAACTAACCTCGACGTTTCGATACAGTTACAAGTATCGTGGTCACGAGAATACTGCAGGGACGATCATCCTACGGCGCTCGAGACGATAGATTTACATCTACCCTCACTTGATCAAAATTGTTCTCAGGGTTGTCACGACACACAACACTAATAGTATCCTCCGGTTTCTGAATTATGTTAGGACGCAAACACCTTCTTATTACCGAATTCCACGCAGATGACAATTTGAAAGCATCTTCACGATTGAAATTACGGTGCTTTTTAATTTCAATTGCAATTCAATTTTTTTTTTTTTTTTCAATTTTTTATAATGTTTTTGTAAAACTAGCATTAAATACCAACGCGATAAGTCCCGAGTTATATAATTAATATGAGTTTAAATCGCGGAAGTCTAAAATGTTAATTTTCGTTTGCATAGATACATGCAGTTTGGTAAACGGAGTATTATGATTCCCCTGCGACACATAAGTAATAGGACATGGACCACTTTGGTCTGTGGGTTGATAGGTCAGTCTATCAACTTTTTACTACTTTTATAAAACACCCTAACCCTATGTTTAAACCTAACATTTCATTGTAATATTATATTGACTATGTTGATGTCTAATATGTACCCACTTTGTTTAAATATATATTTAATATTCTTATTTGATGGGGGTTATAATAACTTATAAGACAATTATTGTAAAAAGTGAGCTTGCCCGATTTGCACTTGTCCAGTTTTTCAGTTCAGCTGTTTAGGCGTGAAGTGTACATTATTTTTCGCATTTTAAGTAGTATTTTTTACAAAAAGAAAACTTTAGTTTTTAAAAATTTGAACAAATCTATTTAATACATAAAAGCACAGAGTGCCTACATACAAGTTTGACACCACATTTTTCATGATCTTACAATAATTTAAATTAAAATATTTTTTAAGAATTGTCAATATCGAAACAGAAATTGGCTGTTGCCAAAATTATTTGTTTTGGTAGGTTTTGTCATATTTTAGTGATGTTGAGATGCTTATGAAAACATTTTATACAGTGTAAACTCTCTGTAACATTACTCGATTTAAAAAACTCCTTAAACAACGAAATCACTCGCCTTTGGTTGGTTTAGCTTGTTTTTCATACAATGAACACTCTATATTGCATTACACTCACTCTTAATAACGACAATCTTACTTCTTACTAATATTATAAACGTGAAAGTTTGTAAGAATGGATGTCTGGATGTTTGTTTGTTACTCTTTCACGCCTATATGGTTGGATCGATTGAGCTGAAATTTGGTATAGAGATAACTTAGACCCTAGAATAACACATAAGGCATATGTTGTTAGAGTTAGTACAGCGTGTAAAACTGCTGGGTGCAGCTAGTTAAACAATAAAAAGTACTTTATAACTTGCCAAAGTTAGTAAAAACTGCCCAGCTGTGATAATTTTCTGTCACTTTTGTTATGTTTTAAGTTGTCATTTTTTATAAACCTATAAGTGGGTACCTATAAAATAAATCAGTTTTGCTTCTGACCTTAAATATGGCGTTTACTTTATTGGCGACTTCGGAAAATTAATTAAAAGCGTGCTGAGATGGCGTCTAATATTGCAAATATAGTGTTTCCAGGAACATTTAACCCAAAAACTGATAAATGGTGTGACTACAAAGAACTTTTATTGTGTGCTTTGGACGCGGCGGGCTACAGCGATAGTGACGCCGACAAGGCGCGTTCATTATTCCTTGCACAGTGTGGAAAAGAGACTTATGCACTAATTGCGTCATTATTAGTGCCTCAGCGACCGACGAAAGTGCCCTTATCGAATATTATAACTGTTTTGGACCAATTTTATGAACCAGAAGTAAATGAAATTTTGCAAGCTGGAAAGTTTCATAAACGCACACAAGCAGAAGGCGAAACAGTGCAGGACTTCGTGGCCGCGATTAATGAACTCGGCGCCAAGTGCAACTTTACGGATTTGAAACGTCAGTTAAGAGACCGGCTGGTATTGGGAGTACGGGATGCACGATTAAGGCGGGACTTACTCAAAACTAAGGACCTCACTTATGCGACAGCGTTACAGACGTGTTTGAATTATCAAGCGATATTTCCCGACTTGTACCAGGATACCACCGAGTCAAAGCAAACTCAAAGTGGTGCAAGTGGAGCTGAACCTATGGAGATTGGAAGAGTTCACTCGAACACTTGTCGATATTGTGCCAGACATCACAAGCAAGGGGAACGGTGCCCATTTATGAAAGCTAAATGTTATTATTGCAAAAAGACTGGGCATATTGCTGCGGCTTGTGAGAAGAAAATGGCAAAAGTAAACCAATTGGAAGCGACTTCAGGAAATTGTTGTTGTTCAACTTCAGGAAAAGAAGAGGATATGATGGGCTTGTCTATTGGTTCAGTCAAAGATTCAAAACCACCAATAGTGGCAGAAATAGAAGTTGACGGGGCAAAGTTAAGAATGGAAGTTGACTCCGGAGCAGCTAAATCGATCATATCAGAGACTACTTATAAAAAGCTGTGGCATATTCCTCCTCCATTAAATTCCACTAATGTGAGACTAATAACTGTCACTCGAGAAGCACTCAAGGTGTTGGGATGTTTGAATGTCCGAGTTAAACTGGGTGAGAAGGAAGCACAGTGTGAGTTGTTGGTTGTGGCAGGCAACACACCAAGTCTGTTGGGCAGGAATTGGTTCCAGCAGCTGAATATTTCAGTCACAGGCCTGTGCTGGGCTGAAGATATGATAACCCCGCTGATACAAGAGTTTCCTGATTTATTTAAAGAAGGACTGGGTGAATACAAAGGGCCAGATGTTTCTCTCCATGTACGAGCTGATGCTGTCCCAAGATTTTTCAAATCTCGTCCGGTGCCATTTCCAAGGAAGCAAAAGGTTAACGAAGAGCTACGTAGGTTGATCAAGGATGGAGTTCTGACACCAGTGAAGTACTCAAAATGGGCCACACCAATCAGAGTGGTACCAAAAGATGATGGATCACTACGCATATGTGGTGATTATCGGGCGACAGTTAATGGATCCATAGATGTTGATACCTATCCCCTGCCCACATCAGTAGAATCTTTTGAGAAGTTAAGTGGTGGTCGGGTGTTTAGTAAATTAGATCTAAAGCAAGCTTATACACAGCTTCGAGTGGACAATAAGACTGCAGAGCTCTTAACACTTAACACACCTCTGGGTTTGATGAAAATGAACCGTTTGGCATTTGGAGTTAGTGCAGCACCAGGCATATTTCAACGGGTTATGTCTACAGCACTAGCGGACATGGAGGGAGTGGCCTGTCTGTTGGATGACGTGGCGGTGATGGGCAAGAATGTACAAGAACACAACCAGAGACTGCGAGCAGTTCTATCAAAGTTAAATGATATGGGCTTCAGACTGAATGTCAATAAGTGTATATTTGCCGCAGAGTCTATTACATTTCTTGGACATATGATTGATGCAGATGGTCTGCACCCATCACCTGCAAAAGTTAAAGAAATTAAGGAGAAACCAGCACCAACAAATAAGGAGACACTGCGAGCCTTTCTAGGACTGTATAATTTCTATGAAAAATTCTTGCCAGATAAAGCTACCCTGCTAGAACCGCTGTATAGACTACTGGAGGCCAAGAGACCGTGGACATGGACAGAAAGAGAGCAAAATGCCTTTGACAAGGCTAAGGACCTTATATCTTCGGACATGACGTTGGTAGGGTATGACTTAAGTAGAGAATTGCTACTGATATGTGATTCATCTGAATATGGACTTGGAGCTATAATAGCCCACGTAATGGACGATGGACAGGAGCGACCGGTGATGATGGCGTCACGTACTTTGCAACCCCACGAGAGACGCTACGGCCAATTTGATAAGGAAGCTTTAGCAATTATGTTTGGTCTGACAAAGTTCCACGAATTCTTATCTGGACGCAAGTTTTGCATTATCACCGATCACAAACCCCTGGTGGGGCTATATAACCCCAGAAAACCTATCCCAGATCAAATTTCTCCAAGGATGCTGCGTTGGTCGTTGAAGCTAGGCTGCTATGATTATACCATTAAGTACAGGGCGGGGAAGCTTATTGGTAACGCGGACGCTCTGAGCAGATGGACAGCGCCGACTGTCTCTGGACATGAAGAGAAACCACTGAGAGAAATTCTATTGTTAGAAGAATGCCCGAATGGATGGAACTTAGATGCTGCAAGGATGGCAGCGGAAACCAAAAAGGACCCCTTGCTACGACGAGTTATGTTTTACGTGCTTCATGGTTGGCCACAACACAATTCTGATCCAGCATTACACCCATATTGGACTCGAAAGGAGGCTCTTTCACAGAGTAAAGATTGTTTACTGTGGTGCAACAGAGTCATAGTACCGATGACCCTCCAGAGGGAGGTACTTAAATTAATACATGCCCCGCATGCTGGGATAGTCCAAACCAAAGCATATGCTAGAGGATATGTGTGGTGGCCGGATATGGACAAACAAATTGAGGCGGTT
This sequence comes from Hemithea aestivaria, assembly GCA_947507615.1. Taxonomy (NCBI): domain Eukaryota; kingdom Metazoa; phylum Arthropoda; class Insecta; order Lepidoptera; family Geometridae; genus Hemithea; species Hemithea aestivaria. The sequence continues at coordinate 9,377,395 of OX382339.1, read as the reverse complement.
GTGGCAGAGTGTGCGCAATGTCAGCTGGTGAGGAACAATCCACCAAGAGACCCCCAAACCTGGATATCTACTGAAAAGCCGTGGAGCCGTGTGCATGTGGATTTTGCCGGCCCGTTTCAAGGCAAGACATTCCTAGTGCTGATTGATAGTTACAGCAAATGGGTGGAGGCAGACATTGTAACCTCTATGACCAGTGCAAATATTATAACTATATTGAGGAAAATATTCGCGACGCAAGGGTTGCCAGATGTTCTAGTATCTGATAACGGGCGAACTTTTAACTCGGCAGATTTTGAGGCGTTCCTGAGTAAAAACGGGATAAAACATCTTTTCTCGCCACCATACCATCCGGCGACTAACGGCCAAGTGGAAAGAACCGTGCAAACTTTTAAAAATAAACTGAAGAAGCTAGAGAACACACAAATGCCGTGGAGTGAGAAACTGGCTAAGACGCTATTTTATTTGAGAACCGTACCAAATAGTACTAATAAGACCCCTGCAGAGATGTTAAATGGGCGGAAATTTAAAACGGCCATTTCTATGTTACATCCTGAAAATGCACCTAGTCGGGCAGACAGGCAACTGGAAGCGGCGGCACAAAACCCACCTACCAGATCCTTTAATGTTGGCCAACCAGTTTTAATACACATGTATGGGCCAGGAGAGAAATGGGCAAGGGCCACAGTAGACAGTATTGAAGGGCCAAGCTCATATAGGGTGAGGACGGAAGGTGGAGATATACACCGCAGACATGCAGATCAAATATTGGCCCGAAGAGTGTCTGAGAGTAGAGGGGATATACATGACAGACGTGGGGTATCTGAGTCTAGTTCTCAAGATGAAGAGACTATTGAAATACCAGACCCTAGCTTATGGCCTGATATCATAGGCATACCAGACAGTTCATTATGATTTTCTTTAAAATTAATATCTAGTAAAGTTAAAAGTTTGATTTCCCTTTTGTTAATGTATTGAATTTTGATTGTTAACTAATTTCATTAATTTCTGTTTAACTATTTACTTAATCATTATGAGAGGAAGATATGTTATGTTTTAAGTTGTCATTTTTTATAAACCTATAAGTGGGTACCTATAAAATAAATCAGTTTTGCTTCTGACCTTAAATATGGCGTTTACTTTAACTTTATTATCCTAGCCCATAATAAACTTGACTATCACCATCATCCATGCCGAACTTTTTAAGTAATCCCTTCTTTTGTTTACAAATTGTGATTACTTGTTACTGTTGTTAGAGTCATGGATTTATCTACACATTATCATATTATTTGCTCACAAATTTTTTAACTGTAAACATGGGAAACTAACCCCAGTACGAAATAAATTTATTCTAATGCGGATTTTTCTATGTGGTCCCTTCAGTTTTGTTATAATTAAATTTATTTATATAATTTATTTAAATTTTATTTACATTTATATTATGTAAATAACTACATGTGATCTTTGCCCAGCAGTGGAACAGCATAGACTAAAAAAAACATAATATTAAGTAGGTAAAGTACCTTATAAATGCACCAACACTATCTAACCATCTCACTATAAAACTTTATTTGATGATGAGAATCAACCTTGGTTTATATGATTTGAATAATTGGGATTCTACTATCCATCATTATTTACAAGGTATATTAAAGCCAAGAACAGAATTATTTGAATAAAAAGTGTGGTGTTGATCAAAATTCTGAAATTACTTACCTTAAATTTTATACTTGTACCCCTTTTCTCATGAACGCGTAGAGGTATTAAACTGAAATTCATATAAAATACTCAGGTCTATAATATTTTTAAGGTGTAACAAAATCAAACCTCTATGTAAACGCAATCAAAAGAAACAGCAATTTTAGCTGCATATTTTCAAACTTGCGACTACTCGCAAGGGAATCAAAACCCAAAATATATTATACCCACTTTTCCTTACATATATATCTACGGGTTTGTACGGAACCCTCGGTGCTCAAGTCCGACTTGTACTTGACCGGTTGTATTTTAGTCTATGCTGTCCCACTGCTGGGCAAAAACCACATGTATTAAAATTTACATAATATAAATGCAAAAAATTATGTTTATAATTTTTCAAAGTGAAATCAAACAGTTAAAATGGATTATTTTATAACAAAGAAAATTAAAGAATAATGTTTCACATCAACAAATAACGAAAAAGAGAGAAGTACCTACATGTCTCTTTACTCCTATAAATCATAATATTATTTAAATCAGGAAGAATGAGTCAGGATAATCAAATATCCGAATATAATTAATGTTCTGATTACAGGGATTCTACTGTATTAGAAATAGGTAAATATGCTTTTCATCATTATCTTTATATTACGCTATACTAGTGGACTCTTCGAAAGACATACATTGTACCTTATTACAAAAGACGATATAGGTGTACAGATAGACAATCTTGAAAAAAAGTTTTTCTAGGTATGGAACGTGAGAGTGGCCTGCATTTGGTAAATTAATCATTGTAGGTACCTTAACCTCATTACCTAATATTTTTGAGGTTAGAGCCAAGTTTATTCCTCATTAGACATTTTATTGTACGTCGCAAAATGAAATAAAATATAGGTATAAATATTCTCATGAGTCTACCTGCAATGAGGTAGAGAATTCCCAGTCACATAGCTAATCCTGCAATAAAATAAACGCAGAAAACACACTATTTTCTTTTTTTATGCTGAATGTATTACGAAATTTACCCATGTAGTAGTTAATTTCTTTGTTTTAATACAAGAATAACTGCTTTATCAGACTGTAACTCGATACAAGCGGTTGTAAAATCTGATCGATAACATGACGTGACGGCACCGCTTTCGGGCAGACAAAACGCTTGATAAATAATATAAATAACACTTACTTGTACACAAATCAGCCTTGTTAATCTTGCAGCAGCACTTGAAATCAAATTGATAGTTTATGAATTAAAAACAGTAATTATAATTTTATTTTATTGACAAAAAATGGCGGCAATGACAGGATTGAAAAATGTTTGGTAGATTTGGTAGTTTTCTACAGTATTGCCATATTTACTTCTTGAATACTACCATGTCAAAAGTTGAATGATTGTCACTGTCAATTTCGAAAACTTATTATTGTCTATGTCAGTTTTGGCATTCCTGGCAGTCAGCTGTCATTCATGGCAGTTAACTGTCATTCGTCGAAACGTCATGTTTATTGCGAATTTGTGAAATAATTTATTAAATAATTTACATTTTTGATAAAACATATTATCGAAAATCTGAAGTAACGAACAGTTTACAAGTTTATCTGGAATATACCTATCATGTGTTTGCGTAAGCGCGGCTAACATGGAGTGTGGGATTTAATATTTAGTGCAAGTCCGGCGCAAGAAATGAAAAATGAACAACAGCTCTGATTATATCTACTTCTCGGAGCTACACTGCTCCAAGGATGCCCTGACGGACACATATGGCTGGTTTATGCAATTTCTATTAGCAGTTTTGGCGTTTACGTGCTTGATAGGTAAGTTGCGAAATACGAAATGAAAGTTCAAGGTGCTGGTTGGCGGCATAGATTTCTGCGAATGCTGTCTGTATTTCCCATATGAGGTAAAATACCACGGCTATCCTTGTACTAAATGCCTTTGACAACTCATTACGTTTGTTTCCCAAGGCCTAGAAGCTAATAATATAAAGTAGGTACTAAAGTAATGTTCTAAAATTATTATATTTGCATTTACTTATGTACGTTGACGTAAGTAAAGCCGTACAAACACAAAGAATGTAATTTACAAGATGTATTCTGGTATGTTATAAATAAATGTGTATGTATAAATCTAGTAAATTGTACAGTAACACTGACAAAATGGGATTAGGGGCAAAATTAAAAAAATTACACAAGATATTTATTACAATCACAAATATGTAAATATTTGTGTCAAAAGTCTAACTAAAGTGTATATAATTTTTAGGTAAAAGATTCTGTGAACCTCGTTATGCAAGAAGACCATGGCTAATTTGGTTCTACGACACATCAAAGCAAGGTTTAGGAGCACTAATCATTCACGCAGCTAATGTATGGCTCTCACCGCACCTCACGGGAAATCCATGTACATGGTATGTCAATAAAATTAACAAATTAAAATAGCAACTGACAAACACCTCAAGGATTGTTCCACAATTGCAAAAGACAGAAGACTATTGAGAGAGGGGAAGGGGGCCTTTGTCCTGCAGCCTACAGTGAGACACCACAGGCCTAATAATAACTAGCTGCACCCAGAGGTTTTACCCACTGTACCTATGTGTGTAGCCTATGTGTTATTCCAGGGTCTAAGTTATCTCTATACCAATGTGTTATTCTAGGGTCTAAGCTATCTCTATACCAAATTTCAGCTCAATTGTTCCACACATTTAGGCATGAAGAAGTAACAAACTTACAAACTTTCGCCTTTAGTTATAGTGTGAAGTGATAATAAAAAACAAGGTGCAGACGGGCAAAAATATTATTTTTTTTACTACGAAAAGTGTGTGTTTAGCTCGCTCTAAAGAGTTCGAAAGTTCAAATATCCTTAATAATAAGTGCGCGAGCAGCCTATGGATAGGCCCAATAATTATCCTAATTAGGCATCAGAAATCCTCAAAGTGAACTGTTGCTGAGGTAAATGCCCAAAGTCATTTATTGACCTTATCAACTCAAGTAATAAGAATAGGCCAATACAATTGACCTCATTTAATGAACTAAGAGGCCAAGTCATTCATTTTGTAAATATATTTTACATTTATCAGAATAAAGGCCAGTATATGAGTACCAGAATATGAGCTGTTTTTTGTCCTTAAATTTAGTTAACTTTAATAAGAGGGTTAGAGAGTTAGAGAGCAATGACAATAATATAAACTTGTTCAAATGTGTAAGTTTAAAAATGTATTTTTTGGGATTATTGGTATTTTTGTTTTTTAACCCCCGACGCAAAAACGACGAGGTGTTATAAGTTTGACGTGTCTGTCTGTCTGTCTGTGTGTGTGTCTGTCTGTGGCATCGTAGCTCCCAAACGGATGAACTGATTTTAGATTTAGTTTTTTTTGTTTGAAAGTAGAGTTAGTCGAGAGTGTTCTTAGCCATGTTTGGTGGAAATCGGTCCAAGATGGCCGCCGCTACAAAATGGCGGATTACTTTTTTTTTCCACGACCCCCTCAATATGGGTATCAAATGAAAGGGCTTAATTAGTAGAATACAGCCCACTACATAAAATTAAAAATCCAAGATGGCCGCCAAAAAAAAATTGTGAATTACGTATTGCGTTGGGGGTTTTTTAAATTTTTAATTTAATTCACTTGTTCATTGGTGTAGTTCTAAGTTCAAAGTGTCAATTTGACTTTCAGGTACATAGTAAACTTTATGCTAGATTCGACACTTGGTCTCCTTATCATATGGGCTGGTATCAGGCTAGCGCAGCACTGCGCCAGAAATTATGACATACCACTCATCAACTTTGGAGAATATGGTAAGCATTATAAGAATACTAGTTCCACCTGGTATTATCTACTACCAAATATCCTATGTATTATTCCATAACTACATACCAAATTTCAGCTCAATCGGTTCAGCTGTTTAAGTGTTTACAGGAAAACACACATGCATCTACACTTTCACATCCATATTGTTAGTATGAAGTCAATCCCACATAATAAGGCTTGAAATTATACACTTAATGTAAAGTACCAACAAATCAAGAGGTCTAAGAACACATTCCTTAACTAAGGAATGTGTGTTGTGTGGAAGATGTATTTTTAACTAAAAATACATCTTCGAAATCTAAAGTTGTCTTAGTACAAAATCAATGTGAAGTATCACGAACTCTCATAATTGAAATCCTTAATTCATTGATGATCTTGGATGGCTCCACTTCACTATCGCCGGATACAGACGAATACACGCGGATACGATAATGTAGAGGGCATATTCGGCTCTATCCGCCGGGGTTCATCTATGTCCGCCCGTGTCCGCCTCTGATCCGTGAATTGTCGGTTTTTTCGAGCACGCATCAAAGGGAATCGCCGGATGGTTGCATTGAGGTGCCCATTCTATCGCCGATCATTCATTCGCCGTCGGATAGTGAAGCGTTGCACTCGTGTTTAAACAAATAGTGCAAGCTTCTATAACTATCCCCAGCCCCAGTAGCCAAAAATCTTAGTGATGGCAAGTCGTATTTTAACTGGTATGGAGTCCCTGAAAATCGTGTCTTGTTTTGATACAAATGGGGATATTTTTCGCACCAAATAAATCGCTTGATGACATGCGTTTAAGGTTTTTGAATTCTCCAGAAGACTCGCCCAATAACTCAGATTAAATAAATTTTCGCAGCAGAAACACACTCCACGTCCATCTTGTACGGTGGACGATCAACAAAGTGATACCCTCACGTTTACCGCCGATAATGTGGATGCTTGCACGATGTACGTGCCGTATATAGACGAACACACGAATAACAAGCATTGGCGCTAGTGTAGTGGCTGCAGGATGAATTTTGGGCTAAAGCTTAAGAGCGCTTAGTATGTGGGATGCTCTCTCGCTCTCTAAAAATTTTTTTTTTTCAAAAAATCTCATCTTGCTTTATTTTAACATATCAAACTGAAAACACTTTTAAAATGTGTGTAATAATATCGTGCAGCGACCCTCTTGAGGAATTTTCAAAAAGTTAATTCTATGAATTTATATTTCAAAATGTGTCAAATAGTGCGAGCAAGAGGGTCCCGCGGACTAACGACCCTTAAATAATAACTGAAGTATGCAATATGCAAATATGTGCATATAATGAGACCACAAACACTGGGAAAAACTCGCTGAAGACAGAACTGAGTGGAGGAACGGTCTTAAAGACGGGCAAAAATGCCATGATAGGGCTTGGTTCGATACACTAGAAAATAAACGATCTAAAAGACATAACCGCGACCAAAACCCTCTACCTGTCGCAACACATATCTGCCCTAGATGTGGACGAGCATGTCTATCACGGATTGGCCTGTTTAGCCACTCAAAAAGTGCAACTCACAATTATAAGCAACTTAAAATAATCTCCACAGCCATTGTTTTCATCGTCTGCAAAGACGTTAAAGCCTTTATATAATGAACTTATTTTGTAGGTAAACCGCCAATGTGCTCAGCATGGATATGCCAGTGCATATTGTACGCAGCACTCGCGACGTTTGCCAAGTCTGTGCTGGCGTTAGTACTAAGGATGCCGCCCGTCGTCGATGTCTTGTCCACACTGAGGCTATCGCCCGTCTCTGATCCCAAGATTGAACTGGCGGTCGTCATGCTCATTATACCTTTCTTTGTTAACGTAAGTATAACTATTGTGTAACTTTACTACTGTTGAGCTTTCACCTTCCTCTCCTTCGTTAGTCCCAATCCCATGGGAAAATAGCGATAACAGTAGCCGTATAATAATAGATATGTTATAGAATAGAAAAGAAATCTCTTTAGTTCCTAGTTTAATCCTAGTTTTTATGATTGAAGTTGAGTTGAAGAGAATAATCTTTAAAAAATTACACACCGCAAGGGTTACGATTGTCGGTCTAATAGCGATCTCAATGTGTGCGTGTGTCTATATGTGTGTGTTATTCCAGGATCTGAGCTACATACATGCCATTTTTCGACTCAATCGGCTTCAGATTGGTTTAAAAGATTTACGGTACCCCAAACAGTCAGGTCAAAATATAGTTAACCTAAAGAAATGTTGAATTAAATATATATACAGAGCGATAGATTGATTAAAATATCCCACTGATTTAGGTATATATAGAGGTAATTTGAGAAAAAATTGCACATGTGTATGTGATATGTGTGTTATGAATGTTAGCTATTACACAATATATTATTCTGCAATACCTCTTACTAAATGCAATATAGCTACGTTTATTGTTCATAAGCCACATTAAATGCCACTCAATTGAATACTATGTATGTTGCAAAATTATTACATATTATTCTTATCAAAAGTCAACAAGCATTGCCACAATATGCCCAATATTGATATAATATGTTGGATGTTGATAGGTACATAGATGTAGCTGCGCCCAGCGGTTTTATCGCCTAAAGAGAAGCAATCGGTTTAGCTCAGGCGTTTAGTTCTGAATAGATTACAAATACAAAAATACTCGCATCCACTCATTAAAATTTATAATAATATTTGTTACTATACTTCGTTTCAAAAACAAAGATAATTTTTGCAGGGTTCGAAGGTTGTATATCTATGAAAATATCATAGATATATTCACAAAAACTGTTATATCCGATATATCTTATTATATATATCAGATATATTATGAAAAATATCCGATATTAGCTAAAAAATTATCTTTGTTTTTGAAACGTAGTATAGGATTACTAGCTTTTGCTCGCGGCCCTTTCCGAGTGTAGAAATTCTTTCTTAACGGAGGTCTAATTACGTAAATGTGTCTCAATCTTTTCAGTAGTTCGGGCTGTGTTAGATCAGTCAGTCAATCAGTCATGCTCATCTTTTATATTTAGATCATCATCATCTCTCTTCCTTATTTCCTACCCTTTTACGTAATGCCAAAACAACGACTATCATCTGCCATATTTTCACTCTTCTAGCACGCATATCGTCTTCCACACAGTTTATTTAGATATTGTGTGCCTAATAATACTTTTAATGATAGCATTATCACTTATGCAGACGTGAAATGCCATCCAAGTATGGACTGACTTACCATGTCGTGTAAATTTTTCCATAATATTTAGATAAATGGTTATACTAATATACCTATAATGTTACCGCTTTTGGCTGAATCAACACAGTTTTTAATACCAAACTGTTAAACAGATAGATTTGAAAAACCTACACAAACATTAAACATAGTTTTGTTCACTAGTTGATCAAGGAAAGGCCCCCCTTTGCTTGATTCCGCTTGAGAACTCTACCCCTTAAATACTTACGATCCAAAAAAATCTTTTCTAAGCCATTATTTTGGAAATCTTAACCTTAACACATTGACTGCTGAAATCACAACTGCTGTGTTTTTGAGGACGGAACGCGAGTGCTGCAATCACAAACATTGTTTTTGTCAAAAGATTTTTCCATACACATTGAATTTCAGGCACTACATGATGTGTTTCTTTTGTAAAGGAATGGGGCCTAATTCCTAACAAATTTTCTCAAGTTTGCCAGTCTTAGGTTAACGTCAAGTCAAGAAGGTTCTACCCCCCGATCGGGATCCGTCACTGCTATTGTTTGTTACATGGGTTTATATTTTATGATCTGTTTTATATTTCAGATATTAATATTCTGGGTGACGGACAACTTCCTGATGTATCACCCGCGAGGAGTGAGCACTAAACTTAAAACAAAGGTAACTTACACCCTGCCCCTAATACTATGTACTTATACTAACTTGTTGAAATACTGCTGCGAAGGGTGTGCTACTATTCTTTATTTAAATTAATTTAATATTATTTAGGCATAAAAAGAGCAGATAGAGTACGTAACACCACGCTGCGCTCCAAAACGGGCTTAACAGACGTAGGCATTAAGGTTGGAAAGCTGAAGTGGGGCTGGGCGGGTCATACCATCCGCATGCATCCCGACCGCTGGGCAAAGGTCGCTACAGAATGGATACCAGAAGATGGAAAGCGCCGCCGAGGCCGCCCCCGAAAGAGATGGCGTGACGATCTGCACACACACCAGGCAGACTGGCAAGAGGCGGCGCTTGATCGCGATATGTGGAGAGACTTGGGGGAGGCCTTTGCCCAGCAGTGGGACAGTATAGGCTAGATATAATAATAATATAATAATAAAAAATATATATAAAAAAACAGCAAATGTACTCTTATTTGTTCATAAATTATACAATAAATACATGGAAACGGTGGCATTCAACATCAAGGTAGCGGCACTGTGTACAGAGTACAGCTTAAATCTGCTACAAAAGACACTCAAGTATTTTTCACACAAATACAGTATTTAATATTATTAAGACTTCTACTTAATACACTTGCTACGTTAAACTACTATGTAAACGTTATCAAAGGCAATGACCCTGTGTACAAGTTTCTTAAGTAGTTTTTAAATGATAAATAATGAGACGAAGTTAAGTAGGAATGTTGCACGTTTTTATCAATTCATTCCAATATTATAAGTATCTATACATAATTATTATCATCATCGTCCCCTTTGACCTATTTAGTAGTTGGACAGATTTAAAACACACTACGTTTAAACACTACAATATTATGCTACTCGCATTGATTTTATCAAAGTATATTTGTTGATTAATAATAATTATTGGAAGGTGCCTGAACCGATTTGGCAAATTCTCGAAAATCGAAATCGGTTGAGCGTATTTTAAGATGACAAGTGAAATAAAAAAAACAAGCTTTTATTACTTATTAATAAAGGATTAGAAACTCGTCAAGACGAATTAAATTATAGGGGCATTTCACGTGAAGCGGACAACGAAAAAAAGGTGAGGTTTTGAAAATCGTTCATATTAGGCATATTTGTACTTCTAGGGGATATAAACATGTTCGCGTATTTAATTTTTTTATATGATTTTTTTTTATGAAAATATGGCGTTCTATAGAATTGACCAAAATGACGTAAGGGTTCCTTTGAAATTTTATTTTCGTATTGAAGATATTTATTTTAAAATATTAAATGTATTTTGTTTTGTAGATAATTGACTGCTCTTTTTGACTTTTAAATCAGATTCCAAATTTGAATTTTTTTTCTAGTGTTAAACCGGAAGTGAGTATTTCAAATGGATTTTTGGATAACTTCGACCAATTTAATTTTTAATTTTTTTATGCCAAAATATAGCTCTACATTTATTAATTTTACCATAAAAATTGTAGGATGGGCTGAGAATCAGTTTAAGAGTTAAAGCAATTTTAATACGTACATGTCACTCTGAGCGTGACTTAACGTTGCCTGTTGAAACCTATCGGTGATATAAAAATACATTTAAACGTTGATTATATTTAAATATTATGATTATGTATAACTATCTTGTCCATTTGTGTCATTATGAAGTCATTACAAGCTTTATATTACTTTCACCTGTCTGTTGTCTGTCTGTAATCAAATCTTGCAAGTTTAATTTGACCTACTTCCCGGTTTCCAATTGAGCTGAAAATTTGCATGCGTGTGTAAATCGGATGACAATGCAATATTATTATGACATGGAGCTGATCTGATGATGGAGCTGGAAGGTGGCTATAGGAACTCTGTCGTTAAACAACGCAACCCCATCGAGTTTGGGCTCATTTGATTCGTCTTGACGAGTACTATATGATGCAAGATGGTAATGATAATTAAAGCTTGTTTTTAAAAAGTATTTTTAAAATTTCACTTGTTTGATACCAAGTTTCTTGCAATATTACAAAAGCTTAAGATTGTATGTAAGTAGGGATGTTTGTTACTCTATCACGTTTTAACGAGTGGACCGATTGAGTTGAAATTTGGTATATGGATAGCTTAGACCATATAATAACACGTTAGTTACTGTGAAGTTGCAGCGGGTAAAACGGTTTGGCGCAGTTAGTTTAAAAAAATAATCTGAACAACAGTATGTGTATAAAACAGTGGAAAGTAAATGAGTTTTGGAGATATGTAAATATTAACGTTTTTGGGTTCCAAAATAGTTGCTGATAATTGAAACCGTCGTCAGACAAATTTTTTTAGTGTTCTATATCATGTTTGGAGCAGTTATAAATGGAAGTAATTTTCGCCCGTATATGAAAGCGCACTGGCGTAATATTTGCTAAATTTAAAGATAACTGCAAGCTTGTCCGAGTCGCTTAATGCTTTAAATTCCCTTCAAGACCATCTTATGGGCCTTTACTTAAATAAAAAGAAAATAAATCTTTGCGTTTGTCTCTAAAAAAATATGTAAATCTCGTAAATGTTTACTTTGATAGTGTTTTCTATACATTTTGTTAATAATTATTTTATTTCAAATTTAGATATAAAATAACTTTATATACGAATAATCTTACTGTCTAAGCTATCCACATACCAAATTTCAACTCAATCGGTCTACTCGTTAAAACGTGATAGAGTAACAAAAATCCCTACTTACATACAATCTTAAGCTTTTGTAATATTGCCAGGATCTTGGTATCAAATGACTTCATAATGACACAAATGGACAAGATAGTTATACATAATCATAATATTTAAATATAACCAACGTTTAAATGTATTTTTAATTTTTATATCACCGATAGGTTTCAACAGGCAACGTTAAGTCACGCTCAGAGTGACATGTACGTATTCAAATTGTTTTAACTCTTAAACTAATTCTCAGCCCATCCTACAATTTTTATGGTAAAATTAATAAATGTAAAGCTATATTTTGGCATAAAAAAATTAAAAATTAAATTGGTCGAAGTTATCCAAAAATCCATTTGAAATACTCACTTCCGGTTTAACACTAGAAAAAAAAATTCAAATTTGGAATCTGATTTAAAAGTCAAAAAGAGCAGTCAATTATCTACAAAACAAAATACATTTAATATTTTAAAATAAATATCTTCAATACGAAAATAAAATTCCAAAGGAACCCTTACGTCATTTTGGTCAATTCTATAGAACGCCATATCTTCATAAAAAAATCAAATAAAAAAAAAAATACGCGAACATGTTCATATCTATCCCCTAGAAGTACAAATATGCCCAATATTAATGATTTTCAAAACCTCACCTTTTTTTCGTTGTCCGCTTCACGTGAAATGCCCCTTATGCTAAACTTGACGGGGATGTGTCGTTTAATTACCGAGTTCCTAAGGCCATCATCCAGTTCCATCGTCAGATCAGCTCCATATCATAAAAATTGCATTGGCCGTTTTACACATGCATGCAAAATTTCAGCTCAATCGGTTACCGGAAAGTGGATCAAATTTAACTTGAAAGATGATTACAGAAAAACCTCAGAACAGGTGCAACTAAATAGAAGCTTTTAAAAATCTAAATGGACGTCTCGAAAGCGAGCTTGAAGCCGGTTTAATATAATTTTTCAATAAAGTTATTTTAACCCCCGACGCAAAAACGACGGGGTGTTATAAGTTTGACGTGTCTGTCTGTCTGTCTGTGTGTGTGTGTGTGTCTGTCTGTGGCATCGTAGCTCCCGAACGGATGAACGGATTTTGATTTAGTTTTTTTTGTTTGAAAGTAGAGTAAGTCGAGAGTGTTCTTAGCCATGTTTGGTGGAAATCGGTCCAAGATGGCCGCCGCTACAAAATGCCGAATTACTTTTTTGTTCCACGACCCCGTCAATATGGGTATCAAATGAAAGGGCTTATTGAGTAGAATACAACGCACTATAATAAATTTAAAATCTAAGATGGCCGCCACCACAAAATAGTGATTAACATATTGCGTTGGGGGTTTTTAAAATTTTTAATTTAATTCACTTGTGATATTTCCAGGTGCGTTACCAGTCAATAAAGAAGAAGCTTGGAGCCGGTTTAATATATTTTTTAAATAAAGTTCTTTTTTTAATTTCCAGGTGCGTTACCAGTCAATAAAGAAGGAGAAGTCAGGGTCGGAAGAGGACGAGCAGTCGGCGGACGAAAGGTTGCTCGGCTCCAGCGTATGACCACACAGGAAGCCCACGCTGCGGGCCTAACTCTTGTAATCTCACGGTAACTTGTTAACTTGTTTTTATAGCGGGATTTGTATTAAGCATAGAAGTAATTATGACTGGGAATATGAAATTTTAGAGAAGAAACAGAGTTTCTCTATTAGGCCGTCCCCACATTGCACAGTCAACTACAAAGAGATGCATCCATGTTAGTCTTACAAAATGAAGGAACTTTTAGTATGCAAAAATTATTTACCCTTCGTGACATTTTCAGTATCCACCAAATCTTATACTATATTCGATTCATTTTAAATGCTATTATTATGTATCACCTAAGGAAAAGTAGTGGGATACATCATTGTTGCATATTAAACGAGTCGATGATAATATAAAGTTTGATTGCTACTAGAAATGTCACGAACCAAGGGTAGTTCATTGTGGCAAATGAAAATTTACTTCATTTTGTAAGCCTAACATGGATACATCTCTTTGTAGTTGACTGCACACAGCGACGTCGCGACGAGTCTCTACCCCTCGGCTTTATCGTTCGGTATCGTTTAGGCTCGGAAATAAGGGCTCTTGTCTTTCTGGTTCGTCTAGTGGTCGCCCCTACATTGCTATGTTAACGTCGCGACTATCCAACGATTTTCGTCACACGGTCGAAAGTTGCTGTCGCCCAACGTGGGGTGGGCCTTATCACATTGGCTGCGGAAAACACAACATTGTGTTTTTGAGGTCTGTTAGTCGGCATGTGGCTTATATTGAGCCTTGTTGCTGAGCTGTCTACTGTACTGTCTACACATGGTTACTGACAGGGTAGCCCTGTAACCAGCTCATGAAAAAAGTAATAATTATGTTGTTCTCGGCACTAAGAAAAGTCTAAAAATTAATTCAATATTTTTATGTGGTAAGAGAAATTAATTAATTTAAATTACTTACCACTTTTCTCAGTTTGAAGATTGATATTATTTTTTATCATTGAAACTCGGTTATTTCTCAAATTTTGATATTATGCTAATGCGTGTTGGCGAGGTATTGTGATAATGTATTTAGGAAATTCAAGTGTTTTACAAAAAGCTGTAGTTATATTTAATACTTCAAATTGCAACCAAGTAATAATTTTCAAATAAATTGAAGAGCCCTGATTGCCCGAAAAGCTTCGCGAGGTATATACGCCCGAGACTATCTCGGGCATTCAGTACACGGCTAAAACTGAGTTCTTACAAAAACAGTGGCTGTAGCATGCCATACAGGATCCCCCTGAAATGTCAAGAGTAGAACTGTCACCCCATACATTGTACTTTTGTGAATGTATGAGATGACAGTTCTACTCTTGAAGTTTTGTCGGGATTCCGTGTGGCATGCTAGAGCCACAGGGCCCGTAGCATGCCATACGGGATCCCGCTGAAATGTCAAGAATAGAATAACTGTCATCCCATACATTGTACTTTTGTGAATGTATGGGATGACAGTTCTACTCTTGAAGTTTTGTCGGGATTCCGTGTGGCATGCTTGAGCCACAGTTGAATAAAGTAGTGTTCTACTAGTTTTTAATATGGCAACAGTTGCATTTTGCCAGTGTCGAATTCTACTAGTTTATATTATAACATAAAACATTTTTTTTAATAACGCTACACTTTGTAAAACCATTGATAGAGCATTGTAAAAAGGCCTTGCGCAAGATGACTTTGCAGGCGAAATCACTGAAACAAGTTACTAAGTTATACGATTTTAGTCCTTATTGTAATGTAAATACGATGCATATTCACGAATATACTCGACTCATATTATTAGGTTAAAATATGCGCACTCGTAGATGAATACTCCAGTAAATAAAAAAGTAAGTTTTTGCAAACACAAATTTATCTGCATCTACTTATTTAAGGTTGAAATTAGAAAAAGTTAATTTTTGAGTCGCTGCAGTATTCATCTAGGAGTATGATATGACTTATACAGGGTTATTGGTAAACAGTTGGCTTCCTCGCCTCGTAAAGAATTATTTTAGTCATCGCAGTTGCACTACTTTGCTTTAAAAAAAAATATGGCGTTGATGTTAAAAAAAAATATGCTGATATCACATAAATTTATGTGATTGATCAATGACTTTTTGTATCAACCCGATGATTTCTTTGAAAGCAACGTAGTTAAAGTGACGACTGTAATAATTGATATTATCAGTTATAAGAGAGAATGTTTACTTATCAGTAACCCTGTATAGAACTAGATCACAATTTTTAAAATCACCATCGAACTATATAGGCTGTATGTATATTGTAAATGTAATATTTTTTGGCTCAATTTATATACTAATAAATTAGATAACACGTGATAAACGTAAAAAAATTCATTTGTATTCCATTAGTATCTAATATTTTGTATGGAATGGGCCATTTTTAACATCAAGGGTTAATTTTAATGTGGTACAAGATCCCACAGCCGCCGCGCCTCTGTTAAGCATGTTCATAAAAAAAATCTTTCGACCCAAACTAAGAGCTAAAGTAGCAGTCATGTTAGTACAAACTTAGACTACCATACTATTTCGTTCGTAAAAAAAAATACATAAATGAAATATGCGGTGATGGGATCTTGTTCCACAATTTTTTAAAGAAATGTAACGCGTAAGGAATTGATATGCAAGTTGGATTAATTTTTGTGTACCGTTTTGTACAAAACTCAATTTAACTTCGAATAAATTATAAATAGGTACAAAATAGTACTGCATAATGAATGTTGGAATTCGGTAACCTATCTATTGGAACATAAAAGCTGGGTATCTTCACAACAATGCAAACGCTAATTGTTTGCCATAAACAATTAGCGTTTGCTCTGCACACTGCACGCTCGTTGGCTAAGTTGGCCTTCGCTAGGTCCATACCAGGGATGTTGCGGATATTCGCATCCGCATCCGAAATTGCGGAGCTTCCGCATCATTTTGGAAATCCGCATTCGCATCCGCATCCGATTTTAATGCGGATGCGGATTAGGCACATGTCACAACAAGAAAAAAAACTCGTGGCCCGTGATTAGCGCTCGCCATTATACACGTGCGCATTGACCAATAGCAGCGCAGATTTAGTAAAAAATACGCATCCGCAACATCCCTGGTCCATACAGCGTTAACGATAGCCAACGAACCCCATCGATTGTTTGCTGTATATAGTATACCAAAAAAAAAACTGCAAGCGCGTTTCTTGGAGTTTTTTCACAGCATCGCGTCAAATAAATGAGCACAGACAAGAAAATAGATAAATAAATAATATAAAGATAAGTGATGATTAGAAAAAGAAAATAGACGAAGAGAGATGTTAGCCGATGCCCAATGTTTATTATGGTACATATTTTTATATTTCATTTTTGAAATGAAATAATTTTTAATGTTCCTAATGGATGTAATTATATCCTTATTGGTAGTGCCATGTTTTTGAATTGTTTTTTTTATATACAGGGTGTAGCCAAAAAGCAACATTTGAATTTATATCTTTTTAAATGAATTTCTTGATTTATAAAAATTTCGAATTGTACCTCGTCTACGATCAGAATGAATGTGGACAAAAGTGGAACTATTTTTGTCATACTCAGTCTCTATCAAAATCCTAGCACGCGTGGATACAAGCGCTAATACCCACATTCATTTAGATCGAACTTATAGACAAACTTATATTATTTGCCTTGTCTTATGCTTGTAGTTTGATTATATAACATTGAACGAAGACTGATAAAGTCATGAAATTCCAGTAATTTTTAATTGTTACTTCACTATTTTCTTAACACTAATGCTAAATCTTTGGACGATGAAAATTTCAATTTCTTCAAAATTCTGATATCTATGGATACCCACTGATACTACTGATATGCTAAAAAAAATTTAGAACATTCATTTTCTATTTTAAATAGAATGCTCATAAAAGCGGAAAAAAGATAAGAGCAAAATAGTGCCAATATCACCGCTCCGCTTTAGTTGACAGAAAAACGTATAACGGAGCGGGAATGTTATGTTATTAGATTGGTTAATTTTGACATAGTTCTACCCATCTTTTATTATTTCCACGCCTGTGAACAATTTTAGATCTGTCTAGAAAAGCCGAATTCAATCGCACGTTGATTGATTACAAGGCGCTCTGATATTGCGTCCACAAGCTCTTCGACTCGAGCATGATGTATGGGCCCCTTGGCCCTTGTACCTATATCTCAACAAACGCGCAACTAAATTTGCTCTTCCTGAACAAGGTCCTAACATATTTGGCAGCTCTATCAATAGAATCTTAAAAATTCTTTTCATAAAACACTATTCTCACAACTTCTACCAAATTGATATACTTACATAGTTTTTGTAAATCTCAAAAAGAAATCATTTATTGTGATTGTTGTAAATATTGGTTAAGGAAACGACATGTTTTGTAAAAACAGAATTGTGTATATTAGATACTTGTTATATTTGTGCATATGATTATTGTTTGTGCAAATATAATATTCACCACGGATATGTGTGTTTCATTTTAATACTAGTATCGCATTTTTACCGTAAAATAGTTATATCCCATGGTATAAAAAAATATCATATGTCCTCGAACTATCTCTATTCAAAATGCATTTATAACTGTTCAGCTATTTAAGACAGAAATGCACACGTTCCCGTATATAGCTACCATTCCATACTCCGGACTGCTCCTCCGGAGACTATGGCATAGACTTATAATACTCCCAAAAATCTGTTGAAATTTTTCAAGTTTAAATGTCTATGGTAAATTACCTAGATATAGTGTTGTAAATAACTTTTCAGGAAAACGCTAAAACCTAAAATGAAGTGTAACCATACGCGTATTTGTTATTTTGAATGTCCATGACTCGCATGTGGTTTAAAATTTTTCAATGCTTATTTTAACATAATGTACCTCTTTCATGTTGCATGTAAACCTCTTTAGGTCACATGCACATGGCATTATTTATCAAACAAAGCCCGTTGCCATGGTAATTCTCAATATCTATAAATTGTTGTCAACTTGTCACTTTTATATTGATACGATTTGATCAACAATGTAGAATGTTTATTTTTTTTTAGTCTCGTGTAATTAGTTTTGAAAAGCTTGCAAAATGAACGAGAGCGAGCTGCGGAAACTCCTTGAGACGAAGAATGGGTGTCGAGTGCCGGCCATGGCTCCTATACCTAACGTGCACATGATGGATAGTCTGCCTTTCATTCCGACACCACCTTACAACAGGATTAAGGTATGTTCCACATTTGTTTTATAGAATTTGGGTTCATTAATTTTGATATACTATGTTTTTTTTTTAATTGAATACCGACATACAGACTGCACGCCTGGTTGTGAGCGGTTACCATCTATAGACGTCTGCAACTCCAAAGCGTTGGTGATACCGACGCGGTGTCGGTCTTTGCCAACGTATTGTCAGACAAGAAGCCTGGCTAAACCCCTCTCTGAATTGTATCCCGCCCTGAATTTTCATATATTTAACGATTTTAGGAAAATCAAGCGAAATTCCGGAAAGTACTTGAGGAAAAAGCCACCGAAACTAAAGTGGACATCGCTCGACCTCCACTGAAGCAACGAGAGCGCGATAACCTGGAGATATCGCAGTCTCGACATATCGCCGTGCTCAGAGAGTGCGCGGACAGGCTCAAACCACCGCCCATGCTCAAATCATGGGAACGCAAGATATGCAGCCTTGTTCCCGCCAAGATGCGCGCAGCCTTCCCTCATGTCATGGACGAGCTCATCAACGAAAGCAAAGCCACTTGGGATCGCAATCTTCACATGCTTGCTGTCAAAACGGTAATGCGCGACGAACCAGGCGTATCTCGCATAAGGTACCAAGAACCTTACTTCAAATTCAAAGGCGTAACCGAAAACTTCGACAAAATGGTCAAGCACAGAAAGAAATTACAAGATGGCTCTCTTCTGCTACATCCGTTCATTAGGCTCGTGCTTCAGTCGTCGGAAAAAATGTTTCCTCCCTATATTATAACCTTGACTAAGTATAGAGCTCGAGGCCCCATGACACTTTCAGATTTTTACACAAAGGTGTTGGAGGAAATAAAAAAGGCTGATTATCTCGTATCGAGCACGTGGTATGCGGTGTTAGTAAGTTGGTTAAAAAACCCGAGATGTCTCAGAGGCATGCGCCCGAAGAAAATTCCTGAATTTGTGAAATGTGCCACAAAAATGATATCAATGGCGATACAAGATCTAATGCGGAAATCTATCGACGCCATTATCGAATTTCTTAAAGACCCTGAAGCTGTGCCTATTTTGAATCTCGATTTGGACTTTGACGGAGAATTTATTTTCGATCCATCCCTAGAAGAAGTGTATGAAGCTTTCCACGGTATCGCCAATGCAATATCGCATATGGCCCAGAGACTCATGCCGATCGAACAATATCTAAGACTTCCTTATGACTTCGATGCCTTACCTGTGCAATATAATGAATGGCTTGACCAAGACGGCCATAAGAGACTACAAATAGCCCTGGATGCCGTGTTCGACCCTCTTCTTCAATATGTCAATAGATTGAGAGAAAAATATAGTATGTTATACGGTGCTCAGGCAAAAGCAGCATTACATCAATTCATTCAAGAAACCACAGAGTTTGAAGAAGGCCGGGACAAAATTAAATATTTCCAAAGCATAGATTCAGAAATAACGGGCATATTGGAAAATGAATATTTCAACTGTTCAGTTGTGTGTCAATTGCGTATGGTAGATGGTCTCAAGAAAAGAGCGCTGGAGTTTGTCAATGATATTATAGACGGAATCGTAAGAGCACACATGGCTGAAAATTACAGTATTTGTTCTGAATTCGAAATAATAGCAGCCAAAGCTTTGAAACCACCTGAAAACGCCGCGGAATTGATCGAACAAGGCGTTTATATCCTGCATGCAAAAACCGTTTTGGTAGAAGCTTTAAAATTACGAATATTAGGTCAAATTAATATAATATCCAATCTCCTAGAAATGACATCGCTCAGTCCGGAGCACGTAGCCTCTAACACTAGAACAGTAAACTGGCTAAAAGATATCAAACCTATTTTTGATAAAAATGCTGCAGCTTATGAAGCTTTCAAGGGAGAAATGGAAGACACGTTACAAGGCAAAATTGCCTACCTCAACAAAGAAGTACTAGAAATGATTCCTTATCTGGAGCTTCTCGACAACATGGATGACGTCAATAATTCTTTAGAATATCTGGAATATTTGAGAAAGCTTGTGCATCGTTTAGATGATTGTGACAAATTGGTGGCGTGGATTAATAGAGAAGAGCGAACATTTAAATTTCCTGTCACAACTTACCCTGATTTGGAAGAACTGAAGGATTATATTCTTCCATTTTATAGCTTAGTTTATTTAGTTCATAAATGGAAACGTAGTTATTACACGTGGATGGATGGCCCATTTGAATACTTAGACCATGATCAAATAGAACAAGACCATGACTTTTACTACAAAGAGTTTCTCAAGATATCAAAGAACTATAAAGCCAAAATAAAGCAGCAGATAGCCGAAGGAAATGAAAGAAGATTTCAGGGATTAGTAGATGACCCAGACGTTAATAATATTCCTGCGCCTATGAAATTGTGCGCTCAATGTGTTGTTGAAATTAAAGAATGGAGGCCCAATGTATCGATGGGACACATCATGTGCAACCCAGCTTTGATGCAGAGACATTGGGATGAAATGTCTACTATTGCTGGCTTTGATTTAACGCCCACCGCCGGTACAACTCTTAGGAAAATTATTAATTTTAACCTTTGGGATGAAATTGATCAATATGAAATCATCAGCGTGGCGGCTACAAAGGAGCTGGCGCTCATTACCAACTTGAACAAAATGATGGCCGAATGGACAGATATTTGTTTTAAAACGAGTCCATACAAAGACTCTGGGATATTCATATTGTCAGGCCTCGATGATGTTCAAAGTGTTCTTGACGACCACATAGTTAAAACGGTAGGAATGCGCGGTTCTGCTTTTGTCAAACCCTTTGAAGTTCAAGTAAAAGCGTGGTATGAAAAAATTACACGAGTTAATTCTACTATAGATGAATGGGGTAAAGTGCAAAGTCAATGGTTGTATTTGTTGCCTATTTTCTCATCTAAAGATATCGTCGCACAAATGCCAGAAGAAGGCGTTATGTTCGTTGAAGTGAATAATATCTACCGTCGTTATATGGCCTGTGTTGACAAAGATCCACATGTTCTTGAAATCGCTGGAGGTAGTGGGGTGTTAGAATCTTTCAGAGCGGCGACTGCCTTTTTAGACAAAATTAACGATGGTGTTAACAGTTATTTAGAAAAGAAACGTTTATATTTCCCTCGATTTTTCTTCTTATCGAACGATGAAATGTTGGAAATTTTATCTGAAACCAAAAATCCCCTAAAGGTGCAACCACATCTCAAAAAATGCTTCGAAGGAATCAATAGACTCGTGTTTGACGAGGAGTTTAATATCTCATCAATGATATCAATGGAGGGTGAACAAGTTGAATTTCTTGAAATCATCAGCGTGGCTGCAGCTCGAGGTTCCGTGGAGAAGTGGTTAGTTCAAGTAGAAGATCAAATGTTGAAAGCCGTAAAGATGGAAACTGAGTTATCCTACTATGATTACCCAAATTTGGGTAGAGTTGAATGGATCCTTTCCTGGGAAGGGATGGTTGTGCTAGCAATTTCGCAAATATATTGGGCGGTCGATGTACACGAGGCCTTAAACACCCACAAGTTGTCAGAACTTAACGCCTTTCATGTTGGATTAACAAAACAGTTAAATGAAACCGTCGCTGTTATAAGAAGAACTGATTTAAGTAAATTAAGTAGCATCACAGTAAAGGCACTTATTGTGATCGACGTCCATGCAAAAGATGTAATTTTCGAACTTGTCCAAAAGAATGTTACTGAAGTGACCGATTTCCAATGGCTAGCTCAACTACGGTATTACTGGGAAGAAGAAAGAGTTTTTGTTAAAATTATAAACGCGGTAGTAAATTTCGCATACGAATATTTAGGGAATTCGGATCGTTTAGTAATTACGCCCCTAACAGATCGATGCTATCGCACTCTCATTGGCGCCTATTACTTGCATTTAAATGGTGCTCCTGAAGGTCCAGCCGGTACTGGTAAAACTGAAACCACGAAGGATTTAGCTAAAGCATTGGCTGTACAATGTGTTGTGTTTAATTGCTCTGATGGTCTTGATTACAAAGCGATGGGTAAATTTTTCAAGGGCTTGGCTTCCTGCGGGGCATGGGTATGTTTCGATGAATTTAATAGAATTGAAGTTGAAGTTTTATCAGTAATAGCACAACAAATTTTGTGTATTGTACAAGCCGTAAGGCAACACCTCGAAACGTTTGATTTTGAAGGCACAATTTTAACTTTAAATCCCGCCTGTTACGTGTGCATAACAATGAATCCCGGTTACGCTGGTCGCTCAGAACTACCGGACAATTTGAAAGTATTGTTTCGGACAGTAGCTATGATGGTTCCCGATTATGCCATGATTGGAGAAATATCCTTGTACTCATTTGGTTTCATAGATGCTAGAACTCTCTCTATTAAAATTGTAACCACTTATCGTTTGTGCTCAGAACAACTGTCCTCACAAAACCACTACGATTATGGGATGCGAGCCGTGAAGACAGTTTTATCTGCTGCTGGAAATCTTAAAAGAAGTTTCCCAAATGAACTAGAAAATATTTTACTATTGAGATCCATTACAGACGTCAATTTACCCAAATTTTTATCATTTGATGTACCACTCTTCGAAGGTATAATATCGGATCTGTTCCCCGGGATCACGTTGCCTAAACCAGATTATGAAAACTTTTTAAATGCTTGTTATCACTGCTGTGAAAAAAATAATCTCCAACCTATGGAGTGTTTTATGATTAAAGTCATACAAACATATGAAATGATGATTGTAAGACATGGATTTATGTTAGTGGGCGATCCATTTG
Organism: Hemithea aestivaria; assembly: GCA_947507615.1. Taxonomy (NCBI): domain Eukaryota; kingdom Metazoa; phylum Arthropoda; class Insecta; order Lepidoptera; family Geometridae; genus Hemithea; species Hemithea aestivaria. The sequence continues at coordinate 9,353,843 of OX382339.1, read as the reverse complement.
CCGGTAAATCTGTAACTCTACAGATACTGGCTGAAGCTCTTACATTGATGGAAGAAAGAAAACAACCTGGTGGCTGTGCCTCAACATATAAAGTACTAAACCCTAAAGCTGTAACTATGGGTCAACTGTACGGTGCATTTGATCCTATATCATATGAATGGACTGATGGTATCGTTGCGACTATGTTTCGTGATTTCGCATCAGAAGATACTCCTGTGAGAAAATGGATAGTATTCGATGGTCCTGTAGATGCTGTATGGATTGAAAATATGAATACAGTTCTAGATGATAACAAGAAACTATGTTTGACATCAGGGGAGGTGATGGCAATGTCAAATGTTATGTCAATGATTTTTGAAGTCATGGATTTATCGCAGGCTTCCCCTGCCACTGTATCGCGATGTGGAATGATTTACATGGAATCATCATCGCTGGGATTTATGCCATTTTACAAGTCTTGGTTGAACACTTTGAATCCTATATGGCTTGAAGAAAATGAAGAATATATTTTTGACATGTGTGAGTGGTTGTTTGACCCTTTAGTATATTATGTAAGAAAATTCTGTGGCCAACTCGTAACTGCTGGTGAAGTAAATTTAGTTATTAGTACACTACGCCTTATAGAAATGTTGATGGACAATGCTATTGAAGGAGAAGAGGACACAAAATATACTAGAACATGGTTTTTAGCTTCCTTTATGACGGCTCTGGTGTGGGGTGTTGGAGGAATTTTGAACACTGATTCGCGTGAGAAGTTTGATGAATTAGTAAAGGAATATTTCAGAGGTGAAAAGGGAATCCCATCTGCTATAGAACGTATAGATGTGTCCATACCGACAGAAGGCTTGCTAATTGATCACTACTATATGTACAAAAGTAAAGGTTGTTGGAAACCTTGGCCTGATGCTGTAAAAGCGTCCTTGGTAAAGGAACAAATAAATTTATTGCAAACTGTTATACCTACATTGGAAACGGAGAAATATATGTATCTTTTGAAATTACACACAAAATTTCAAAAACCGCTTCTTTTAATCGGACCTACCGGTACGGGCAAAAGCTTTTACATTCAAAACTTTTTGATGAATAACGTTGACATGGAAAAATATACTCCAGGATTTATAACGTTTACAACCACCACATCAGCAAATCAGACGCAGGATTTGGTTATATCAAAACTGGTAAAAAGAAGAAAAAACAACTACGGACCTACGAAAGGTAAAATAGCGGTTATATTTATTGATGACATGAATATGCCTGCAAAAGAAGTGTACGGCGCCCAGCCAGCTATAGAGCTGTTAAGATTATATTTTGATCAAAGACATTGGTACGATTTAAAGACCACTGACAAGCTGTACATTTACGATACATTTTTCTATGGAGCTATAGGCCCTGTAGGTGGTAGTCGCCAACTGATATACCCAAGAATGTTGCGACATTACAATATATACTCGATTAATGTTTTTTCAAAGGAAAGCATGACTAAAATATTCATGACTCTTTTGCAACTTGGTTGGAGGCGAAATGGATTTGGTCAAGACACTCAATCCTACATTGTTAACATCGTAGCTGCTACTATGGATATTTTTGACCAATCGACTGAAGGACTTCGTCCGACACCAGCAAAATCACACTACATTTTTAATCTGAGAGATATTTCAAGAGTTATTCAGGGTTGTGCATTATTGCGAAAGGAATCGGCAGACAACAAAAAAACTTTCGTAAGAATTTGGGTGCATGAGATAATGAGAGTATTTTATGACAGACTCGTTGACGAGCCAGATCGTAACTGGTTCTTTAATATGCTTAGAAAGTCCACTCGAGATTACATGAAAGATACATTTGAAGCTGCTTTAGATCCATATATAGAAGAAAACTCCCAGGAAGTAACACAAGACACAATTAAGAATATGATGTTCGGTTGCTATTTAGACACAGACAGTGCTGAAGGTGAAAGGCGCTACGAAGAAATGCCATCTAAGGAAGTGGTGTTAAATGTAGCACTTCAAATGTTGGCGGAATATAATGCAATGCACAAAGCCAAAATGACTATTGTTCTATTTGATTACGCCTTAGAACATTTATCTAAAATATGTAGATTGCTTTCAATGCCTGCAGGAAGTGCCCTTTTAGTGGGTGTCGGTGGATCTGGACGACAATCTCTCACGCGTTTAGCTAGTACTATTTTAGGTCAACAAACTTTTCAACCGGAGATTACAAAATCTTATAGTGTCAAAGATTGGCATGATGACGTTAAATTAGTCTTACGAGAGTCAGGAGGTCTTAACAAAGACACTACCTTCTTATTCACTGAAAGTCAAATTAAAGAAGAAGTTTTTATTCAAAATTTGGACAGTTTATTGAATTCTGGTGAAGTCCCTAATCTTTACGGATTGGATGAAAAACAAGAAATTTTGGAATTGGTTCGCTTAGGTGCTCAAGGAGGGAATAGAAATCTCGACATTAGTCCATTGCAGATTTTTGCATTCTTCATCGGAAGATGTAAAGCGAAATTACATATAGTTCTGTGCTTCAGTCCAATAGGGAGTTCCTTTAGAACGCGATTACGGTTGTATCCATCCTTAGTTAATTGTTGTACGATAGATTGGTATGACAGTTGGCCCGAAGATGCTTTAGAAATGGTTGCTAATTATTACATGGTGAAAGTGAACGTGCCTGATATCGTAAAAGCAGCAGCTGTCATAGCATGTAAACAGTTTCATGTAGATGCAAGAGTAGTATCAGCTGATTTTTACAGTCAGTTTGGACGTAAAACATATATCACTTCTGCATCCTACTTAGATCTTATCAAATCGTTTACATCTCTGACCAACCGAAAACAACGAGAACTAAGAGCGGCAAAACTCAGATATACAAATGGATTGGATAAACTGGGTCAAGCGGCTGATGCTGTATCAATAATGCAAAGAGACTTAAATGCATTAAAACCTCAACTCATAATTATGGCGGCTAAATCTACTAAAATGATGGAAGAAATTGAAGGAGAAACCGCTATTGCTGATAAAGCTGCAGCACAAGTAAAAGAAGATCAAAAAGTGGCTAATGTTCAAGCAGCTGCTGCTCAAGAACTAAAGAAAGATTGTGAAGCTGATTTAGCTCTCGCTTTACCAATTTTAGAAGATGCGATTGCTGCATTGAATACATTGAAGCCAGCGGATATCACAATTGTCAAATCCATGAAAAATCCTCCTAGTACAGTAAAGTTGGTTATGGCTGCGGTATGTGTAATGAAAGGTATACCGCCTGATAAGATCCCCGATCCGGATAATCCTGGGAAAAAGATTTTCGATTACTGGGGCCCTAGCAAAAGAATTTTGGGCGATATGAGTTTTTTGGAATCTCTAAAAAATTTTGACAAAGATAATATTTCTATAGAAACAATGAAAAAAATCAGAAAAGATTACTTATCCAATAAAGATTTTAAGCCACACATAATTGCAAAAGCTTCAGCAGCTGCTGAAGGCTTATGTAAATGGATAATTGCTATGGATATGTATGACGCGGTTGCTAAAGTAGTAGCGCCTAAAAAGGCGAAATTGAACGCGGCGGAAAAAGAGTTTGCTGAAACTATGGCCATCTTAGAAGAGAAGAAAGCTACAGTAGCTCGCTTGGAAGCAAAATTAGCTGAATTAAATGAAGCGCTAGAAGAAGCAAACGCAAAGAAAAAAGCTCTCGAAGATGAAGTTCAATTGTGTATTGACAAATTAAACAGAGCTGAAAAATTGATTGGTGGATTAGGCGGAGAAAAAGTACGCTGGACTACGGCTGCTGAAAATTTGCAATTGTTGTATGATAATTTAGCGGGAGATATTCTTGTATCGTGTGGCATCATTGCATACCTAGCGCCGTACACTCTACCAGTAAGAATTGCAATAACTGAAAAATGGCGTCAACTAGTAATTAAACTTAATATGCCTCATTCAGAAATATTTGTTTTCAAAGATGTATTAGGGACTGATATTAAAATCCAAAATTGGTATATTGCTGGTTTACCAAGGGATTCTTTTTCAACAGATAATGGAATTATACAAGATAACTCCATGAGATGGTCCTTGCTTGTAGATCCTCAGGGACAAGCTAACAAATGGATCAAAACCATGGAAAAGTCCAATGATTTACAAGTGTTGAAATTTACTGATGGAAACTATATGAAAGTTATAGAAACATGTCTCGAATACGGTAAACCAGCTCTCATAGATTGTATATTAGAAGACGTAGAGGCTCCATTAGATCCTGTGCTACTTAAAAATACTTATATGCAAGGAGGAAAAGAATTTATTGCATTAGGTGATAATGTTATAGAATACCATCCAAATTTTAGACTGTACATGACTACAAAACTCAGAAATCCTCATTACTTACCAGAGGTTTTTAATAAAGTTACTCTGATAAATTTTGCTCTTACTAAAGATGGCTTGGAAGACCAGTTGCTTGGTATAGTCGTTGCAAAAGAAAGGCCTGATCTACAAGAGAAAAGAGAAAAACTCATCATCCAAGGTGCTGCCAATCGAGCTGCTCTCAAGCAAGTTGAAGATGATATTTTGCGAACGTTGCAGGAGTCTAAAGGAGATATTTTAGAAGATGAATCAGCTATAGAAGTATTAGATTCTTCAAAGATTTTAGCTATAGACATTATGAAAAAACAAGAAGCTAGTCTTGAGACCGAAGAAATCATAGAAAAGTTTCGACTTGGCTACAGACCAATTGCAGGTCACTCAGCAGTGTTATATTATTGTGTCACAGAACTACCAAACGTAGATCCTATGTACCAGTATTCATTAACGTGGTTTATTAACCTGTACATTATTTCTATTGAAAACGCAAATAAATCCAAGGATTTGGACAAACGACTAAAATTCTTAAAAGATACTTTCACTTACAACTTATACAGTAACGTATGCCGATCACTATTTGATAAGGACAAATTAATGTTCTCTTATGTTATGTGTGCAAAAATGATGCTAGCGACAGAAGAAATGGCCTATGAAGAACATATGTTTTTAATTACTGGTGGTATAGCAATTGAAAACCCTCTAAAGAAACCAGTGGAGTGGTTGCCCGACAAAGGTTGGGATGAAATTTGTCGTCTCGCAGATTTACCTGCCTTCAAAGGTTTTAAAGACAGTTTTCTAAACTTAATTAAGCAATGGCAAGCTGTGTATGATGATCTAGAACCTCACAATAAACCTTTACCTGGAGAATGGGACAGTAAGCTAAGTATATTTCAAAAATTATTGGTCGTGCGCGTACTAAGGCCTGATAAATTGACTATTGCTATATCCGATTTTGTGGATAAAGTAATGGGTCGAAAGTATATTACGCCACCTCCGTTCGATATTGGAAAATCCTTTGGGGATTCAAACTGTCTTGCACCCTTAATTTTTATATTATCTCCGGGATCTGATCCAATGGGTGCTTTAATAAAATATTGTGAAAAAATGGGATATTCACACAGATTTAACTCCATATCTTTAGGTCAAGGACAAGGGCCAATCGCAAGAGCAATGATAGAGCGTGCACAGGCAGAAGGCGGTTGGGTTTGCTTACAAAACTGTCACTTAGCGGTCTCATGGCTGCCGGTCTTAGAAAAAATTACTGAAGCCTTTGATCTGACAAACACAGACCTTAGCTTTCGATTATGGTTAACGAGCTACCCTTCAGATAAGTTTCCTCAGTCAGTCCTTCAAGTGGGTGTCAAAATGACAAACGAGCCCCCGACAGGATTACAACATAATTTAAACCGATCTTACATCAGCGAACCTCTAAAAGAAGCGGAGTTTTTTGAAGGATGCCCAGGGAAGGATAAAGCATTTAGTAAACTTTTGTATGGTATAAGCTTTTTTCATGCTGTCGTACAAGAGAGAAAGAAATTTGGACCTTTGGGATGGAATATACAATATGGCTTTAACGATTCTGACTTTCAAATATCAGTCATGCAGTTGCAAATGTTTTTGAACCAGTACGAAGAAATCCAGTACGTAGCTATCAAATATTTGACTGGAGAATGTAATTATGGAGGTAGAGTCACAGATGACTGGGATCGTAGATTAATTGTAACAATTTTGGATAACTATGTGAATGCAGGATGTGTGAACGACCCTAATTATCTCTTTTGTGATATTGGAGCCCAATACGGACTGCCACGAAGATGTGAATACCAAGACTATCTCAGGCATATTGAAACTGTACCCGTTAATCCACCACCCGAGGTGTTTGGTTTGCACATGAATGCTGGAATCACTCGTGACTATGCTATTTCTATGGCGCTTACGGCAGCTTTGGTTCTTGTTGAGGGGACAGGGAGCGGTGGAGAAGGTGGAAACACTGAATTGATTCTGGTTCAAATGGCAGCAGAAATACTCTCTAAATTACCGCCTAGATTCGATGTTGAAATTGCCCAGAAAAAGTTCCCAGTAGATTATAACGAATCCATGAATACTGTGCTTATTCAAGAAATGGAGAGGTTTAACAAATTATACAATGAAATCAAAAATTCCCTAGTAGACTTACAAAAAGCTGTGAAAGGCCTTATTGTTATGTCTCCTGCCTTAGATTTGCAAGCAAACAATATGTTACTGGGAAGAATTCCAGATAACTGGCGCAAAGTTTCGTACCCTAGCCTGAAGCCGTTGCCTAGTTATGTGACAGATTTTTTGGATCGTTTGAATATGTTACAAAACTGGTATGACAATGGAAAACCGACAACATTTTGGCTATCGGGATTCTTCTTTACACAAGCTTTTCTCACGGGGTCTGTTCAAAATTATGCTAGAGCAAAGAAGATTCCTATTGATTTGTTAATATTTGATTTTGAAGTGCGGAGAGTTGACTACGAGCAAGAATCTCCTGAATGGGGCGTGTATGTTCATGGTTTGTTTATGGACGGAGGCCGTTGGGACAGAGACACGTATGCTATCGGGGAGCAATTCCCTAAAATCCTGAATGACAACATGCCAGCTATATGGCTCTATCCGAAGTTAAAGCCAGAGTTTAAAGAAGGCGACAGATACCGGTGTCCTCTGTATAAGACATTAGAGAGGAAGGGTGTTCTCGCTACTACGGGCCATTCGTCTAATTTTGTTTTGGCTTTCTATTTGCCATCTGACAAACCAGCGGCGCATTGGATCAAACGTAGTGTTGCCTTACTGCTTCAGTTGGACAACTGAAGAGGTTCTTCATGTTAATAAGACTTTCCTAATAAGTCTAAGAGCGCTTCCACTACATCTCCGAATTTGAGAATTATAGGAAGTTCGCAGATGTAGCGGAAGCGCTCTTAAATCTCTGTTTAGTTTAAAGTGTGAGGCTCTTTTTTTATCTTCATACCTAGGTAGTGACTATATACTCAACTTTATATAAATTGTGACTTTTAATTAAATAGATTGATTTTAATCTACAGGTTTGGTAAGCATCTTTAATACGAGTATAATCGTACGTATTATAATGATACTTATTATTATGAAATTTAATCAGATTACATGTTTATTGTTGTACAATAATTATCATGTATCTAAACTGAAATAGTGTTTCTTTTAAATACTCATAAATTATGTTCTTAAAAAATAAAATTTACAAAATATCAAGCAAAATCTTTTATTTGTAGTAAGTACGAGCTACATGTTTTGAACGGTTCTCTAAATAAGTTTATCGGTTTTCGTGGTATTATCAGAGTTAATGTTCTTCGCTAGTTCACGTCTAGTTTTCTCAGTTTCGAGCAGCTTGCGTCTTAGTTTTAACATTATAGCGTTGTTTTTTTTCTGCAATCAAGACAAAAAATAAGTAATGGGTACTTCTCCAAAAACATTTCTCCGCGTAACTTTCGTGGCGAAATTTTTTTTTTGAGTTATTCCTAAACAAAAAAACGCATGCCAAAGACGACTGAAAGATATATGTACAATTTAATTTTTATGTAAATTGGTGCATAAACTACTGAAATATTAAAATTTGAAATTTCGGTGCCCACGAAAGTTATGAAAGACACCACGAAAATTACGATCGTATTTTCCACTCATTATTAATCATTAAACTCAGAGGAATTTGGATTTCTAGGACGACTGTATGCGGAAGAAGCATAGGGAATTTATAAAATTGCTTGAAAGTAGTACACACACAGAATAAGTTGATAATAATGGAAGGATGTGTAGTGCACATGTGAGTCATTGTCACACAGGCAAGCTAGATGATCACCATTATTTTCTAAAATTGTTGACTGGTAACGCACATTAACTGTAGACTTTTGTCTAGCATTAGTAACACACATTGATTGAAGATTTTCGTCTTGAGGCTCTGAGGTACATTGGACGAAAAGTCATTCCGTAGTAACCTAAACGCTACCCAACAGAGGAGGACTTGGTGGTTGACCCCTTTGACCGTTTGACCGAACTTTGACCTACCTGATAGGACTACTGGTCCTAGGTAGCTGAGCTAACAACTTCAAGTTCCGAGGCTCCAATAAATACTGGGGTGGGCATAACATTGGCATTTGACTTAAGTTTCGTCTTGTCCGTGTTCATTTTTAAGTCCACCTGTTATGGGAACCTCGGTTGAGGATCATCAAGCATCATGTTAAGTTTTTCCATCGACTTTGATAACACTACGATGTCGGCAAACCAAAGGTAGGAAGTGTATGCATCGTTAATATGGATTATGGATGCCAAGTTCTTGCAATTCCAGGACCTTACAGGCGTCTTCCATTACGGCTGTAAATAGTTTAGGAGAGATAAGGTCTTCCTGCTTTACGCCATTATTCAAAATGATGATGAAATCGCCTTCGTGCTGTGCTCCTTTATTCGCAATGACCTAGTGATATTATTATATTATACAAACACTTAAACTCGTATAGAGCCACCCGTGTTTCCACCGAATCAAAGACTTTCTCATTGTCACCAGAAACGCTAAGCATAATAGCAAGATTTAGTCTTCGGTATTTTATTTAGCTTGCCGCAACGCAGCGTATATGAGCTATGGTACTATAGCTTCTTCGAAAACAAGCTTGTTCTCAGGAACAAGCACAGACACACATACAAAGACAGAGAGGCACAGACTTGATTATTTATATATTTACCAGCCTCCGGGCTGGAAATAATCAAGTCTGTGTTCAAAACGATTCGTGATGACCCTCGATGTGATCGAGTATATAGTTCTTCAATAGGCTGTTATCAGGTTTTTTAAAGAATAGCACCATCTCGTCTCTGTTCCACGCTTCAGGCATTTTGCTCTCGGACTAACCTGAGCTTCGAAATTACCTTTTGGCATGACTCATGGATTGCTTTCATGTAACATGTTAGACAAACTTCCAGTTCGTGCGGATGCGGGATCGTCAAGATGTGCGAAGGCGTGCAGTAATCCTTTGTCGTCTGGTGATACGGGTCAATGTTCTAGTCTTCCTCAAAGTTTACAAAAACTAATAGAAGTTTGACCTGACCAGCTTTTATAAGAACGGCTGCTATATTCTCGGTCACAAGCTGGAGGTCATTCATGACCTACAGCTTGTCTGCGAATACACCGCTCGCCGCACCGATCGCCTCTTTCACTGGCTTTTGGTGGCTCAAAGAGCACTGGATGACTTTGGTGCCCTGGTCTTAGCTCAGCACTCCTGTCTACCCTGCGTAGGGTTCCTGGACGAGTTCGATGGAAATGCCTTTCTCTTATGCCGCTACAAGAAGCTCGATCGTGGCGTTTTTAGAGTGTTGTAGGTTGGCTTGGACAAGGTGCAGTCCACTGAGAGCTGTGCCTATGACACTGAGAGAAGACTGCTTTTTACCTTAGTGCCTTTAGCAGTATGAAATCCTTGATCTCGCATTGTAGTCCCATCGCTTTTGTGCCTTGCATACTGACCGTATGTGACAAGGGGGGCTGATCCTCGATCACGCTTCTTTGAATTCCTAGATGGATTTTTCCTGCTTCTGTCAGCTGCTGCCAGACGTCTGGCGAGAATTCTAAGACTGGGTGGCACTTCAGGTTGATTCTGGCCCTTTTTATAAACCTGGCTGTATGTTTAGCCATGTCGATACCATGCAAAAGGTGTTTGTTGTGCATTTTCAGCATTTCTACATATCTGTATGGCTATCTAAGACATTTTTATCCACGTCAAAGAATTTCCACTCTTCGGTTCAGTGACTTGAATGTCGATCAGTCTTTCCACTTTTGCGAGATCTTCTCTTGAGGCGCAGCTGAGAACCACTTTTTCACCTATCTACACGGGCTCCGGTTTTGGTACCTTTTCGAGGACTGGATGATGATGATTGGTTGATGGAGGGTCAGAAGATGAAATAATAAGGGTTCGTTTGGGGAGTCTCGGGGGTCTTGGGTTCGCCGCGTTCTGAGGGGAGGTTAATGTATTGGTTCCAGGTTTAGAGTCAGGTTGACTGCAGATTGTGTTTGTGGTGTTTCTGAGGGGAACGTTATTTGTGGTGTTGTTTTCTCTATAATTTGCGCTGTCATATCTTATAATTTGTTGAGCTTGTCCTCTATTTTTTGACTGAATTAGGCAACAAAGTGAGGGGAACATAATTTAATTGTGTTTTCGGCGGTGCTTCAGTTGAACTCCTGACTTCTTTGATAGATTTTCTTAGCGATTCGATTACTGACTGTGATTACTGACTGAGGCTATCTTGCTTTCATGTCAGACCAGGTGGGTACGACGGTATCCCACTTGTGGTCCTACGGTCACAATCCCACGGTATTTGTTCTCTCTGAGGAAATCAAACGATTATGATGGATAAAGCCTCAGAGCCGGTATGAAGAAGACAGATTATTTGTTCAGGCTTACCCTGGACTAGAATAAATTTATGAAGATGTATTTAGAGACCTTCAGTATCCTTCTGAGTAGAAACTAATAGGAGAAAAACACTAATAAGAGAAAAAATGGTGCAATATGTAATTTTCGTGGAGAAAATCCCACGAATGTTATGCCACGAAAGTTATGAAAATTGTACAATTTTGAGTTTTACGGTTAAAATTACCGGTAAACTAATGAATAAACTACTTCAGAATAATTTCGAAGATCTATCTTATACAATAATTCAAAATGGGATGGAAAATTATAAACATAAACATTTCAAAATATGCCCATGAAAGTTTCTTGACCGAGGGTACTCGAAAATATTCAAAGTTTATTTTCCGCATATATTTTTTAAAAAAGGCGATAGAAGTAATCTGTCTTTCCTATTAACACGGAGACACTACTGAAATTACTAGGCAGTTAAACTATTAGCGATAAGTCAGTGGACTTGGGAGATATATGCCGAAATGTTGTGCTTTTGCGATACTAGCAAAATCGTGTGACCGAGACATAATGGCTCCTAACTATTGTAAATGAAGATATATAATAAATGTTCTTTGGCATTATGATGCACAGTTAAAATACGATTAATTTGGTGTATATATTTATATGCTTATGAATTAAATGTAAAAGTTACCGAGGATTTCCGCGAGCGCGAAGAGAGTGTGACATGCGGAGAACACCCATTTTGCTCCCGATTTCAACATTAAATATTTTTTTACAAAGTCATTGAAAGTAATTTTATTTATTTAGTGTTAAAATCGTATAGCCATATAAATAAAGAATGATATTAATCTAGTCTCATTGCTATATGTTTGATAGTTTAGGAATAAAGACCGTGTGACCCAAATTTCGTGGGCCTTGGAGAACTACCCTAATACGATAGTATTTTCCATGGTCCTGGCACATAGCATAGAGGATGCTTTTCAGGGCGTAAAACAGCATTTTTTATTAAATTGGCCACAATTTATTGTATAATTTCTTACCTTCAATACAGTGCACTCTACCTCGAGGGCTTCACACTCTGCTTCCATTCTTGCAGCCTCTCTCGCTTCTATGTCTCTCTGCTCGGCGAGTTTTATCTCTTTCCGGCGTACTATGTCCGCCTCCTCGGCCTCTTTCACTTTTATTTCTTTCATTCGTATTTCGAACGATTCGCGTTCTGAGTTTAAAATTTACTTCAATTAATATGAGGCAAATATAATATGCCAAATAATAATACCGGAGCGCTTTTATTATACAACTGGACTCTGGACGCTCTCTCGGTCGCACAATTAGCTTTAATTCTCGTAATTTGTGTAAGTAGGTATCTAGTTAAGGTGAATTAATTGTAGAATTATATTCTACATAATTTAAGATAGACTTACCTTTATTGAAGAGTTCCTGGAACCCCCTCTGGTGGCGATCTAAATTTGCAAGATGCGCATCTTTTTTGCATTTTTCTGAAGCTGAACATACTCTAATCATAGCTATGTGATGATTTGTTTGGGATATTTGAACTTTTACTTCCTAGAATCAGTAGAACGTTATGGTCTTATGGATTTACTAGTAATTCTATTTAAGTAATTATTAGCCTACCTCTAGTTGTTCTTGCAAGAAATCCATTTCAGATTTTAACGTTGAAAGTTCTTCATTCAAGGAACGCTCCTTGTTGCGGGCTTGACATAGTTCCTTTTCTTTGTTTATTTTTAATTTTGTAGCTACATATTACATAATCATTAAAAAAGGAATAAAGTTTTGATTTTCGGATATATAGGTAAGTACTGTAGTGTAGTTAACCTAGTAGTAGTTGTTAAGTTTAAAATAATACAATAACTTGATAAGCTGTTAAGTATTGTAAATTCTTAAATATTTTTCTACATAATTACAATACAAACCGGATTTTAGTTTTATCTTCAGTGTCTCAAATTCGTTTATGTTAGCCATATTATTTTGTAAGAATCTTGAAATAAATATTTTTATAATTATTTTATACTACCACGAAGAGCGCTTAGAAATTTAATTTTACCGCTCAAACTTTCTCATTTCGCGGTTAGACGCACACCCCTCTAATTTTATTATTGATGCTGGCAACAATTTTCTTTTTGAATTTAGTCGATTATTATTTATTTCACGCAATCGATAAAAAAACCGCAACGCGATGCCTCGGTTACGCGTCCATGGACAACACTATTTGTCATAATGACAGTTGACATATCGAAAAAGTGAAAATGCGTGTGTGTGAATTTCACGAAAGTTCTACATTCTATCGTGTTTTGCTTGAAATTAATATCAAAATGTAGCTTTCCTAATGTAATTAAGGATTTGTTTATAAGTTATTTTATAGCCAAGTCAAAACTAACCATAAAAATGTGTAAATCATCGAAAACAGTGTCCGGTAGCACGAGGGTGATCCAAGTCACCAACATCGCCCCGCAAGCTACGAAGGATCAGATGCAGACTCTTTTCGGATACTTGGGAAAGATAGACGACATCAGATTATATCCGACGATCAGAGACGTGTCTTGCCCTGTGCAATCGCGAATATGTTACGTGAAATATTATGATTCGGCGACGGTCAATGTGGCACAGCACATGACGAACACTGTGTTTATAGACAGAGCCCTGATCGTTATACCAATGCAGTCGGGTGAGATACCCGATGAGCACAAAGCCCTGGAGATGTCGAGTAATGGAACGCTGGTGCCGGGTTTGAGTACAGTGGAGCCACGGCTTCCCGCGCATATTATAAACTCGTTGGATGGCGTGCCGCCGAATCAAGTGATTCAATCTCATGACCCGAATATGGCTGCTGCGGGGTTACCACAGTACCCTCCTCTGCCAGCCACATATGATGCCAGAAAAATAGAAGAGATAAGAAGGACTGTGTTAGTAGGTGATGTAGGTAACTTGACGTCACAGCAGTTGATAGATTATTTCTGCCTCGCCGGGGAGGTGAAGTACATGAGGTTTTGTGAGCGAGAGGTGGATAATATCAAGTATGCATTGGTTGAGATGACTGAACAAGCCACTGTTATCAAAGCACTGCAGCTCAATGATACTGTATTAGATGGACAAATGATTAAGGTAAATAAAGCATAAGGTACTATGTTTTGAAATCTTTTATTGCATCAAATATTTAACACATTGACCGTGGAAAACACAATAGTTGTGTTTTTGGGGTTGAAATGCAAGTGCTGAAAAACACAAACGTGTTTTGTCAAAGGATTTTTCCATAAAAAAAAAATTTAGGCCCCTGGGATAGTTGTATGAAATGTCGCCGCAGCCAATCTTAGTAATATTATAAATGTGTAAGTTTGTAAGAATGGATGTATGTTTGTTACTCTTTCACGCCTAAACAGGTGGACCGATTGAGCTGAAATTTGGTATAGAGATAGCTTAGATCCTGAAATAACACATAGGCTATAAGTACAGCAGGTAAAACCGCTGGGCACAGCTAGTGTGTTAATAAAATTTGTTATAAATCTCTGAATGTAGGTATTTGGTATTGGTATGCGGGCTGGTTTCCGCAATTAGGCCACTCGGCCCATTTTGCGTGCGGGTGGGGTGTTGTGTCACTCGAGCCACCCAAGCTCCCCGGTGAATCTCAGCAGGCCTCGTGGGTTGGCGACGATCTCGGAGAGCGACCCCGGAGATCCGAGGTGTTGCACCCTGTATTGAGCCACTCCTGTACATTCAAGAATGACATGAGCCACTGTCTCTTCCCTCTCCCGGCATGCTCTGCAAAGAGGACTGTCAGTGATCCCTAGAGTAAAGAGATGTTCTCTGAATGTAGGTTATTTTTTTTTTTTATTGATATAGAATGCATCATATTTGTTGCACACTATTAAAAATACAATCTAGCCTTAACTTAGGCTAATAAGTACTTTACATTTAACTTAAACTACTATACAGACTTAAACTAAGAATGTGTCCAATAACACGTTTCTTATTGTCTATAAGGTAAAGACACTTGGTTCATGTGTTCTTTATGCATAATTATGCATACGCAGCACTTATCACTACATTACACTATTCACTACACTAATTCGAAAGGTTTAGTTTTTAAAAGTTATACGTCAACATTTTTTTTAGTTAGGATTGCTTGTGACTCATTCTGATGTTTGAGTAATCCATTCCACACCATAATCTTGAATCATGTAGGTTATTGGCACAAATCATTTGTACTGTCTTCGTGAACTAAATAACAATTACACACATGATTTCAGGTGCAACATGCAACCCAAGCAATATGCAAGCCACAGACGAAGAGCAATGAAGCAGCCCAGCGTGAGATAGAAGAGGCCATGTGCCGCGTCAAGGAAGCTCAGAACCTCATCTCCGCTGCCATCGACCCTGTCATTGGAATGCTTTCTAAAGATAAGAGAAGGTAAGTTTTGGTTTTACTCTGGTAAATTCAAAATCTTGAGGATGTTGACTAAAAGACATTTTTCTGCCCTGGTAAACCCTGGTTTTTTGTGTAATTACAATAAATAAATTGATATATTTTGTTACAGGACCCGTTCTCGCTCTCGGTCCCGCCGTCGCTCGCGGTCGCGGTCGCGTCGCTCTCGCTCGCGGCACCGCAGCAAACGGTCGCGCTCGCGGTCACGACACCGATCCAGACGATCACGATCTAGGCACAGACATCGCTCTAGGTAACCTATAATAGCTACCTATTTTAAACATAAACCCATTGTTCTGTTGTGTTTAAAACTAGCTGTGCCTAATGTGCACACCAAATTTTGTTTTTGTTCTAATGAGTTTAGAAACGGTATCTTATTTTTATTATACTAGCTGCGCGGTACAACATCTTGGCCAGAGAACCAACATCTTGACCAGACAACAACAACTGGGCCAGAGAACTTTTAGACGAGCGACAGAACATCACACTGGGACTAGACCAAAGATGATAAAAGAATGAGATTATAATCTTTGGTGCTGTTACTAAATTTTGGCCGCTGTATCGTAGCCTATGTGTTATTCCAGCGTCTAAGCAATCTCTATACCAAATTTCAGCTCAATCGATCCACCCATTTAGGTGTGAAGAAGTTAACAAACATATGCACACACACACTCACTAACTTTTGCCTTTATAATATTAGTGTGATTGATAAAAATATATAATTTTTAACTTATTAAAATATGACATTCAATATTTACAATAATTATTAAGATTCGCAAAAATAAATAGTATGAATATTTGTTTTCGTGATAGTCAATACGCCGATATGATGCGCGTGCGTTGTCGATTCCATTTTCTATGAGAATCATAGGTTTGTAAGACCAAAGAATTTGTTTTACATGAAACATCACTGACATCATAATATTTCATTTATTCACCTTCCATCCAAGACACACACATTACTTATTTTATAATTAAAATCTGCCGTATACTTTTAATTGAATTTGTCGTTCAATTAAAAGTATAGGTATTCTTGTTATATTTATGAAATACTAGCTGTTCTATCAAACTTGAATAATAATAATATTATGTTTGTTTTAGGTCACGTTCCCGCCACCGCAGCTCGCGTCGGTCTCGCTCCCGCTCTCGTCACAGGAGCTCTCGCTCGCGCCGCGACCGCTCCCGAGACAAGGATAAGGATAAAGACAAGGACAAGGATCGACGCGACCGCAAGGAGTCCGCCGAACGGGACAAGAAGGACAAGTCCAAATCACCCCCGCCCCCACCCAAGGAGGTAGAGAAAGAAGAAAAGGAGGTAGTGGAAGTCAAGGAGGTCGTAGAGGTCAAGGAGGAAGTGGTCGAACCTCCCAAGGAAGAACCAGAAAAAGAGGAGAAACCTAAAGTTGAGCCTCAACCTCCTCCCCCACCGCCTGTAGAAGAAAAGGAAAAGGAGGTTGTGAAAGAGAAGGAAAGAGAGAAGTCGGTGGTCAAAGAAAAGGAAAAAGAGAGGTCGCCGTCGAAGAAACGGGACAGATCTCGGTCTCGGGACAAGAAGAGGGACCGCTCCAGATCGCGGCGCAGGTCTCGGTCGCGCTCGCGCAGGAAGCGTTCCCGGTCGCGCCGGAGATCTCGTTCACGGAAGAGATCGCGTTCTAGGGATCGGAAACGATCGAGATCCCGCGATAGAAAACGGTCACGTTCTCGTGATCGCAAACGATCCCGATCCCGGGATCGTAAGAGATCTAGATCGAGGGACAAAAAAAGATCTAGGTCCCGTGACCGCAAGCGTTCCCGCTCCGGGAGCCGAACGTCCAAGAGTCGTTCCCACAGGGACTCCAAGACCCCTCACGGCAGGAAGTCCCGCGAACGCACTCCTACTCTCCCGGTTATAGAAGAGAAGGACGTCACCATAGTGGAAGAAAAACCTCCAGATTTCGCTAATGACGAGAAAAATTCCCCTGACAATATGGACATTTCTAATTCTCCTTAGACATTTTACAGATGCATAATAAATAAAATCTGGTGTAGATTATTTGATAAATTTTATGCTTCTTAATTATTATAATAAATCGCCTTTGCTCGTGAACAAGTTAAGCAATAAATGGATTTTGTGAAAACAGATTTTTTTTTCTTGTTCCTATCCCAACATTCCATACCCTTCCTCTCATGACTTGTGATGTCGCCTATTTATCCTAGATCTGCTTAGGAGTCATTGCTTAACTTGAAACACATCTACAAAATATAATATCCGTAGGGGATGAAACTGCAATTTCTTTTGGCAAGTTAACAATTTGTAGGTATCTTTTAAGTACCTATTCCCACAAAAATTATGCAGGCAGAAAGATTGCACCACATTTCACAATAATAAACTCGGTAAGTACCTACCCAATGGATTATTTCCTTTGTAAACAAAAAAAATCCAGGAATATTGCCTTTATATTTCACAATATACGCAATAGTTGTGCAATAATTGCACAACGAAATGCAATTCTATTTACGAGTATATATACCTCTCCCGGTTTCGAATTGATTCATTCAGAGTTCAACAATTCAGTGAGTCTTACTCCAGCGTATAATTTCTACAACTAACGAAGATCAGTTTTGGTGTGTTACAGTTACCATGGACGGAGTGGTCATCGAGATTGGCGGCACTACAGATGTAAATACACCGATTTAAAACGTTATATTCCAAATCTTGTGGTATAATACTCCAAATACACAATTTCAAACAGTTTAAAACTCTCCTACAAATATAAAAAAAAATATTTTATTCTTCGTTATTTTGAGCAATTATTGAGTTAAAACCTACTACGTTAACATTACAGCAATGCCATGTCGCCAAAGTAAAAAAATCCTATACCCCTGCAATAAGTAGGTAAGTAAACCTACCTATAGTAAAAATATTATACAACATTAATAAAAAAGAAGCAAAACTAATATAATAAATCACCCTCAAAACAACAATAGCAAAATATTAGTTAATAGAATTTTAATAAAAGTTTATAGAATATCAATAGAGAGTAAGTACCTATTTCCTACAATATTGTCGAGATACCTACAACTGATTACGATATCGTAACGAGGCAAGAGTGTGAGTTTAGTTAAAACCGAATTAAAATTATTAGGTATACCTAAAGTAGGTATATTTATTATGTGGTTATCAAAAAAGTTTTTAATTCTATTCAACCTATAGTTTTTTATTACGAACACAGAGCTTTCACCGTATCAATGTAGTTTTTATAACTAATTCCTATCTCTCCACTTGGTCGGACGGACCAAACTAACTGAACTTACGGTACCTACTTGTAACGCCTATATTTAATGTCAGTAAGTACTCAATCTCGATGCGACGTTGCCAGCTTTCAACTCTACATACACGGTAAAGAGTATCTCTTTACCGTGGTGCGGCGCCGGCACTGCTCTTTATGTATGTGTGTGAGTGTACGTAGTTATAGGTAGATTGCGAGTGTGTGAAAATGCGACGTTGCCGTTTGGTGCTGCGCCCGCACTGCTCTTTATGTATGTGTGTGAGTGTACGTAGTATAGGTAGATTGCGAATGTGTGCATTTGGTTAGATTGGTTAAGTTACAAACCGAATTAAATTATAACAAGCTTTTATTTGACAGAAAACAGACAGGTGAATGGTCTGTTGTCTGTCTATCTGTATTCAAATCCTAAACGTTTGTTTGCGCGCGTGTAGCTTAGGTGAGAATGTGTGAATTAGGTGAAAATGTGAAGAAAGTGTTCATCCCGTTGTGGATGTAATGACAAAAAACAAAAGTGCTTAGAAGGGATACATCATGTCGGTAACAAATGTTACAACCAGTATAATTATTCAGAACATACAGATTACGTTGAGGACATTAATTAGATAAAAATATGTTTTATTTTTAATAATTTTATCAGTAAGTTTAGTACAACACATACACCTACCTATTATTATGCTGATCACATCAGAAAAAAACTTGTAAATACAACTTATGAATACGTACCAGCTTACTTAAATTTTATTATATATTTTCATTACTATCGCACATGCTTTTTATTCAAAATTCTATGATCATTCTATAGAAAATCCGTCTAATCGCTTAGCTACCGCTATGAGTTCAGCGCTACCGATGCTCATTCAAACGGCTGCAGTTCCGTGTATATAGCTTTATTGTAATGATTAAAGGTTTTTTAGAAAGCTGATGAAAGAAACTAAATATTTTATAATAACCTATATTTGCATTATCCTAACGGTTACCAAGTTATATACATAAGAAGAAATTTTTTTTTTAGAAATTATGTTTTTTGGAATTATTTCCTTTCTTACTTACTTCAAATTAATAGTTCTTAGAAATAAAATGATGCTTATTTAATAACCTTTCATTTGACACCCTACTTAAGTAAATCGGTTTAGTAGATATTGAAATAACCCGCACAATAGAATAGGCTGGCGGCCATCTTTGTGACGTCATAACTACCCCCTCTATACACTTAGGAAGTGACTACCGCACTTTTCGTGTTCAGGAAAATATGACAAATAAGTACATACCAATAATCTGTATGGCGGAGATGTGTCCCACGGAAATTTTATTTTTTTGTATTGGGGACCGTACTATATGCAAAATTCGTAACTCAAATAAAAGCTTGTAATAATTTAATTCAATTTTTAACTAACAATAAAAAAAAAATATTCACACACTCTCACCTCAACTACACACACATACGTAAATGATTTGATTACAGATAGACAGACAACAGACCCTTCACCTGTCTGTTTTCTGTCAAATAAAAGCTTGTTATAATTTTATTCGGTTTGTAACTTAACCAATCTAACCAAATGCACACATTCGCAATCTACCTATACTACGTACACTCGTACGTAGTATAGGTAGATCGTGTGTGTGTGTGTGAGTACACACATACATAAAGAGCAGTGAATACGGCAACGTCGCATTACATACACACTCGGAATCTACCTATACTACGTACACTCACACACATACATAAAGAGCAGTGCAGACGTCGCACAATACGGCAACGTCGCACGACTAGGGCGGATCCAGGATTGGGCCCTGGGGGGGAAGGTGCAAAAATATTATTATAACGTTAACTACAAAATGTGTGAGTTTTGCTCGCTCTGAACAGTTAAAAAATTCAAATATTCTTAAAAGATATATGCAAAATTCGTAACTCAAATAAAAGCTAGTAATAATTTAATTCAATTTCTAACTAACAATAAAATAATAATAATATTCACACACTCACGTCAACTACACACACATACGTAAAAGATTTGATTACAGATAGACAGACAACAGACCCTTCACCTGTCTGTTCTGTCAAATAATAGCTTGTTATAATTTAATTCAGTTTGTAACTAAACCAATCTAACAAAATTCACACAATCGCAATCTACTTATACTACGTACACTCACACACATACATAAAGAGCAGTGCGGGCCCGCACAATACGGCAACGTCGCATTACATACACACTCGGAATCTACCTATACTACGTACACTCACACACATACATAAAGAGCAGTGCAGACGTCGCACAATACGGCAACGTCGCACGACTAGGGCGGATCCAGGATTGGGCCCTGGGGGGGAAGGTGCAAAAATATTATTATAACGTTAACTACAAAATGTGTGAGTTTTGCTCGCTCTGAACAGTTAAAAAATTCAAATATTCTTAAAAGATATATGCAAAATTCGTAACTCAAATTAAAGCTTGTAATAATTTAATTCAATTTCTAACTAACAATAAAATAATTATAATATTCACACACTCACGTCAACTACACACACATACGTAAAAGATATGATTACAAATAGATAGACAACAGACCTTTCACCTGTCTGTTGTCTGTCAAATAAAAGCTTGTAATAATTTAATTCAATTTCTAACTAACGATAAAATAATAATAATATTCACACACTCTCACCTCAACTACACACACATACGTAAAAGATATGATTACAAATAGATAGACAACAGACCT
This sequence comes from Hemithea aestivaria, assembly GCA_947507615.1. NCBI lineage: Eukaryota > Metazoa > Arthropoda > Insecta > Lepidoptera > Geometridae > Hemithea > Hemithea aestivaria. The sequence continues at coordinate 9,332,668 of OX382339.1, read as the reverse complement.
TTCACCTGTCTGTTGTCTGTCAAATAAAAGCTTGTAATAATTTAATTCAATTTCTAACTAACAATAAAATAATAATAATATTCACACACTCACGTCAACTACACACACATACGTAAAAGATATGATTACAAATAGATAGACAACAGACCTTTCACCTGTCTGTTGTCTGTCAAATAAAAGCTTGTAATAATTTAATTCAATTTCTAACTAACGATAAAATAATAATAATATTCACACACTCTCACCTCAACTACACACACATACGTAAAAGATATGATTACAAATAGATAGACAACAGACCTTTCACCTGTCTGTTGTCTGTCAAATAAAAGCTTGTAATAATTTAATTCAATTTCTAACTAACGATAAAATAATAATAATATTCACACACTCTCACCTCAACTACACACACATACGTAAAAGATATGATTACAAATAGATAGACAACAGACCTTTCACCTGTCTGTTGTCTGTCAAATAAAAGCTTGTTATAATTTAGTTCGATTTCTTACTAACAATAAAAAAAGAATTGTATACTACGAAGTAAGAAGACGAGCAAGACGCTCTCCTGTTGGTAAGAGATAACGCTGCCCATTATTAGTACAGTGCTACTCAGTATTTTACAAACGTACGATTCTGGGTGCACTGCGCCAACGCTTCTTACTTGAGAGTCATAAGATGATAAGACTCCTCAGCCCAGTAATTTCATTAGCTACAGTGCCCTTCTACCGAAGCACAGTAATGTTTGCACATCACTGCTCAGGCGGTAGAATAACCGGCACTGTTGGGGTACCCACCTAGTCGACCTCCTGCAAAGGAAGTTTACCCCGGTAAAAGTAATAATAATATTCACACACTCACCAAAGCTACACGCACACACACAAACGTTTAAGATTTGATTACAGATAGACAGACAACAGACCATTCACCTGTCTGTTGTCAGTCAAATAAAAGCTTGTTATAATTTAATTCGGTTTGTAACTTAACCAATCTAACAAAATTCACACATTCGCAATCTACCTATACTACGTACACTCACACACATACATAAAGAGCAGTGCGGGCCCGCACAATACGGCAACGTCGCACGACTAGGGCGGATCCAGGATTGGGCCCTGGGGGGGAAGGTGCAAAAATATTATTATAACGTTAACTACAAAATGTGTGAGTTTTGCTCGCTCTGAACAGTTAAAAAGTTCATACATTCTTAAAAGAAATATGCAAAATCCGTAACTAAAATTAAAGCTAGTAATAATTTAATTCAATTTCTAACTAACAATAAAATAATAATAATATTCACACACTCACGTCAACTACACACACATACGTAAAAGATTTGATTACAGATAGACAGACAACAGACCCTTCACCTGTCTGTTCTGTCAAATAATAGCTTGTTATAATTTAATTCGGTTTGTAACTTAACCAATCTAACCAAATGCACTCATTCGCAATTCTCCTATACTACGTACACTCACACACATACATAAAGAGCAGTGCCGGTGCCGCACCAAGCGGCAACGTCGCACTTAAGACAAGGGCGGATCCAGGATTGGGCCCTGTGGGGAATGTGCAAAATATTATTATAATGTTAACTACAGACAGGTGAAGGGTCTGTTGTCTGTCTATCTGTAATCAAATCTTTTATGTATGTGTGTGTAGTTGAGGTGAGAGTGTGTGAATATTATTATTATTATTTTATCGTTAGTTAGAAATTGAATTAAATTATTACATGCTTTTATTTTAGTTACGGATTTTGCATATTTCTTTTAAGAATGTATGAACTTTTTAACTGTTCAGAGCGAGCAAAACTCACACATTTTGTAGTTAACGTTATAATAATATTTTTGCACCTTCCCCCCCAGGGCCCAATCCTGGATCCGCCCTAGTCGTGCGACGTTGCCGTATTGTGCGGCGTCTGCACTGCTCTTTATGTATGTGTGTGAGTGTACGTAGTATAGGTAGATTCCGAGTGTGTATGTAATGCGACGTTGCCGTATTGTGCGGGCCCGCACTGCTCTTTATGTATGTGTGTGAGTGTACGTAGTATAGGTAGATTGCGAATGTGTGAATTTGGTTAGATTGGTTAAGTTACAAACCGAATTAAATTATAACAAGCTTTTATTTGACTGACAACAGACAGGTGAATGGTCTGTTGTCTGTCTATCTGTAATCAAATCTTAAACGTTTGTGTGTGTGCGTGTAGCTTTGGTGAGTGTGTGAATATTATTATTACTTTTACCGGGGTAAACTTCCTTTGCAGGAGGTCGACTAGGTGGGTACCCCAACAGTGCCGGTTATTCTACCGCCTGAGCAGTGATGTGCAAACATTACTGTGCTTCGGTAGAAGGGCACTGTAGCTAATGAAATTACTGGGCTGAGGAGTCTTATCATCTTATGACTCTCAAGTAAGAAGCGTTGGCGCAGTGCACCCAGAATCGTACGTTTGTAAAATACTGAGTAGCACTGTATTAATAATGGGCAGCGTTATCTCTTACCATCAGGAGAGCGTCTTGCTCGTCTTCTTACTTCGTAGTATATTGAAAAAAATTGTTAGTTAGAAATCGAACAAAATTATAACAAGCTTTTATTTGACAGACAACAGACAGGTGAAAGGTCTGTTGTCTATCTTTAATCAAATTTTTAACGTTTGTGTGTGTGCGAGGTGAGAATGTGTGAATTTTTATTGTTATGTATGTGAATTTCATTATTATTTTATTGTTAGTTAGAAACCGAATTAAATTATTACAAGCTTTTATTTGACAGACAACTGATAGGTGTAGGATCTGTTGTCTGTCTATCTGTAATCAAATCTTTTTCGTTTGTGTGCGTGTAGTTTAGGTGAGAATGTGAGTGTGTGAATTTTGTTAGATTGGTTAGTAATCGAATTAAATTATTACAAGCTTTTATTTGACATTAGAGTTATGAATTTTGCAATTTTTTTTGCAGTCTCAGCAAGCTTCTCGCTCTTATGTTATTAAGGATATTGGAATTTTTTAACTGTTCAGAGCGAGCTCAACTCACACTTCTCGTAGCAAACATTATAATATTTTTGCACCTTGCCACTTGCTGACGCAGCTCAAACGAGTTTGGGTTCATTTGATTTGTCTGAAAGAGTAGGAGTAATAATAGATTGTTTTTATTAAAGGGTTTTATAATTTTCTTTATGATAATATTATTTTTTTCAAAGAAGGAGCTTTTAAACTTATTACTCCTTTGTTTTTATAAATACATTAGGTAATCTCTGCTCTTGATGGACTGATTGAGCTGAAATTTCGTATAGAGATAGCTTAGAACACATAGACTATAATATTATATAGAACAGCGGGTAAAACCGCTGGGGGCAGCTAATATGGACATAAGACACCTATTGCGTCTCGAAAAAATCAAGAAATGTAGTTATAATTACAAAAAAATGTTTTTTAATTCCAAAGGTTTTAAATGGTGTTTTACGGTGTTTTTGGGTATTAAATGGGTTTTTTGGTAACTAACCGATAGGTAAGATTGGTTATATACCGGCCTCACATCTATAGGCGGCACCGGGCAGCGTGACGCTGCTCTAGTAACGGCGAGTGGAAAGAGCGCGAGCGTGGCGAATGTTCGCACTCGATCTAGATCACGAATGCGCTCACGGGAACGATCCCGTGGGCATTCTAGAGGAAGATCGCGTGGGCGTTCTCGAGGTAGGTCCCGTGGGCATTCTAGAGGAAGATCGCGTGGGCGTCCTCGAGGTAGGTCCCGTGGGCATTCTAGAGGAAGATCGCGTGGGCGTTCTCGAGGTAGGTCTCGCGGGCATTCTCGAGGTAAGTCTCTCGGGCATTCTCGAGGAAGGTCCCGTGGGCATTCTCGAGGTAAGTCCCGCGGGCATTCTCGAGATAGGTCCCGTGGGCATTCTCGAGGTAAGTCCCGTGGTCATTCCCGAGGTAGGTCCCGTGGACATTCTCGGGACAGGTCCCGTGGGCATTCTTGGGACAGGTCACGTGATCAATCCAGAGGTAGGTCACGCAGACATTCTAGAGGACACTCGAGTGGATCTGACAGCTCTAGTTCATGGGACGATTGGTTTGGTTGCTGCAGAGAGTGGTTTGAAGAAATGCAAGCAAGGCAAGGAGGATGTAAAGGCAAGTCTCATGGGAGATCGAGGAATCGCAGACGCTCCAGAGATGGGTCAAGGGATAATCGGAGGAAACAAGGATGTATTTGCTGTCCGCTTCATATAAGGATGTTTAAAGAAATGCAAAAAGCTTGAATTATAATTAACCATTTGAAATGATTAAAAATAGATAAATTAGTAGATTAGATACACTTATGGCAATGAAAAAATGTAAAAAAATGGCAGAGGTTAATAATATTGTATTCAATAAAATGTCCGTTTTTATTCAATTCCACATAGGTATAAGTAGGCTAAGTAAATAATAATATATTGGCTATACAGATAAGCAGTTATAATGCTGCCACTACCCGTTCAATTTGATTTGATTGAAACTCAAGTAAGCGAAACCATGTGTAACCAAATTATTACCTATTAATTATTTTTGTAACATTAAATACATATTTTTTTTGAAAATACATAAAACAGCAGTTTTTAAGGTAGTTCGGTTTTATCCAACTACTAAATTGTTGGGTATCCTACTAACTAGGTACCTACATTATAACGGCTGGACCGATTGGGATGAAATTTTGTATGTAAGAGTACCTTAAACTCTTAAACCCTGGAATAACACACAATATGCAACATTTTGTGAGGTAAAACCACCAAATATCGGTTCTTCAATAATGAATCTTAAATAATAACGTTTAATTCATAATACATATTTAACACTCCTAATAAAACTTCTCCCATTAAAACATAATTGATACATACTTTGTACCTTAATCAGTTAATAAAAAATACCAAATATCGACCATTTTGAACACTTTTTCTATCAAATTTCAGAGTTACCTAACAATCGCAGTGTATTACCACTACTTTTCTCCTGGGAGGTTCAAACTGCAAACTCGTGTTTACTTCCTGAGCCCAGAATCATTTGAAGTTATCTTTGGTAATTGGCAAGAGCCTCGACCACCTGGCACTAGGTACATATTCCATCATCCTACTAATATTCTAAATGCTGAAGTAGGTATGGTCTTGTTTTTTGCTGAACTTTGATAGCTTTGATTATACCGTAGAATAAAATATAGGCTCCTAGTTGAGACCAGCGGTATTACCCGCTGAAAAGTAGTTTTAAAAAAATAACAAGTAGACACTTACCCCAGTTAACACTTGGCTGCGGCGGCGTTTTTTATCCACGGGGCCGGAAATTAATATTGTCTGGAAAAATCACAACCTTTGTGTGCGTCAGTCAGCACACGCGTTCCGACCTCAAAATCACAGCAGTGGTATTTTCTCAGGCAATGTGTTAACACTTTGACTGAAGAAAGCACGAACGCTGTGTTTTTAAGGTCCATACGGAGCTGACTCACACAAACGTCTTATTTTGTGAACTGATGCTACAGCTACAACACTTCTCATGAAGCGTATCTTTAAACAAGTGAATTAAATTAAAAATTTAAAAAACCCCCAACGCAATACGTAATTCACAATTTTTTTGATGGCGGCCATCTTGGATTTTAAATTTTATGCAGTGAGCTGTATTCTACTCTTTAAGCCCTTTTATTTGATACCCATATTGAGGGGGTCGTGGAAGAAAAAAGTAATCCGCCATTTTGTAGCGGCGGCCATCTTGGACCGATTTCCACAAAACATGGCTAAAAACACTCTCGACTAACTCTACTTTCAAACAAAAAAAACTAAATCAAAATCCGTTCATTCGTTTGGGAGCTACGATGCCACAGACAGACACACACACACAGACAGACAGACAGACAGACAGACAGACAGACGGACAGACAGACAGACAGACAGACACGTCAAACTTATAACACCCCGTCGTTTTTGCGTCGGGGGTTAAAAAAGAACGTGGCCGATGTGTGAAAAAAAAAGTCGCATTTATCAAGTAAGATCAACATAGTTATTTATTTTACTAGAAGATGGTTACCAAAAGAAGAGGCCCCATACCCTGGGTACTGCAGGGCTCCATTGAGCAGTGTTTGCGTCCCTGCATTATGCAACTGTGACAAGTTAAACGAATTGTGGAAGAGAGTCCATGACACTCACGCTAAAATAGAAAAAATGAGGGCGGATGAAATGAAGGACGAAAAATAAAAGATATTTTTAGAGAATATGTCTTTTTATTTTACTAAATTATTTTTATTGGCAAACTTCGTACCACCTAATGGTCAACGAATGTAACCTTTTATCGTTAGGCTGTACGAAGTTCGCCGAGTCAGTTGGTTTACATAATATAATATTGCTTAATTACACTATTTACTAATTAATACACTTTGATACATGTATAACACAATATGTCGTGTTAAATAAGCGATAACATATCATTATCTTAAAACCAACGCATATGCATGCGTCTCGCCCGTTCATATAGAACGCTTGAAATAATTTTAATAATATATTTTTTATTCCCTGAATGAATTTACACGTGATAAGTACATATTTGATTTAATCACAAGCGAAAATGGGTATACAAAAAGGTAACATAGAAATGTAAAAACATTCAGCAGGGCTATTCACTTATCGGTTAGGAAACCGAACCGAATACCGATTGTCAAAAATGTATGAAATGACGTATTATGTAGATACAACTTGACACGTCATTTCACACATTTTTGACAATTCGGTTCGGTTTCCTAACCGATAAGTGAATAGCCTTGCAGATCTACCTGTCGGCATGCTGTGTTGAATACAATAATAATGACAATAGTGCCGTCACTTGGCGGAGACTGTCTTTGAGCCCATTTTCTATGGATGGACTCACAGACAGGCTCCAATAAGTGTCACCCATTACATTTATATTAAAAGCTCAAAAGGGCCTCTGCGCGTTGGACTTGTCTCCGTGTACGCCTATAAAAAGGCCGGGCTTAGCCCGTGTTTAAGAATGACATAATATTAATAATTATAAAGAATGTCAAATTAAATACAATAGATGTAGAGCTCGGTCAGTGTAGTGAGATCAGTAGAATATTTCCTGCATGGCGTACCTCCAGGTCCAGCGGCGAGCGAGCGCCTCGAACTTGCTGCGGTGCTTCACGTACATCTCGCCTATCTCCGGCTCCATGCATATCTGGAGACAACAATTATCTCATTATTCTATTTTTAACACTTAAGACTTCAGAAATGAGACGATAAATACATACATATACTTGCGGAAAAACACGTGTGTGTCCTTCACAGGTTGTAAATGCCACCACACTGGTGTACATGCTATGATAAGTATAGTGTATAATGCTCACCGCTGTATAAGGATCAGTGAGCAGACTCTGCACAGAGATGAGCACTTTGCTCAGTGTTAATGCAAGCGACCAGTTGTGGTGCACAGAGTCGATGCCTACGTTACAGTGACGTGTGTACAAGTATAATATAATGCTCACCGCAGTATAAGGATCAATGAGCAGACTCTGTACGGAGATGAGCACTTTGCTCAGTGTTAGTGCAAGCAACCAGTTGTGGTGCACAGAGTCGATGACTACGTCACCGTGACGTGTATTATGATAAGTATAATATAATGCTCACCGCTGTATAAGGATCAGTGAGCAGACTCTGCACGGAGATGAGCACTTTGCTCAGTGTTAGTGCAAACGACCAGTTGTGGTGCACAGAGTCGATGCCTACGTTACAGTGACGTGTGTACAAGTATAATATAATGCTCACCGCAGTATAAGGATCAGTGAGCAGACTCTGCACGGAGATGAGCACTTTGCTCAGTGTTAGTGCAAGCGACCAGTTGTGATGCACCGAGTCGATGCCTACGTCACCGTGACGGGACACGTTCGGGTGCAATATGCGCGTCAGGAACCGAACTACTGGCGGATTCATTGGGTACCTGGACAATAAAAAATATCTATAAGTATACATAGTTCAGTCACTTTTGCATATAAAGGAGTGAATCACTCAAGACTAGTACGCTGAAGTTTTCTTATGTTATATTTGGTGTTCTAAAAGTTGTCCTAAAAGTCATATAAAATTCATCCTGATGATGATTAATAACGTACGACGCTGTCTGCGTCATGATATTACCATCTTTATAAAAATTGGAGAGTAGTAAAATTGTAGTTAAACAAATTTTATTTCAAAATTTTTTGCGCTCAACAGTTTCAGTGAGCGTCAAGAGGGCTATTCTACGAAGTTTCTTTCCTAGGTCGATCGGTAATTTAACTCCATTCAATTCATCATATAGGTCCACATTAGCAGTTTGACACTTTGACTTTTATACTCACGAGTAAGGCACCTGTATGTACAAATAAAAGACCCCTCCTTCGTAGGGCGAGCCGGCAGGGCCCTGCACCATCGCTTGCCAGTGACAACACTTTACATCTAGTGGGATCGCTGCGATACCTTCCGGAGGGTCGTTGCGTAACATCTGGAAAAGGATTTCCTTGATATAAATACTAGGGTGGAGCGCGGATGTATGGAAAAAATTTTTTTTTTAGATTTCGAGTTCTAATAGTGCGGGATTGGTGCCTTATATTATTGTCAAAATACATGTTAATTTTCATTTAATTTGAAGGACATCTTCTGCCTCCGCAGTGACATCAAAAATATAAAAATATTGTAAAATAGTTAACGAGCTTTTGAGGTGAAAAAATATGCTTAACCTAATGGTTATTATGTATTAAATAATAAAAAACTAAAGTTTTGACATTTATTAAAGTACTACAATATAAAAAAACGTGCAAATATTAATAATAAAAATAAAATATATATTATTAGTTAGCACTAAAATCTCTTTTAGTTTCAAATTTAGGCATTACGTTGCGTGATTCCATCTTGGCTTTTATTGCACCCAATCTCGCTTTTTTTGTGCACTGTGAAATGGAAGCTTCTGTTGTAATCTTCACAGCTCTTTCAACCGCTTGAGTATGACAGGGAAGCCTTAAAAATATCAATTCGCTGTTACCTTCAGATTCGACGATGCTCTGAATGTCTTCATCAGATACATTTTTCAAAATCGGTGGTTCGGTTAAGTTTTCCTGCCAATCTATTAAATCGATGTATGTGGCAGCGTTAAAATTGATCACAGGCACTTGAAACAATCTTGGTGTTGGAGATAGCGACTTACTGCGGGCTTTTAATATGCGGCGGGCGGCCAATTCTCTGATGTGTTTCTTGTCATCTGTTATCATCGCAAGAAGAATGTTTTCAGGATGCGCAAAATAGCTATTTCTTTGGATTACGGGATCTATAAGCTTTTTATAAGTTTCTGGCAGGTATCTGGAGGCCTTTATTAGGTTAAATAGATGACGCGTACCATCTTTGCATGACGGTTTATTTTTTATTGAGAACCAAGATGGCGCGTAAACTTTCACAACAAAAGTAGCCAGAGTTTTCAAATTTTCCGAAGGTTCTTCAGTTCCTACATATAAACGTAGTATCCGGTTTGCACGCGTGAGCCAACGGGCATGAGATAGTTTGCCTGGAGATTTATTTTTCATATCTTCAGGGAATTCGCCCGTAATTACCGCCGTGACTATTTTATACAAGTATCGTTGATCAGTACTCAAATCTTTAGCCATTTCTGGGAGCACTTGCCCTTCGATGGATGTAAATTTTTTAACAGGCAGCATTTCGCAGGTTTCTAGTGCTTTCCCTAATGGACCAGAATAAGATTTAGGTCCCGAAGTACATCCATCGAGATTAAGAAACAAGTGTCTCAAAGGCAATTCGTTCATGTGCAGTAAACAAATTATCCACTGAAGTGGTTTTTGTATTCTTTTTTCAATCAACCTTATGATCCCACCATACTTTCCAGTATTGACATTGGTACCATCACAACCAATTGCCATTATATTATGATCTTGAAGAATTCCTTCATTTAATAAAAACTCTGTTATCGCAGTTTCTATCCCTTTCGCGGTGCCAACGTCAGGTACGACGTAACCCAAGTAAATAGAACCTGGCTCTTGAATCAGGGAGATATGTTCTTCAACAGTCTTAGTCCGATACCATTTTCCATCTTTTTTAACATTCTTCAAGGTTACATCTTTCCTGCCATCGAAGTATAAAGACGAAAGCTCTGTGACAGTTGCATTTTTCATTAATTTTTCTCTATTTTTGCTTCTCTCTCTACGTAGCTTGTGTCTATCGATTACCTCCAAATCAGATCCAATGTCGAACAATACAGATGATGCTATTGCTGCTGCTGCTCTATCAGATACCCCATACCTATCACAGGTCATCGATAACGTAGGGAAATCGGCGGACATCGTTTTCTTTCTTTTTTTTTCAGGACCGCTTTCGATCGTAGTATTTTCTGGCTTTTCTGATGCTGATGATGTCGTTGACGATGTACTAACATCTAAGTTCTCTAACGTAGAAGTGCTTAAGGATGTGGTAGGGCGATTTCCTCGTTCATGCTTCCTTTTTAAAGTTTTTTGCAACTTCCTTGTAGCAGTAACGTCGATGCCGCTGATTACCATAATTCGCGACGTTCTTTGGTCGATTAAAAAAGCTTGCTCTTGTTTAGGTACCTTTTTATCCTTAGGGCAAATACATCGAGCAAAGTCTTTGCATTTGCATGCTGAAATATCGAAAAGTATTTCACTGCTTTGTCGAAAACTTTGTAAATTTTCCGAGGAGAGCCTCTTAATAGATTTAAGTAGGTTTTTACATTTTAAATGATATGCTTTCAACATCTGTATGATTCTTGTTCTAGTCACTATCGGAATAGATGCAGTTTGCCATATATTTTCAATTCGGGATATCACTGTATCTGCTATCTCTGCGAATGTTGGTTCTTTTGCAGTTTCTAATTGTAATTTCAGTTGATGTCTCGTCCATTCATAGTACTTCATTACATCTTCGTAAGTAGGTAGAACATTTCCTTTTATCTCACAAATATCACCAAAAAGAGGACATTTAAATGCACTCCGAGTTCTTTGCATAATTGCAGCGATACAAAATCGAGGGTGCGACTAATACGAGCTTAGAACATTAGAGCACTGAAGCAATGCGCCAGCAATGTGACCCTTTGTTTGAGTGGTGATTGTCGCGACAAATGTAAGTGCTTAAATGTCCATTCACACCCTTTATTTGAATGTAAACACAACGTCAAGATTTTTTATCGAAAATAAACAATATCAGTTATCGTTTCTATATTAAACAATGGACCATTTATTATAATAGCTTACTTTAACATAGCGTCCTAATAGGATCTAAAATTAACTATTTTCATAATTTCAATGACGTTGCGGAGGCAGTTACTCTAAACCAAATTGAATCATATTTTGCATAACTTAATTTAAGCCTAAAATGCATCGAATTTTAACTATTACATTCCCGTTTCATGAAAAAAAAAATTTCGCTCCACCCTAATAAATACAGACAAAAATGCATTGACCTACAAACAAAAACATGTGAAATTTTAAGGCAAGACATTACTGGTGAGAAGGTTTTTCAATGCAAGAGCTTCATGATTCATTTATTTGCTTAAAATGTTAGTAAGTTGTATGTTAGTATGTTGTTGTTGTTAGTGGTAGTGTTGTAATGTTAGTGTGTTGTTAATGTTGTTGTGTATTGTCTGGGTAAGTTACCTCTATTTGGTAGGGTAAGAAGACTGTGTAAATTACTGAGCTAAGATGTATTAGGATGGTGAGTATAGGTTCAGTATAATGTAGAATTTCTTAACTGTTCAAATTCCTAAATAACACTGGAGCTGCAATGGACCAGATGTCGCTTAAATCAGGCAAGAATTAAGCTCGTTATGTTCATCTGCCAACATAAAAAGTCAAAGTCTATCCTTGAAAACTTGGGAAGTGATGTACCTTGAGTTCCATCCACAGTCTGTTTCTCCTCCAAGCGTTCTCCTCGCCGACCGGCTGTGCCTGCACGCACATTTGTACCAGGCAGTTGCGGCAAAACGACGAGTCTACTAGAGATTGGTATTTCTGAAACAAATATATAAATAAAATTAAAAGAAAACATAATAGTCTTAAAGTTCCCATACAAAACCAAGAAATAAGATGAGTAAGACAGCCTCCTGATGTCAAAAGACAACACTGATCAAAATTTATTAATGCAGTTCCATCCAGAATTTCACAATGATCTAATGTAAAATTACATAGACCATCATGCTGGTCTTCTGTTTATGTGCAGAGCACAGAAACAAATAATACCAATACCAATGCTTCTTACTCAAGAGTGAGTGATGTGTTTTGTCTGCGGTGGCGTTTTATAGAATTATCCCAGGTGCCTGAAATTAATTTTGTATGGAAAAATCCTTTGACAAAACACATTTGTGTTTTTCAGCAGTCAATGTGTTAAGATTACCTGCATAAAAAATGGTGGCTAAGTAACGGATATAATACTAACATACTTCTTTTGTACATACTTATAATAGATACAGAAACAAATATTTGTAAAAACAAATATTTGCTAGGGGAGTGGATGAAGATATGATGGATGATAGAGCAGAATGGAGGAGAAAAACGTGTTGTGCCGATACTACCTAGTGTGGGATAAGGGCAGGAAGAAGAAGAAAAAAGAAATATTTGTAGATCACACAAACCTTGTGTTCATTTTTTACCTTGTGCCAGTCATAGTTATCGAGCAAGGGTCGGAAGAGCGGCCACCGTCTTCTTGTGAAGCGGGCCCAGCGCGGCGGCGGCTCGCGCGCGTGCACCAGCCGCCGCCACCGACTGCACACGCAAGCGCACGCAGCCAACGACATGTCGTCTAAGTAGCTGAATATACACAGTACCACTGGGAACAAAATATTTTATTATTTACTATTATTAAGCACTAGTGAATCCGCGCGCATTTCGTCGCGCTTAATAAAAAATTATCAGTGTTACTCTACTATATTATGCAAAAAAAAACCCATTGTGTAGTTTTAAAGATTATAATGTGTGTTCTGGTGTATTCAATGTTTTTTTCAGTTTAGCTTACCAAAAAAAAGTAACTTTAACTTTGTATTGTCTTATGACAATACAAAATTTAATAACAGGTAGGCCTTCTGTATTTGAGTTCTTTTTTTTTCAAACATTAAAAAAATGTAACCATTTTTTTTTTTTTTTTCTATGTTATGAAGTAGAAGACGAGCAAGACGCTCTCCTGATGTTAAGAGATAACGGCTGCCCATAATCAGTACAGTGTTACCTAGGATTTCACAATTATGTGAAACTCTAGGAGCACTGCACCAACGCTTCTTACTCAAGAGTCATGAGATGTTAAGACTCTTTAGCCCAGTAATTTCACTAGCTACAGTGCCCTCCTACCGGAGCACAGTGATGTTTGCACATCACTGCTCAGGCGGTAGAATAACTGGCACTGTTGGGGTACCCACCTAGACGACCTCCTGCAAAGGAAGTCTACCCCCGGTAAAAAAAGGCTAAAAAAAGGTTTAAAGGCTTCAACATAATATCAAATTTTTCATCAATCTACCAATCTTTCAAAATCAAAAACCCACAGTCACATACCTTCAGAGGGCAGCTGCTCGACAACTCCAGGAGTGAGATTATCAGGTGGTCTGGGAGTGGACAGTGCTTGCAACGAGCGTGCAAGACTCGGCGGCGGCACGGGCACTCCGAGGTCCGCTGGGTCACCATGTGGACCATCTGGACCTGGCGGGCCTCCGCCACCACCACCTCCACTACCTCCACCACCATTACTGCTGTGCCCAGGCCCAGAGTTGCTTGCTCTGCTCGCTTCATCTTCCGGACTTGTCTCACTGTCTAAGGAATTCTGTAAACATGTTTTAGAATTCATCTCAAACCAAATTCTACCAGATTCAATATACAGTAATACCCCGCTTTACACGACCCTGATATGCACGGTTTCACTATAACGCGAATTTCTCTCTCTTTCAAAAATTTATTCAGGTTTGGACATATTGCAGCATATAGACAATAATGATGACAGTGTGTCAAACAATTAAAAACAGTGTTGGGTGTTAAGAACGTAAAAAAAAACCTACCCAAAAGACAATAGATGTATTTTTCCATGAAAAATAATTAATACCGTAGAACCTTGCAAGATTGCCCATTCGACTTAAGTTTGCCCATCTCGGTATTTTTAATGAAAATTTTAAAATATGGCAACAGATTATAGTAGTATTATTTATTTTGCCCATAGTAGATTTTTTGAGATATTGTTTGCAACACTATTTATGTGTCTGTGACTCACGTCACTTTAGTCTAAGGATAGAACGCGCCAAGCTGGATGTGTGTTTTGCGGGCCAAAAACAGTACCAGAAACTTTTACTAGAAATCCTGATAAAGAAGACAGCAGGTAAGAAAATTGTATTCTAATGTCAGTTTGTAACAAATAAATGATAGATATCGATTATAAAATGTTATATTTTTCATAGAATAGCAAAAACACAAGTGGGCAATGTTAAATTACTTTTTCTTATACACTATTTACAACTTTGCCCATCGAAATATTGCCACTAGGGTTGTCACATCCATAAAGATTTCTTGTTATTTGTTTTTTTGTAAAACATCGGGCGGGCAGGCTTGCGTGCGTGCGTGCATGCGTGCGTGTGTGTGTGTGTTTTTTTAATTATAAATTTAATTATGTTTTCATATTTCAGAATGCAATCTAAACAGTCTAAAAGTACAAGAAAAAGACAACGACGAAAATACAAGGATTATTCTGATGAAATGCTAGAATTAGCAGTTGATATGGTCCAAAAAAAAAAGATGTCAAGTCGAGATGCAGAAAAAAGATTTGGAATCCCACGACGAACGATCTTAAACAAAATCAATAAATTCCATATGAATCCAGTTGGTGCACAAAAAAAACTTTCTAACGATGAAGAAGAAAAACTTGCGAATGTTTTGATGGCATCGGCCGATTATGGAAGTCCCATGACTAAAATGGATGTCAAAATCCTTGTGTACAAATATCTGGAAAAAAATTCAAGAGATATGTTTAATGGCCAATTACCAAGTGATACTTGGGTAGATGGATTTTTAAATAGACATCACTCAAAATTATCGGTGAGAGCTACCCAAAACATTAAAAAGAACCGGGCTGAGAAGGGGTTAGACGAAATGGAACAATATTTTAACAATCTACGTGAAACTTTGAAAGATATACCACCAACCAATATCTTGAATTATGATGAAACCAACCTAGCGGATAATCCCGGAACATCAAAATGTGTATTTAGGAGAGGCGTTAAACATCCTGAGCGGATAATAAACAGCTCTAAAAGCTGCATATCAATCATGTTTACTGCATGCGCGGCTGGGACATCTCTTCCAACATATGTGGTGTACAAGGCTTCAAACTTGTATTCGGAATGGGTTGAAGGAGGGCCACATGGAACCAGGTATAATTGTTCCAAATCTGGTTGGTTCGATTCTACTTGTTTTGAAGATTATTTCAAAACTGTTGTGATTGAATGGGCAAAACAAGTTCCTGGCCCAAAAGTAGTGATTGGAGACAATTTGTTTTCCCATATTAATATTGATGTAGTGGAGTTATGTCAGGAACATCAAATAAGATTAGTCTTTTTGCCACCTAACTCCACACATCTCATGCAACCGCTAGATGTAGCGTTCTTCGGTCCTTTAAAAAAGGAATGGAAAAAACTTCTGTTAGATTACAAATTTCAGAACCCAGGACAGACTACAATGAATAAAAAGCATTTTCCGAAGCTTTTGGCTCGTTTGTTAGAAAATATAAAGCATAAAGAAAGTATAAATATTAAAAGCGGCTTCAAAGCAACCGGTATATACCCATTAAACCCAACAAATGTATTCAAAAGAATACCTGAATATTTTGAGGATAAACAATATGGAATCGACACGACTTTGTTGGAATTTCTCAGAGAAACAAGGGCTCCTAATCCGATGCAAGTGAAGAGAAGCAAAAAATTACGCACAGAGCCCGGCAAGTCTGTTAGTACTGATGATATTCTTACATCAACAAACACCAACCAGGCCTCAACGAGCAATTCATTAAAAGTTAAAAAGAATATGGTGCATAAGAAGAAAGGAAAGCAGGTCACAAAATGCATAAAACCAGACATAGTCACAAATACAGAAAGATTGATTTTAGATAGCGAAATAAGTAATACTGTGATGCTTGATGACAACAGTGAGACATACTATCAATTAGATGAGAATACTGGCGAAATTATTGAGCCCCACATTATGCCAATTACTCACAAACATAACCCGAATAGACTAGATAACATTTGTGTCAAATTTATCAATATGAACATGGGGCTGCACGGTATCGAAGCACCAATGATTCATAACATTGTCAAATTAAATACAGTAAAGTACGACTTCCTTGACGAGAATCGGTCTTTTATCGCCACCAATAAAAGTGGTTTACCAAAGTGTTTGCTTCCAAAGACATCAGATTCAAAGACAAAATCTCGACTGACAATAACGTCGAATATAAAAGTAACTGATAAGGAAGTCAGTCAAATAAGAAAAAAAATTGAGATACAACCAGGGCGAGTCATAACAAAATCAGCTTTAAACATGAAAATTATTCCAAAAAATAGACGTATTAATAAGGAAGAACGTTATAACTCTGAGAGCTCTGAGAGCTCCGTCGACATCTGTGTCGATGACACAGATCAATCGGATTTTGAAACGTTTGACGATTTTGTAAAATCTTTAAATGAAGGAGAAGATAAAGAGAACATTGATGATAGTAATCTTGATAATATTGAACCCTTTGGATTAACTGACATTACATATACAAGCAAAGGAGAAAAGATTGGGTTGAAGACAGATGATTGGGTAGTGGCAAAATTTACCACGAAGAAAAGCATAAAACACTTTGTCGGGCGAATTGTACACATCAAGAACAACATTCCTACAGTAAAATTTACAAGAAAAGTGAAGAATTCTAAGTGTGATAAATTTGTATTTACATACCCAAATGTGGAAGACATATGTGAGGTGAACCGCGATGATATCGAAATCGTACTACCTCAACCAAATATTTCAAGACGTGGACAAATAATATTTGACACTAACTTTGATATATCCTATAACATACAATAAGTAAAAACAATACCAAAAATGTTACCTTATTTTGTTTAAGACTATAATATATTAGATATACGAGTTTTGTATTTACATTATAATATAAATAATAAATAAATAAATATTTCAGGACGTTTCACACAGCGCCACCTAACCCCAAACTAAGCAACTTAATGCTTGTAATATGGTGGTTAGGATAACGGATATAATACTTATATACTTTTCTTTTGTAAATACATACTTATAATAGATATTGAAAACCACCCAGACCAGAAACAAATACCTGTGGATCACACAAACATTTGTCCCATGCGGGAATCGAACCCGCAACCTTCTGCGTTGCAGGCGGGTATTAGCCCACCGCGCCACAGAGGTCGTCATATGTATAAAGTTTTATTTTTAAAACAAAAATATATAACACAACAACGATATATAATATATTGTGCGATATGATTAAAATAAACTTAAATATAATATTTTTAATAAGTATATAAAAATTATAAACTTCTGGCTAAAAATGTTAATTAAAAAAGTTAAACTGATGAGACTGAATTTGCTATAATATACGTAAATATACAATAAATTCCCACATGATTTTGGGATTTTACTAGTCTGATTAAAATAATCATAAGCATTTTTCGATGGATAAGTTTTCTAGACGTGTTTGTAAATTAATGATGTTTGATAAAAATATGTGTCATATGGTGAAAGTCTTTACTAAATGTATAATCATTATATTGTATGATCTCATTTTAGGTATTTTTATGCAAATAGTGAAGAATGTTACGTAGTTCCTATTTTGTTGTAAGGTTTGTTTTGACGTAATGTTGTCACTTGCTTACGAAATAAAAAGCTTTTCCATGCAAAAGTATTTTTGATTGAAGAACGATTTTGCATGTATTATCTTTGTAATGTTTCAGAATTATTGGCAATAAGTATTTTATAATTCATTGGAGTTTAATAATAATCAAACTGACAACCCTAGTCCAGCGTTTTATTTCTATGAAGAGTCGCAAAAAAATTTATGTAACTTTGCCCATTCAAATGTAGTAGGTAAAATGATAGATTCAATTTATGGTGAGTGAACCCTATGTTACTCAAAATCTTTGTTTAAAATATGCCCTTATTGTCATAGCTATAAGTTTTAAAACAGCGTAATTATGTTCCTTTTTGCAAAATGGGCAAAGTTGTAAAATGTTGAAAAAATTGGTCCGCCAACTAAATTTTAGATTTCTAAGAAAAGTTCGAGTTCTATTTATATTATCATGTAATTAGCAATATATTTAACGGTAGTAAAAACAAAGAACGCATTCAAGTTATTGTTATTAAATTATTTATTCAACGTTGAATATAAAAAATCTAAAATATAGGGCAAAGTTGTACGGAACTACGGTATGTATTGCATAAAGTGCTCTTAGAATTAAAGTGATTTGTATTAAATTTTGACTATGTTTAATCATAAACCTCGATATACGTGAATTTCAGTTAACACATTTTTTTCTGGAACGTATCCTTCACGTAAACCAGGGTATTACTGTAGTTGCATTTCTGCCAGATACAAACAAACACCTTTATATTTTTACTGTATCTGGGTTTACCTTTGAATATCAGATGTTTGATTACTATAACATAAAATTAGAGCCTATCTTCGGGAAGAGTGAAAATACTGACTCAATATTTAAAAACATAATAGTGCAGCATTATCATCAAGTATCTAAATCTATTTTCAACTAAAGAGAATATGATTTCAGATATAATACAACGAACGAAAACTCACCCTATAGTAAAACCAAGCAGGCACACCGTAGCATTTATTTGTTTTACGTTCAGAACCCATATAGTTCAAGTCCGACGGCTCATCATTCCCTGAATCTCCATCGTCCGTCATCTCGCCGTAGTAATACGACGTCGGCAGATATGAAGGTAATTCAGGAAACAGAAAAGCATGACAAGTCACACATACAGGCTCTCCGAAACTCGGCCCATAGTATCCGTTGCATTGATGGCATGTCGAATTCTGCAATACGATTCAATAATTGGAAGTCTACATAATAAATGTAAATAAATATACCCTTTGCAATCATACGCACATTAAACTCAAAATCGATTTGTCTCTGCGGCGACACCGATGGAAGTTTATCACCATTTTCTTCAAGTTTTTTAATGAAATTATAAAACTCTGGCCCGACGGCTGACATTGTGAGGTTTATTTTGTTAAATCATAAAGATATTTGTAGTTAAAGTTCGTAGAAGTTAAATAAACACAATTTTTGCAATTTGCAAGGATCAAAGAGTATAAAAGGATTCAAGGATTTCGTAAAGTTTGACAGTTGACATATGACGTTGACAGCTAAAAAGTTGCCATTTACAAAAAAAATCTCCATTTCTTTTTGGGATTAAAGAAATTCGTACACGACTTATTACGTAGAGGCCATGAAGAAAGAACCAATTGAGACTGCGCGGTGAATACCAAACAGAAGCAAGAAAAATGACGTCACGATTGTTTGCCATCTCACTTTGGTAATCTTATTGTATAGGTTGACGATAGGACATTGTGGATTTCGCTTATAACGACGATGGAGGGACCACTCTATTTTCGACGTTATATCCGGAACTCATTACATCGGCTTGCAGTTTTTCTTGATTTTTAAGGATTTGTATTCAAAGCATACTTATATTTTATCACGGTTTTTCCACATCACAGATATTGTTGAATGGAAAATCCTTTTTATTTCTTGCATAATATATTAGCATTTTTTTCACCGTTTTTTAATTTTGATGTGAAGACTTTTCTTTAAAAATGATTGTGCGTCTAGCAGCCATTATTATTATTAGGCCTGTATCGTCCCACTGCAAGGCAAAGGCCTCCCTTCTCTCCTTCCACTTCTTTCTCCAGAAAGCGGTCAAGGGCCAATCCTTGAGGAAAGAGTCAAGCTGGTCTCTCTACCGGGCAGCCATACTTATTCCAAAGTTTACTTTCCCCTGTTGTTTTATTCAGAATATCACTTTGAAACTGACCGTCACTCCAAAACGTACACACACTTACCTAACTACATAGCTGTTATCTATGAAGGGTAAATTAAATTTAAAAAAGAGATAAATGTTTGCGAAAGAAAAAAGTCTTTGGCGGCAGACTCCTGTCACCGATCGCAACATCTGCATGGGATTTCTAGTAATTTGTTACAAATGATTCATTAAAAATATTAGCTATAGCCACATCAATTTTATACTAATGTATGCTTTAAATTCAAAGGACTTAGATTTAACGTCGCTATAGCCAAATGGTCGCTACAACAAAGGTCGTATAACATATAAATGAAATCAGTTGTATTATTTTGTTTTTATGTTTTCTTGCTTTAATTTGGTGTTCACGCAGCGGAATGCATTTGACTTTAAAATTCTTGGTATATAGAGGCATTTTTCATGTGAATAATTTTCTTTTTAACTCGACATCATATGCCGGCTCCTCATTCACGCGCGATCCGCACGCGAAGGCCGTGATTTGTGAATGTGGATAGTTTCACGGCATCGCGCCTAGCGTTCGCGGCTTCGCGTTCGCGGGTCGCGGCGTTCCCCGATCGGAGTCGGTTTTTCTACTCGCGTCAAAGGGATCGCGCTCGGTTCACACCACGCGACTGTGAACAGCATCCCCATTCGCGAATCATTTCAGTAGCGCGCGGGACTCGGTGTCGAACGGTCGTGTCACGTTGGGTGTTTTTTTCGTGCAATGAGCGTCACGTGGAGTAACGACTTGGAGCTTACTCTGATAGAGTATTACCAAGTTGAAAGTATACTTTGGCTAGCAAAACACCCGGACCATAAAAATAAAATGAAGATTCACGATGCATGGAAACGAATCAGTGATTCCATGAACATTTCGATAACTGAGTTGAAAAAAAAGAAAGATTCCCTTTTATCAAGTTATCGAGCGTATCGAAAAAAAGTAAGAGATTCGATTCGTAGCGGCGCTGGATCAGGCGAAATATATAAACCAGTTTGGTTTGCATACGAATTAATTGATTCGTTTTTCGGAGAAAACAACAATTGCAATAAAACAATTAAAACTGTAAGTATATATTTTTATTTATTCGAAAATTATTAACTAACCTAAAAGTTACTTTACAAGCAAAACTCACATACCTATCTAGTACCTACCTACTAGCTAAATAACTTGCAAACTCGTCTCTTATTTCATGAGCATTTAGTGTAGCTCGTCGTGGTATATGTCCCATGTCACGAACAGCACCAGTAGATTCAATTTCGTTCCTCCATAGACCAGGAGTAATCAAAGTATCGTTTTCGTCATAAGTGTCTACGGTTCCGGGTGGCGAATAAAAAGTTGATGAAGTGACACTTTTTTTTAAGAAGTTATGCATTAATATACACGTCATTGTTATAAGTTTAACTTTCTCAGGATTTAATCGGATTGGTTTTTTAAATATTCTAAATCTTGAAACTAGTATTCCAAATGTATTTTCTACGACAACCCTAGCACTAGATAATTTTTGATTATAAATACGTTTTGGTGATCCCCAATCGTGGTTGCCAGAATATGGCTTCATAACATGTTCTGTCAGTGCAAAAGCACCGTCTCCCACAAAAACATAAGGTATATCTTTATTTGAACCGGGCAAAGGGTGCGGTCTAGGTAAATTCAATCTATTATAGGAAATTTTTTCCCAAAGTGAACTATTCCTGAATACACCACCATCGCTAATTCTACCTTGGCATCCTATGTCTGCAAAAATAAAATTATAATTACTGTCTACTAAAGCCAATAATACAATACTGTAGGTTTTCTTGTAATTAAAATATTCTGATCCTGAGTGATCTGGACATTCTATAACAATATGTTTTCCGTCAATTGCGCCAACAACACGTGGAAATTTATGGGCAAATCCTTTTTCAATTTCCATCCACTCGTTTGCATCAGTTGGCATCTGTAAACAAAAAAATTATATGTATTATTATTTTTAGGAACAATCATCAGTGCATGCCGATGACTCGTCAGTGCATGCAGATGAAGAGGATGAGGAACGTTTGAGTGGAATCGATCAAAACCAAGAACCGATGCCACCTACTCCTACTATTCGACGACGCAAACATCCGCCTGAAGTAGCAGAGGCCGAAAATGTTGTGAAAGATGCTTTAAGCACATTAAAGACAACATTAGATGCTCGACACGCAATTGAAGAAGATGAGTGCGACCTGCATGGAAAAGTAATTGCTAAAAAACTAAGGCAAATACCCGAAAACGAACGAACTGAGTTTGTCTGTCAAATTTACAATTTATTTGTTAATCGAGATAAAACACAGCATGCTTCATATTTTTTGCCATCTCCCTCTCCAGCAACCGCTTACTCTTCATATTGCGAACCACATATGTATTCATCATCGTCGTCTCTGCCAGAAGTCATAATACCGGAGAAAAATATAGCTCCAAAGATCATCATTACTTCCAACAGAATAGTTCACCCAGCCACAGAAAATCCAGATTATGGGGATAATGCCATTGATAATGATTTTAAATACGAATGATTGTTAAACTAACTACATTTATTAAAGTGATTGTAATGATTTGATTAAAAGCAATTATGAAAAATTATGTACCTATTTGTTTGTATATACAAATACATACCTTAATATTGTCCTTCAGTACTTCATTCAAAGCCAGGCAAACTTCGGGAATAATTTTTGATATGATTTGTGGTGAAATTTTAAATAAAAAATGGAGACTTTCGAAGCTGTCGCCAGAAGCCAAAAATCGCAATGTAACGGCTAGTCGTATTTTAGCTGGAATCGCTTGTCTAAATTGAGTATCTTGCTTAGTAATTATTGGGGAAACTTGGTTCAATATGTAGTCAAAATCTAATTCAGACATTCTGGTAAACTTCTTGAATTCTCCAGACGGTTCCCGTACCAGTTCACTCAACTGTTTCTCCATAGTCATACTGAAAAAATACGTACAAGTCAGTTAATTTACATTTCACAAATATCATTAACTGACCAGGCGTTATTATTCGACATATGTACATGAATAAATGATTGTATGAATACCTGGTTCTGTTACGATGGATTTCCGTCATCCACCATCTTCTTTTTCTCCATGTTTTTTTTGTTTGTGTTCTATTTTTAATTACGGTATAATTATAAAGAGCTAACGCACAAAGCGCCGCAGAAGCAGCGGCAGCCACATCGGCGTCCATTCTCGTTGAGCGCGCGAACCAAACTGTGAAGACCTCGCGAAACTGTGTGGGTGTAGATGCTATCGTTACCGTGAACCGCGAACCGCGAAGTCACGGCATGAATATCACGGCGCGGATCGCGCGTGAATGAGGAGCCGGCAATAGATAAAAATATTAAAAACAAATGACTGGTAAAACAATTATTTTGAGTTTTATGAAAAACATTTAAAAGTTGGCAATACTGCAATTTTTTTTGGGTAAGTATAGATTTGGCACGATTGGTACATTAAGCTAAATAACGTGCGCGCCACTGTTTAGAAGAACGCTTCTACTAAACTCTCAAATATTGTTTCATTTTAAACAATTGTTCCTCTCTGATCGGATTTCCAGGATAGGAGATAATATTATGTAGGAACTTCAAAACCAAAAATGATCCGATTTTTCATATACGTTTAGAGCTTCCTAATGCATGTTTGTTACTCTTTCACGCCTAAACAGATAGGCCGATTAAGTTGAAATTTGGTATAGAGTAGCTTAGACCCTTTTTTTACCCAGGAGAAATGCGTTACGCATCATCACCCCACGCCGGGGGGCGCAGGGCGGTATGTGGGACTCCCCCGCCGAAGTACTCATCTACGGCCAGAAGCATAGACCCTGGAATATGTGTGATCATTCCTGGCCGGACCACGACAGAAATCGCAGATTCTGTTGTTGCACAAATTCATCATTTAAATTGTGCCAATTAGTGCCACTTATCCCAGGAATTTGTGCCTTATACTTTTCGAGTAACAAGACTATGATTGTGGTCCGGCTGGGAGTGACCATTCCTGGCCGGACCACAATCAGATCTCATGAAATACTAATGGTGGGAGGTCGCGTACTATGTCAAGATTTAGTGCCTAATTAGTGCCTCTGAAATATCAAGTTCGATTAATCATAAATTTTACGGTTTAAAAGATATTGAAGAAATCCCGCCGCCTTGAAAATGGAAAAAAGCTTCTCACATCTAAACGGGAGGCTTTTCGTGGTTTCTTTTTTGATGAATATTTAGTGCCTATTTGGCACTAAATATTTACACTATACTAGTTGCTGCATGTGACTTGGTTTACTTGGAATTATTATTTTTTCATTCCCCATACAAAGTTCCAGGGGCGGACCCAGGATTTTTTTCTGGGGCCAAGTTTTTTTATGACTGCGGCTGCTCCCGCTTTGTGAATTCCAAGTATTTGAGCCTAATATGATGCGGCGAATAACAAGAGCATGATTGTGGTCCGGCTGAAAATTACTTTTTCTGGTCGGACACCAATCGAATCTAATGACATACCAATGTCGAAAAATTTGTGCCTCTGAATATCTACTTTGATTGATCACAACAAATGTATATGTATTTAGTATGTATATTGAAGATAGCACGTCACTGCACTTTGAAGATTAAAAAAAAAATTACATCTAAACAAAAGGTTTTTTGTGGTTTATTATATGATGAATATTTAGTGCCTAATAGGCACTAAATATTCTATTTATCCCAGGAATTTGTGCCTTATACTTTTCGAGTAACAAGGGTATGATTGTGGTCCGGCAGGAAATTACATTTTCTGGTCGGACCCCAATCGGATCTAATGAAATACCAGTAGCGAGAGGTCACGTTCTACGTCACAAAATTAGTGCCTAATTAGTGCATCTGAAATATCTATTTCGATTGATCATAACTCTTATGGTTTGAAAGATATTGAAGATAAACCGCCGCTGCGCCTTGAACTTTAAAAAAATAAGTCACATCTAAACAAAAGGATTTTTGTGGTTTATTTTTTGATGAATATTTAGTGCCTATTGGGCACTAAATATCCTATTAATTCCAGGAATTTGTGCCTTATGCTTTTCGAGTAACAAGGGTATGATTGTAGTCCGGCTGGAAATTACATTTTCTGGTCGGACCTCAATCGGATCTAATGAAATACCAATAGCGAGAGGTCACGTTCTACGTCACAAAATTAGTGCCTAATTAGTGCATCTGAAATATCTATTTCGATTGATCATAACTTTTATAGTTTGAAAGATATTGAAGATGAACCGTCGCAGCGCCTTGAAGTTTAAAAAAAATTACATCTAAACAAAAGGCTTTTTGTCGTTTATTTTTTGATGAATATTTAGTGCCTATTGGGCACTTAATATTCTATTTATCCCAGGAATTTGTGCCTTATGCTTTTCGAGTAACAAGGGTATGATTGTAGTCCGGCTGGAAATTACTTTTTCTGGTCGGACACCAATCGGATCTAATGAAATACCAATAGCGAGAGGTCACGTTCTGCGTCACAAAATTAGTGCCTAATTAGTGCATCTGAAATATCTATTTCGATTGATCATAACTTTTATGGTTTGAAAGATATTGAAGATAAACCGCCGCTGCGCCTTGAAGTTTAAAAATAAATCACATCTAAACAAAAGGCTTTTTGTGGTTTATTTTTTGATAAATATTTAGTGCCTATTAGGCACTAAATATTCTATTTATCCCAGGAATTTGTGCCTTATGCTTTTCGAGTAACAAGGGTATGATTGTAGTCCGGCTGGAAATTACTTTTTCTGGTCGGACACCAATCGGATCTAATGAAATACCAATAGCGAGAGGTCACGTTCTGCGTCACAAAATTAGTGCCTAATTAGTGCATCTGAAATATCTATTTCGATTGATCATAACTCTTATGGTTTGAAAGATATTGAAGATAAACCGCCGCTGCGCCTTGAACTTTAAAAAAATAAGTCACATCTAAACAAAAGGATTTTTGTGGTTTATTTTTTGATGAATATTTAGTGCCTATTGGGCACTAAATATCCTATTAATTCCAGGAATTTGTGCCTTATGCTTTTCGAGTAACAAGGGTATGATTGTAGTCCGGCTGGAAATTACATTTTCTGGTCGGACCCCAATCGGATCTAATGAAATACCAATAGCGAGAGGTCACGTTCTACGTCACAAAATTAGTGCCTAATTAGTGCATCTGAAATATCTATTTCGATTGATCATAACTTTTATAGTTTGAAAGATATTGAAGATGAACCGTCGCAGCGCCTTGAAGTTTAAAAAAAAATTACATCTAAACAAAAGGCTTTTTGTGGTTTATTTTTTGATGAATATTTAGTGCCTATTGGGCACTTAATATTCTATTTATCCCAGGAATTTGTGCCTTATGCTTTTCGAGTAACAAGGGTATGATTGTAGTCCGGCTGGAAATTACTTTTTCTGGTCGGACACCAATCGGATCTAATGAAATACCAATAGCGAGAGGTCACGTTCTGCGTCACAAAATTAGTGCCTAATTAGTGCATCTGAAATATCTATTTCGATTGATCATAACTTTTATGGTTTGAAAGATATTGAAGATAAACCGCCGCTGCGCCTTGAAGTTTAAAAATAAATCACATCTAAACAAAAGGCTTTTTGTGGTTTATTTTTTGATGAATATTTAGTGCCTATTAGGCACTAAATATTCTATTTATCCCAGGAATTTGTGCCTTATACTTTTCGAGTAACAAGGGTATGATTGTGGTCCGGTAGGAAATTACATTTTCTGGTCGGACCCCAATTGGATCTAATGAAATACCAATAGCGAGAGGTCACGTTCTACGTCACAAAATTAGTGCCTAATTAGTGCATCTGAAATATCTATTTCGATTGATCATAACTTTTATGGTTTGAAAGATATTGAAGATAAACCGCCGCTGCGCCTTGAAGTTTAAAAATAAATTACTTCTAAACAAAAGGCTTTTTGTGGTTTATTTTTTGATTAATATTTAGTGCCTATTAGGCACTAAATATCCTATTCATTCCAGGAATTTGTGCCTTATGCTTTTCGAGTAACAAGAGTATGATTGTAGTCCGGCAGGAAATTACATTTTCTGGTCGGACCCCAATCGGATCTAATGAAATACCAATAGCGAGAGGTCACGTTCTACGTCACAAAATTAGTGCCTAATTAGTGCATCTGAAATATCTATTTCGATTGATCATAACTTTTATAGTTTGAAAGATATTGAAGATGAACAGTCGCAGCGCCTTGAAGTTTAAAAAAAAATTACATCTAAACAAAAGGCTTTTTGTGGTTTATTTTTTGATGAATATTTAGTGCCTATTGGGCACTAAATATCCTATTAATTCCAGGAATTTGTGCCTTATGCTTTTCGAGTAACAAGGGTATGATTGTAGTCCGGCTGGAAATTACTTTTTCTGGTCGGACACCAATCGGATCTAATGAAATACCAATAGCGAGAGGTCACGTTCTGCGTCACAAAATTAGTGCCTAATTAGTGCATCTGAAATATCTATTTCAATTGATCGTAACTCTTATGGTTTGAAAGATATTGAAGATAAACCGCCGCTGCGCCTTGAACTTTAAAAAAATAAGTCACATCTAAACAAAAGGCTTTTTGTGGTTTATTTTTTGATGAATATTTAGTGCCTATAAGGCACTAAATATTCTATTTATCCCAGGAATTTGTGCCTTATACTTTTCGAGTAACAAGGGTATGATTGTAGTCCGGCAGGAAATTACATTTTCTGGTCGGATCCCAATCGGATCTAATGAAATACCAGTAGCGAGAGGTCACGTTCTACGTCACAAAATTAGTGCCTAATTAGTGCATCTGAAATATCTATTTTGATTGATCATAACATTTCGATTGATGAATATTTAGTGCCTATTAGGCACTAAATATTCATCAAAAAATAAACCACAAAAAGCCTTTTGTTTAGATGTGATTTATTTTTAAACTTCAAGGCGCAGCGGCGGTTTATCTTTAATATCTTTCAAACCATAAAAGTTATGATCAATCGAAATAGATATTTCAGATGCACTAATTAGGCACTAATTTTGTTACGTAGAACGTGACCTCTCGCTACTGGTATTTCATTAGATCCGATTGGGGTCCGACCAGAAAATGTAATTTCCTGCCGGACCACAATCATACCCTTGTTACTCGAAAAGTATAAGGCGTAAATTCCTGGGATAAATAGAATATTTAGTGCCTAATAGGCACTAAATATTCATCAAATAATAAACAACAAAAAGCCTTTTGTTTAGATGTGATTTATTTTTAAAGTTCAAGGCGCAGCGGCGGTTTATCTTCAATATCTTTCAAACCATGAGAGTTATGATCAATCGAAATAGATATTTCAGATGCACTAATTAGGCACTAATTTTGTGACGTAGAACGTGACCTCTCGCTATTGGTATTTCATTAGATCCGATTGGGGTCCGACCAGAAAATGTAATTTCCTACCGGACCACAATCATACCCTTGTTACTCGAAAAGCATAAGGCACAAAATCCTGGAATTAATAGGATATTTAGTGCCCAATAGGCACTAAATATTCATCAAAAAATAAACCACAAAAAGCCTTTTGTTTAGATGTAATTTATTTTTTAAACTTCAAGGCGCTGCGACGGTTCATCTTCAATATCTTTCAAACTATAAAAGTTATGATCAATCGAAATAGATATTTCAGATGCACTTATTAGGCACTAATTTTGTGACGCAGAACGTGACCTCTCGCTACTGGTATTTCATTAGATCCGATTGGGGTCCGACCAGAAAATGTAATTTCCTGCCGGACCACAATCATACCCTTGTTACTCGAAAAGTATAAGGCACAAATTCCTGGGATAAATAGAATATTTAGTGCCTAATAGGCACTAAATATTCATCAAAAAATAAACCACAAAAAGCCTTTTGTTTAGATGTGATTTATTTTTAAACTTCAAGGCGCAGCGGCGGTTTATCTTTAATATCTTTCAAACCATAAGAGTTATGATCAATCGAAATAGATATTTCAGATGCACTTATTAGGCACTAATTTTGTGACGTAGAACGTGACCTCTCGCTTCTGGTATTTCATTAGATCCGATTGGGGTCCGACCAGAAAATGTAATTTCCTGCCGGACCACAATCATACCCTTGTTACTCGAAAAGTATAAGGCACAAATTCCTGGGATAATTAGAATATTTAGTGCCTAATAGGCACTAAATATTCATCAAAAAATAAACCACAAAAAGCCTTTTGTTTAGATGTGACTTATTTTTTTAAAGTTCAAGGCGCAGCGGCGGTTTATCTTCAATATATTTCAAACCATAAGAGTTATGATCAATCGAAATAGATATTTCAGATGCACTAATTAGGCACTAATTTTGTGACGTAGAACGTGACCTCTCGCTACTGGTATTTCATTAGATCCGATTGGGATCCGACCAGAAAATGCAATTTCCTACCGGAGCACAATCATACCCTTGTTACTCGAAAAGTATAAGGCACAAATTCCTGGGATAAATAGAATATTTAGTGCCTAATAGGCACTAAATATTCATCAAAAAATAAACCACAAAAAGCCTTTTGTTTAGATGTGATTTATTTTTTAAAGTTCAAGGCGCAGCGGCGGTTTATCTTCAATATCTTTCAAACCATAAGAGTTTTGATCAATCGAAATAGATATTTCAGATGCACTAATTAGGCACTAATTTTGTGACGTAGAACGTGACCTCTCGCTACTGGTATTTCATTAGATCCGATTGGGGTCCGACCAGAAAATGTAATTTCCTGCCGGACCACAATCATACCCTTGTTACACGAAAAGTATAAGGCACAAATTCCTGGGATAAATAGAATATTTAGTGCCTAATAGGCACAAAATATTCATCAAAAAATAAACCACAAAAAGCCTTTTGTTTCGATGTGATTTATTTTTAAACTTCAAGGCGCAGCGGCGGTTTATCTTTAATATCTTTCAAACCATAAGAGTTATGATCAATCGAAATAGATATTTCAGATGCACTAATTAGGCACTAATTTTGTGACGTAGAACGTGACCTCTCGCTTCTGGTATTTCATTAGATCCGATTGGGGTCCGACCAGAAAATGTAATTTCCTGCCGGACCACAATCATACCCTTGTTACTCGAAAAGTATAAGGCACAAATTCCTGGGATAAATAGAATATTTAGTGCCTAATAGGCACTAAATATTTATCAAAAAATAAACCACAAAAAGCCTTTTGTTTAGATGTGACTTATTTTTTTAAAGTTCAAGGCGCAGCGGCGGTTTATCTTCAATATCTTTCAAACCATAAGAGTTATGATCAATCGAAATAGATATTTCAGATGCACTAATTAGGCACTAATTTTGTGACGTAGAACGTGACCTCTCGCTACTGGTATTTCATTAGATCCGATTGGGATCCGACCAGAAAATGTAATTTCCTACCGGACCACAATCATACCCTTGTTACTCGAAAAGTATAAGGCACAAATTCCTGGGATAAATACAATATTTAGTGCCTAATAGGCACTAAATATTCATCAAAAAATAAACCACAAAAAGCCTTTTGTTTAGATGTGACTTATTTTTTTAAAGTTCAAGGCGCAGCGGCGGTTTATCTTCAATATCTTTCAAACCATAAGAGTTATGATCAATCGAAATAGATATTTCAGATGCACTAATTAGGCACTAATTTTGTGACGTAGAACGTGACCTCTCGCTACTGGTATTTCATTAGATCCGATTGGGGTCCGACCAGAAAATGTAATTTCCTGCCGGACCACAATCATACCCTTGTTACTCGAAAAGTATAAGGCACAAATTCCTGGGATATATAGAATATTTAGTGCCTAATAGGCACTAAATATTTATCAAAAAATAAACCACAAAAAGCCTTTTGTTTAGATGTGACTTATTTTTTTAAAGTTCAAGGCGCAGCGGCGGTTTATCTTCAATATCTTTCAAACCATAAGAGTTATGATCAATCGAAATAGATATTTCAGATGCACTAATTAGGCACTAATTTTGTGACGTAGAACGTGACCTCTCGCTACTGGTATTTCATTAGATCCGATTGGGATCCGACCAGAAAATGTAATTTCCTGCCGGACTACAATCATACCCCTGTTACTCGAAAAGTATAAGGCACAAATTCCTGGGATAAATAGAATATATAGTGCCTATTAGGCACTAAATATTCATCAAAAAATAAACCACAAAAAACCTTTTGTTTAGATGTAATTTTTTTTTAATCTTTAAAGTGCAGTGACGTGCTATCTTCAATATACATACTAAATACATATACATTTGTTGTGATCAATCAAAGTAGATATTCAGAGGCACAAATTTTTCGACATTGGTATGTCATTAGATTCGATTGGTGTCCGACCAGAAAAAGTAATTTTCAGCCGGACCACAATCATGCTCTTGTTATTCGCCGCATTATATTAGGCTCAAATACTTGGAATTCACAAAGCGGGAGCAGCCGCAGTCATAAAAAAACTTGGCCCCAGAAAAAAATCCTGGGCCGCCCCTGGAACTTTGTATGGGGAATGAAAAAATAATAATTCCAAGTAAACCAAGTCACATGCAGCAACTAGTATAGTGTAAATATTTAGTGCCAAATAGGCACTAAATATTCATCAAAAAAGAAACCACGAAAAGCCTCCCGTTTAGATGTGAGAAGCTTTTTTCCATTTTCAAGGCGGCGGGATTTCTTCAATATCTTTTAAACCGTAAAATTTATGATTAATCGAACTTGATATTTCAGAGGCACTAATTAGGCACTAAATCTTGACATAGTACGCGACCTCCCACCATTAGTATTTCATGAGATCTGATTGTGGTCCGGCCAGGAATGGTCACTCCCAGCCGGACCACAATCATAGTCTTGTTACTCGAAAAGTATAAGGCACAAATTCCTGGGATAAGTGGCACTAATTGGCACAATTTAAATGATGAATTTGTGCCACAACAGAATCTGCGATTTCTGTCGTGGTCCGGCCAGGAATGATCACACTGGAATATCACATAGGCTATAGTACCGCGGGTAAAATCGCTGGGCGCAACTAGTTTATCTAATAAAAATGAAATAAAACAACAACACTTTCTTAAAATTATTTCTTAAATTATTCTTAATTTTTCTTTTAACCACATTTTCATAACTCATTTTATCTCTTACTCTTGAGTAATTAATATTTTAAAATTGTTCTTTTGAAATCAAACAACACATACAAATTGATTGAAAAATTGTACATAAATACAATAAAATAGGTACTTACAATAATAATTCTTAAAGTTAAGAGGCATAACTTGGAGACAGTAGAGTAATGGCTGATAATAGAGACTAAGGCTAGACCACAAAGAGAGGCTAGAGTCAAATTCTGTGTCATGACGCGTCAGATTACCATCGGTTTCGTACATTTATCATGAATCATGGCTTTATATTTATAGCCATGGATTTTTATATCGAAGGCATTTGGTTAAATTAGGCAGTCAAATAGATGCCTATGTCGGCGACGCGCCAAGGTAGACTTGCCCTTATGGTTTTAGTTACCCAACAATAAAAATGGAACCAGTGGGTAGCCAATTTGTACCTATCACTTGCCTGCGCCTTGGTTAGTCATATTTGAATTCCGACTGACTTTCCATAGGCCAGGTTATTAAACGTTGCGTGATAACAATTGGCCTAGGCGTTCGATTAACTGGCCAACTGGTCTCTATAAATAAACATAAAATAATACTAATGAATATTACAAGTTTCAAATATCCCACATATCAAAGGAATTTGTAAAAAATATTGTACATCATGTACTTAAATTAAGATAATATTATATAATAATTCATTTACGACCTATCATCCGTTGAATAAGTTACATCTAAAAATCCTAGATACCTTAAAGAAGAGCAATTTGAAGACTTCTGTCTAAAAATTTAGGGCAAAGTTTGTGCCCAAACTTAAATCGCTATTCTGTTTCAGATGTAACTTTTTCTACAGACATGTTTGAATGGTAAAAAAATGCAGACAAACGTCGCGTCGAGGTATTATTTGAGGTTCTAACTTTAAACCCAAATATGCTTTCAGAAGATTATTATAAAGATTATGTAACAACTTTCCATATAAAAACATACTATTCTATTAATTGGTGGTTATAAAATATACTTTTTACATGACAATATCAGCAGAGTAAACAGGTATTTGGTGTGAAATGTAACAATAACTTAATTAACATTATTCAAGATAAAACAAATAATAGCCATATTATATAGGTAGTCTTAGATCAACATCGTCCAAAAAGAGCGATTTTACCGCGAATGGATTCGTAGGTGGGGATGCTTTGCGTACACTAGCGCCGCGCGAAATAAAAATACGCGCGCCATTTGAGATCCAAAGCTTATATGGACCCTTATATGGGCGCCTTGTATCTCAACTTACCCGCGACTGAATTTTCAGCGGATTCGCCCTTTCTGGACAAGTTTTTAGAAAAACCTAGTGCAAAATATTCAAAATATGATTTTGAAATAATGGCCTAAGAGAAACTTACATAGAAGCTTAGAATATCTTAAGTTCGAAATGAGTAGGGTTCAACCGCTTATGGATTGTAGATGGTTCCCATAGACATCAGGAACAATATGTTTGGCTGACGGGTATCATTTTAAAATGGTTGAACTATACATACATTAGAATTGTTGTAAGGTTAATACTACTTCAACTAGCAGTACTAACGGCTTATAGGACACGATTCTGTAAGATACCTATACCACGGTAAACGACATATTATCTCTTATATCTCTTTACCGTGCCTATACACTATACACATATCAATGGTGGTACACCATTATAGTGTATCGATAGGAAATCAGTAGGGTAAAAATACAGAATCGATATTATAATATGTATTATAAATCCCATACAACTTGGCATGTGAAAGCAAAATTTTGAATAAGGTTATAGGTATCTTACCCATAAAAATCGCAGAACCAAAGTTGATAATGAAAATCACGAGATGCGCGATACCTATTTCCTAATACAATCTAACACAGTACCAGCATGTCAAGTTATTTGAGATAGACATTATTATTAGCGATTTTAATCTATCTAAGTATCTATAAATGTAACAAAATAACCACCCAGCCTCTCTTAAGCACCAAATGATTATGGTTAGGCGATTTTCACACTGCCCCGCATGATGCAGCGTAGCGCGTGGATGCGTGTTCTTCCGTTGCTTGTAACTATCTCCGTTTGTATGGAAAACACGCACAGTCTAACACACTGAAAATGCATCCACGCGCGTTCATGCGGATCACGCGCATACACGCGGAGAAACATGCACCCCCGCGCGTAGGTGCGGGGCGAGACGCAAGGTATGGCACACCGAATCCCAGCCAAATCCAGTTTTGATTGAAGAAATGAGAGCCGCCGTGCGTGAATCTACAAAACGCACCTACGCGCGTGATTGCGCAAAAAACCCGCACGATGATGCAGATCTGCACTCCCGCAGGAACGCGCGTGGGTGCGTCGACACGCAATATGCAGCATGATGCGGGGCAGTGTGAAAATCGCCTTAGCTCAACAAATTGTACAATTGTTGACATGACAGCAAGACAAGTCAACGCAATGTCTGTGCCACTGTGTGAAGAGCCCCCCTCTAAAGTTCATAGACTATTTTGTACATTTTGTATTCCAGCACTCTTTTGCAAGATTCCTTGTTTCATTGTTAGATGTTTTTTTTGTAGCTCTTTATACTCGGGTTTTCGATAGACGTACACAAAGATGTAAAATGTCCAATATTGGGAGGTCTTATTGAGTTCGGAATATTAAAAAAACGATTACAATCAATATCTTTCTTCATCGAAACAATGTTTCTCTTTTACACACGTTTGCGTGAATGTGACAAGATCTATTAGCCCAGTCAATGAGTGCCCAAAAAGGGTATGTGGATCGAAAAGTCGAAAGCAGAAAAACTAACTTAGTAACTTTGTTCGGACTAGTTAGGAGATAAACATACTAAAAGTCCCCACCCCTCCGAGGTGAGCCCGAGGGGGGGGAGGCCGAAGAAGGTCCCATTTTTAGGTTTTTTGCTTATATGTCAAAAACTGTGCGTTGTACGATATTTTGTTGTACAACATTATTAAACCTCATAAAATTTTGTACAACTTCGGCCTTGACACTTTTTATCTATCTCCAATCATTGTCCAGCTATGGGCTTCCAAACATGGTCTATTTTGAAGACGCTTAAATTAGTTTTCCATACAAAGTCGGTAAAAAAATCTTACAAATAAAATTTGACCAACTTCTGGTTGTTGTATCATAATGAAACTTTGCAAATGTCTAGAAATCTGATGACAGTTTAATAATCTGGTACCACTGAGCTGATCTGATGATGGAGCCAGGAGGTGTCTAATGATACTCTTCAATGGCTATTAGTAAACCCGTCGAGTTTGGGCACATTACATTCGAATCGATGATACTTTTTCATAACACTTGCTATCGAGGGTCTGATAATGGACCAGGAGGTGCCTACGTCTCATCATTTCGAATGTAATGATCCTAAACTCGCCGGTTTTACTAATAGCCATTGAAGGGTTTCAGTAGACACCTCCCGGCTCCATCATCAGATCAGCTCAGTGGTACCAGATTATGAAACTGTCATCAGATTTCTAGACATTTGCAAAGTTTCATTATGATACGACAACCAGAAGTCGGTAAAATTTTATTTTAAGATTTTTTAACCGACTTTGTATGGAAAACTAATTTAAGCGTCTTCAAAATAGACCATGTTTGGAAGCTCATAGCTGGACAACGATTAGAGATAGATAAAAAGTGTCAAGGTCAAAGTTGTAGATAATTTTATGAGGTTTAATAATGTAGTACAACAAAATATCGTACAACGCACAGTTTTTGACATATAAGCAAAAATCCTAAAAATGGGACCTTCTTCGGCCTACCCTGCCTCGGGCTCACCTCGGAGGGGTGGGGACTTTTAGTATGTTTATCTCCTAACTAGTCCAAACAAAGTTACTAAGTTAGTTTTTCTGCTTTCGACTTTTCGATCCACATTTCTTCTTTTACTGGACTATATTGACCATCGTAAGTTTCTTCATAACTTCGCATGCTCTCAGTTTGGGCAGTTATTTGTTAAATTTACAGACAAGTACACACTATGCAACATTATTACCAATTACATTATTTCGATGAATTATTAATGACGAATGATAAAATAGATAATTTACATGGATAATGATTCATTGGCGTGCATTTTCTTCACTCCACAACACACTATAGACCGGTAAAATTGTCATGTCATCTTTGCTATCGCCTCATACAATACTCATCTACCTAAATTTGCTAAATTTCTATATTAGAAAAGTAGCGTAATTTACTTATATGTAACGTGCAGGGTCCATCGATATTCTTAATACATAGCAACCTATTTTCAAAGCAACCAAAGTCACCGAAATACAGATCATAGTGCATACAATGTTAAGGGGCTATACACACCAAAGCCACCGTCCAAAGCCAAAGCTGGCTCAGGCCAAATAAGAAATGCAGTGTTAAAAATTGCGCTTCGCATCTGAAGAAGTATTACTTAACGAAGCTTGTAATTAGCTCAGCGACAAGAAATGTCAAGGTGGATTTGGTGTTCGTAGACCACTTAACAAATAGCGAATTCAAACACTCTTCAAGTTTATCTAATCAGACACACGGTGAGACGTAAGTTCGCTTATACAGTTCGTTCACTACACAAGAGTACGTATAGGTACATTAGGGCGCGCGCACACCGCAGTGCAACTGTAACGTAACCGTAACGTTACTGTAACGCTAGGCTAGCAGAGCACGGACGCGCGACGCCCGCGCTCCCTCACTCAGTACGGAGAAGGATAATAGCCACCGCGCCTTATTCCTCTGCGAACAACACCTCCGCATTAGTAAAAGCTCCATTTACACGGTCGGGGCTAACCACCAACCATTTAACTTCGTACATGATACGTAAAAACACGTGCAAGCGTAAAGAAATTAATGAACTTATGCTCTTTTAAAATGACCAGCATATCCATAGAACTATTTTTATTGTAATTTTTACAGGCTACAGTCGTCTCATTTCTGTCATTCATCAATCTTTATTTCGGATGGTTATTGGCGAATCATAGAACCTAGTATTGTATATGAAAACTCGCGCACTAAGTTCGATCAGAGTTGTATCCGATGACTGGATTCTAACTTGTTTCGACCGCAAGCGATTCGACCTGCAGGGCTATTCACTTATCGGTTAGGGAACCGAACCGAATAGTCAAAAATGTATGAAGTGACATGACATGTCAAGTTGTATCTATATAATACGTCATTTCATACATTTTTGACAATTCTGTATCCAATTTGGTTCTTTCACGGATAAGTGAATAACCCTGCAGATGTATTTTTACCAGGGAAAGTGAGAGAAAAGCAATATCTGAATTCGGTAAGTCCTCCGTCATGACGGATTCGGGCCAGACGTAATGCGAAGCGTTCTTTAAGAACCTAACTGTCTTTGAAACAGCGTTTTAGTGGGCAGTTTAAGGCTATGTTCTTTTCTGCCTGATACATTTATTACAGCATGGTCATATGGTACAGTGGTCACTGACATCTCAAAAGGTCGATGGTTGGTCCTACCGTGTAAATGGACTTTGACAACTTCGTTTATTATTTATACCTTCAATGTGCAATACAAAAGTTAAATTCACAGCTATAAAAAACATTGCCAAAAATATGTGAATCTACGCAACAAAAAATATTATAAAAACATTTTGTATCTATTAAATCTTACATATTAGTTGAAATGCCTTGAAAATTGTGAATTACATATCATAGGAAACATATAAGTCTACATAAATAACTTAACATTTCCCTAAAAAGCTAATAAATATATAATAATTCAGCCATTACAATACTAGAAGGCATAGAAGAAACTAAAACTCAGAACAATAAGAGTGTTTTCACACAACATCCGAACTGAATCCGTCTAACGCCGGCGCGTAGCCGTAGAAAATTTTGTAGCTTATGTACGTATTACAATCATCCGATTTCTGTCCGTCATCTGATTGTTTCTGATGGACCAATAACGAACTAATATTACCATATAAAATGTCTAAGAGCCGAAATACGGATATACGGATTCGAACTAAAGGTGCTAAAAGCATGATTCCTTTCTGCGTGATGCCTGCCGGATTCGGATTGGATGTAGTGAGGAACCGCTCTAATAGCCCAGCAAATAAGAACCACCACTACTAGCAGAATATGACAATATGCTGGCATGCATCATACGTGCCAAATAAAAGGAAAGGACAGGCTCATTAAAAATACATATTTTTTATATTGTAAAAACTTTATTTTTCACACTTAAAAAGTGAATATAAATAGTCTTTTGATCAACATAACAAGTTCAAGACAACAATTTTTACAACAGCTTGTGTCACATGCAGACCAAATACATTTTCGAGATATTCATTGTCAACTACACAAACATCCAACTAAATTAAGGCGTATCGGTGTTGGAGTAAAAAAATATGTACTTTTATACGTACGGACGGAGATCGTCCGACAATTTAGTCGGCATTTAAAATTACTCGCGTTATTTTTGTACCCAAGACTGATAGCCGAGTGTTTTCGTTGCACGATCACCTATCGTAAGCGTATGCGCAACGGAGATTGCCTTAAATTTTTCAAATACAACCTCAATAGCATTTAGATTTGGTGATCGCGCAATCGAGGTCCGACCGCATCGCCTAGCGTCGCTTTACAACGATAAAAAAAACAATGCATAGACTGGAACATTCTAGTCATTTCATTGACTGATTAGTGTATGTGCTCAGAAATGTATGGGAACCCGCCCAGAGATAACGGACGGAGTTTGAAGGCCGACGTCCACTATGGTCTTTTATAATACCTTAATTTATTAAACCATCTCTTTTAAATATATAGACATAAAAATAAATAAAAATGGTGGAATAACCTATGTATATAAAGAAATAGGGTCCCAGAAGCATGTATGCAAACAAAAGAATTTCCTAAAGCAGTCCATATACCTAATTACCACATACTTAACAAACAAAAAATATAAATTCGACTAATTGTATAGGGGAGTACCTACCGAAGTAAAAGTTTTGATTTCAAATTTCATTAAAAAAATTAGCAAATATATTGCTGGGTATGAGATAGACCGATGGTTTAGTGGACGCCAGCCACACCTGTATCCAATAACTCTGCTGCACCCACATTGCATTGTCGAACTCACATAGAGATTTTTGTTTAGAAAATTTTAAGAATTTTCTTCACTATCTTATGCTCGAGCTTTGCCCGCATAGAGAAATCCTTTCTTAGGAAGGTCTACATGATAAAACCTGTGTTCCAAATATTTGCCCAAACCATTAACACATTGGCCGCGGCGGCGTTTTATATATCCCAGATGCCTAAAATTATTTTTGTATGGAAAAATCCTTTGACAAAACACAACATTTGTGTTTTTCAACACTTACATTCAGACCCAAAATAACACAGCTGTGTTTTCAGCAGTCAATGTGTTCAGCGGTTTGGGTTATGTGTTGTTAGATCAGTCACTATGACCCTTCTAGTATGGCATACGGAATCTTGCAGTAATGTCAACACTTCAACTGTCATCTCATACATTCTCAGAGGAGTAAGACATTGCGACGTAGGTACGACAGGTGCGCAGGCGATGCGATATGTGTAATAAGGCGTCCCGACCGATGTATGAAAAAAAAATTAAGCTACACTATCGCAATAGGTGTCAAAATTTGCATAATTTAATACACATGAAAAATCCAAAAAAATATGTTTCATCTTGACTACTTCTACATGATTTGAAGTTGCGAAAATTGGGTAAAAAACGACATTATCTCAACTTCAAAGCGAGGTAAAGCCCTCAAGATGAAACAAATATATATTTTCTAGATTTTTCATAATACATGTCAAATTACGAAAATGTTGACACCTATTGGGCCCCACCCGCACGCAAAATGGGCCAAGAGGCCTAATTGCGGAAAATTGTCCGCGTATCAGTATCAGTATCCACCTATTGCGATAGCGTAGCTTTAAAAAAATGTCCATACATTCGTCGGGCCACCCTATAGTGTATATATCGTGTGTGTAATGTTAGTAAGGGTTGTACCTGCCGCGACGCATGGGTCGGTAGCCGGCGTAGTAGGGCGAGTATCCGCGGAAGCCGCGCCCGCGCCCGCGTTGACTCCGCGGCGGCCGGTTCGTCGATGACAACCCTGGCTTGTTCGTACGCTTTGGCATCACCTGGAACATGCGTACAGATTATTTAGCTTTATTTGCTGGTTTATTTTTTTATTTTTTCCCCCATTTACCCCCGCCCCGTTTACCCTACTAATAATATACACCACTATTACTATCAATATTGGTTAAGTGGTTTTCAAGTTATGAATTAAAATGTGTGTTTTCCTTCACTTATTGAAAGCTTTTAAAAACTTGATCACAGTTTTTATTTAAATTCAATTGTGAAAAATAAGTGTTTAGGTTAATTCATAATAACGATTAACATATAATTATTCCTTTCACCTTTCTCATAAGTTTTATCAGGACCACCAAAGATAATTCGCAGCAATGTTAACTATAAATGACATCATTTAGTTCTGTGAAGTGTTTACTAAATTGATAAGAAATGAGAAATATATAGGAACTTTGTGTTATACCTTAATTTGGCGCCCTCTAAATAATGATTCATCCATAGCCATAGCTGTCTGTACACTGTCCTTATCTCCAAACTCTATGTAGGCAAATCCTTTTGGATGGCCATCAAACTTATTGCATAAAATTGTAACCCTGCAACACAAAAAATATTATAATTAGCATATTAAGCAATTCTGTTGACATGACAGTTCTTTATATTTATTTCTTGGATGTTTTAAGGATTTTCAGACTTGGTAATCTGCCTTGAAGTCTTTTAATCCATACTTACAAAAAAAAAATCCTAAAGTATAGATGTCACACATGATATTGCATTTTTTTCACATCCCTATCACAGTTGATTCCTGTAACATTTGAGAGACCCTCCCCCTTTTCGTGTGACAACACATATTTTGTAATCTTACATCTAGAAATTATATAAAAATAGCAGTTCCTCCCCATGTTCGTTTTTAGTCACCATAACAATTGGTTCTGGCGCGCTTAGACACACAACAGAGGAGCTCTATCTTTGTGTAGTCACCACAACTTCACAAAAAATAATACAGTAACTTTTTAACACGACAGAGGTCAAAAAGGACTTAGAAGTAGCTAAATTTTGTTCTAAAAATTCCCAAACAATCTTGTGGATGTGATATTTAATGGTTCATTCATTTACTTATCTATTGATCAAAATGGAATTTAATATTGCTTCTCACACTATTGTTTAACATATTGGATGTTTTATATATTTTTCTATGTACGAGAATTATAACACTTGTTTCATGGGGGTGCCTAATACTTTTGCCCAAGGTTGTATCTTACCTATTGATAGAGCCACATCCATGGA
The DNA here is from genome assembly GCA_947507615.1 of Hemithea aestivaria. Lineage (NCBI taxonomy): Eukaryota > Metazoa > Arthropoda > Insecta > Lepidoptera > Geometridae > Hemithea > Hemithea aestivaria. The sequence goes on along the minus strand of OX382339.1, from coordinate 9,291,084 downwards.
AATGCTGCTCAAGCTCCTCGGCCGTGGCTCCATAGTCCACGTTGCCGACATATACTGATCTGTTATCTGCTTCAATCTTCTCTTCTAATGACATGTTTAACGGACTTGCTGGAAATATTATAAAAATCTTGCAACTTCATATATCTACCTAAATATTATATTGATTTTCAAACTGAGTTATTAGGCCGAGTACGAGTATCAAAAGACCCGCCAAGTACACCAAGTATCATCAGAGTACTCGGCCCATCTCTATTCATAATAAGACAAAAAAGACTTTTGGCAACCAAATTTTGATGGTTGCATCCATCATTACATGGTTGTTCCATCCATCTGCAATAAACTTGATCTTAATAATATTCAGAGCACACGCAAAATAAGCTGAGGTCTACTTGCGCAAATAATTTGGCCGCTAACCAGATATTCAGTGTAAGAGGAATGAGCACAAACATACATCATTAATCATTACACAAAATAAATCCTGAGTCTGCTAGTTTTTTTTATACACAAGGAGACATCCTGCCTGATGGTGATCAGCATCATTATTCACTAATCCGTCAGGGAACCGAACCCAAGACCAAATTGTCAAAAAGTATGAAATGATGTATCGAGTCATATCTACTGAATACGTCAATTCATACATTTTTGACCATTCGGTCATCAGTTCAGGTCCTTGACAGTTAAGTAAATAGCCCTGCAGTTATGATTGCCTATGATAGATGTCTACAACAGTAATGGTGCAAATGCAGTTCAATCGGGTCAATGCCCACCTCCTTATCCATTTTTACTAATCATCTTGCTGGAACTCTTGGGTTACAACAGCTTGGTGATACGGTTATTTCCAGTGGGTGATCACCAAGCCACAGTTTAAGTGTGAAACCTCAAAGTTTTACTCAATTAAATAAACTTACTGATTCCAGGTGGGCTTCCTAAGCTCATTTGCTTGTCAACTTCAGTTTGCATCTGTTTTAGTTTCTCTGCTTCCTCTTCCATTTCTCTGACTCGAGCTTTGATGGCTGCCAAGTCTGGTACCTCTCCACCGCTTGCTTCATCTCCACCCTTAATCATAACATGTTATGAGTATATTATTCAAGATATTTATGTAAACATTTAACATTTATATAGCCTGTAAACATTTATATTATAGCTTTATGAGAATATGTTTCAAGATATGTTGTAGACATGTGCTTGATGTTTCTTGCAGTCCTATTACAAAATATAGACTAAAATTCATGTCCACGATTGAAAGTCTGCCACACAGGAACAAAATTAGATGAAATTAAACATTTTTGAAATTTGTCTTTTGGGGTTAATTTTTTGATTAATTGAGTTCAATATTCTGCTGTAAGGAACTTGAAGTTTAAGCAGTATCCCTTATTGGGTCCCAAGGGGTAATTATGGTATTTCAGGGGAGGGTGGACCAATACCTGCTTTCTTTCCTTTCTGCTCAGAATATGGTCAAGTTATTTGAATATGGCTATAATAGATAGAATAAGATGGTGCGTGTAATATTTATCTCAAAGTTTAGTCCATATTTTGTAATAAGCCATTCTTAACAATATTTTTAACATCTTTTATTGTTTTTAGTACTTTAATGTAATCAATACAGTGTGCAAAATAAACATGTATTTTCAATGTATTTCAATTATTCTTCTAACAGAGTGTACATGCAAACAAACATGCGTAATGATGCGCCAATTTGTTTTTGGAACGAAGTTCCTTATCGCGCGTTGTGAAAGGGGACTAGACGGAAAAAATTCGTACGAAAAGTTGTCAACACTTTTAGCTATCAACTCAAACGTCCCGACCGCTATAGCGGTCCAAAAAAAAGTTGAGTTAAACGTTACAGCCGCTACAGCGGTCTTAGAGACTTACTACTTTAAAGGGGTAGGGGGAGGGACGAGAGGGTGAGGGGGGAGGGACGAGAGGGTGAGGGGGAGGATCGTGTAAATCATGGGAACTTCGTTCCATCCGGGTGTCCCTTGACACCTCTCAAGTTTTTTTTTTATAATTTTGGTCCCATGCAAAGCTTATAGATTCATGTCAACTGACCGCTAAAGACATTGGGTTTATTTTTAAAAGAATTTTGTTGGATACCATGACATCAACACTGTCAGACATGAAATGGAACAGACAGGTGAAAGTAAATAAAAGCTTGTCATAAATAAATTGCATCAATATAGTGACTTTATTATCCTATTTATTATCATAGTTGGTATATATTGTTCATATAGTGTCTATTATTTCTCTATAATATTCAGTTTCATATTCATAATTACTTGTTATGTAAATTTAGATCAATCAAATAAACTGCCCCTTGTCAAACCTGGAGCAAAGGTGCCCATTACTCTGCCTACAATGCTGCTGTACAATGTGTTTTGTCTTTTTTTTTTATGTGAATAAGTAAGAAGACGAGCAAGATGCTCTCCTGATTTTAAGAGAATGCTGCCCATAATCTGTACAGAGCTACCTAGGATTAAATAATGATGTGAAATTCTAGGTGCACTTCACCAACGCTTCTTACTCAAGAGTCATAAGATGTTAAGACTCTTTAGCCTAGTAATTTCACTAGCTAGTGTCCTCTTACTGAAGCAGTAATGTTTGCACATTACTGCTTAGGTGGTAGAATAACTGGCAGGAAGTCTACCCCTGGTGAATTTTTGCTCCAAGAAAGAGTGGGAGCAGAAGTACAAATCTATCTTATAAAAATTAAGTCCCTGCCACCATCCCCAACGAATAATCGGATAATTGCCATTGTCTTTTTTCCTTTTATTTCATATTCGAATTCTAGAGGTACAAATACATTAACTCATTTTTTTTACATTTTTCTTGTTATAATTAAAAAAGTTATGCTTCTTAAAAGTTCTGGTTTCTGGAACAAATGTTCGACAACTAGGTTTTTTATTTTTCCTATAAAGTTGAGTTTTTGCAGTTATCTGTTTATTCACCGGGGACAGCAATATGTGCTCCTCTTCTATTCTTATAATGTACTCAATTAGATTTAATTTGATTAATAATAATTAAAATATGTAATACTCTGATATTTTGTCTAGGCAATGAGATAATCAAAAGTAAATAAATATACAGGGTTAATTTTAATGAGTTTTTAAAATAATAATTGGTTCACCCTGATTTAAAAAATAAAACAAATATGTAACTCGAAAGCCGTAAATTTTCACGGAACATATATTGCGCTCAAATCATGGCTAATGACTAAACAACCAATAACTATATTAAAATGTCATCACAACAACAATCACACAACTTCTGAAAACACAGCCTATGTTCTTCTAACACTGATTTGCTGTGTGTTGGTATACTACATTTGGGACCGTCATGAAACCGGAGTACATAACTAATGGGACTCTTTATTGGACTGGGCCTCAACAACTGAGCAATATTATTACCGCCAATATAATGTAAATAGTCAATACTAAAATCTAGATTTTGATGACAAGTCAAAACGTAACCTACAATGATATTACAGCTGAAAGTCATTTAGGCGAGTATAGTAAGCCTATTAAGATACGTGAATTGTACAGATCGAACTATAGCTTTATACACTAATCTTGAACCTATATCAATGTAAAACAGTAAGGAAATGTACAGATACACTTACCCCAAGACTGTTGTCGGTCATATTTAGGGAACCGTTGGTTCCTTCCAAGTGATTGTTGTCAATTGAATCAATCATATAATCATCATTGTCTGCCATTTCTACAAACTTCTTTTAGCATTAAAATACCACGAAATATCACTACGACGATCTTCTGGAAATAAATTGATCATATCAGTTGTGCGACCCCGTAAATGATAAAAAATTCTACAAATATTACGAAGAGTTCTCTGACGTACCGGTAACCAAATCCGTTACGAAGCCGATGACCCACTTACAAAATATAATTAACACTTAACACATCTAAACACCGAAATTCACTTTGAATTACGTATTTGCAATATCATCTTTGCTTTTCTTTGATATTTACAGATTTTTATCACGTAAATATATCCCGAAATAAAAGCCAAACCAAACAACTAGGGTTGCAATAAAAAAAAATACAATTACCATTAGAAAACTACAGTTCGCTACCATGCCATAGTGACGCGTCATACAATTATACGCCACAATTAGACGCCCATTCATTTACATGTTTATAAATTTTTACTCTAATTTTTGTCTTATTACATCATCTTTACATCTTCGTAATTAATTGTCCAAAAGACTTAGATTAATACAAAAACTTTTAAATAGATATTTCTAATATTGTAGTAGATTTTAAAATTTGGCAATACCGACCCGTCTAAATGTCATGCTGCATCCACACAGAGTTTTCTTTAGGGACTGCGCAGACGGCACACTTTTTGTACGATCGAGTCTGCGGCGCACAAAAAATCTGCATGGCGCGCAAAAAGTCGGTTGCGGATTTTTCACAGACTCAACGCACACGACGCACATCTTCGATCATTCTGTCGGCAGAGCTGTAGGGACGTAGACAGGCCCGGATTTAGCCAAAATGCCGCCCTGGGCAGTGAGAAAATGCCGCCCCCCTACGCCGAAATATTATTTATAAACGCTCATCGGCTAGACATTTTGCTAAGAAATTTGTTGTCGAGTTCTTTCATATTATACGTAATTATGAATATTTATAAAAAAATATATACATCTAACTACGAAAGCTGTGTGTATAGCTTGCTTTGAAAAAGAGAAATTGTAATTGAGAAATTTTATAATGCTAACTACAATAAGACCGCTGATTGAGAATTGTGACACATAGATTATAATACCGGGTTTTTATGTTTAAGTTTATTTTTCAATGTTTCAATAAAGTGTTTTATCTACCTATCTATCTGTCTACGACAGGTGTGCGTAAGACTCGCTTGGAGTGGCAAGAAAATTATAATATTATGTTGACTAAAAAGACTGCGAGCAGCTTGCTGCGAGCGAGAAAATTTTGTATATTTGACTACACAACAGTGGGCGCATACTTCACCCTGAGAAAATTTTGTTTTTCTGACTATATAAACAATGGATGCATAGTTTGCTCCGAGTGTTAAAATAAAAAAAAAATATTATTCAAAGCGCGAGAAGCTAGCTGCGAGCATCAAGAAAATTTTGTAATATCTGACTACAAAAAGTGAGTGCGTAGTTCGTTTTGAGAGCCAAAAATAAAAAAAAGAAGGCGAGCAACTAGCTGCAAGTGCCGAGAAAAGTCTTGCTACGAAAAGTGGACGGATAGCTCGTTTGGAGCAAAAATCTTGAGTTTGTGTGGCCAGTATTCCAGACTTCTTATTATGAGCGCAAAAAAAAATTATAATAATAACCAGCGTGATTGAGAATACAAATTTATATTCAACATCGGATGTTTATGGATTGAATATTTTTTTCTCGTTTCGAAATTTGCCGCCCTCAGTAAATTTGCCGCCCCCTGAAAATTTGCCGCCCTGGGCACTCGCCCCGAATGCCCCTAGTGTAAATCCAGGGCTGGACGTAGACACTATGGAAATCGTGCAGAGATCGCGAAGTATTATTTTGTACATGAAGTACAGAAAAAGAAGAAGAAAGAAGCGTTACGTCCACCACTAGCAAATGCATATTGCAGACTAAAGTGTGTGCCGTCTGCGTTAGCGCGCGTTGAAGCAAACGTTCAATTTTTTCACACACTTTTTGTGCGGAGCGGCGCGGCGCGGCGCGGTGCGGTCTGCCCGAATTACACGGATTATTTGTGCGCCGGACTTTTTGCGCGTCGTGTGCGTTACTGCATATAATTGCATAGGTTCTATTTTCACATACTAAAAAGTGCGTCATGGATAGTCTGTCGTCTGCGCAGCCCCTTAATCTGTGATCCACACTATGCGCCGACTGACTCGCCGAGTCAATCGGCTGTACAGTTTTGTCTATGCACGAACAACTTTTGTCTATAGACGAATGACTCCGGTATACTTGTCGGCATTTCTGCACGAGTCCAAGGAAAAAAATAGTTTCACAGATAGGCACATTGGCCTCCGTAAAAATACATATCCGCAAATGACTTTAATTATATTTTGAATATTAATCAATCATGGGTCATTTAAAGCCATTTTGTGTTTTTTTTAATTATTTGAAATAGCTATTTAGAACTACCATATCAAAATAGCTGTATAGATTTTTTTTATTGGTGGCAAATGCCTTTATTAAGAAAACCAAACTAAAAATACTACAGCTACTATAGCACTAAAGAACACTTTTATTAACCACAGATCGGCCACAAGCCAATCTACAGAAAATCCATGTGCTCCAAACCACTGTCAGATGGCAGAGTGCCCAGAATGAAGAATGCTCGCAGCATTACCACGTTGAATGACAGTTTGTGTAGGGGAATTTTGCTGTGTGTTGACGTGTTTTGTTGAGAGTGTAGACCAAAAAAGGAGCTGGAGACGCGGCTTTATACGTTGGGTCAAATAAACCCCACCATTATGGTCACACGTCGCCTCGAATTTTCTTTGTTTTTCGACGTATGTATAATCTGTACCCCGAGTGCATAATATTATATTATAATGTTTATAATATAAATTTGTGCGCTCTAGCCAAGTCCGTCGAACGACTCGGCGAGTCATTGGCCGCATAGTGTAGATATAGCATTATTAGGCAATGAAAAAAGGTGATATTGCGTAGACAGAGAAAGAACTATAGACTTTGGGATGTGTTCTATCTCATTCGCACGAGAAAGAGAACAACTTATGCGAAAGCTGTGTAAAAGAAAGAAATAGAATGATGCTATTTTTTGTTTCATACAGCGTGCCGCTTTTTTCGTGTTTCGCAAAGTAGTTTGCGGAAAGGCGGGGAAATTTCGAACCTGAAGGACGTGGTTTTTCTTGCTCTAATTTTATTATTAAGATTTTGGAGATTATTCAGTCTTAATTTGTGTAAATATAGTTGTATTTATTGTATTTTTTTATAACTTATTAGTGTGTATAGTCTAAACTGCTTAGGGTAAGTTTTTAATTACTTTTTCTTGATGGGCGACCCGCCGGATGACCCGGGTGGGACTATGATGGCTTCCATCATAGTTCCACCGGCTGTTAATTTTGTAACTATTGCCTCTAGTGAATCTGGGATGGACACGGATGGGTCCCTGGTTCACAAATCTGTAAAAAGAAGCCGTTCGCACAAATGCAAGAATAAAAAAAAGAAGCGCCATACTTTGGACAGGACGACATCCGAGTCTCATTGCTCTTGCTCTGATCATGAAATAATTAAAGAGAATGAATTTGCGATACCATCTGTCATGCCAAAATCTACTACAAAACCATCTGATGAGAACAAGAGCAATAATTCTAAGGATGTGGATGCGTCTTCTCCCCAGGGTCACGGTGCACAGGTTTTTTCATCAGTTGCTAGGACTCAATTTGACTCAACGGATGTGGCGCCTTATGTCGTCCACGTTCAACGCACCCAGCTGAATCCTAATGATTCCACAATTTTACACCCTTTGGCTTTTGGAAGATTTCTGAAAAGTGGCTCTTTTAATAACGTTATTAATGGTAGTTTGAAACGACTGGGTCGGAATAGGGTATCCATTGCTTTCTCCAATTATATAGATGCAAATGCATTCATCAGTCACAAGATCCTTGCTGAGAACAACTTTAAAGCATTCATCCCTTCTTTTGCTGTGACCCGTATGGGCATAGTCAGAGGTGTTCCAACTGAATGGTCTTTAGAAGAAGTAATTGAGAATATATCTGTCCCATTTGGTTGTGGCAAAATTCTTAAGGCGCGTAGATTAAATTTCAAAGTTATGATTGATGGTACACCAACCTGGAAGCCGACCCAAACTATAGTTTTAACGTTCGATGGACATATTCTGCCGAAAAGAATTTTCATGTGTTTCAATGCTCTGCCTGTGGACATTTATACATTTCCAACTATACAGTGCTTTAACTGTTGTAGATATGGTCATACTAAGATTCAGTGTAGATCAAAGCCTCGATGCTACAAATGTGGTAAAGAGCACACAGGAGAATCTTGCGGGGTTGATGAGGATTGTGTCTCATGCTGCCTATGTGGTGGAGTACACTATGCCATCAGCAAAACATGCCCTGAGATGTCTAGACAAAAACAAATTAAAACAACAATGGCCCATAACTGCATCTCATATGCTGAGGCAATAAAATTGCACCCCACAGTGTCTCGTCCTTATTCAGAGGTTGCAGCTACTCCAATTGACCAAACCCCTAAGGTAAACTTTTCCCCCCATCACCCGACTACATCATACAGGAAAACTGTAATAAGTAAACCTAAGCCTCTGCCTAAATTAGGTAAAGGTTATGACCATGTTGCTCATAGATCATTAACTAAGGATTATGACCCTCCTTCTCCATCAAATGGCTGTGCTTTCAGCACTGATAATGATTCCTCAACTCAATCAATTTCTCAAATAATTTCAATGTTACTGAATTTATTACTTCAATCTAATATTATTAAACCGAACTACGCTGCCTCAATAGTTGATATAATTACAAAAACTTTAACTTTTAATAATGGCTCACCAAACTGCAATCCAGTGGAATTGTCGCAGTGTCCGGAGCAAGAAAAGTGATCTGATACACATTATAAATCAATATAAACCTTTCATATTAGCATTGGCAGAAACCTGGCTTTTACCAGGCTCTGTCTTTAATATCCGTGGCTTCTCCTGCCTCCGTGATGATCGTCCGGATGGGCATGGAGGAGCTGCCCTTTTTGTAAATAATTCTTGTATATATACCCTTCTTCCTTTGCCTTCCTATGATAATTTTTCTATAGTAGCTGTTAAAATAAGTAATATATCTTATATTTCTGTATATATTCCTCATCCAAATTATATAGTTTTACAGGAAATTAAATCTATCCTATCCAATCTTCCAAAACCATTTGTAGTAATGGGAGATTTTAATATTCAACATTGTTCCTGGGGTAGCTCTATTTCCAGCTCATATGGAGAGGAGTTATTAGATATTTTGGATAATTTAAACCTTTGCATGCTCAATACAGGTACACCCACTCGTAGGACAGATCCATCTCAGAATATCAGTGCTATAGACCTCACAATTTGTTCACCTCAATTAGCTTCCTCTTTTACCTGGCAGGTTCTTAATTCTACATATGGTAGTGATCATTTCCCTATACTCATAAATTTTTCAGAAATGAACACACCATTTAGGCCTTCTCGCACTCCAAGATTTAAATTTATTATTAAAGAAAAGAAGTGGAGCTCTTTTATGGCAGCTGTTGAAGACAAAGTTGATTCTCTTCCCCCTGCTTCTCAGGAGGTTTCCATTCGGGCGAATGCTTTTACTAAAATTATTGATGAAGTTGCATGTAATACATTTCCCATAAAAAATTCAATGTCTGGTAAGATTCCTTCTCCACCATGGTGGGATGAGGACTGTAGTTTAGCTATTAGAAAGAGAAAAGAGGCTGAAATAAAGTACAATTCTGATATGAGCGATGAAAATTTTGATTCTTTAATAAATATTATAAAGGAAACAAAAAAGCTTCTTAAAAATAAGAGATTCAATGGCTGGAAACAATACTGTGGTTCTCTTTCTCCAAACACTAAACCGTCTGTAGTTTGGCGTAATATTAGAAGGTTTAGATCGGCTATGGTATCTTCATCTGACTCTCCATCACTAGATCCGTCATTATCTGAAATTTTTTTAGATCAACTAGCTCCACCCACTGTTCCACACAAAGATTTAGTCACTAATTATATTCCTCCATCAGTTCCCTCCTGTGAGCATGGTCTTGGTGCTCTGTTTTCTATGGACGAGTTAAAAGGAGTTTTATCTGTAATCAAAGATACTGCACCCGGCGAGGACGGTTTACCGTATTGTTTCTTTTCGAATCTTGGAGAAAAAGCACTTTCATATTATCTGTCAGTTGTCAATAGTGTTTTAATGACAGGTGACATTCCGATTAATTGGAAATGTCAAATAGTGTTGCCAATTAAAAAACCCAATAAACCAGCTAGCGAAATCTCTTCATATCGACCAATAGCCTTGTCACCAGTCATTATTACAATTGCTCTCCTCTCCTTGCACGGTTGTCTGGAAGAGATCGCTATTAGCGATAAGACCGCCAATTGTAACACTTAGTTTTTTATATAGTAGTTCTAAGTTTGTTTTTGTACTTTTTTGTGTTTCAATAAAGAATTATCTATCTATCTATCTATCTATTATGAAAATAATGGAGCATCTCGTGAAAAATAGACTCGAGTGGTATATTGAAACCCAAGGGAAATTATCGCATAGTCAATTTGGTTTCCGTAAGAATAAAAGTACCCTTGATAGCATAGCTGTGTTTACAACTGACATAAGAATAGCATTTTCACTCAATCAATCGGTTGTAGCAGCCTTCTTAGATATACATGCCGCCTATGATAATGTTTTAATAGAAACTTTAAAAGAAAAGTTAATAAACTTTAATATTCCCCACATAATAGTTAATTTTATTTCTAACATGTTAGCTGGCAGAAAAATAAAGCTAGACGCCTCCGATTGTCACAGAATAGCCTGGAAAGGACTTCCTCAAGGCTCAGTGCTCAGCCCGCTACTATATAATATATACACCCACGACTTAGAGCCATCATTATTTGCGGAAGTCAATGTACTTCAGTATGCGGATGACCTTCTTTTATATACTACTGATACCTCATTTGAATTAGCCTCCAGAAGAATCACATCCGGTCTAGGTAATTTAAAAGTGTGGCTGGATAAAAACGGTCTGGAACTTTCTGCTATCAAAAGTTGTATTGTGCCATTTTCCAGGAAACGATTGATACCTACGTTCGAAATAAAATATGATAATATTATAATCCCTGTCTTATCACAAACAAAATTCTTAGGGGTAGTTTTAGATAGCAAACTTTCCGGACTTCCACATTGTGAATATGTGGTAGAAAAATGCGAAAAATCACTAAATATTATGCGATGCCTATCGGGTGTTTGGTGGGGACAGTGGCGGATTTGCCCTAAGGCCCAGTAGGCCCGGGCCTAGAGCGGCCAGATATTAGGGGCGGCCAATCGTGACAAAAAAAATCACTGTTGACAAGAAATAACTAAAAGTACGTAAATATTTTAAAGGCTTCAAGGGGCCATGGGTTTTTCTCGGCGGCTCTGCTCTATAATAAGAATATTTATTTTCTCACCGCTCAGAACACATCTTTTGTAGCCTGAAATATAAAATTTTCTCGTTTTATTATAAATAGAATATTATGTATTTTGCTCACCACTCAGAACGAGCTCATTGCACACAGTACCGGCGTTAGGGTGGGGCCCGGTTTGGCGACCGCCCAGGGCGCCGGATAAATGGGGCGCCCCATTCGTTCTGAAAAATTCAATATTCTCAGTGCTCGTAGCAAGCTGCTCGCGCTTTTATAAGAACATTTAGTTTCTTTGCCACTCGAAGGAAGATAAACGCACATCATTCGTGCTGAAAAATTCAAAATTTTCTCGGCGCTCGCAGCGAGCTGCTCGCGCTTTTATAAATGAGAAAATTTACTTTCTTTGCCATTCGAAGCAAGATAAACGCACATAATTCGTGCTGGAAAATTCAAATTTTTTTCGGCGCTCTCAGCGAGTTACTCGCGCTTTTATAAATAAGGACATTTAGTTTCTTTGCCACTCGAAGCTAGCTAAACGCACATCATTCGTGCTGTCAAATATCTAAATTTTCTCGGCGCTCGCAGCGAGCTGCTCGCGCTTTTATAAATAAGAATATTTATTTAGTTTCTTTGCCACTCGGAGCAAGCTAAACGCACAACATTCGTGCTGAAAAATTCAGAATTTTCTCGGCGCTCGCAGCGAGCTGCTCGCGCTTTTTTAAATGAGAACATTTACTTTCTTTGCCACTCGAAGCAAGCTTAACGCACATCATTCGTGCTGAAAAATTCAAAATTTTCTCGGCGCTCGCGCTTTTATAAATAAGGACATTTAGTTTCTTTGCCACTCGAAGCAAGCTAAACGCACATCATTCGTGTTGAACAAATCTAAATTTTCGCGGCGCTCGCAGCGAGCTGCTCGCGCTTTTATAAATAAGAATACTTATTTAGTTTCTTTGCCGCTCGGAGCAAGCTAAACGCACATCATTCGTGCTGAAAAATTCAAAATTTTCTCGGAACTCGCAGCAAGCTGGAAAGGTGGATTTTTTTCTAGATACGCCCATGATTTTGCCCATCGGAATCGGCCCAGAAAAAAATCCTGGAATTTTTTCCTTATTAGTATGGGTTTGAATTGCTTTTTAGGGGGCGCCGTAGAAATCTCGCCCAGGGCGCTTGTAATGTTAAAACCGGCTCTGATTGCACATCTTTTGTAGTCTGAAACGTAAAATTTTCTCGGCATTACAAGGTTTTTAAAATTTTATTCTATTCGGAACGAGTTTAACGCACACGTTCTTGTCAGAGATATAACATTTCCTATTTTGGAGATTCAAATTGTAGGTAAACGTTGAAATGTACAAACCTACCTTGTTCACAAGAAAAAAAATTCTGGATCCGCCACTGTTTAAGGAGTAAGTAGGAGTAGACATGTTATATACGACGTAGGTGCAGGTATTACATGGACTGGGGCCTAGGGCGGCCTAGACTGTAAATCCGCCACTGGGTGGGGAGCTCATCCTTTTTCTATGAAGCTTCTATACAATGCTTTAATAAGGAGTAATCTGGATTATGGAAGTTTTTTGCTAGAGCCTGGTAACGTGTCTGGATTTAAGAAATTAGATGGTATTCAATCTAAGGCTCTTCGAATTGTTACCGGTGCTATGAGATCCAGCCCGATCAATGCCCTGCAGGTTGAATGTGTTGATCCTCCACTGAATCTTAGACGGCAATTCTTAGCAGATAGGCTCTTCTATCGTATCTTCCAAACATCAAACCATCCTCTCACTTATAAGCTTACTCATTTGTCTCAGTTAATACCAATGTCAAATTATTGGTTACACAAGAATCCTCCGTGCCTAGTAATAAGTTTACAAAAACACAATACGTTGTTAGCTCCTACTTATCAATCTTCTAATCTCTCCCTGTTTTCTTGTAAATTCCAGGCTTTAACTTTGTCTCCGGAAATTTATTTTAATTTAAGTATTACTAAAAATATTAATAGTTCCAATTCAGAATTTAATTCTATAGTGGGCATTAAGTGGCCGGGTTGGCATTATTTATATACTGATGCCTCTAAACATTCTCAGCTTGGATGCGTAGGCGTTGGGGTATATCACCACAATTTTCGAATAACTCAACAAATCAAATGTCCTCCTGAAACTTCAGTTTACACTGGTGAAAGCATTGGCTTATTGAAAGCTTTAGAATATGTTAAGATTGCTAAACTTAATAAAGTGGTAATATTTACAGACTCGTTGAGTTCTTTGCAAGGTCTAAAAAGATATCCTTTTAGAGCAAAACCTTTTACTCCTCTCATTGCCAAAATGAGAGAAATTCTTTTTGAATATTGGTTAAAAAATATTACTATTGTTTTTGCCTGGGTCCCGAGTCATTGTGGTATCATAGGGAATGAAAAGGCAGATGTTCTAGCTAATGGGGCGATTGAATGTGGCGACATATTTCCATACGTAAATTACTGTTATGATTTGGCTGCTATTCCAAGGTTCCGGCTCATGGACTCGTGGAGTGCGGCTTGGGAGGCAATAAGCAATGTAAAAGGCAGATTCTACTATAGTTTACAACCAGACATACCTAAGAAACCGTGGTTCTTCGGTTTGAAGCTTGGAAAGATGGTAACATCCATCATTATCAGAATGAGGCTGGGCCATGTTTGTACACCAGCTCATCTTTCCAGGCTTCGGATTGTAAACAGCCCGGAATGCCAGTGTGGGTGTGACTTTGCGGATTTGAACCATCTATTTTTCTCCTGTCCAAATTACAATTCTGCCGCTTTCCTCTCTGACCTCCAATCATCTGACATCCCGTTTCCTGTAAATATTTCCTATCTGTTAAGTGATTTTAAAACATATCATATTTTATCATTATATATTATTAATAATAATATTAATATATAAATTTATTTCAAATATTATATATTTCTTAAATTTTAAATAATAATGTATTTTTTTTTAAATAATCTAAAGATAAGTTTTAATAATTGTATATAATTAAAAGTGATGTGAATATTTTATGTATTAATGGCATTTTATGAAATATTTAACTGAATCCTCTCCTGATCCCTTTTCCAAATTCCGATCCTAAATCTATTATAATATTTTTCGCGTGTATACTTTTCCCGTTTTTACTAAAAAGCAGTTACATAACTATCACACAAGTTTTAACATGAGAAAATCGCATCGACTTGATAGTGGCAAATGCATAAGTCGTGTGGCGCCAGACTCCTGTGGAGTAGAAGAGAAAAAAAAAAAAAAAAAAAAAAAGTAGTTTGCGAAACAAATTTTGACAGCTAGCTGCAAAATATTGTAGTCGTCTTGATTAAAATATAAATTACTGATTTTCAGCAAAGATTTTTTTAATGAAATTACTTGTAAACGATAAAGACTGAATATATCTACAATTTAGGTTAAAAAATGGTGCGGTGTAGCGTGATAGGGTGTAAAAGTGATAGTGAAAAGAAAATGTTCGGATTGTCTTTTCATTCGTAAGTATTATACTATTTTTTTAATACAAGCATTTCGTAACAAAATTTTAATCATTAGTAATTGTGTTGTATGCACTCTAGACGTAACTTAGGCTTTATAAAAAGCTTAAATATAAAAAATAATTATTATTATAACCTCAAAACTGAAAACGCTTGTGTTGCCAACTTTTTTTATAAATATAAGACATTCATTGAAAAATAATGGCTTGACTTATTATTTATAATGTATATAGTAGTCAACTCGAACACGAGGGTGTGCTATCGGCCGTCTGAAAAAACCGTAGACAGAGGAAACTAAAACAATAAAGATAAAATAAAAAAAAGATGTTTTGACTAAGTTTTTTGGTCCATGAAGTCATAAAAATCCGTAATAAATATGATTAAATTTACATCAGGTATTAAAAATACCCAGGACTACCTTTTTTTTGCCCTTGTCAATATCCCTATTCATAACAATAATTGACTTGAACGAGTGGCTGGGGCCCTGGCTTCCTGTCACATGTGGCGCAGTGGCGCAGATAGTGGCTTGTGGGTCGTACACTAGCATTTAGAATTTTTGGATTGAGTGCTTTTCACGAAAGGAGTCCCGCGAAATTTAAAGGAACTAAATAGGTATTTCTACGTTTTTTACCTCAACGACGTTTTTTTATTTATAAGTAGTATTTAAATCATTGCTTAATAGTTAGGTGATGTAAATACTTTTTCATAGTTGGTTTAATCTTAAATACATATATAAAATATTGAAGAAATAAATGCTTGTAAATAAACAAGTGAAATTTAAAAAAAAAAACTTAATAAAAACAAGCTTTTATTATTATTATTACCATCTAGCACCAAAGTATTCGCCAAGACGAATCAAATGAGCCCAAACTCGATAGGGTTGCGTCGTTTAATTACGGAGTTCCTATGGCCACCTTCCAGTTCTATCATCAGATCAGCTCCTCGTCATAATAATATTGCATTGTCATCCGATTTATATATGGTTGCAAAATTTCAGCTCTATCGGAAACCGGGAGTGGATCTAATTAAATTCGCAAGATTTGATTACAGACAGACAGACAACAGACAGGTGAAAGTAAATAAAAGCTTACAATAAAAAGGTTATCTCTTAAAATTATAAATTATAACCAAATACCATCCCATATAAAAAATGTAGACTCATTTCCCGTGTTTAAAAAACAGCTTACATAATATCTTACCTCTATATTGTACCAACGAGTTATATATTGTAGAAAATAAATTTCTTATATGTGTAACTCAAACATTTAAAATTATAGGAATATGTATATTTGAATTTATCTCATATATTTTGTATCATGGCAAATATCGTTGATAATATTATAACCTTCCTGACCTGAAAATTATCTTTGTTTTTGAAACGAAGTATAGTAACTACCTTTTTTCCCCCAGGAAAATGCGTTACCCGCGCATTGTCACCCAGCGCCGAGGGGCGCAGGGTGGTATGTGGGACCCCCCGTCGAAGATGTGTGTGGCGAGGATAACCATTAAAAAACATGGGGGTGTTCCTGCGGAATGCCATATCACCGGGGCTGCGGGTACACCGAAGCACTCGTCCGCGGCAACTAATAATATCTACCCTATCTTGTAATCTTATTATTTAAGTTTTATTTAACTTGACGACTAACGAAATAATAATTGTTATGTACCAAAGTGTGTCTTTGTTGATAATTATTGATAATAAAGATCTTTAAAACCTCAACCTTATCTCTTACCATTAGGATAAAGTCTAACTCACAGAGTACATTTTATATATAGTAAGTCTACCTCGTATTTTACTTAATAAATGGTTAGGTACTTATTTCTAAAAAATAAAGGAACATGCACAAATTTTGGTTTAATTTTCTTCGTATGGTAACCCGAAATATGGTGACGTAATATTTCTTGTCCCTTTTAGCGGCACGCTTTGTGATAGTCTACAGTATTATCCGTTTACGTGATATTGTTTTTGATATTGTCTATGGTTTTATAATGTTATCAAGCTGTCAGCTGTCAAAAAATCGAGAAAATTTTGATAATAAAACATTAAACATAGTTTTATTTTGTAAAAGCCAGCAATAAATTCTTAATAGAGAGTTGAAATTATAACTTGGGCAGTAGCAGTTATTTGGAAAAAAATAATTTATGTGATTACCAAATGGTAATGGTTCATGCTTCTTGGTACAGCATACTTACATTGGTAATTATAAAACCTCTTTAAATACTTAAATATTTATTACCAGCTGTACTGTAGACTATGTGTTGTTCCAGGGTCTTACTCTATACAAAATTTCAGCTCAATAGGTCCACCCGTTTAGGCGTGAATGAGTAACATCCAGACATCCATACATTCTCACAACTTTCATATATATATATATATATATTATAAGTAAGACTAGTACGATTGTAAGTGTTGTTACTGTACTTGCCGCACGGTAATTATTGGAACCCGTGATATTTCATTTTATATTAAAAAAAAGCATTTGTAATTTTGTACTCTATAAACTTTGTAGTGTCTTTTGATACCATACTTTGATATTGTCGTAGACATTAGTGGGTGTTATTTGGGTTCACGTGATCTACCTGAGCTGGAAGCTGTCACAGAGACAGCACAATGCCGCTCACAGCTGATGTGGCTGCTCAACAAGTGCAGGTAAATTGATCTAGAATTTTTTCTTTTTAAAGGTATAAATATTTATTATAAACTCACTTTGCCTACATGTAGAAATAATAGATATTGTTCCTTAGTGTAGGCCCACATGTAAAACCACCATATTATTCCAAATTTCAATTCAATGTTCAGTTGGACCTAAGTGCACTGTTAGAGTAAAATCACAAATATTATAGATTGTGTGGCCAACCTCGACTTTCAGTTTCAATTTGCCAAGATTACTACAAGGTCTGCAACATGACCTAAAACATGTAGCCTCTATGTAATGAAATATTTAATGCCTAGTTTTCTGGTTTAATACTTGAACTAGCTCATGCTAGCTGCTTGCTCTTAGCTAGGAATCCTTTCTTAGGGGACTTAGATACTAAACTAGTCTGTGTGCCAAATTTCAATCCAATCTGTTAATAGCAATAATTAGTCATGTTTTTCATTACTTATTCACAGGAACGCCTCAGATCACTTCACAGATTAGTGTATGATGTAGAGGCAGAAAGAGGTCGTAATGAGCAGTGCATAGATGCTATACTCAGAGCTGAGAAGGCCGCAGAGTCTCCACCAGCCAATGATGACTCATCTGGCTCTTCACAACAGGTTACTCAGTTTTATTTGTTTGGGTCAAATCACCTCTTGGCGACACGGTTTTGTCCAGTGGGTGGCAACTAGTCATGGCGAAGGTCTACCACCAGCACAGCAAGTGGAAAAAACCGTACATGACTAATTATAATAGTCATTGGTGTGGGACTTGGATTTGAACTCTGTGATCAGAACTACCTACATCTGTATCACTAATTGAATTTTTACCTCCTTACTGTAATTTTTCTGCAATTTAAGTATGTGATTGTGCGTTTATGTTTTTCCAAATATTAACATTTACTCAGTATCAATTATTATTTTCAATTCGTTATAGCAAACTCAGCTGAAAAACGCATATAAAGCAGGTCTAGCTGCTGCTGAACAGGAAGAAAGGCTATTACGCGCTGCTCTCTCGAGGATTTACGAAATACGGACTATCAAGAACGAGAGGAGGATTCAGGTAACATTTTAGCATTTGATTTTGATTATTTTGATTCACCTTGACAAGAACTTTGGTGCTAGATGATTATAATAAAAAGGTTATTGGGAAAAAATAATTTATGTGATTACCAAATGGTAATGGTTCATGCTTCTTGGTACAGCATACTTACATTGGTAATTATAAAACCTCTATAATAATAATGCAAAAATCACCAGACTATCGAAATTTACTAACAAAGCGAGTTTTCAGGCCTACGAGACACTTTGTTCGCACTAGTTTCGCAAAAAGACTGTCAAAATTCATGTTACCCTATATTTACCAAACAGTAATGAAACATATCGACTTTAAAAACTGTACTACCCATCAAGCTAAGAATAAAATCAATAATTGGCTGCTCTCAATATCCTATTCCGACACAGAAAGTTTATTAAAAATATTAAAATAACATGTAAAAAGCATTCAGAGCTCAAGCAATTTACACATTTTTTCTAGCTTAGGTTAAGTACTAACATTGTATTTCGTAATTTACCAAATTTTGTCGTCGAACTTTCTGTTAACTTTTATAACTGTAGACCTGGTTAATGATAACTGTTAGGAACCCACGAGACAGGCTTTGGCCTAGTGTGGGCTCCATACATTATTGTAAAGCTAACTTTGGTAAATAAATGAATTTTTGGTAAATAAATACTTAAATATTTATTACCAGCGGTTTTACCTGCTGTACTGGAGACTATGTGTTGTTCCAGGGTTTTAGCTATCTCTATACCGAATTGCAGCTCAATCGGCTAACCCGTTTAGGCGTAATAATAAAAAAGCTTGTTATTTGAAAGTTTTTTTTAAATTTGACTTGTATAAAAAATAAAATAAATAATAATAAAATTCATTTATTTACCAAAGTTAGCTTTACAATAATGTATGTTTACCAATGGAGCCCACACTAGGCCAAAGCCTGTCTCGTCTGTCGATCTGTTTATGTTCACCATAACATAACACCATAATTCTTTAAGTAATACGTGGAATACGTTATGGGTTTGCTTGTTAAAATAATGTAGTAATAAGATAAAGATATAATATAGTACATAAGCAAACCTTGTTTTCCCAAATAAATAAATAAAAAAATGTTCAGGCACGTCACGCCGGCAACAAGGAGACGATCGGTTGCGGAGCTCTAATGAAGATGCTACTGAGCGCGGCGCAGACGCTGCCTCTGCACGTGGGTCGAGCGGGCGAGCGCGCGCCGCCCCTGTGCGGCGCCGTGCCCGCCGACCCGGCGCACACGGCGCGCCCCGGGGACGCCGTCGCGGCGCTCGTGCGGGGGGCTGACAACGAGGAGAACTGGATACTGGCTGAGGTACCTATAAACTAGATTTTTGAAGTGAAAACTTCTTTAGCGGCGCTGAGCACTTTTTTGTATGGGTAAAAACTTTCAAACTCGCGTCAGGGTCACGTGATGCTGATCGAAAAAGCGTAAGATCGAGGGGAAGGGAGAGGAACTAGTATCTCCCACTCTTTCTACCGTGCCTGAGTGTGCTGCTCTGTTTAGGCGGCAGAGGGGGCTTAGACAAGCGCGCGCCCGGTATTTTTTTTTATATTTTATATTTATATTTTTTTATTAGACACTTAAATAGGTTCGAATCAAAACTGTTTGTTTCTTACTTCAGTTATCATAAACCAATTGTATCAGTTGTAAAAATTTGCGATGATGATTCTGATAATAACGATGGTGTAAAAGTCGTCGAAATTATGGATGGAAGTTGATTTTTCTGAGAGATAAAATTAAATGTTATATATAAATAACGATATAATATTATAAATAACAACATATAAATTGTCATATTTGTGTACGATAGCGCAATAAATAAACATTGTATTCTACCTCATAAATGATAGTATTTTTATACTTATAATTAAACACAACGTTAATATTGAAGTTTTCACTTCTGCCGGCACTCCCGGAGTGCTATTTTTTTTTACATACTTCTGTTTAACTTGTTATATATAGGAGACTAATGATAGTTGAATTTTTAAAAATATATATTATATTGAAGGGCTTTGTCGAATGATCAACTTCACCACCCTATTGGAACACAACACACACGAAGGGGTACAATACAGTACAATACTCGTTAACCCATCATCACAGCCAAGTATTATACTGACACGGTTTGAAGTTTGGCTGTCAAGGAGACGATCGGTTGTGGCGCGCTAATGAAGCCCCCCCATGCCTAACATCGTATTATATGTACACGTGGTACACATACATTGTTACTGAAGATTAGAAAACTGATAGAACTTGAAAACAAATTGCGGCATCCCTAGT
Source organism: Hemithea aestivaria (assembly GCA_947507615.1). NCBI lineage: Eukaryota > Metazoa > Arthropoda > Insecta > Lepidoptera > Geometridae > Hemithea > Hemithea aestivaria. The sequence continues at coordinate 9,270,468 of OX382339.1, read as the reverse complement.
GTGATAAGGCCAGGAAGATGATATCTGTTTCATATCCAGGTGGTGAGCTGGCTTCCTGCTCAAGGCAAGTACGAGGTGGATGACATAGACGAGGAGCAGAAGAACCGGCACGTGCTGAGCAAGCGGCGCGTGGTGCCGTTACCGCTGATGCGAGCTGAACCGCGGACCGACGAACCCGCGCTCTTCCCCAAGGGAGCCCTCGTCATGGCATTATACCCGCAGACCACGTGCTTCTATAGAGCTGTCGTTAATACACTGCCACAGAGTGCTGCCGACCCTTATGAAGTCCTGTTTGAGGTTGGTTCCTACTAATATAAGAGACAACAGATGCGCTCTTTCCCAAGGGGGCCCTCGTCATGGCACTGTACCCGCAGACCACGTGCTTCTATAGAGCTGTGGTTAATACACTGCCGACCCTTATGAAGTGCTGTTTGAGGTTGGTTGATAAGTTGGTTGCCTGGAAGAGAACGCTTTTAGCGATAAGGCCGCACATTGTGGGACAATCCTACATAGTATATTAATATTATAAACGTGACGTCCAAAAGATGGTTGCCTAGAAGAGATCGCTTTAAGCAATAAGGCTGCACATTGTGGGACAATCCTACTAATATTATAAACGTGAATTTGTAAGAATGTTGTTACTCTTTCACACTTAAACGGGTGGACCGATTGAGCTGAAATTTGGAATAGAGGAAGCTCAAACTCTGGAATAACATATAGGTTATTGCTGTGCGGGTAAAACTGCTGGACGCAGCTCGTATGTTATATATGAAGCTACTACTACCTTCTGCTGCGTTTGTACTTTTTAAACGGTTTTATTTAGCTCACTCCGTTTGTTTTCTTGGGTCAAATTTAGTAATTGAAATTTCACCCTCTTCCTGTCAACCGATTGATCTGAAATTTGGTATACGCGTTTGGTTTTGGTGACAATACAATTATGTACATTCAATATTATTGTAAAACCAAGATGGCCGCCGCTAGAAAATGGCGGATAACGTATTTTTTTTAAATCCTATCAATATGGGTATCAATTGAAAGGGCTTGATAAGTAGAATACAGTGCACTATAAAAAATTAAAATCCAAGATGGCCGCCGCTACAAAATGGCGGATAACCAATTTTTTTTTAATCCCATCAATATGGGTATCAAATAAAAGGGCTTGACAAGTAGAATACATTGTACTAAAAAGCCTAAAAATAAAAAAAGTAAAAAAAATATTTTAAGTTAAACGGTTTTATTGTAAACATGTACTAAAAGCTAAAAAATAAAATCGTGAGGCACGTCAAATATCTTAAATCTATGAACATTTTCACTGATATTGTAGATATTTGACGTGCCTCACGATTTTATTTTTTAGCTTTTAGTACATGTTTACAATAAAACCGTTTAACTTAAAATATTTTTTTTACTTTTTTTTGTTATATTCCACAATAAAGAGTATTTCAATTTTTTCCTATAGTTTTATAGGTTTTTTTTCCTATAAAACTCTTTTGATTGGTTCCATTCTCCCCCAGGATTCATCATACGCCGACGGGTATTCGCCCCCGGAGCGCGTGGCTCAGCGCTACGTGATCGCGATCAAGGAAGGCAAGGGGCGCGCCACCTGACACACATCGCGACCGCCAAACAGCGATGTCTCCTCAGACTCTACTTATGACCCTTAATACTGATGCATAAGGGCGAATTTTGCTTGTCTTGAGATGCCGCGTGCATGTAAAATAGTAGTATTCTTATTTATAAGCCAGGTTCATTAAGACGCATTAAAGTAACGATCGTTTATGTAAATCTTAATGCAATAACTACATCGACCCGGCTTAAATTGGCAAACTGCAATGATTGTCATAGGGTTATGAAATGGCTATTTGCTAGAAAGTAACGAAAAAGTTGCCAGTCCCACAGTAGTAGTGCTCAGTCCTGTAAAGTGCGTCTATTGTGTACAATGAGTATACTATCTTAGCATAGGAACGCACTAGCGGTTAACCGCGAGTTTCTGGTTTGATATGAAACCGCATAGGCGGTTGAAAGGCGTCCTACAGGCGGTTGCATTTTAAACCAGAACCGCGCGGTTAAACGCTAGTGCGTAGAAGAGCTTAGTCAGTGCTTTGGTAAAAATATGCCAGGCGAAATCTGGGAATGTTAATTCCCGAGTTCATAACTTACCTAATATTTAGCTGTAACACATTCTAGAACGTAATTTTGCACTGATCTATTTAAATAAATGTAAATAAGTTACTCGTAGTTTTAAATGTAGGTAGGTACTTCACGAAATTTTACTTTTAGTCATAATTGCACTAATCGAAATTTTTTATGTTATGAATACTTATTACTTATTTGTGTAAAGTATAATGATGTCTTTCTGCACTGCATGTTAACAGAAAGACAGTGTTGCACAGATTTCTTGTAAATATTGCTTATATTATAATAGATAAGCACCAATTTCTATGTTTATAAGGTTAGGTCAGATGAATCAATAAAACAATTTCTAGAGTACATACAATGTTTTTATTTTACAAGTACATGATAAATGTTTGTGTCCGAAATATACAATTAATTTTGATTAAAACTTAAAACAAATTGATTTATATCTCTTCTGTGATCACTTATGTCTAAGAATATAAAATTAATGGAAGCAAATAAAATACTCTTCTGCGTTCAGTAAACATTGCGAGGAACTACGGGTAATACACATAATAATATTGTGTAAGACGCAATATCAAAGTGGGATTATTATAAGAAAAAGATTGAATAACACTTATGTTATCACTAACTACGTGGATTACAACATACATTCTTACAAATAAATTAAAACATGTGTTCGTAAACACAAGACATCGCCCACAAACATTTGAACCAATTCATTCCACAGCCTTACGCGACTTGTTTAAAAATAACTTAAATAAATGTTACCAATGAGCAACTTCCAAGTTATGGCATATCAATACTATACATTCGACATAAATTAGAAATGAGATCAATATGCTTCTTTTTGTGAGAATATCTCACGAGGGGCTATTCGCATTCTCTGGACTTATTTTTAGCACCAATTAATAAATAATTTTGGAACAGGTCTACTGCAACTTAATTTTTAACGTCAAAAATTGTATTTTTAGTCAGATTTTAGAGGAAAGACAAGGCTAGAGAGCTAATACAAAGTTTTTTTTGGTACAATTTGAAATGACGTAAAAATGACTAAGAACGTTCATCCTCTCTGCATGGTTTCCAGTGACTGCATATTCTGAAAATTGAGAAAAAAGACTAAGTAAATATGTAATACGGGTTCGCGTATCGTGTAACATCAGGCGTTTCATGTGAGATAGTCCTAATCTAGCACATGTATAAGGTCCATTACGTATAGAGAAACAAGACAAAGAAAATCTTACAGATACATAATAAGATAGAAAAGGAAATTGAATCTATTGCTCCTGTGTACTTTTGTGAATGTAAGGGATGACAGTTTGACTTGACAGCAAGACAAGTTTACGCAATGTTTGTGCTTGGCCCACAGAATTTTGATTGCTGACAAATTAAAATTGACCACACATTTTTGGATTGTCAGTTGATCTACGTATATAATGCTAGAACTATGCACTTACCAGAGCGCCTGTCGGTCAGTCATGAGTCCGTGCAGTTTCCTGGCGACGCCGACGCCGGCGCCGTATCGGGAGCGTTTGACGACCAACTCTCCGTCCGACGCACGTTTCAGGGCGCCCACTGTGCTGCCCACCTCGCACGATACCAGCGTGTTTATTGCGTGCAAGTCCTGCGAACATGTTAGGGTTATATTTGGGCCGATTTATATGTGCAGATTGGAAAGTCTGTTGGACGACACGACGACCGTTTGTGAGGGTAGCGGTAGGGCTCTACGCGAACTCTATACGTACTACGTACATATGTGCAAGGACGGATCCAGGAGTTTCTTCTCTGGCAAGGTAGAAAGGGGCAAAAATATTATAATTTTTACTACGAAAAGTGTGTGTTTAGCTCGCTCTGAACAGAAAATTGAAATATCTTTAATAATAAGTGCGCGAGCAGCTTGCTGCGAGATTCGAGAAAAAATTATAATCTTGACCATGAAATATGTGCAAAATTCGTAACTCTACAATGGTTGGGGCCCTAAATCCGCCTATGCATATGTGATACCAGAGCAAGGCTTACGGTCCGTGAAAGAAAAAAAAGTTAAGCTTTTTAGCAAAAAATAATAAACCAATGTTAGTATTTATGACTTCGTCGGTTGAAAAGCTCTGCGCGCGGAGTAAGGGGGAGTAAGTCGTTGTGGATAAACGTACGATAAACACTGTCATCCCAGTACATTTAGTTAGCCACAAGCGATTGCGCTTGTCTAGGACACCAGGACTTTTTTCCGAGGCTGATTCCCTATCATATATGAGTATAAGTGGTAGTCTAACCTTAGCAGGGCTCCGGCTGAACCTGTAGGTGAGGTGATGGTGATGGTCCGGTGGCTCGGTGAGTGGCTTCACGTACAGCTGGTGCCGCTCCGACACACGCTGCCCGCCGCGACCCGGCGACCGACCCTCGCACCGACCCGCCGGCAGCGGCGACAAACTCAGCTCCTGGGATGTTATAACACTATTATTCACTTGTCACTAAGTGAAGTAAATTCTTCACTGAACGTTTTATTGACACGGTTTTGTTGCAGTGGCAAGCTAGCGACGGCTGAAGCTTAGTATAGTTTTTTATTTTTTATTTATCTAGAGTACATTAATGATTAGTAATACTCTATTTACAATACAATTTAGCCTACTTAGGCTAATAAGTAATTCACATCTAACTTAAACTGATACATAGTCTTAAACTAAGAATGTGTCCAATAACACTTCTTATTTTGAGTAAAGTAAGTGATAATAATTGACAATACCCCATGGTACAAAATTATAGTCACTGATAGATCTAAAATAACATCTGTACCGTATCTTTTAACAATCAAAAGTTACTACTGAAGAGGATTATTGTTATGTGATGCGGTGCGGCCCGCCGGAATTTTCACTTTATATTATAGCCCTTTTATCAGCAATTTATAAAACTTACATCTTTATTTCTGCCCGTAAACTGGAGAGCGAAACTTTGCATACACTGAACGTAGACTTTATTGTAGAAGTTAATCAAGTCTCCTCTTTCCGCTGGACCTGAAAATTAGAATTGAATTAATCAATTTAGACAACATATTGAAAAATTCCCTTTATAATGTTAGTATGGTCTTTCTTCTTACCTTCTGGCATACTTTGTTTGATCAAAACCATTCTATAAACATGATTATCCGCTAGAGGTCTCTGTCTGTAACATTTCATGATTTCCGCGAATGTTCTCTCTACTTGATTTGCCGAATTGTGCGATACCTAAAAAATCAATAGTTTATTACAACTCCCAATATTTATATTAGGAAGAACTCCAGAATTTATATTCATATTGATTCCACAGGTTTTGCTACAGAAAGAGTCCCTACATTTGAGTACATTTACACATAACTGCAGAACAGTTAGAAGTGGTCTTCTCAGTAATTCTGAATGAATAATCTCATGATATGAAATAGGTGTCTGTCTAATAGTCACACCACGCTTAGAAAAGCTCCAATCACTTGTGGCTAACACCAATAACATGTACTGGGATAATGGTCGTTGTTGGAAAACAAATCATATAACAGTATATTTTTTAATGTTATTCACAAGAGAAAAGGGAGGTATACGTATTCTCTTGAAGCCCAATAAATAGTTACTCACTTTGCATATAACATAGACAGCGCACATGAGTATCTGGTCCAAATGTCTGTCCTTCATGAGGTGAGTTTGTTCCATGATGGAATGTTCGAGGCACGTCCATATTTTGCGCTTGAGCTCTTGGTCGTCAGTCAACCGCAGCCGCGTACATAGATCGTTCATACGAACTACTGCTAGGCTGTAAAACTGCGGAAAAGTATGATTTTTTTTATAAATAAATATGATCTTGACGCAAAGAGAAAAATGCAGCTTCAGCTTAGCAGTGTAACTACGACTACAGATATTCAAGAGAAATTAAATTCTGCGCAGCACTAAGTTGAGCTCATTTAAATATTCGAAGAGCGAGCTGGACTGATTGTCTAATCTTCAATGAACAAGTAAAACTACTAAACAGATTAAACAGAAATCTCGCACAGAGATATTTTAATATAGACGTCCCTCAAGAATTATAGTCCACTAGAATAAATTAAAATGTGGAAAAAGCCGCGAGCTTAATTAGTCCAGAAATATAAGATGTAAAGTCTACTTCACAGTTATTTTCCTAGACTAAGTACTAATTTTCCTGAAGACTGTACCTATCCAACTAGGAAGCTACCAACGTGTGTAACATATTGCAAACATTTTTGCAATATGTATGCAAATTTTAAAGTAACCCTCACCTTTCTGAAGAACAAGATGAGTGAATTGTTGGCTTTTTTCGGTGTGTTTGGTCCAGTGGTGCTTGAGATTACATTTTCGCTCAATGAAGCGTTTTGTGATGGACTGGCTGGTACATTTGGCTCCTGTTTCAGATTGTTTGTTGATACTGAAAAAACAAAATCATTGAGGCTTTTAAGGATATTGTTTAAATACAATCTAAATTAATAAAATATTCTTTTTCCTGTCTTTATCCTACTAGGTAGACTCGGCACAACACGTCTTCCTCTTTCATTCTATTCTGTCATCCGTCATATTATCTTCATTCGCTCCAGTTCATCCAAACAAAATCGAACTTAATTTTTTTTATATCCTATATAATTTTTTTTTTGCTAAGCCCTTTCTTTCATTCTTACCTAAAAGTGATTGTCCAGGTTTGATAGGGTCTTTGAAAAGCTGCTTCTTAGCCTGGTCTGCCATTGGTGTGAGGAATCTGTCAAAACTTGCTGACACTGGCGATTGTAGACCATCTGTAATGAAATATTGAAAATTAGCACTTTGGCTGCTGAAAACATACACGCGTGTGTTTATCTTGGGTGCACCAAACCATTGTTGTACACGCGAAAAGTTAGCGAAATGTCGTAGTCCCAGCTTTACATGACTGCCATAATTTATGGGTAGTTCAATCTTATACTAATATTATAAGCGTGAAAGTTTGTAAAAATGTATGGATGTCTGGATGAATGTTTGTTACACTTTCACGCCTAAACGGGTGGACCGATTGAGCTGAAATTTGGTATAGAGATTGCTTTGACCCTGGAATAACACATAGGCTACAGTACAGCGCGTAAAACCGCCGGCCGCAGCTAGTTATTAAAAGTATTGAAAAGTTCATCTATAAAATCAAAGATAATATGTAGTAAAATATTCAGTGTACATACTCCCAATCCTGCGCATCGGTGATTCCTGCACGTAGACCTGCGCAGACGCAGGCACCTTGGTCTTGCTGAGCTGCTCCCACAGGGGGCTGTCTGACGTCCACACTAACGACTCTAATACTTCCTCTTCAACCTGATGGCAAAATATGATGATTATTGTATTAGAAGTGATGAAATACTTCGATAGTAGGCAATATCTAATTAAACAGTATATTAGAATAAATGATGAACGGTGCGGTCGCCAGTTCTTTTGCTTGAACTTGGCTTGACACGCTACCGCGTCTAGATATACTTAGGTAGTTGGTTATCCACTTTTTATATTTACTTAGATTAATTATAATTATGTAAATTATTTATTTACTATTTTTATTTCCAAGTAATAACAACGCCAAAGTCTCGTATTTTTAATAAGGTATACAATTTGTAAAGTTAGGGCGAGTAAAGTAGCTTTACATGATATGACTATAATGACTTCCTAGAAGCGGTTGAACTCAAGGTCGCCCGGATTCGCATCGAGGTCGGTAGGGTTCGGTAGGCAGCAAGGTGCCGAATAGACGTTATTATTGTGAATTACTCAAAATATCAAAAATAATTAAATACTTTGTGATATTTTTACAAATTCACAACCATTATTCGGAAGCTTACTGCATAAAAACGGCTATTCGGCACCTCGCTGCTTCCCGATTCCTGTCGAACGGGACGCAAACTCGCGCGAGCTTGAGTGCGACCGCTTTTAGGGAGTCAAAATACTGTATATCTCTTTACCGTGCTTGCGGGTTGTACTTTTAAAAACTCAATAGTGTTATTAGTGTTCTCACCGCATTCAAATGTTTGACGACATCCCGGCTGAGTTTATCCACGACCGCCTGGACAACCAGCTCGATGACCTTATAGAAGTGGAAGGCGCTGAGGCCGTACATCTGCAGCACGCGCGGCAGCTTCATGGAGTGTGTGCCGTACGCGTGTAGCACTACTTCTGTACAACACGCGTACACTGCTAGTTGGTATGTCTCTTGTGATAGCAACATCTGGGGATATAAAGGAATTTGTTTAACTCTAGAAATCAATTAAAATGTTCAGACCGACGTCTCTTCAGTCTGCTCGTGACCTCGGTTCTTGCAACAGAATCAAAACGTTGAGGTTGGTTTTATTGTGTTTGTAAAACTAGCATTAAATACCTATGCTATAAGTTAGTCGGGCTGTGGGTTAATTATATATAATTAATATGAGTTTAAATTGCGGAAGTTTAAAATGTTTTAAATTGAAATGTTGCCATTTACTAACACATGATGTCCAGTGAAGCCAGGTAGAGAATGGTTATAAAGGACTCGTTCATAAGAGTGCGTATTACCGAAGGTGTTTGTTTTCCTTATAGGTTAGGCTGTGGCTAGTTAACACAGACTGGACAAAATCGTGTCGCCAAGCGGTCTGCAATTATGACTGTACCGGCATGATGTTCAGCCAAGGAGAGATGTATCCCGCCTTATAGGTTTAGTCTTCTAGAAGCATCGGCGCTTAACATCACGATAGATCGACTAATAGACCTATAATTATGTATAAAAAAAGTTTAAAAACTCTTTACTTTTAGTTCCAACACCCTTACCTGTAAAGAAACATTAGGCTTCTTCCTATGCTCCTCCCTGATGATGTGTTCCAGCACCTTATAATAGAGGCAAGTGACCATATTGCACTTGAACGAGCCAGTAGTCTCCGGTGCTTGGCTACCACTAGCTTCCCGCAAGCTCTGGGCAAACTTCTCCTTCCAACTGTTGCACGGCTTGATCAGATTCTTGTTTATCATTTCTTCTGATACGCCACATTCCCTAAAAAAACATGTATTTTATTATTGACATCGTTTTTCTCAAGTAAGCAATACTACAGCTACTACAGCAGTAAAGAACACTGAACACTTGTATTAACCACAGACCACAGATATGCCACTAGGCATTATTGTATTTCATTTTAAAAATGCTACAGTAAGTGCTTACTACATTAAATACATAGAAACTACAGGTCCATGGCAACCATAAATTATGCTTCCTTGTATTTTCTTTTTTATGCTGCCAGCGTACTGGTCACTTATCCCTCCACCGTAGGAAAACAAGTTTAGTTTTTATAAGTTTTTAAGATATTTTAAACTATTGTAAATATCATCTAAGATATTTCCACTAAAGTGGAGAATTTATATGAATAACTAGTGAAATGAAAAAGTTTATTTGACATAATTTTGCATATACAACATTGTGTTTACTTGTGGTCCTCACACTATACGAGAGCCTGTGTCGTGAGGGCCAAAACATGAGGTTTATATTTAATTAGTATTATCATGTTAGGCGCTACGAAGTACGCGCGGGTCCACTAGTTTCGGAATACAATACAATCCTTACATGAACAACTTGACTAGATGATCGGAAGGATGCGGTCTGGCCTGGTGTAGGTATACCGCTACCTTGGCCAGGCTGTTCTTGGCCTCCGACACCGGCGTCAACTCCTCACCACCTCCGTCCTGTTAGCGGCGTGTCTGGACATGTAGCTCCAAGGGGAAGTGTAAGCTAGTGTAATACAATCCTTACATGAACAACTTGACTAGATGATCGGAAGGATGCGGCCTGGCCTGGTGTAGGTACACAGCTAGCTTGGCCAGGCTGTTCTTGGCCTCCGACACCGGCGTCAACTCCTCACCACCTCCGTCCTGTTAGTGGCGTGTCTGGACATGTAGCTCCAAGGGGAAGTGTAAGCTAGTGTAATACAATCCTTACATGAACAACTTGACTAGATGATCGGAAGGATGCGGCCTGGCCTGGTGTAGGTACACAGCTAGCTTGGCCAGGCTGTTCTTGGCCTCCGACACCGGTGTCAACTCCTCGCCGCGACGGGACAGGTACCTCCGTCCTGTTAACGGCGTGTCTGGACAAGTCGCTCCACCCTAAAAATAGAATATTACAAGCTTTTATTTACTTTCATCTGTCTGTAATCAAATCTTGCAACTTAAATTTGGTCCACTTCCTGGTTTCCGATTGAGCTGAAATTTTGCATGCACATATAAATCGTATGACAATGCAATATTATTACACAGCATCCTAAAACCAGTATGGACCTACGGTATACAGATTTGAAGCACAACTTCCAAATCTAATCGTGAAATTATACAAAGGGCACAAAATAAAATACTCCGCGCCATTACAAATTCCCCGTGGTACATAAAAACCCAAGAATTACACGACTACCTGGAAGTCTCTACTGTGGAAGAGGAGATAAGGATGCTAGGAGGCCGCTGAAAACCCACTTGAACCCAATGGCTAGGGCGTTAATAGAGCGCCCGCAGATAACGAAGCGGTTGAAAAGAAGACATATCTTTGACAACCTACTACCAGAAGGAAGAGGGACTAATGAGTCCGAGCCGCAAATGACATAGCCACCCAACACATCTGCTTATAGTGCGACTGATAGCGGATAACACAAGAGAAAAAAAAATGCAATATTATAATGACATCCAGCTGATCTGATGATGGAGCTGAAAGGTGGCCATAGGAACTCCGTAATTAAACGACGTAACCCCATCGAGTTTGGGCTCATTTGATTCGTCTTGACGAGTACTTTGATGCTAGATGGTAATAATAAAAGCTTGATGTTTTTTTAATTTACTTGTTTTTTATTGGCAACATAATTATCACTTAGTATAAAACAAAGCAGCTTCCCGGGTCTGTCCGCGTATAGTCTCTGTGTATTCTTAGATCTTTATTTCTACGTAACGGATTTTGATGCGCTTTTTTTTAAATAGATAGAATGATTCAAGAGTAGGCGCTACGACTACGTTGTGCGCGCGTTCACTAGTTTAATAATAAAAATGGAATGTTGACAACTTTAGTGCAATATATCTGTTGTTTTTGTGAATTAAATCTATGAAATTTATCATACAAATAAAAAATAACTTACAGGTCCAAATGGAGCTATAGCTTCTGATATTTCATCGCCGGTTGCTTTAGTTTTTGATCCGATTTGTTCATTTGCATGTTCACCTGAAAATACATCAATTTAAATTTCGAATATTATTCAAAAAAGGTAATGAGGATAACCACATTTCAGGTTTGGAAACAGGATAAGTCTACCTGAAGTTGTAACTAAGGAAAAAATACACCAAGAGAATCTCTGCTGCTGAGTTTTTAACCCCCGACGCAAAAACGACGGGGTGTTATAAGTTTGACGTGTCTGTCTGTGTGTGTGTGTGTGTGTGTGTGTGTGTGTGTCTGTCTGTGGCATCGTAGATCCCGAACGGTTGAACGGATTTTGATCTAGTTTTTTTTGTTTGAAAGTAGAGTTAGTCGAGAGTGTTCTTAGCTATGTTTGGTGGAAATAGATTCAAAATGGCCGCCGCTACAAAATGGCGGATTACCTTTTTTCTTCCACGACCCCGTCAATATGGGTATCAAATGAAAGGGCTTGACTAGTAGAATACACACATTATAATAAATTTAAAATCCAAGATGGCCGCCGCTACAAAATGGCGAATTAATTTTTTTCTCCACAAAACCGTCAATATGGGTATCAAATGAAAGGGCTTGACTAGTAGAATACATACATTACGATAAATTTAAAATCCAAGATGGCCGCCACCATAAAATGGTGAATTTTGAAATCGTTGCGTTGGGGGTTTTTTAAATTTTTAATTTAATTCACTTGTTATACAATTCTATTGGTGGATTTCTAGCTTGCTTACTGCTTCACCAGTTCGCTTTGCAAATATGTAGCCATAGCGATTGCTATGTAGGAAGCAATTAAAAAAACCACTTATAAACATACCTAAATCTTACCTTCCAAATCAACTAAACAAGACAATATGTAATAAAATTTAGACATTTTAAAACTAATTTACATAAATTTTAAAATAACTTTTTAAAATTATTTCCTTTCAAGTGTCAAATTTGACAGTGGGTGCTTTATTTTTTAAGTTCAAGAAAAAGTTTTTAATAAAACAAAAGAGGTTTGTTCTTACCCAAATATATCCTTTCGTCAAATTCACCAACGCTAAGCACGTAAGTCTCATATAAATTATTCAATGATTTCAGATTTGAGTCAAAATTCCTTATATCTATTACATCCAATTGTTCCTGTGGGTCACCCTTTAATATTCCTTTCTCGAAGAAAGATTTGATTACTGGTCGAACACTGTATTCCTTCATAGTTGTTGCTTCAACAGTGAGGCCATCTTTTATTTCACATAGAGTGGCTATTATACATGGTGCTTTGTCAGGTAATTCAAAGTCATCATCAAGCCACTTTTTGGGTAAACCTGGAAATAAAAATATTATAAAGCCATTTCATTCATCAAGTGGTCATTATGCCCAGCTTATAATAAACTTACTAATAACTTTATAAAAACTAGGTTTGATTTATCTTTCCACGAGTTATTGGCAAAATTGTGGTAGTTTCGAAAGCCACAATGAGTAAAATAAATCATCAGGATTAAACTTATTAACATTAAAAATCATTGCATCAAAAGAAAGTGATTCAACAGGGAAGGTTTGATTTGATCCCAGCAGTTTTAATCTGCTGAAAAGTAGGAATGTGTTATTAAGGTTTAACCTTTGTTTAGCCATGAAAGAGTATCAAAACTTTCATGCTCAATGATCGAGAAACTGCATAAAAAAAAAGTGATTCAAAAGAGAAGTTTGGATTTGATCCCAGCAGTTTTATTCTGCTGAAATGTAGAAATGTGTTAATAAGGTCTCACCTTTGTTTAGCCATGAAAGAGTATCAAAACTTTCATGCTCGATGATCGAGAAACTTGGTGGCTCTAAGCAAAAGCAGGTTGCTACTATTTTACATAGTAATGTTTTTATCTCACCTTTAAATGAAGGATTGATCAAGTCTTTCCTTCTGTCCATAAAAGCGTTTCCATAGACGAAGTCCAAGCAAGCAAACAAAACATGGTACATGTCTACGAGGTCATCGGCTGAGTTGTGGAACTCTCCTTTCACACATATGAACAAACACCATGTAAGCTCATATAAAGCATTTGTGGTGCATGATTGGAATCTGAAAGTTTTTTTTTTGTTAGACACTAATACATCAGCATGGCCTTAACACATGAACTGCGAAAAAAACACAAGCGCTATTTTTTGGGTTCGGAACATGTGCGTTTACATACACACACACACACACACACATTGTGTTTTGTCAAAGGATTAGTGGATAGATTTTAAAACGCCGCCACCCAAGTTATAAGGCCCACTTGATAGTGAGAGGTAGACACCGCCTACAACAGACATCTATAACACTTGTGGTATCACCGAAACAGTGTCTGTACCAATGTATTTTTGGTCAAGTAGGTAAGGTAAACTCCTCCCTACTTGGCTTACTGAACATGGCAGAATCCAGCGCATAATGACTATTTGCAAAACAAGTTTGTATAATGGGTGGTTACTGTAGATTCCCAAGTAATATTATAAACTCAAACTGCTCAACAGATAGTTTAAATGTGGTACAAAGATACATAATGCAATGTAGATTCTATCATTAACCCCTTGATCCAGGAAACACTTTTGGTTCAAATCAAAATTGACATCTATTATTTCTAGCTTTTTAACCTTTTGACCGCCAAAGTCACCTATACTTGACAAGTACTTGCGGGTCCTGTACGCCAACGACGTCTATAGACGACAAAAAACCCAGTCTTAATAAAGTGAAATAAAAATATTTATCGACTCTTGGCAACACTAGTTCTTTCGTAGGTATTTTTTTTTTAATTGTGCCTTGGCGCACAGGGCACGAAAATGCATTTGTGCCGTGGCGTTCAAAAGGTTAAAATATGGTTCAATTCGCATGTGCGGGTGTGGCTCAATCGAGCCGCTCAGGGACATATTTGTTAAAAAATCTTTTTTAATTGGAGAAAAGTCAATAGCGTAAGTTATTTTTACATAAAAAACTTACTTAGGCCTCCTGCTTTTATTCCCAGTCTTGATAGGTTCAATCAATCCAGAGAATAGCTCCTGGAATATGGGCTGGAACTTTCTGTATAACATGGTAGAGACTGCTATCCTCTGTTCCAAACGAGCCATGCTGTGTCTGAAGTCTGCTGACATTGAGGTCATCTCCATCCAATTCTTGATTTTAGTGAAGAACTGCATTAGGCTGGAAATTGTGGGTCATTTTAAAAACTTTGATTGCAGAAGAAAACTGTTGTATTTTTGTCGTTTAAACACCTTGTGAATCCTAATGAATATTAATGGTGGATTAATAATAATTATTGTCATCATTTGTGGCCATAAATAAGTGAAAGTGAAACAGATTTAGCAGTTATTATTGCGTTTGCAATGTTTGAAATGCAAAAGCAAAACAAATAATTATTCTAATAAATTAATTTAAAAAAGTGATGATGTGAGAATAAACCTAACCTGCATTATTTTGCACACACAGATGATTATAAATCTGAACTACATTATTTACAGAATTCTTAAATGTTATGGAGTAAATACACCTTATGCACTAGATATAAAACATGCTTTACATAGTTAGGAAATCAAATAGCACACTTAGGGTTCCATATTTTGAATACATTTTGCTTGAAATTCATACAATTTATTGGCATGTTTGTATTTAATTAGTACTTATTGATTCCTTACCTCAGATTACATAGTCTTAACAGTTTCGTGAGACTGACACAATTTCCTTCCAACGTTTTCCCGCCTTGGACTGTTGGTGTAGTTGCAGTTTTACAGGCTACATACAAAGGACAGGCCAACCAATGTGACAAATCACCCTGAAATTGACCATAAAATTTGTAAAAGCTTCATAAAAACAGTAACCTTTTTTTGCCCACTACTAAACATATTACATGGTAAAAATCAATAGGTACTTCAATGGCCAAGAAGTAAATCCTTGAATCATTATCTGGATGTTTTGGACAAGTTATCATATATTAGTATAACAACGATTTCGTGTGTAAAGGCTATGGCATGTTTGCACTTGAAAGCAAAACCTAATACTTACATCAAGAGTAAACTTTTCTTTGATATCCAAAAATGATTCTATGGCCTTTTTTGCAGTCGAAGGATCTACGTTCAGAGTTGAACACAAATCCTCCATTTTCGAAATCCAATGTTCTTCACTATCCTCCACTTGTGACATTGTTGAAGCTGATTTATGATTTAATTTTCTTGATAATATAAAACTACAAAATATAAACACAATTCCTTGCACAAAGTTGTCCCGATTTTGACAATTTGACAGCTACTTGGCGGGAACGGCATGAGCCTCCCACGCGCGCCAACTTTTGTCTATGACCACACCCAATAAAGTGTATGTGGCATTTACACGTAATCAGTGAATTTATTATATTTATTACATTTTTAAAATAAAGTTTCGGCTTATCATTAAGTTCTTTTTTCCACACGCTTAAGTAAGCTAAAGAACATAACTTTTGGAATATATTATTATCATACACTTATTAATATATCCTTGCAATGGCGGATCCAGTTCTGGGGGGGGCCAAGGTGCAGACGGGCAAAAATATTATAATTTTTACTACGAAAACAGTGTGTCTGAATAGTTAGAAAGTTCAAATATCCTTAATAATAAGTGCGCGAGCAGCTTGCTGCGAGCGCCGAGAATAAAATTATAATCTTGACCATGAAATATGTGTAAAATTCGTACCTCTACAATGCTTCTAGGGGGGGCCTTGGCCCCCTGCCCCCTCCCCCCTAAATCCGCCAATGTATCCTTGCCTTGGGATCTTTAATATTTATATGAAGCGAGTTGCCAACTTTCTACTCATCCACTGTAAAATGTACTTTAAAACATAGACAACGATCCGACGAACTTGACTTTGACATTTAACTTTATTCGACAGCGATTACAGTCAGCTGACATTCAAAAGAAACGAAATTTAAATTCGCGATAATGTGCATTATTCAACTTATTAATAAATATTGATGTAAATAAATCAATTTACGAATTCTTTAATCTTCAAATCATATAAAAGAATTAATACATTTATTTCTATATAATTTTATTTGCATGAATTTAATATATTCAGGTACAAAGTGTATAAAAATAGTTTTAAAAAATGTTAACCTTTCATCGACTTTACCATGTATCCTCCACGGTTTATAGCATGAAAAAGCTCGGAATAAAGCTTAATAAGATGGTGAATCCCAAAGTTAAGAAGTAAGACGAACATTATGTATATTATATAAAATATAAAGTTTTTTACACAACCTTGATTTGAGGTTATGTTTGCAATATTTACTTTATAGAAATCGTATTTTATAGTATTTAATTCCTTATTGTTGTTATTGACAGGACATGGCATCCTACACAGTATGATACAGAAATAATGCCAACTGTGAAGAGTTTGACTAAAACTAAGAATGAGCCTGGGAAGCGGTCCATTCGACGGGCGGCGATGTTGAATAAAATGTTCATGAAAAATATTACTGACCTGATGTCCACTGGCACAGTCTCGATGAACATTGTTGGTAGAGGCATTGAGATATCAAAGGTATTATATTACTACAGTTTTACACTATAGGTTCACTTCCTATCAAATGAAATATAAGTTGGAGAACTAAACAGTTATTCAATCTGGGAAAAAACTCTCCATTTATTAAACTTATAGTTACTTTTGAATCCCAGGATTTCAGTCTTAGATATTGTTGTATCTAATGTATTATTCAACAGAGTTAACAGACTTTAACACTTTACGGAAAACGCAAATACTGTGTTTTTGAGTTTGAAACAGGGTGCTGAAACCCATACAAACTTTGTGTTTTGATGAACTCATTCTACAACACTGTGCATAATTAACGTTACTGCAGTTAACTTAAACCAAACTTTAGTATTCTGTCACCATCCCAAGTTACCCAAAAAGGTCTCAGGTGCTTTCTGAAAATAAGTATGAAATATTTGCTTGTTACACATTAATATTTAGTGTTAATTCCGCTGTATTATGTGAGTCTTACTTAGGAATTAGGAATAAACACTAAATATTAATATTGAACTAATCATTATCATTTGGGTGGCTCGAGAGACACAACACCCCACCCACACGCAAAATGGCCCAAGAGGCCTAATTACGGAAACAGGCCTGCATACCAATACCAATAATTATCATGGATTTCCACAAAGTAACGCCTAATTCCATTAACTCTTCAGCTACTAGCGCTTCAATTGTTTTTTAGTGGGGGTGGGTAGAATTAGTTTCTAGCATTTTTAAATTTGAGCCTAAATAATTATTAAATATTTCCTTGCGACAGGTTAAAATCACATCAGACCTGCAAGCGGTGAATGTGTTCTGGGTGTGCAAAGGAAACACATCAGATGTGGAGACAGAGGCCACCCTCAACAAGATCGCTGGAGCACTGAGACATGAACTCTCCACTCTGAGGGTCATGGGAGAGGTGCCTTACATTGTTTTTGTTAAAGGTATTAGTAGTTTCAAGATCTTACTATTATTATAAATGTGAAAGGTTGTGAATGGATGTCTGGATGTTTGTTACTCTTTCACGCCTAAACAGGTGGACCGATTGAGCTGAAATTTTGTATAGAGATAGCTTAGACCGTGGAATAACATATAGGCTACATAAGTACTGCTGGTAAAACCGCTGGGCGCAGCTAGTATTGTATACAAAATCTTAACTGCAGGGCTATTCACTTATTTGTCAGGGAACCGATACGAAGACCGGATTGTCAAAAATGTAAGAAATGACGCATCACGTTGTATCAATTTAATACGAAAAACAAACATGTGAAGTATTATTCATTAAATAACCCGCCCCAGATCGTTCACGGTGCAAAGGTGCCTTTTACGCTCGCGGCATTGCCACGCTGAATAGCGATGCCCAACCTTTGCACCAAAAACGACCCAGAGCGGGAGTCACCACTTTTTTCTGACATTAATACGTCATTTCATACATATTTTGACAATTCGGTCTTCAGTTTGGTTCCCTGACGGTTAAGTATTATTTATATTTATTATATTTTAATATTTAACTAATAATATTATTATTACTTAAAAGAAAACAGTTTTTGCGCCACCGTGTTTACCTTTCTATAATTTCTCTCCATTCATTGGTTGTCTGGAAGAAATCGCTTTTTAGCGATAAGACCGCCGCTTGTACATTCATTTTTTGTAGTCAATAAGTCCTTGCTTGTAATGTATTTCTTTTGTGTGGTGTACAATAAAGCGTTATCTATCTATCTAAGTGCCACCCGACGGCCCTGCTGATTGCATTAACATGCTTAATGGCTTTCCTTTTTGGTATAGCTCTGGTATTTTTTATTACTAGCTGTGTCCAACAACATTACCAACTAAAAAGTAACCTAATGTGACTCCAGGACATAAGCTGCATATATATAAAAATTTCAGCTCAATCAGATTAGCTGTTGTCACATAAGGAGAAAACACTTTAAAACAAACACTTTCATGTCAATTTTAATATTGTGGAAAGGGAATCTATCTATCTACTCAGCCTGTACCTTCTGTAGCTAAAGGCCTCTTCATGATCACTTCTCAACCTTCAAGTCCTATGCGAGTTTTATTATTGCTTCTAAGTGAATAAATCCATTTTATAATTTGTTCTAGACAGACAAGAAGCGCAAGTAGTAGACCTGGATCGCAGGTTGGCTCTTGCGGACTATGGCGAAGAATACACACCCACTGATATGGGAGAGCTGCTGAAAACTGAGTTCACACTGAATACCAAACTTTCTCCTGAACTACAGGTAAATATAATAGAATTTTATAGAGTTGACAAGGATAAAAAGGGGTTTGTTGTGGCTGGTCAGCCATTTTGGTACTTTTTCAAAACCGCGGCGGTATATAGGTAGGTTTCGTCAACCTATGACTTATCTTATAATGAGGGCTGGCAAGACCAGCAACACTGACCCATTGGGATCAATTGTGTTCACCCCATACCTCAGTGTTTCCTACTCTTTGAAAATGTAGTTTAATAATGTGTACCCACTACCCACTATGCGGAAGAAACCTATATTCCTCCGTCAACCTATATAAATGGATAGCTGACCTCAATACCAACAATAAATGTTCTGACACTCACCCTTGTAAAGTCTCAAGTTTTGGAGTTATTAAGCGTCAAATTGATCATGTGACTTTTATTCTTTTGTCGGTATGCTATTCTCCACTCCAGACTATGATCGTCAAATAAAACCCAATAGCGGGGCTATTGGAATAATGGATGTCACGTGATCAGCTTTGATGCTTAATAACTGTGAAACCTGATGACATGATAAATAATAAAGACATTATGCATTCTGTATTTTTTCATAGTAACTTTCTATTTACATATATAAATATAACGTACCTATTTATAATCACGCCTGGTTCCTGTTGGGGTAGGCAGAGACTATTTCCCTTCACTTGTACGATCCTGACAGACACCTGTTTTGCTTCCTCAACTTTCATCGGATTCTTCATACACGCTCGCCGCTTTTTTTTTACAACAATATCTATATGAAAAATAATTCTTCATACTACAGTGTCATTTTATGTATGTAACTACTATTTCTTTAAACCTCTTCCAGGCGAGAATCAAACAGCTAGAAGAAGAGCTGCCACCATTAGAGGAACCCATACCAGAAATGACTAACAACGTATTTGGATTAGACCACGATAAAATCATGAACAGGCTACTAGCAGCGAGGAAGAAAAGCAGAGACGCATGGGGCAAACTGGACCAGAAAGGCGATGACGTCATATCTTACGCAACGACATCAGAAGTGGTGGAGAGAGTTGATGTGACAAGCCAGAAGAAGGAATTGGCTGATTTCTTGTTGCAGCGACGGGTAAGAGCTTTATTTTCTAAGATCTGTTCTAAAGTCAGGGAGGGTTCTATCCCGCCTTCTAGGTATAGTCTGCTGTCATCTACGGCTGCATCGTCGCATCACGCGAGATTGTGGCCAAAGGCTTACCTATACATACATACAAATTTAGCCTAGACTGTCCCACTGCTGGGCAAAAGCCTCCCCCAAATTCCTCCATTCCTTTCAATCTAGCGCCGCCTCAAGGCTTACCTATAATTAATAAAAAAAAATAGACCTGCATATTTTGTTAATAGGTGTAAAATTGATTGCTATCATGGATTTCTTCAACCCTAAGCTTTAAAAGTACCTATAGGTAAGCTGGTTTTCCCTGCTGCCTATGTAGTACCCTGTGTGATATTACAGGGTCTAAACTACCTATACACTGTACGTATTATACCAAATATCAGCTCAATCGGCTCAGCTGTTTACTATCTAGCTTTAGTTTACTAGCTTACGCTCGCGGCTTTGCCCGCATGGCAAAATCCTTTCTTAGCGGAGGTATACGTTATAAAACCTATCTGTGTTCCAAATTTCAACTCAATCCGTTCAACGCCTGTGCCTTGATAGATCAGTCAATCAATCAGTCACTCTTTCCTTTTATATATTTAGAAGAAGTAGGAATTAGGATCATCTGCCTTATCCTGTGTGTATATGCTCTTGTAGATTCATATACCTATAGAATAAAATAAAAAATACACACTTCCTTGATCTCTGGGCGCCCTCATTCATCCTTTCCTTTTAATTTAGTTTTAAGAATTCCAATGCAATCATTTTCGTCGAAAAGAGATAAAATTGTTAACCAAATTCATTATACCTACTCGTATATCTTTAAACGTAACAATGACAGTGACCCTATCAATCCATCAATTGTTATATTATCACAAAAGATCGAAATGACGTGTTCAATGTTCACAAATTGTGTGTGAGAATAAAAAGTGATGCATTTATCGTGAACCATCCGCGCGTAACTGATGAATAATACGATACAAATATCAATTTGGCATTATCTCGTTAAAGTGATATTAGTGGTATTGTCTCTTTTAAGTGGTCAGTTAATGTTTCCGCACTAAATCCGATCTGAGAAAAGAAAACGATCCGAATTCTGAACTGTTGTCCTGATGAATCATCGATACAGATATCTATCACTTTAGTATTATCTCGTTAAAGTCTACTTGTGGGATGATATTAGTGGTATTGTCTCTTTTAAGTGGTCAGTCAGTTAGTGTTTCCGCACTACTTCCGATCTGAGAAAAGAAAATGATTCGAATCCTGAACTGATGAGTCATACGATACTCGATACAGATATCAATTTGGTATTATCTCGTTAGTCTACTTGTGGGGTGATATTAGTGATATTGTCTCTTTTAAGTGGTCAGTTAGTGTTTCTGCACTATAACCTTGTGTAGCGTCCGTGTCCCAGTGGTCGTACGTCCAGCTTTTAATCCGGAGGCCCTGGGTTCATCTTAGTGTGGCAAAGTTTTTCGCCCGGACGACGCTACCGTGTTTCGGAAGGCACGTAAAACTGTGGGTCCCGGCTGTTTCCTATAAGATATGTAGGAGGCAGTCATCAGGTCGTGTGGCAGGCCCTGTAGTAATCTCGGCGACCTGAAACTGCAACATATAGGTCCGCCACACAACCTATAAAATTGTGATTTGACTCTGACAGTGTAAGTAGTGTCACCTGTTCTGTTGGAGTATAGACCCCAATTATTTTTTATATCGAATAGACTTCTTAACCACTAAGTTTGATTTCCACTTTAATATAAGTAAAGGAAAGGTACATTACTTGCTCGAACGTGCTCATTAATATGAGTAATTTTTTTTAAATTAATTAGTCGATAGCCCTGCTGTAATCCTTTCCTCCTTGAAGTACGATTACTGTACTGATTATGGGCAGCCGTTATCTCTTAACATCAGGAGAGCGTCTTGCTCGTCTTCTACTTCATCACATAAAAAAAAGTATGTTAAAAAGGTAAATTTCCCAACAGCTTCTCCAAAACAAGATCCACAAAGAGCTGCAAGCGGCGAGCGACGAGTGGCAATACGAATTCCTAGCCGAGGATGAAGACAAAGAGGAAGTCTACCACGACGACTATAGGGACGATTACGACCAATCAGACGATTATGTCTACCAACACGACTTTAATAAGAATAAACATAGTTAATTGTGGTATTTATTTTGTTTGTTTTTTAATTTTAGAGATGTATGATGTATGTAAGGTGTATGTTATATTGTTGGAACTGCGATAAATTTATATGGAACTAGCTGCGCCCAGCAGTTTTACCCGCTGTACAGTAAGTAGCCTATGTGTTATTCCAGGGTCTAAGCTATCTCTATACCAAATTTCAGCTCAATCGGTCCACCCGTTTAGGCGTGAAGAAGTAACATTCACTCTCACTGATTTTGACCATCCATTTTAATGTCATTCATATTTTTTTTATTCATAGTAATAGGTTATATATTATAGGGTAATGTGGCACAATGTCGAGAGATGTTAAGCGACTATGCGGCCTTAGATGGTAGCAGACTAAACCTAGAAGGGGGGATAAATTGTCCAACATTATCCATGATTCAGCAGAATTGTCTGTATTTTTAAGAGCGTATATGTCGGGTGACGCTCTCTCGCTCGCAGTATTCGACAATTTATTTTTTATTTTTTTTAATAATTTTGAAATATTACTTCATAGAATTAATTTATTGAAAATTCCTCAAGATCAGCCCTGCATAATATTATTACAATAATAATATATATAGAATGTAGGTAGTTCAGTTTGATATATTTAAAAATGGCATGATGAGATTTCTTGAAAAATGTGAATTTTTAAATATTGCCCTCTTAAGACTTAAGATATAAATTTAAAAGCGTGTCTCCTCGTGCTTATAAATAAGACGTTCTACCAACTAATATAAAAGTAATGAAGAAAAATTATGTCGGAAGTCGGAACTCTATTAAGCTAAAGCTCATGAAAAACTCATGACGCGTCAGAGTCTGTTTATTTAACACACGACTGTGTATTATCGCTGTAAAAACTTCTGTAATAACTATGTTTCTAGCCATACTAAATGCTAAACACGATATATAATTCTAACGCGTCATGACTTACCACAAAACAGTAGTGCGGCTCTAGCACTATTTTTATTCTAGTTTACCCGTACTGTAGCATATGTGTTATTCCAGGGTCTAAGCTATCTCTATACCAAAGTTCAGCTCAATCGGTCCACCTGTTTAGGCGTGAAGAAGTAACAAACATACACACTCACAAACTATCGCATTTATAACATTAGTGTGATTAGAGTTGGTTCGTCTTATTTATAAGCACGAGGACGAGACATTTAATTCATAGAGTGCTTTTCAGAAAAGAAGTCCTTTTTGCGGGGCGCCACTTTTTTTTTATAGGTAAAAAAAATGCGCCACTATCGCACATTTAAAAAGTTAATACAACTGTAACATTTTAACTACTCACTACTCATATTAAATTTCTTAATTAAATGGCTATTTTTTTTGTCTAACAAATAAAAATCATTTAGGAGGAAGTCCAGTAATAATCGATAAAATTTAGTTCCGCTAAATTCCGCGGGACCTCTTTCGTGAAATGGGACTTAAGAACTACATTACCCCACAGCCCACACCCCAGTAGTGTGGCTTTAGTTTTATTACAGGCATTCCTCGTACGGCGGCGGCACAAAAGTGTTTATCGACCTAGGTCATAGGTCGTCGGCTTAAATGCCTAGATGTTTATGCATTATTGTATATTACATTTTTACTCTAAACGTACTTTAGATTTATCCGCTGAATAGCCTATGTGTTATCCTAGGATCTAAGCTACCTACATACTAAATTTCAGCCCAAATGTTTCTTCCGTTAAGAAGAGCACAGGTAACAAATTATACACATAGGTACTCTCAGTCATATTTATTAATGTATTTAAAATAAATAAAGGAAGTAGGTTTTTTAAAGGAAGTCTAAAATAATTATTCTTTAGACATATTTCAACCAGCTTCAAATAATAAGATCGTTTTTAATGCAATTTCATTTTATCTCAGAAATTTAATTTACTCGTTGTTTTTAGAAATTAAATCAGAAAATTTACAAGTAAGTGTCAACAGTAAAAACCTCTACCAGTCAAAACTAATTCTATTAGTATGACATTGGGCATTTAGGTAGCTTAGATCATGGAAACCCCGACATGCAGGTAGTTTAAAAATTCTATACAATTACAAGACAAAATTATCGCTTCTAGAATCAAAAATTCCTCGAAACTCAAATATTTCCAACAGTAGGTACTTCTGGCTAGGGGATGGGCGTTTTAATTATGCCCTATTGTTCATTAAATACTGGCTATTGACACAATTTTTATAGCTTTGTTCCACGCCAGTTATTATGCCCCTAATGAGGGTATTATTAAAATGAATCGGATTTAAATATTCTTCTCGAAAGCTCGGTGGATCGGTAAGAGTGGTGTCTTATTTCATTTTATACTGATGTGTGTGGTGTGGTGGTGATTAGGATAAATGGCCACGACTTATTTTCATGCAAACGTATTTTACAAGCTTTATATTACTTTCACCTGTCTGTTGTATGTCTGTCTGTCTGTCTGTAATCAAATCTTGCAAGTTTAATTTGACCCACTTCCCGGTTTCCAATTGAGCTGAAAATTTGCATGCGTGTGTAAATCGGATGACAATGCAATATTTTTATGACATCGAGCTGATCTGATGATGGAGCTGGAAGGTGGCTATAGGAACTCTGTCATAAAACAACGCAACCCCATCGAGTTTGGGCTCATTTGATTCGTCTTGACGAGTATTTTATGATGCAAGATAATAACAATAATTAAAGCTTGTTTTTAAAAAGTATTTTTTAAATTTCACTTGTTTCTATTCCCTTAAAAAATCATCAATTCCACAAAAACATTTCTCAGCTAACCACTGCGTCAACGCGTATATTGAAACCCTACCTCTATTCAGCACCGCGACCGAACTGAGATGCGGGAGCCTTTCCATACGTGAATTCTCAAAATGCGACTTTAATCCCTTCCGCTATTCAGCACCGCGACCGATCTGAGCTACGGGAGCCTTTACGTGCATTCATTCTCTGATTGCGACTTTAATCCCTTCCGCTATTCAGATCGATCGATCTGAACTCGGGGATTGTTTTCAGAGTAATATTTAAATCTGTTTGATGAAAACGCATGTCTGTATAGTACTGTAGACAGTGATTCAAGAGGAAAGTTTATGTGTAACTAGTGGACCCGCGCGCACTTCGTGGCGCGTAAAACAGTCAACAAATACTACCTACCTTTAGTCATTCATTTATTTCGCTAGTTATACCTAGCTGCTGCTTTTTTATTTTATTTTATTCAATTCATTTCAATTTTATTTAATTTTAGAAATAAATGAATGACTAAATGTAGGTAGTATTTGTAGACTGTTTTACGCGCCACGAAGTGCGCGCGGGTCCAAACCAACTACCCACCTAATATCCACTCACCAATAACTACCGTCATCATCTGATCAACTCTATGGTACCATAATATGATATACCCCAAATATGAGTGTGAAACTCAAACTGAGTCAAAACTAGTTAAAAATTGTATTGCAAGATCTGTACTAGATATATACGATTATACCATATTCCATATTTAGTATCAATAATAAAAACAAATAAAAGTTTATAGAATAATTATATTATTGTCGTATTTTTTTATTACATTTCCTTAACAATGCCGTCTCATTCAGTATTCAGAACTACAAGAATAGTAGCAAACAAACACTAAACATTCAATATCAAAAGTTTCCGCAGATCGAAAATACTTGAGTGCTGAATACTGGAAGGATTTCCAATCTATAATGGTAATATTGCGTACGTAAACCCTCCCGCATGTCAGAACTAAAAGTAGGGTAGCATTTAAACTCTCAAACTGCATATTTTGTCGTTTAAAAGCTCCCGCATCCCAGATCCATACTGGCGCTGAATAGAGGAAGGGTTTCCATATACGCTGCGTCAACTTAAACACAAGTTTGGTTCCCTAGTAGGAGTAAGGGAGTAGGGAGAACCTAAATGTAAATGCTAATTAGGGACTAGGGATGTAAGTTTTCAATATAGGTATTATGTCCTTACAATGTTACATACAGGCTTGGGTCTTGATTCAGATCGCCGTGAATATTTTAATTGTCGCCGCAAGCTGCATGGTGATTTCAGTTAATCTCGTCAATGGTTAAGTACTTAATCTTAACAACGCTATTAACAATCAGAATGGCGTCGCTTTATGAACTTAAACGAGCGAGTCGATGCGATTACGGTACTTATAAAATTGTTTATAATAATAATGCATCGGTGCATCCAAGGTCGTACCTACTGATATGGGAGCCTCATTTTTATAATCAATTTATTGTTTAACAGCGTTATCAACAAATGCACCCAATACGAGCCCATATCCACTCGATCGTACAAAGTTGCGAATATGACGAGAATAAACAATGGATGCGAGAAGTTTTTGTAGAACCTTCAACAGGTTGTGGCAAGATTTTGTCGCTTATTCGGTCAGCGGAATGTTTGAAGACGAAGACAGGCCGCTTCTTATTCCTAGCGTCATACGAAGGGCGTGCGGCGTGTTTGTCTCTAGGCAGGGTGTGTAGGCGGATGTAGATAGACCCTCGCGTTACCTAGAACGTATTTATTTAGTAAAGCCATATCGATCAGCCCGCGTTGCCAAGTCACGTACGGCGGCCGGTTTTACGGGGCAAACGGTAAGTACACCGGGGAGGTGTCAATCCGTAAGGGGCAAAGGCAAAGGTAGGACATAACTAATATAGCGGTATCGACCTCGCAATAAAGTTAATCCAGGTCCTGTGGAGAATTAGCCGGCGGGGCGGAGAGCAAGGAGCACAAACCGGCCGGCGCGGTGGCCACCTGTTCTCGGTGCCGAGTGCGCGTGTGCCTGCGCCTCGCCCCCCGCCGCGGCCGCCCGCGCCCTCGGCCGGCACTCGGCACCCTCGGTGCGCGCTCCCTTCGCTCGAGTCATTCGTTCCGCGACGCGTCGTCTCGCCGGCCGGTTCCACACACTCGCTCCGCGCTCGTCACCCGCACCGCTCCGGCCCGACCTCACACGCAGACATGACGGAGAGCACGGACACGCCCGCGGCCGCAGCGCCCGAGAAGACTCCCACCCCCACCGAGAATGGCACCACCGACACCCCGCCGGAGGAGCAGCCGGAGAAGCCCACCGAAGAAAAAGAAAAGGAGACTCCCCCGCCCAAGGAGATGCGCGCCGTGGTCCTCACCGGCTTCGGCGGCCTCAAAACTGTGAAGATCCTGAAGAAGCCGGAGCCGACCGTCGCGGAAGGCGAGGTTCTCATCCGTGTTAAGGCCTGGTGAGTTCATTTTTTTCTACCCTCCGTTTGAAAGTCGGAATCGATATTTTTTCCATAAATCAACAAGTCGAACCGTTGCATCGGGTTAGTATTTTTAATGAATGATAAACTTCGGTATTAATTGCTAAAGGAAGCAACAAGTTTTTCATAACGAATTCATAAAGGTAATTATATATTTGCACTTTCGGAGCAGTTATTAAATTTCTAAGGACGATTTCACACACTGGTTGCACGATTATAAGGTGAAATGAGTAGGGTGCACATAAGCCGTAGCGGAGGAAAGATAGAATCAGTTGGGTCGGTCGCATATCCCTCATTAACATCTGCCTCCACGCGCGGGGCGTTGTATGTAGCCTGCGACCGGGACTGCGCCGCTGTGCTCCTGTCTATAGTCTATAGGCAGGATCGCATAATTTACACGCAATCTCGCACCGACTACTGATCGTATGTCGCGCCCTCCGGCGGATTTACACTTGATCGACGACAGCGACGGCGATCGATATGTCCGTCGTCCACTCAATAATTCCTCGTCGCGCCTTAATCATGCGTTGGATTGTCGCGTTTCTTCGATTCGATTTCGCCAATCGATTGCTTATTCAGTAGGTACTACTATGTAAATATGTTTTCGTTCGCGATGGAATAGCTGCGTGCATGCATGTGCGCAGTGGAGCGAGGCAGGGGCTGCGTGGACGCCGCGCCGCCCGCACTCCGACGAATTGATGTTATTTTGTCATACGAAACCGAAGCGATTCGAGTTCGTGCGAAAGGGAGTTGAGCGCCTACTGACATTATTCTTTGTTCGTTTTTTATCGCTCCGGTGGTTCAGATAATGCTTGGAGCGTCAACATTCAACATGCTACTTGTATCAGACGTATGACTTATCCTCCACTTTTCTCGTTAACGTTTACTGCACTTCGTTAAACGCTTAACAAAACATCACTTAACTGTGAAAGATTTCTTTCGTTCCCCTCTCTTAATAATAATGAAAAGGGTATTTCTTGACTGGCTCACTAATGGCTCGCAGTTGATAACTGTAGTGTGTAGTTATCGAAAGTAACTCGATGGGGATTCATCTTTAAATGAATAGTCATTACTTTTATGCCCATGGGAGATTGTCTACATCGCTCAGTTTTAAATTTAAAACCATTCAAAATGTATGAGAGATTTAGTAATAAATTTCTATTCTGATGGAAGATAGAGGTAATAAAAATATGGCAGTTTTAGAATATAAAATAATATAATGAATTATGACAGTAAATAGGTATTAGGTATATTCTTGTGACTGTTAATGCGCTTCCGTATTATATCCGATTTGAATCCATCAAAAGGCGTGCCGATAACAGACCGATGCGAATTAGCCATAGTAATGTTACTACTTGGGCCCATTACAGGGTCATCAGAAACAGTCCCACATTTCACAGAATCGGATCGAATGTTGTGTGAAAGCGCTCCTAGCAAAAACCCTATATGATTCTATTTTCATTGTGGGTGCCGATTGGAAAATACTGGATAGTAAAGGCAAATTTAAAAAATATGATGAGCAATGATATATTAAATACTAAAAGTTAACATTTAATTAATTATCATTCATCGTGATGAAAGATCAAGATTAGGTCCATATAACGTAAAAATGCTTAATTTTCTTTCTATAGTTCAAACTTTCGCGTAGAATCACAACGAAGGTTTTACAAGGGGTGAAAGATGAAAGAGGCGAGTAAATCCGTTACCGAGTACACCGCAAGGTACGCATCCCGTACTAAATATAGCACGCTTATCGTCGACTTACTATGTAAATGACCGAGACGCGCGACGCCATCTGCTGCGAAAATATTAAGTGAGTGGTCGCGTCTCGACCGGTACTGGAGCAAGTTTGCTCTCTAGTTGCATCTTGTGCAAAAACGTGTGAGTTCCGCCCACACAAGCCGGCCGCTATGCGCTGTCATACTCGCCTACATCTACGTGCTGGTCCTGGTACACATTAAAGCTGTTTTGAGTTTAGAAGCTTTGGTAACGTGCGCTTTAAAATCTAAGTAGAGTTTAGAGCCTCACTAATTTGGCGTGTCGTGTCTCGTCAAAAGCCGATATGATTCTCACGTGTCACGTGACACGCTACACTGCAGAAGTGTGGTTCTAGCTTAAAGAAGTCAAGACGTCCAAAAGCTCGAGATTAAGTGCGTACGCCTTCAACAAACCACTTAATCTCAAAGATATCAACTCTCAATAAAGATGACAATAAAATGAAGATACGGCAACTTGTACGTTCTATCAATAAAGGCTATCATAAAGCTATACACATCTACTGTATTCAACGAATTAGGGAAGACAGTGACTGTATTAAGACATTCTTGACTCAAAACGCCCAATGTGTCACCAGCACTACTGTCTTGCTTATTATGTTAGGGGCGATGAGCTGTGAGCTCGACACTTATGTCCTGAAGTACCTTATTGCTAAATATGATATGATTCTTCATTTCCTTTTGGTTCTCGACCTCTCGACCTCTTGGGAATAAAAAAACTTATGCCCACACTAAAAATGATCTTTATCGTCGATATTTTCAGCCTTGATCCATTACACCATAGGTTTATTCTTTCACTAGTCATTAATTTCGTCCGCTCTTGGCGTTTGCCTAGAGAGGCAGCAGGACCATTGTTCGGGGAAATTTAAAAGGAGGAAGAATTTCCTTCTAGTTACTAAAGAGACTATAATTTTTCCTCCTTTTAAATTTCCCCGAACAATGGAACTGCTGTCCCGCTATCCAAGCGTCAAACCTGTGGCTAGCGTTATGGATGACAGGATGGATGACAGTCGTGGAAAAACAAAAGACAACCACTGTCATCTAGTACATTTTGTAACGTAACCACAGGAGTTGGCGCTTGGAAAGAGAGATTTAACTTGATGTTATCTAACAGTCTTCGAGTAATTTCAGTTATTTAGTAATTATCTACACTCCATTCATCATTACCACAAAGAGAAATGAACGTTAACTAATACAAAACTCATACAAACACGGCACCGTGAAAAAGCTCATCACGAACTAGAGCTAGATACTCGGGGCTGTTGACCTACGATTAAATACTCATTATGTAACTGGAATGGCCACTGGCTGGTTGAAATAGTACCTTTACGAGTACAGCTACGGTCACGCATCCCGATACTACGGTAACCATCATACTTCTATCTTTAGGATATAGTATAGCTTTAAGATATCTAGCTTATTAAGCTTCTTTGTAATTGTTTGGTATGCAATAAAGTACCTATTATCCAATTCTATAGTAAGTACCTATATTTGCTTGATATTTCGTATTCACTGTTTGAACATTTTAGGGAACAGCCCTTCTAGCCAAACCCCTAATGATTATCGCTAACGCTAAAAAGTAGGACTGTGATCATAGGCGGATCCAGGATTTGGTTCTGGGGGGGCCAAGGTGCAGACGGGCAAAAATATTATATTTTTTACTACGAAAAGTGTGTGTTTAGCTCGCTCTGAGCAGTTAGAAAGTTTAAATATGCTTAACAATAAGTGCGCGAGCAGCTCGCTGCGAGCGCCGAGAAAAAAATTATAATCTTTATCATGAAATATGTGCAAAATTCGTAACTCTACAATGCTTCTGGGGGGGGGGGGGGTCTTGGCCCCCTGGCCTCCCCCTAAATCCGCCTATGACTGTGATGATAGTCGTAGTGGAAAAACGTACGATAGGTCGGTCATGGCTCATCCCAGTACCAAAATTTTTAGCGTTAGTAAGCGTTTGATGCTTGGCTTCACAGGATCTTGTGAACACTGTCTGAACAAAATAGACTGTCCACTTTTATATCATTTGCATTTTTATAATAATCTGAAGTGAAGGTACGAATATTTATGACATTTTTCCACTAAAAATTAAGCTCTTTATCCCTTCAGTTTCCAGATGTTGTTTATTTTCCTATAGCTACGTATCGCATCGTATATATGATGTAGAAATAACTGTGATAATATAATATAACCAGAAGTTACCAGACCCGGTTATAAATTACGTGAGATCTCGGAATACCGACGAAACAAACAATAACAGAATAAATACCAATTGATGGGTCGTTCCCGTCGGTTTATGACGTACAAAAGTTCTTTGTTTAATAGGGCTATTAATTTAATGATATGTTACAGTTTATAACGAAATCAACCGCGCACATCTCGGGCCGGCATGAGGCACGCCAGGGCCCTTCGTGATTCGTAATCTACTCGATTCAGGCAATATGTAAGACTTCACTAACATCGGCCACTGAATAAAGCACCATTATTTACAATTAGGTCAAGTCAGTGTCAGTATGAGACTTCCAAGAACAATGGATATACTCACGCCTCCGATATAAGTGGCTTTCTTTTTTATTCCGAGAGTGGTTAATTGTATGTGGAGATGATGGGGAAATGTGATGGCTGGACTTTTATTTTTTTGTTGTATGAGCTCAAGGCGTCTGGCCTACATCAGTTCGAGTTTATTTCGGGGTCACGGATAACGTAATGCATCAAGGATTAGACCGCGGAATTTGGGTCTTTTTGTAACGAAAGTGTGTGTTAATTGCTCACATCCTTTCCTTTGTTGCCATATCAATTTAATGGCTAAAAATATCGTCCGCCCCTCAGAGCACAGAAGCCACTGTGTGGTACAATAAATGCAGTATTGTGCATGTTTAATGGTCAGGGCTCCGAAGCCACATAAGATGGGAGAGATGAATTTGTTTATTACCCTCTTCCTTATTGAGAACGTCTGCGCGAGATAGCTCTCTTCCTATGAGTCACTAGAAAGTAATGTTCCCGAGCTAACTCGATTGGAATAGTTCGCTATAGTATTATACCAATACCTGAGTGGAGAGTGGGTGGCGAGTGCGGCCATAATGTGCGCTCCATGGGGTTGTATTTATTGACTATTGACACGGTAAAGAGATATACAGTAGTTTGACTCCATAGAAACGGGCGGAAAATGGAAGTGAATAGATGTCGGTAGATGTGGGTAGAAGTGGGTATATAATCCAGAAGCGGGTGCCACGCAGCGACGGGCGGACGTCGCGATAGTTTTTTGCAAGTATTTAGTGTTATTTACGTTATTTACTTTTGACGTATGTATACATAATATAATAAATTATATAAAATTATATAAAAATGGCAAAAAAATAGCATACTATATTATGCTGTTTTTGGTAGCTTGAACTTATCAGGAAATCCAGAAATAACATTATTAACCCCCGACGCAAAATCGACGGGGTGTTATAAGTTTGACGTGTCTGTCTGTCTGTCTCTGTGTGTGTGTGTCTGTCTGTGGCACCGTAGCTCCCGAACGGATGAACGGATTTTGATTTAGTTTTTTTTGTTTGAAAGTAAGGTTAGTCGAGAGTGTTCTCAGACATGTTAGGTGGAAATCGGTCCAAGATGGCCGCCGCTACAAAATGGCGGATTACTTTTTTCTTCCGCGACCCCGTCAATATGGGTATCAAATGAAAGGGCTTAACTAGTAGAATACAACCCATTATATAAAATTAAAAATCCAAGATGGCCGCCACCACAAAATGAAGAATTGCGTATTGCGTTGGGGGTTTTTTTAATTTTTAATTTAATTCACTTGTTTAGCAAGCAACATGGAAAGGTAATAAAATTAAAAAGGTCAGTTAGTTAAAAAGGGGAGGAGGAGGGGGAAGGGAAGGAGGGGAAGGGGGGAGGGGAAGGGAGGAGGGGAAGGGGGGGAGGAGGGGAGGGGGAAGGGGGGGAGGGGGGAGGAGGGGAGGGGAAGGGGAGGATGGGGAAGGAGGGGAGGGGGAAGGGGAGGGGGAAGGGGAGGAGGGAGAAGGGGAGGGGGGAAGGAGAAGGGGAGGAGGGGAAGGGAAGGGGGAAGGAGGGGAGGGGGGAGGAGGGGAGGGGAAGGGTAGGAGGGGGAAGGGGGGAGGGGGAAGGAGGGGAGGTTGTCTTGTCTTGTCTCTTGTCTTATCTCTTGTCTTGTCTCTTGTCTTGTCTCTTGTCTTGTCTTTTGTCTTGTCTTGGGTTTTAATATACGCCGCCACGACATGATAGGTAAGTAGGTAGTAGGTAGGTAGCTCAAGTAAGTAGATGATATGAAACAGGTAGGTACCTACTGTATGCGGGCAGCGGCTGCCCGGCAGCCCTATGACTTGCGCATGTACCGCGCGACTGTAGGTATTTATGTTCAAAAATCACGCTCAGTCAAACTACTGTATATCTCTCACAGATCATAAAGCTAGAGATGGAAGCTAAAATGAGGTAACAGTCGCCAAGTCATATGCCTGAATCAACATAAGCTCGTAGCTCCGCCTCTTTTTCGTGTTCATTCCACGGCCGACATTGACAGCGTGACATTCACATACTTAATGAAAAATAATTAATAAAAATGCCGTATTGTTCAATAAAAAGGCGCAGAAAGACTAGCGCTACATTCAGTTACGCAAAAGACGAAATCTTATTACACAGGCAAGTTATTATTCCGATAATAATCATTGAAAAATGTTTAACATAAAATGCAATATAAAAATGGCCAAGTTTCTTTTCGTCTCATTCTTTCTTGGTAAATTTGTATAACATTATCTCGTTCTCTCTTACGCCCGGATAAACTAGTGATAAGACACAAATTTAAATTTACACCACAAATTTTATCGACAAAAATGTTATTGAAATTTTTGAAGTAGGTAGGTATTAGGTATATTAAGGTACCAAAATTATCGGGGTTTAATATTATACAGGGTAACTGGTATTTAATTCATGAATGGTTATTATGAAGCTTATAATAAGAGAAGTGTAACGAAGCTTTTAAAATACATAATGTTAAATTTGTCACTAATTTAAAAACAAATAATTCGCTATCCAACATTTATTGTTTATTCTTATAGGGTGCGTATTCGCACGCATAATTTTTTAAAATTAGGACTAAAAATTTTATGCGAGCGATGGACCTATTTATATTTTAGTGAAACCATATAAAATGTTTATTCAGGTACTTTGGGAGGTAATAGAGATGAGAAAACATTTAAGCTATAATAAAACAATAATTGAAGTTATATTAAAATATCTCTCGTATACAATACAACGAACTTTCTCATTAAACTTAAGAATAACAGTAACTTATATTTTCTTATCGATACGATATAGCGACTTTACCACATCACTAGAAAGTCATGTTATGCCTCTTACTATTACCAAATCTGTGGCGTAACTGTGACGTCACCTTGAACGAGCTAATCAAATCTAGCCACTCATCCTCCGCACCCCACCATGTTTTGGTGACTTTGTTTTCATACAAAAAATGACCTAAGCGCGGTATATATCTCTCTTGTATATGATATCTCTTTACCGTGCTATTGATATCGATTCTAGTATATTTCATAGTAAGCTACGCCTGGTGGCGTCACTCTAATTTATACAACAAAAACATATTATATTTGATAGCCTATCTACCCTCTCGCTAGTATGATATGAAGTTTTTTTAATTAGTAGAATTTAGTTGATATTTAGATGATATTTTTTTTATTGTATTCAAATGTGGTAGCAAGTTTTCATGATTTAAGTAAAACATTAAATTCAGCCAAAGGGGTTTCATAAGGCTAACTGTAAGTCATATAAAACATACCTTACTATAATAATAATAATTAGTAATTAGTGTTTATTTATATTATAACTCTGTTAACAGTTAACACTGTCAGAGTCAATAAATCATAATAATCTCAATAATTAATTATAGTTTGTGTAGCTATGTTTCACATCGCCAAAATACAAATATCACATCCAAACTTTCTCATTAATGTGATAGTAATAGCTATTTCCTACCCTCGAAGAAACTCATAACTTTTCTTCAAACGATATTAATTCAATGTTCAATTTGTCTCCATCGGATATCAGCTCACAATAACAATGTCAATAAAACGAAGATACGGGGACATTGTATGTTAAAAGGCCATCATAAAGCTATATTGTATTGAGTACTAACTTGGATAACTTTGTTCAATTGAAGCTTTGTTTTCACGATTTACAATGTTCTTATAATGACTATCATTGTGAATGATTTATTGTGGAATATTACGAGTATATATCGTACTTACAGATAGTATGCAGCGTTTCATGCATTTTAAAAATCGCTAAACGAATACTACTAAACTTTTTAGCAGGAAGCTTTTTGAGGGCCTATTAGATAGTTGCATCAATGCACCTAAACCTGGGCATGTGCAGTGGTTTTTCAGTGAATGAGCAACTGACATACACACTCTATCACATCAACTTTTACATTTATGATACTTATTAGCGGGGTATAATTAGCATAGAATAGTTCGGTATAAGGTAGCTACTGTTTGTAGTTCTGAGAAGCTGTCTTCTAACAAATCTTGAGATTATAGGGGTTTACTACCTATAATAAGTTCCTTGCTAGTAATCTAAAACGTATAAATAGCTACTAAATCTAAAAAACCCCTGTGGTGGATGGGTGGATTTTTGGGCAAAATTTAAGCCAACATTCTGGTCACCTGATACCTCCACGAAACGTTTAGCCACTGCTACTGAGAGATTAGCTGAAGAAATCACAGAAGTTTTATATGACCTTAAACCACATATCGAGTCATGTTTTTATATGAAAGTGTTATCGGAAGCTCGGCCGACTTGTCGACCATCCATCACTCAGAGACGGGGGCCGGGGGAGATCCTATATAACGTAGGTACGAGAAGATAAATAATGTTCAGACAATATCGCTTTGATATTGAAGCAAATTTCTTTATGAAATCTAACTTATGTTGTCATAACGGTCTGGCCAAATCGCCAACTTGATTAACTAATTCTAAAACACAGTGTATCAAAAGCAAATAAAATTAATAAACATGAAAGGTACAACTTTACAAACATTAAAAATAAATATTGTGCCTCCACTTTAAACAAATATTTTCGTCCCCATGACGATTTTATGAAATTCTCAACCAAAAAGTTAAATGACGAACAAGTAAGTCAGGTACCTATCTACTTGAGGTAGTTGCAATTTTCTTACCTTTCCCGATAAACTTATCAAAATAAACCCCATTAATAAGGTTATTTGTTACACATGTTAAATGTTCAGGTAACGTTTAATAAATATAAATAAACAAAATTTTAATTAATGAACACCAGAGCTTGCAGTGCGTCAGTGCATTATTTTCGACGCACTTGCACCGACTTTGATGAGTCAGTAAAGTTAAGGCGGAGACGCACTTTGAAAATAGATGTAATAGAATTTCTTATGGGAACTTGTGAACTCTGATTCTCAGTTATAATTTAGGAACGGATACTCTTTGACCTTTATCATAACTTTCACATTAACAGCTGGGCTGTCATCTCAGTTTATTTTTAGTTGAAACTCATCGGAAACTGAACAAAATTTTAATACAAGACTAACAGGAAGATGTTTGAGTATTTTGATGAGACGCTATTGATATCTATATGCAAGCAGTGTTTGTTAATTCAGTAAGACACGCTTAGACAATAGTAGCAACGAGCAACAGGTCCATAACCATTCTGTAGTGGCGATACTCACGACTCCCGATTGGCGGTATTTGGGGTGTTTGGCATTCTTTATAAATGTTTAGATGTTCAGCAGATGGGAAGGGCGGGGTCGGCTGGCCGCAGTCGCCGCAGCCGCCGTCGCCCCGGGGCACATTGTTCGCGAAGTCAACGAACTTACGAAAATGCTCCTTCGCTTATTGTGCCCATAATCGAACCGAGACGCTACTGTATATGGTAGTAAACAAGTCGTGGCTCCTATATCTTTTTTGACAAATAAATCCCTCTTGACAAACAATACAACATCAGCGACAGTGAGATCACATTTCGTCGCGACGAACCACCGAGATTTTATGAAGGGTATTGCGATCTCATTATTGTTATTCGTTTCGCTGTCTTGGATGTTAGTCGTAATCTCTGAGGTGACGAAACTTCGTGTTTATTGCATTGCAATTGGAAAAGCCGGTGAGTCGTCGGGAAGGGGTGTGGTTGGATTTCTGGCGAGCGCGTGTCGGTGTGCGTGGCACCCTGGCGGAGGCTCGGGGCGCGGAGGGTGAGGGTTGGAGTCCTGTAATGTCTGTCGGAGGGCGCGAGGGACGCGGCGCCGCCGGATCAATACGGCGCGTCCCCTGCCCGCGGCCCGCGCCGCGCCGACCGATCTCCGCAGGCCCTACGTCTTTCGACGCCATTGCTTGTTTTTTATAACTCCCATTAACCATGCACTTCGATAAATGAATAAAGGCATGTGTTGGTATTTTTCTGTAGCGGAATCTCACGATGTTTATTTGCCCCGGGACTGGAATGCTAATCTCCTCGATCTGATTGTGACAACTTCCGTTTCACACTAACTGGGGTTTTCTTTATTGCTTAACTTCGGTTAAGACAAATGGATTTGTATGATATCAGTTTATTTAAAGATTTTTATGCCTGACAAAGCTTGTTTTATAATTCTCTTGTGTGTTAAATTTTTTATTATGTGCTTTGCCTCATAACAAATCCAATGAATTTTTGATGGAGGCTGACCTCCGTCAGAGATGAATTCAGCAAGTAAGATTGTCTGGACTTGCAACATAACAATGAATTATTTATATAACTACAACTATGTTGGTACTTGTTGCTCTCGACGGTTTATTTTCCCCGGACCATATTAACACTCCCTTCCCAATCTGATATCGAGAAAGATATTGTAAGTGGTGAAACAATTTTTCCTGTGATATATTTTTGTGCCAATATCACCCTTGATGATATTTAACATTATGACACTAAATGATATTTATAACAAATTTGTAAAAAAATCTTTACTAATGATGTGTTTCATGATTGATTGATATTATAACCCCAGAAAGTTCCTGTGCTTATTGCCGTAGTAGTTCTGTTCGAAAAAGGGTCGTTCAAGTTCTCTCTAAAACTCTATCTTATAAAATCTAGCTTAACAACTTCTTTTGAAAAACAATCTCTAACTAGTAATACGTTTTTCATTATCACCCCCTAGTGCTTAATATTAGCAAAAAGTTGTTTAATAAACAAGAGCTCATTTAAGTGTAAATCTAATTGACCACTTCTGAGGAACCAAGTTCGCATCCACCGTGAATCTGCAGAATCGTGTCCGCGCAGATGTTTTAGGGCTTAAAGTACAAAATCGTGTGGCGAGCCCGTCGCGGATCAGAATCAGAATCAGAATCAGAAAATCTTTATTTGCAACAAACATGGTTTATACAAAAAATATAGATCTTAAATAATGTGATATTTAGTTCAACATGTTTCTGCCCAGAGGGCGTACAAATATTTAAATTAAAAAATATATTATATGCGTTAAATTATAACATTAAGACATGCATTCAATTTAAATTGATAATAATTATAAATTTGAGGTCGTGTGTAATAAATTGCATAGGTATTAAAATAATTCAACATGATATTTACAAAATAAAATTCATAGTGTCATAATATTTAAATGTCACAAATAGATCATATTATTAATAATATCAAGAGTCCCTAGTAATTGTTGTCTTTCCATTTAAAAAAATCATTCACAGAGTAGAATCCTTTTTCCAGTAACCAGTTATGCAACTTAATTTTGAACAATTCACCCCCGACCGCTTTGATAGCTTCAGGAATATGATTATAAACCTTGACCGTCATATAGTGTGGATTCTTCTGTAGAGACAAGTTACAGATTGGTGGCCAGAGCAAATTATCTGTCCTAGGTCGGAGCTGTCTCTGCCTGAACTCTTTATGGGTCTTGTACAGTTCGGGATTGTGTCTGACAAACAAAGCCAGTTGTTTTATGTAGAGTCCTGCAAGTGTCAGAAGTTTAAACTTTTTAAAGAGGGGACGACAAGAGTCCAGGTAATGCGCTCCACATAAAGCACGTACACACTTCTTTTGTGCCCTGAATACTCTGTCCGCGTCTGTAGAGTAGCCCCACATAATCAATCCGTACTGCAAGACAGAGGCCACATATCCGTGATAGGCCTGCAGGGCGGCTTGAGTAGAAACTGTTTGTGCTATTCTCCTCAGGGCGAAAACGAATCTATTTATTCTGGCACAAACAGACGCCACGTGGTTCTTCCACTGCAGACTGTTATCTATTTCAATACCCAAAAAATTTGTTGTTTTTACTTCGTCGATTGGCTTGCCTTCGTACATTACATTGAGATTGCACAGCGTAGTTTTACCTATAGAGCGAAATTGCATCATTTTTGTTTTTAGCACATTCGCTTTTAGATTATTCTCCTTCAGCCATGATATGACATCCCTAATAGCTGCGTTGATACTCTCCTGAAATATATCCACTTCATTACCTTTGACGACAATAGTTGTATCATCCGCGAATAAGATTGTCTCATGGTTGATACAAAGTGGTAGGTCATTGATATATAATAGGAAGAGCATTGGCCCCAATATGCTCCCTTGTGGGACTCCAAAACGGTTTAGCCTATACTCTGACCTAAATATACTTTTCTTAGACTTTTTGTTTATTTGGATAATTTCTGTGCATTGGTATCTGTCTTCCAAATAACTTCTGAACCATTCGTTGGCATTTCCACGTATACCATATTTGAAAAGCTTAGCTAGACATCTCTTATGATGAACGA
The DNA here is from genome assembly GCA_947507615.1 of Hemithea aestivaria. NCBI lineage: Eukaryota > Metazoa > Arthropoda > Insecta > Lepidoptera > Geometridae > Hemithea > Hemithea aestivaria. The sequence continues at coordinate 9,230,378 of OX382339.1, read as the reverse complement.
AGTCAAAAGCTTTGCTCATATCGAACAGCAAAGCTACAACAGGAGTTTTTTTGGAAATACATTCGGCTGCTGCTTTCACTAGTTTGTATATAGCTAGAGATGTAGATTTTTTCTTTCTGAATCCATTCTGTTCTGATCTCAGGATATGAAATTTATCAGTGAACTCAATTAGTCGCTTTAGCATGGCTTTCTCCACAATCTTAGAGAGCACTGGGATCAGTGTAACTGGTCTATAGTTATCCAGTTTAGTCTTGTTTCCTTTTTTAAAGATTGGCTTCACTATAGAATATTTTAATTTGTCAGGGAATACCCCTTCTGAGAACGACAAATTAATTATATGGCTTAGGGCTGGCGCTATGTATTTTCCAATCCTTTTAATTAACCAAGTAGGTAGGTTATCATATCCTACTGCCTTAGAGTTGTTAAGAGATTTAATAATCCGCTGGACTTCATCTGGAGTAACGGGCTTAAGAAATAGACTTGATGTTACGCTGTTTATTGAATTGGACGTGCAAACTTGATTACTACAGAGATTGGTGGTCTCGATGAAATGATTATTGAAAGCTGTAGCAATATTCAATCCCTTAGATAACGGTACTCCCTTATAACTTACGTTAGAAAGTCCTCTGTCTACAAGATTATGGGACTGTTCAGTAGATTTTATGATATTCCACACCGCTTTACATTTGTTCTTTGCTCTACCTATGTATTTGCGGCTCTCGTTCTTCTGAGATTGCATCACGCATTTTTTTAGAATAGTAGAATATGTTTTGTATCTTTTTTTACATAAAACTTTATTGTTCTTCGATTTCTGATATTTCAAATACATTCTTCTTTTGACAATACTACACCTTTTTATACCTTTAGTAATCCATGGCATATTTCTTGATGATCTTGTTACTTTAACTAATAATTTTGGAAAACATAAATCAAAAAACAATGTAATCGTATCATGTAAGATATTAAATGCAGAATTTGTGTCTTCAGCGGTCCACACCTCTGAGAATGACAAAGTAGCCATACATTCAAGAAATTTAGATACATTGTCATGACTAAACTCTCTCTTCTCTTCAAACCACACTTTGTTAATTCTGTTAACTATGAGGTTAAATTCCAAAACTTGAGCAGTTTCGTGGTCTGAGAGACCCAATGTATGGACCGACCCAATCGCATTGGGAAGGTTACTGGCGATGTGGTCTATGCATGCTTGTTTTCTTGTAGGTTGTGTTATATGCAAAGTTAGGTTGAAATTGGATAAGATTTCCTTGAGAAGCGAAGAACTGGTATTGTCTTTTGCTGTGTCAATGTTTAAATCACCTACTAAGATTATACGCTTTTTTTTTAATTTTGTCAAACTCTGTAGTATCGCTTGAAGTTTAGTAAAAAATATACTCAAATTTGAAGTAGGGGTTCTGTATACACATAATATTATTAGATTTTGGTCTGTTATATCCACCGCACAGCACTCGAAAACCTTCACTTCGGAAAAATTATCTATTGTTTCCACTCTAGTACAGAGAATATCACTGCGAACCAAAATGCACGATCCCCCCCTTCTTTGGTTCGATCTGCCAAAAAATGATTTTAGTTGGAAGTTCTTGACATTTATATTTCTTTCTTCTCCAGACTTAACGAAAGTTTCCGTGAAACATAGAACCTCTAGCTGTTTACCTTGATTTTTTAGCTCTTCAATTGCTAGCTCTACATTGTCTTGCTTATTTAATAAGCCCGCTATATTTTGATGAAGGACCCCAAAGTTATTAACGAAAAAACGTCTGGTCTAACGATTCCACATTTCGGTCTGACTCGATGTTTCCCGCATTGTTTGCTTTTATAATTTTCTTAAAATAATAAGGTATTGTTCCTTTTAACGGACTGTTGCGTGAACCACATTGTACTTTACCACTGTTATCCTCCATGAATGATTTCTTTAACGTAGAAAATCTTTTTTTGAGGAGACTTTCTGGGCCAAAGGAGAGATATTTTAATTTATACTCTACGCTGTCAATATAATTATTGATTATAAATGTAACACTCTGTATATACGACCAGTTCTTATTGCATTTATCTATGTTTACAAATGTACAATTGTCAAACTTTTGCGCCATTAATTTAATATTATGATTTAGTAGTTTTTTTTTTCTATATTTAGTCACTCGGTACCGGGAGTAAGGACACCCTTGCGCCTAATGTTCTGTCTCAGACCACGCGGTCCCAAGCTCGGGACCGTTTTTGCCTCAAGTTACCCAACTTTCGGGCCCACTGTATGGGATATTCCGTTTATTACCCTGCGCGTCCCGACTTCCCGCTCCGTAACCTTTTTTTACAGCCCGCATATGTTTAATACGAGGGTCGGTTACATTGATTTTGGATATTATTGCTTTGTTAAAACTTTTATTACGGCCGATACAAATTTTACGTTCTTCGACCGCATGTGGTTGCTACCTCGTATCCGCTTATTCGGTTTCATTATGAAAGTGAAATTTCGTTACTGGCGAGTGCGTTGTGATACCTTTTAAATTGTCCTTCAGTAATGAGTTTTCTTTTATATGCTTTGCAGTTTTTTGCGATGTTTATCTCTGTAACCAGACCAGCAAATAATTATTCTGTTCACAAAACCTCATGAAATCCAAATAAACATTGAAGAAAGTACGAGTGTTTTGTTTCGTCATAGTTATCTCGGAAATCATCGGATAGATTAGGTGTAAGTAAATATTTGGAAGTAACTATCTGTTACCTATTTGTTTTCTTTATCAGAGTTAAAGATAAAGTGAAAAGGAACATGACATAATAGATACTTTAAATTATTTTCATTCTTTGGAATGTTATCATTTTCTGGAAACATTGAATAACGATGATAAACAGAAATATGGTGACTTCACTGGAATCTTTTCAAGTTAAATCTACGAGGATGAGTGGGATCATGTTAATATTTGGGTCCTTAAGGATAATATTATTTACTTTATCTAAATGTTGAAATTAATATTTAATTAATTAACCCAAGTCATTGGATAAAATCGCTCATCAGCAGTCAATTAATTTCGTGCACTGACGGGGAATTTATAATAACAAACGAAATTACTTTAGCGTTAGTTCTACTCTATCACTATGTTCAAATACCTACACGAATGGATTGATCCCAAATAGATGAAGTCCTATCCAATAAGCCCAATGAAATACGGCCTCTGTTTAACTCTTCCAAATATCAGTTACGTCACGGGACCCCTTCTGTCAACAACCCGAGGGCTCGACCTTTCATTTGCCCAATCCATCAGTCCTCAATAATCTCAATAGATTCACCGTTACATGCGTCAAAGAAGGGTGAATCACCGTTACTTGCGGTTACTATGTCGATTCGTATTTAACAATCGAAGACATTAACGGAGTAGATACGAGATAATAATATAGATTCGTCTTCGATAACATCGCTTTCGCATAACAGATTACAATAAAAGATGATTGAAATAAGAAAATAAAAAGTCAGCGCAGCGTTACCGCCCCAGTCACGTTTCGTGCTTTTTGTTGTGGCAAAAAGTGTTGTTGAATCAGATGATTTCGAAATCTAAGGCTATTTGATATTATGCAATAGAGGGTATGGGGAACATTGATGGCTCATGGAATTCTCGTCTGTTTTTTATCAGTAAGCACTTGGTATAAGAATTAATGCGCGTATCGAACACCTACGCGATCGTTATATGAGAACCACAAAAACAGCAGGCACGAAACTGGTAAGCAGATGTACCACGCTGTATGAATTTCTATTGCCTATTTAAGTTGATACTTATAGCATTCTATAATAATGGGTAAATTGAATTATATAAATAGAACTAAAGACCACACGCACGTGGCGAATTGCCGCATATCTTCCGTTTGTCCGTTCACAGATGTTTGCAAATGGTATATAATATGTACATACCTACATTCTTTTTTTAGGCGATTTATTTATATCTAGACTAAATTTTCATTATTTGGTAGATTAAGTTACTTTCAGGAGTAGTGTACTATACACTTCTATAATATATTGTCTCACAGAGTTTGTTGTCATTGGACTGGTTACTTGATATAGTTACACACTGGACAAAACCGTGTCGCCAAGCGGTCATTATAGCGTCAGTCACAGTCAGTCACGATGTTAAGTGCATGCAGGGAGAAATTTACCCCGCCTGCTTCACTTACATTGAGTCGGAAATACCACTGTGGTTACACCATCATGTGGCTTTGGGTTATGGGTCAGTCGTTACTTAAAAAAATCTTGTTTCTCGTGCATTTAACAGTAGCAAGTAAGGACGTCCAGTCATAACTTGCATGCCTTAGCCCTTTACGCATTCAGCTGCCAGCTGCGCAGTGCTACATCGATGATGATATGACGTCTCAATTAAATTATTCCACCGACCCGAAGTCAAACGTTCAGTCATCTACGGAATGCAAGCTCACTTCCTGGGTTGACTGGACAATTAAAGCGGATGCCTGGCTCTCGTCCGAAACATGACGAACAAGGCTTGCGATTTGCATGCTCGGTGACTAATGAGGCCTTGCAATTACTGCCATTACATTTTAACAGGCTGCATCGATAACGTTTCACGTAGCGACCCTTATCTGGCTGTATGCCTTCGAACATGAAAGAATTCTGTTCCAGCTAAGACAAGAACCGATTGTGCGCGTGTTAATTAATCTCTAATTCGTGGGTATCTGCTCCATATCCGGTAGCATTACCCGAGCATTTCAAGTGAATAGATAAGCTCTTAAGTTCGGTCAAAGGGTCTGTGTTGCTTTATCGGAGTTGATTTATTACGTTACCCTGTTGAGGATTAGGGCGGGGTTCCCACAGGATGGTCAGTGGCGTAAACTGCTGTTGAGGGGTACTGGCCACGGCCCACCGCGGCTAGATCGGAAGCCGATAGCCGCGTCACGGGCTGTGTCGCTTGTATTCATTCTGGTCAGACAGCACGGTCCGCTAACCGGATATTAACACTTTTAGGCACCTGCATTGTTGCTTCCTAATACTCGTTTGATAAACATAGACTGTCCGACGGAATTTACGAGTTCGCTGAACTGCTTAGATTAGCGGCCATTAGTAGAACCTGTCGGGAAGTTATATTTTGCTCGATATGGAAGTTATGTAGCTTAAACACAGTCGACAATTTTAAATTCCTCACGTTCAGATTTTCGGTGGGAGTTCTGTGAGAACTTCGATAAAATCGAGGGGAAATTGTTTCCACTAAGCCACAAAATTAAGCGCCCCTGTCTTCACTTCCATCTCCTAATGGTTGTTAAGTGACAAGCTTACTTAGTTAATTTATTGTTGACTTCATCTATTAAGACGCGGCTTATGCATATTTGATCAAAGCTTATGAAGGCTTGTTTGCCCAACACTACGTGTGGAGGGTTAGTGTTATTTACTCTGTAAATAGTAAATACTAGGTCATTCCTTTAGTCACGCCAAAGGTACATTTTGCATACTGGCACAAATTCTTTACTTGACGTGACTGTTAAATGGTATAATTTTTATCCATTAGTTTTAACTGTAATGTTACCATAATGTAAATCGCCGCGACATTTTATTCTACGTCCTCTGTTCTAAAAGTTTCATTTTCTTTAGAAACTTTTACTTATGAAAGTGGTGCATATCTGTTGAATTGTATTTTATTATATTTTTTGTGTTGGGGAATTTTGCTGTGTGTTGACGTGTTTTTGTTGAGAGTGTAGACCAAAAAAGGAGCTGGAGACACGGCTTAAAGAGTGCATCAGAAATCTGAGTTGAATGTTTAATAAATAGTAAACAGTTTATTAATATCAATGAAGTTAATATCGTTTGAACGTATTAAAAGCGTGAATGCGTCAATAACAGATTCAAACAGTCACACTTCCGGTGACTAGTCTGTTATGGCCGTACCTAAGTCTCATAACATAATAGTTATTGTGTATTAACTGGCTAACTCGCCGCCGATACGTGTCATTACTGAATACAAATGAATCAGAAAGTACGCGAATGAGGAAATTCCAATCGCTGCAATGCTCATGAAACTGCCTATAGCATGAGCTATTTCTATTCAGCGGACGTCCAAAGCCTACAGAGCAGGGAGTAAGTGCGATGGTAGTGACTCACGTAGCTCAAGCCATCTCGGTAAATTAATACGTCGGTATGTCGCCCAGTTAAAGAAATTAAATGCGATACCATGCGGCTACTGTGTGTAATGACAGCATTATTTCATGATGTGGAATTTTATTCGTTTTCGTTTTGACGACAAGAAATGAACAATCCTTGTTAAAACGCAATCGGGATAAAAATACTATTTTATTTTATAAGAAGCTTTATATAAAGACTTTTAGATTTATAAGCCGATTTCCGGTTGAAGTCGATGAAAAATGAGATGGAGATTACGTCTATAAGATTCGTTGTCGGTTTTCTAAATTATGAATTGCGAATCCCCAATTTATCAGCATTAGCTACTTTATAAAACCAATATATAGATGTATCTTGAAAACGATAGAATAAATAAAGCAATCGTAAGTAGTATATCTAGTGGATATTTTCTATGACTGTAGATAACTTGTTTATTGAAAAGTTTCGTGATCTAACAACGAATTCTACAAGAGCTAATATTTCCGTTACTACGACGGACACGTACGATTCTCTAATATGAAACATGAGCACTCGCCGACGGACGGAAAGAGAGTTTCAACTTATACGAACACATACGCTGAATTATAATGATTCTATAATATACTCCCCACTCACTCAACCCAAAGAAAAGATGTACTAAACTCTGATAGATAGATGTTCCTGGTGCGTGCTTGGGACTTTATTTTAGTAACTTTGACACAAGAAACTTGTCAAGTCCCCGTGGGCCAATTATACTCCTGCCGCCCACCTAATTCGATTTCCATTCCTTCACGATGTTAAAGTAATTGCATTACTCATGGTATAAGTTACTAAAGCGAACTTTCTATTCCATTAATTCCTAATGAAAATAAGATGATTTCGCTAGATTTCTTGTAGAATCGGATTTCTGATCGATTGTTAAATAGCAGACATTTGTTAGAAAATTAATCTAGCGCAACTTCGCTCAATACAAAGTTTTAACATTCTAGACGCGAACAACCCTCGGTGAATTTAAAATTTATGGAAAGGACGGGCTGGCGCGACGCGGCTGCCCATAAAACTTCGACCGTTCATCGCTTTCGCTGTTGTCGAGAGCGTTGAAAATGAAAGTGCAAAGTTCACAATTCCAAGTCAGATGCGTGTAAGTAAAGCTGGAGCTGTATGTGAGGTGGAAGGATTTCGCCGAAGCGCATTGGATCGTGACGCCCGACATCCGACTTGTGTAAGTTCCTCCACCGAGTTGAACGATGCACGAAATTTAACGCTAAAAATATAGCAATAGTAGGTAGATGATACTGAACATTGAAGAATAATAATATCCTTCATTTTGGAAAACTTGAATAGTTGCAGTTGTTTTAACAAAGCCATAGCAAAGTCGTAAGCTGTCTAGCCGCTTTATTACTATTGTATTCGTGTAACTTGCACATCTATAAAGGTGGAAGAGTAGCAAGCTCGGCGTCGCGTCGGATCGTCGCGACGTTGACGACCGCCGTCAGGTCGCGCCATTCCCAACCCCATGCTTCGATGCAATTGCAAATTACCCCGAACTCTGAACCGAGGGTGAACACTCATTCATCCGTTCATTTGAAAAGTCCATTCTAAATTATGCACGTGATAGGGGCGAGCGCGATCTAAAGAATAAATAATTCAAAATTATTCCTAACATATCATCTACTAGCGTTCAATAAGCCGTAAAGTTATTTGTATTGCGTGAATAGAAATTCTATGCGATGCAACAACTATTTAATCGCATTAGCGCTGCTAGGGTTGTAATTTAGATTAAATTTGGTACGTTGAATATTGGAAAGACCTAACAACAAATGGATTGAGACTGGAAACTCTCTTAAAATGTTTAAAATCAGGCACCGTCCTATAACCTTTGAACTAGGCTTATAGGCCTAGTTGAAACACGTTTCAAATTGAGATTATTAAAGGTCTAATTTAGTTTATCAAAATAAGGTAGCGGTTTGAGGGCAATCAGATGTAAACTACTTAGATTCGACCTCTAAACCTTGGAGTAAGAATTCAGTGACACGCAAATGGTAACAGCATACTTTAAATTTGGAGTCGTGGTATTTTTTTACAAATGAAAGCGATAAAGGGCATTTAGTAGAGCAAGGCACGTACAGCTGATAAGGTAAACTGGTCTCGCCTATCCTCAAGGAAAATGCCGTTCCTAATACAATAGAACAAACTCAAAGTTTAGAACCATCGATATTAGGGATTAAATAACAAAGAGCAATCCTCTACCTGCTCATGACATACACATTACAAACTATTGTTGTTGAAAGAAGCCATTCAATGCTGCGTTGAATACGCGGTCAGGTAGCGTGCGTAAAATTCGATACGAGACTCGCTGGCGGAGATTATCTTGGATTAACATTCCTGCCCTGGGCAACATGGGTCCCAGGGTCCTCGGTTATGTAGGCCAAAGCTTTTTCTATAATGGAACCGTAACCATTCTCAATTTAACCAATAAAATGTATGCGGGTACGTCGCGCCAGTCACCACCACCCAGTACACCGAGACCGATTCATTTTATTCCCATGTCTGTAATTATTTAGAGAAACACGAGGATTAGGTGCATTAATATTGTTGACGTCATGACAGGGGTGCGATACAGGGGATGCCACGAGGACACAAGTACCGAGGAAGTCGTACGGACATTGTGCGTCACCAATCCTATCGCAAATTATGTATAACGAAGTTGTGATTCATTTGTAGGCAGCCGTCGGACTATTTACTATTATAAACAATGGTGAATCACGTCTGATAATAAAATGCGAAGTAGTAGCACGAGTATAGTAAATAAAGCACAATGGAATGCCTATGTAAATATGGTCGATGGAATTAAACCTGTTAAAACCTTGAACAAACGCATCGAGCTTACACGAGAAACTGCAACAATCGATACTGTTTCACTAATATTTGTAACCTAGTAATCTTCGATTTGTAAAGAGCCGTGTTCAGACCGTAAACATTCAGTTACAAATTAGATCTGGAAACCCGGTCAAGATCCTTTGATACACCTAATACCTAAGCAATCCTTGGTTACAATGTTGTTCCGTAGAAAATAACACGGAGATGAAATAGGGTTCAACATTTCGGGGCAACCTCACTCGCAGGTATAAATATAGTGTTGCCAATGAAATTGTAAAGTTCAGGCCCAAGAGTACTATTTGCACCAGACCGGCAGTTCCAACTTTCAACTACAGTTCCCACTTTCCACCGGTTATTTATTGCCCCGAGTTGGATATTTTTGGACTTGTTTTCACTTAACTTGGTATTTCCTTGTTTAGGAACAATCTGCTTCGGGACTATTCGGTTGTTGACACGCAAATGTTTATTATTTTGACCTAGTACAAGATTTATTTGTTTTATAGTCACTATCACTTTTTTCTTTCATCACAATTTGGACAAGATTACGTGTAGCACAAAAATTCTTTCTAAAAGATAAGGCTTCTGCGAGAAGTCACTAAGTCCCCAAAAAGGGTGGCGCGACAAATGGAAGTCGAAGGGAGGTAAAAGTTCGTGTTCTTTCAGCACACACTTACCATCCAAGCCCAAACCCAAATAAAACCTTCATTAAATAGAGGGTCATACATGTCGGTAGTGCGGACCTATGCTCGCCACATACATTACAGTATATGCCTACACGCGTCGACGAGGGCGGGGGACAATCGCACAATATCGATTTTCAACACGAAAGCCTAAGTACCTACATGAAGTCTGGCGCCGGGCTGGGGTGCTATTTTATTACAGACGTCTAGCTATTGTCCTGAAATGAAACGTGTTAGTTCTGGTATGGCCACGCCTAGGCTTCTTGGCTACTAAGGAACGTTTGCTATGACGCATTGTTGTCTTCAGCAGTTGTGTCACGCTTCCAAATTCTTGAAGTTTTTAGCCATGCAGAGAGATAATATTGCTTTATAGAGGCCTAATCCGCAGGAGGCGATCTTCTATCATCTAGATGTTTTTATCTACTTATAATGGTTTTGTTAATCTGGTGTTACTGTTGCTATAACGTCAAATATACCACAATTTAAAGTTTCTACTCATGATTTCATGATGACGTGTAGATTTCCACATGCCCACGTATCGGTTCGTCACTTTATTTAGTGCTCGTAACAATGGACCCCGTCATGGTTCCCCATATTGATGATGATTGGCACATCTATGTGATTAAACATTTAAATGTGGGCGTAGTTATGCAGGTCGTGTTATATGTAGGTACATGATATTATAACTGCCGCATTCCATGCAATACAACGTTAATTACGTATTTGATTTGCGTATAAAGGGCCTGCGTAAAAAGATCTTAGCATCTGTCCGTCAGTGGTTTAGGCCCTGGGTAGCGAACACTCATATCTTTAGCAGTGTCTTCGCTATCTCCTCAACCACGAAAAAATAGCTTTCTGCTTCCCTTTCATCGAAAAAGGTTTAGTCGAGGGCCAGGACACGACTTAAATACGGGATTAGTGTGTGGCAATATTTTCGCCTGGATACTACCATGTTTCGGAAGGCACGTCAACTGTAGATCCCAGCTATTTCTTATAAGAAATGTAGAAGGCAGTCTTAAGTCATATTGCAGGCCGTGCAGAAATCTTGGAGACCTGAAACTGCAACAATTAAACATGTTCATTAATGGAGCAACTGCACAGTAACAGTAAATTATTAAGTATTTTGTCGGGAACACGACGTATCTTTATTTTTGTTAATGCTGTAGTCTGTAGTAACGTAGGACAGCATTCCATGCAACACTACGATAATTATTAATTACATATTGATGTTTCTAACACACATACTTACGCATATCTTGTAGGTTAATGGTATGTATCGGCAGGCTTCAACGATTGCGACTGCCTAATTATATTGTCAAAGGTACTAAAAATGCCACTAATTAGGCCAGTTTTAATAATACTAGCTGCGTTTTCCGCTGTTTAAAGGGTAAACAATCAATTAGGTTTTATTTTCAGCTACTTTTATGTAAATATGTACCTACTAGCATATAATAAAAACGATTAATTATACATATATCCACTGAAAACGATTGAAAGTTTTATTCCAATCCAAAAAGTTATTAAAGATTTCAGTTAAGCTACCTATGTAAATGTACATTCCTTTAGTATTTCCCATTAGTATAGTCAAATCAGTTGTTATACGAGGAAGGAGCATCTTCCAATTATCCACATATACAATACCCAATAAACTTTCGCATCCATTATTCCACCGACATTGATTTCCCCCGTTGTTAAACACTAGTTTTTGATTGCCTTATGATAGTGCTAAGTTTATTTTCTATTGTTCCAGCGGTCTGAACTTCCAAGATCTGATCGTACGACAAGGCGCCATCGACTCACCGCCCAAGACTCCGTTCATCCTTGGCTTCGAATGCGCTGGAGAAATCGAACAAGTTGGCGAGGGTGTCACTAACTTCAAGGTAAGTTTTATACGTTGACTATGCAAAGACCTCTGCTATATTGTCAAGCGCTAGTGGCTAACGTTAACAAATGCAAAGGAATGAGTCCTTGATTAACTACAACAACTGTAAAACCTCCCAGTTGATCTATTTTAGCGTATCTACATAATGTGCAGTAGTAGTAATGTAGTACATTTTAGCGTTAACCACAAGAGTTTGGCGGTTGCCGCTTGGCTTTGTCTTGTACGTTAGATGTTATTGTCTCTGTCTCATACTATTCCGGAAAACTGGATCGGAACGTGTGGCGTAACTCTGAGGAGGGCTATATCCAGCAGAGGCTGGAAAAGAATTGAGTAGATAGGTGACTAGTGACTAACGTACAAAGGGCGCATTGAGGTGTAGAAAACTAACACTTGACACTCCAAAAACCTTGTACAATCGTCTCGGTAAAGTAGTCGTACTGCTGTCGCCGAAGCCATAAGCGCCAAGAACGCCACCGCCACTTTCATCATCATAAAAATATTGATGACTAGCGAATCGCTGAAGTATTCATAACGATTTCTCATTTAGATAGACTTTTATGTTAATCGATTTCGCTCGATATTAATGCAATTCTAATGCATTCAAGCTTCGTAACCAGTCAGTTAATCCTTCGATTGTTGAAGTAAAGTCGCACAACAACATAACCAACGCTTATCTAGAAAGAACAGTGTTAAGTAACTTTTAAAGTAAATTTTACCGAATCAAAGTTATAAAAGCTTAGAAATAAGAAATTACTGACTATAAAGCAGGGATGCCATTATCTTTTACTAGAATTATATAAATGATCGTTGTAAACTGAATGCTCAATCAGAATTTCCTCTCGTAAAATATTTATGCGTAAACAAAATAAATTGAAAATTTCTAGATAAATAGCTTTCAGTTTCTAGATTATTTTATAGTGTGCCTATTCTATATACAATTAGAAACGATTAGAAGTAATAAATATTGCGTGAATGGAGGCCTAAGCTGACAACAGTTTCCTTTTAATCAGTAGCCTTGGGAACAATGTGCCTTAAATTTACTATATTGGTGGTTTCTTATTGTTCAGTGAAATGTGAAACCAGGGAGTGATATAATATATATCCCCATCTTCTAGGTTTAGTCTGCAGTCTGCTTAAAGCATCTTCGACAGCATCGTCGCTTAAGATCAAGCGAGTCGTGTTCTTTGTCTAATATAGCTAACATTTAATGAAGAAAAAAATAACGAATACATTTTCTAGAAGATGCTGATCTTTATTGAACTACTAAAGAATATCTAAGTACCATTTTTGCCTAAATGTCCACACAAATCAGACTGAATATTTTTTTTGTAAATTAAATCTATTTTCAAAGTTTCAATTATTTACATTAGTACGTCTTGTGCATTGTGGTATTTTCTTTTAAAACTATCCAGTGACTTATTAAAATCGCTTATCTAGCCGATGATTCATGTCATAATCGTGGAAAACGTTGTTATGCTACAACGACCACAATACAGAGCTATTGTGATGCCCCATGGTCCATGGTACGCTGTAATTAAACAAGCTTAACATTCCGTTGCAAAATGTTAATTAGCAAAGGAATTTCGTGTTATCGGGACAGTCCTAAATAAATTGTTACGTCACCAGTTGATTTGGGTTCAACCACAGTAATTACGGTAGGAAGCACCTTTCGAGCTAGATTGGTTTTACCACATTCCTCATTGAAACTGCTTTTAAACAATATTATGTAAAAGTTTTTGAAAAAGCAATCCTAGTACCTATTTCTTTGATATATAATAAGAATTTTATATGCAAACCTATACGCATTTCGAAAATTCAATTATGATAAGGTTCTGAGGCGTAAATTTTGTTAGGTAACCTCTCTGTAACCTTTTCATAAAATAGCGTTCTTGTAACGTAAAAACTCTGAACCTGTGAATTCGGATTGTGACCATTTCTTCTTCTTGAGTCGAAATGGCAATATTTCTATATTTATTAATGAATTGTGAACATAATAGAACGTGTTTCATTTGTTTCCCTAGGTCGGCGATCAAGTGGTGGCCCTGCCAGAGTACAGAGCTTGGGCGGAACTGGTGTCAGTACCGGCTCAGTATGTTTACGCCCTGCCTGAGGGTATGACTGCACTCGACGCGGTGGCAGTTACCACCAACTATGTGGTAGCTTATCTGCTGCTCTTCGAAATGGCGAACCTCACTCCGGGGAAGAGTCTTCTGGTTCACTCGGCTGGAGGCGGCGTGGTAAGTAGATTTGACTATTTTTTACGACTTTTTATAATACTTTTACGATGTTATTAGTTTAAGGGTTTTTTGCTATCACTGAGAGAAACAGCGTTACGCGGGAGGGTTATGTAGAACGATTGTCACTATTCACTGTCGTTTTTAAGATAAGGACTGGGAAACCGGCAAAGCCTTCATCCAGTCATCGAATTAAGAGTACCAAATATCCTTTCAGCTTATCATAAGTTAAGAATTTTTAGGCTTAGGTACAGCTTGAGCGAAAAGAGAAGAATTATCTCATACAAATGCTTTCTCCATTCAAACGACCCTTTCCTTATAGCATGATTACCGTTGAAGTTGTTAACCAACTCTCGTACATTCGTGCCAATTCAAAGCTTTAACTTATCAGCACAGCTAATCTAAATGACGTTCGCAGGAAGTTTGCGTCAATGCACTAAATACCATGGGTTTTACTTTTACGTAGTTTTGATAAATTATATAAACTTTATTTTATAAAGTTATACCTAACTGTAAGGACTTGATATTTTTGTGGTTTCCCATTTTACGACTTACTTTGTTACGAATTGGCAACTTTGTGAAATTTCAGATCACCCAAGGTCTCTAACATAACCTTATGTAAGGTTCCTTCTACATCTTATATGAACTGAAATTGCAACCCACAGTTTCATTACTTTCAGCAGAAAATATATAAAAACAGAAGTAAGGTTACTTTGTTACCTTGGTAGTGCGTCAATGTAAATTCCACATGTGGTAAAATTCGAACTTGCTCCGAATTCTGAATCTGGCGTTATTCCTTTTGGAACGTCGTATAAATAAAGTTGTATTTTCAGTCTTTTCACAAGTTATTTTAATCAAAAAAATATGTATTCCTCATTGAGCACAAAGCCGAAGGGCATCTTTAAAAATAAACTGCTGAATGCACCCAAAAAAATCATGACAAAATCCGAGAATAATTTCAGTACCATTGACCTGATCGAAAAATGTACAAGTACCTATATTCTTAGTTAATTAACACACAAGCAATGCAATCTAATTGTTGGTTATTGGGTGAGAAAAAAAAGACTGGTGCGGAATGTATGACGTCACCATGGAGGTCGATGACCCCCGGGTGGGGTTCGGACACTAATTAGCGTTAGGGGGAATCAATTCGTAGGGAAATGACCCGTAGGTTACCAAGCTACCGATGGCTATGTGACTAACCAATATGGTGTAATTGTTATTTGTCATGCTAATGGTACACTATAATATAGAGATAATGTAACTTGATAGCATTTTATAGCCCTGTAGCTTTGGCACTTCACCAGTTTACATAGGTATCGAATTTTTGGGCGCCTATTCAGAATTTCGATTTGTATCTCGCGATCCTTTGCAAAACAACCAAACTTTAATAAAATGTTCAACCGACTTTGAATTAAAATTAAAATTTGTAATTTGAAACCATTCGACCGATTCTTTTAAAAACAAAACATTCTTAAAGAATCTCTTACAATTTTAAAAATGAGCCAATCCAAACTCTATTATTACGAAGGATAATAATGAATTCGTAACCGCAACGTAACGTGTAGTGTCGACCTACTTAACATCGAGTAATCAAATCACAGAGCAGTGTTTTGTTTATTTGTCTTTCCTTCCACTCACAATGCCCGCGAATTGTTTTGACGCGCGAGATCTTGGTGACGTCTGCCGTGACCGTCACAAGATTGATCGCGATGATGTGGATTATGGGAACACAAATAAACTTCATACTTACACAATGTTAATCTTCGAGGAACTCTGTTCCGAAGGCCCCCGTTTGAAGGAAATAAATTAATTTTTAAGCACCCTCAGATAAAATATTTGTTTAATGAAATGTTAGTCGGGGTCCTCAGGATCGATCCCAAAAGACATTACTTTGTCGCTAAGAAGATTAAAATATAAGCAAAAAGGGAATTGCAAATAATGTAAGGGACTTAAAATCACCGGATCCAGTACAACATTTTCGGAAAAATGTTTCTAAAGTAGTTTTTCCCAAAACACCCTTCAAATACCCATCAACATTATGACCATATCACGAAAGGCTCCAAACTGCAGATTCCGTAATCCTTTTCGAAGTCATTTAATTTCCTTAAATACCTTCTAATATTAACACATTGAGTGTGGAAAACACAATAGGTGTGTTTTGAGGTAGGAACGCGAATGCTGAAAAGCACAAACGTCGTGATTTGACAAAGTAATTTTCCATAGAAAATTAATTTCAGGCACCTGGGATAGTTCTCTAAAACGCCGCCGCAGTCAATGTGATACTGATACGCGGGCAATTTTCCGCAATTAGGCTTCTTGGCCCATTTTGCATTCACAGTCAATGTGTTAATGTTTTTATTTATCCCCCAGGGTCAAGCAGTGGCACAGCTCGCGAAGACAGTGGACAACGTGACCGTGTTCGGAGTCTGCTCCAAGAGTAAGCATGAAGCGCTGAAGGCCAACAACAACAACATCGATCATCTATTGGAAAGGGGCAGCGATTATACCAGCGAAGTTAGGAAGTAAGTGTGTTTTTGCATAGTTGCTCTCCTCTGTTGATATTATTTTTATTAAACTAGCAGATTGTAAGTAGAAATATATTAATTAGTTTCAATTGACATTCGCTAAATAAAGAATGTGAATTATTTTTTGCTTTCGCACACTGGCGACTATCAAAATAGTGATAAACAAAAATCAAATGTTCTTGTCTTGTGAGTCATGTTGTAGAAACTAGAAACCAAACTCGTGCAAAAGGGTTGTGGTCTGGGACATTTACAAGTACTTCACCATCATAACACATATTTTATAACATTTTTCCCCTACCATCGCGTAACAAATGATATTTATTTACTAAATTTTAGGGGAAAGCACCGTTTTGTGTATTTTTCACCATTTCACGACAAAGATCGTACGTGATAACTCTTTAAAAATGAGTACCCATTACCCACAGACATTTAGATCGCGCGATGTAACGAAGTGCCCACATTCGCTATCAGTGCTCCAAGATTTATGATCATGACCGTTTGAATTAAGATTCCCTTCAACAATTTAATGAGATCATCAAATTTGTGGCGCGAATGAAATTCGATCGTGCAAAAAGTTGAACAGATGCCAGTCCAAAAAATGTGTTACACCACACATTTCATAATTTGGACTTAAGGTTTGGAATTTGGAAGGAAGCGATAAAAACTTGGCCTTATAACATTCACCTGCTTCCAAGGAGCCTTTTTCTCTTTTCGTTTTTTTGTTGTGTGATAAGCTAATTTAAATAAAAAGTAAATCTTATTAGGGATTCACTAGATGCGCTCAGCAGCATTGCTATGGATAATGTTAAGCCTACATATTTGATTTCTGGTTCGAAGCTATCGACTATATTATTAGTGCAGCAATTTTCGTGTGACGATTAGAACATTATCCTCAAGGTATTTATTAGTGGGATTCGTGCATCAATCGAGTTCGAGATTGCTAGGAAGATAGATAATGGAACGATCAAAACCCTTGCCATCTTAAGAAATCACAAATTTTGTAAAAAAAAGTCCACATAAAAGTTGCCTCCAAGAACATAAAAGTCATTAAATCAATTGGTTTAAAATTATAAATCCAACGAGTTGAAATTCTTTAAATAAAAAGCCAAGTGATTCACAAGGAATGTTAATGTGTATATTGTCGGTAATCGTTTCTAAAAATGAAGGGCTGCCTGGACGGAATCATGATATCTCGGCTGTCTATTTAAAGCGGGCGTTCAGTGGCCCTTCATCTCCCCAATAATACCTTTGTTTATGTTAAAACATTACACATGTAGACTTCCACACTTCCACGGACTTCCACCACACTTTAAATTGCGTGTCGATCTCATACATGCCAGGAACATTGTGGTTGGCTGACGAGTGAAGTTTAAAAATGGTTGTTTTAATATACTATGAACATTTTTTCACGTTCGTGTTTTGTCGTTATTGTCATCGTTAATTTTGTTTCTAGAGCAATTCGGATTCCTATCTCATTATTAATTAGTATCTATTGTAAATGCTGATGTTTGTGCAATGTTGATTCTTTTTTAATTCTAAGAGTCATCGGGAATCCAGATCTCATCGCGATGTTTTTCTAGGTAGCTTATTCCCAGAAATAACACATGCAGTTTTCTTGAGGCTCATTTATTACAAAAATGCTGAAAACATAACGTAGATCTTTCCTCTTTTCCACTTCTTTTCACGAAATATGTTCCCGTTTACGATGCACTCCAGTTCCATTGTCGTAAAAATGTGTAATAACCTATATCAGCCCCAAAAGAAATAAAACGAAATAAGGGCACATATGGCCGCGCGGCACCGAGCGAACAGGGCTCTGGGATTCAATCTTGCCGCATATTTTAATAATAATCTACATCCTTATAGCTCCTGACTCCTCGGCTCCTCGGCAAGTGAATTGTACTCAATCCCAAGCTTTGTTAATTGGCGGTCATTATAGTTACATATTTCAGAGCTCACATCGTGTGATACGCGCGACGCCATTATTCCCAGACCTCTTTCCCGATTCACACAGCCTACATTCCTTTAGAGCATAGGACTCTCAGATTATGGTGTAGGGGTCCAAATGAAATGGCCACCGCGTGCGTTAATTGTTCCGTTTATAACCCGCTTCTGAGGGCAGCTGCTTCGTAACAAGCGCGTCATTTAATTCTCGTAAATAGACAAAGATATTTTTATATCTGGTGGCTGGTGGGTTCATACTCACAAGCTTAATGTAAATAAGCGAATATATAGGTATATAACAGGACAACTTGCGCCCTGTCACTAGAGAAGAATTTAAAAAAAGCTGCTGTAGCATCATTAGCATCGTCAATAGATATTGAAGACAAAATAATTTCATATTAACCTGATACCATCTCAGTTCGGTTGGTCGATCTTTTTATGGTTTAAAGTTTAAACTTTGTACCTTTTAGTGAGTGTTGAGATCTCTTTTTTTTGATTGTCTTATTCCATTCGTTTCTTTTTTTATACTCGTTATCTCATCATCTCACTAAGATAAGATGTAATACACACCGCTACGTGAAGAATACGTAGAACGTATTAGAATAATTATTATAGTAGGATTACAGAACGTAGGAATACGGAGGAATACCTAGAATATAAATGAGATATGAATATTCCAAGATATGTAATAACTGCAGACTGGCATTCCGTAGTTTATAACGCGAGCGGCTTGTGGCGCAGCGCGGTCCCTAGTCGTTGGTTTAAAATTTAACTCGAGTTCTGCTGCTGCTGTTCCGATGCGTAACTCGAACCGACGGATAACTTTGCGCTGCATTTCCGCAAATATGGTTTCCTGAATAAAGTTTTGCTTCGTTGTCATTGTTAAATGCATCTGTCTTGCGTTTTAGTCCGCACTTACTCATATGTGTATTTTATCGTACCATTACCACGTTACCTAGTTCTCTATTTTTAATAAGATGGGTAACTTTACAAAATCCTCGATAAACTACGTTAATGAGAACTTCCGACTTCCTCATGAGAAGGCAGTGAGAGAAGAGATGCCTGATGATAAGATTGAAATGGAAGAGTAAGAAGTCCTAATTCTACCTTATTTGGGATAGAGGTAGGGTAATAAAAGTAATCTAGTCTGGAGTCTGAAAGAACTCGATCTGCGATAGTCTGCTTCGTTTTTCCAATACTCTGGCGAAATTTCGTTGCGACAGAATCGAGCCGACGCGACGCGACGCTCGATATCAGACGAACAGCAAACTCGTCTATCAGTTAAAACCTCCTCTCTTTATAAGCAACGTACCTATGTAAACTATGTATGTCCGGTACAAATCCAACTCAATTTTATGGCAATCTTCAATGCTAAAGTAACATCTTGTTCCTCAGGGTGTCTGCCGACGGTGTGGATATAGTTCTGGACTGCCTGTGCGGCGAGGAGTGCAACCGAGGATACCAGCTGCTCAAGCCTATGGGACGGTACATTCTTTACGGTAAGACTCTTTTATCTTACCTACTCATCGTGAACCTCTCAAGCATATTGTAACTTTATAAACATCGTCGATCTAACTTAAACCGAAGCGATGCTGTTCAGGGCACGCTGCCATCTGAAAGTGATTTAAAAGCTCCAGAATTTTCATATGTAGGTACTTAAATCTCACTCCGATCTTAATGTTAGCAATTTACGTTAAGTGATTAGTATCATTATGGCCTTAGATATATCTCAAAATCATTCCAACGAACAGCTTTAAAGAAAACAAGCTTATCTCATATCTAAAACTTGAACGTTTACCTTATTACCAGAAATCTCAGATGCAGAAACTTAAAAAGAAATCTATAAGGATATTTAATTCAGACTTCAGACTAACGAAGATTTGATGATAAAAAAATGCATCCACCTTATTCCTAACATCTCAACCATTTAGCTTGGATATCACCACATTTTCATCCGATTGACTTTATAACGAGTCTTCGAATTGTAAGATTTCATTAGCGACCAGCACAGACAGGTCAAACTAAACATATAGTCCATTTGAATGATTAAAAAGACGATAGGTACGTCTTATCTAAATGTCCAGGCATTTCATTACGTAGCTATGATGTCCAAGGTATCTCAAGGTCAATAAACAATGGCAGCTCAGGAATTTCAATCGACATAACGAGATGAATTGAGAATTAAGATATCAACATTAAGATGCAGGTCACGCTCGCATATCTGTATGAAAATCGGTCAACTTTTATTGATTTCAATGTCATACGCCATGCTTGGGCTCTTGGCCAATATAAGTAATCAAGTAATCCTTTAATGGAACAGGCGGGCGAGTACTTTGAAATGGGTCACTTTGTCATGAAGTTAGTGACAAAACCATGGTATGCGGAAGCTTACTCATTTCATGAGTCAATAAAAAGATCAACATTTAAATATTCTTTAATTTTTTTACTTGCGGATAGGTATAGTTTGTCTGCTATGTCTTGAGTTGAGCTATATAACGTATAACTCTAACAAAGAATAGATACTATTACTACGTACCTGTAATACGTCTATGAACTAGTGGCGTTCATCTTTTCTATCTGATCGTAATTTAGTAGCCTCCGTAATTTAGTGGCTCCTTTGAACCGAAACGTTTAATCATTTTTCAGTTTTACGTAATGTTATACGCTTATAGCATTTCAATCGGCATACATGTCCTCATTACAAATATTTGGTAGTAGGTACCACATTGACGCAATACCAATCTACAAGCGATCGACCTAAACCGGCGCGTTGTTTACAATGCACTTCCTTCAATACCTCCAACACCGTGTAGATAGGTGTTGTGTGAACGTTCTAAACAATGGTGTGTTATCATCAGGTTCATCTAACATCGTGACCGGTGAGACTAAGAGCTTCTTCAGCGCCGCGCGTGCCGTGAGTTCCATTAACATTATCTTATGTATGAGTGGGTGAGAATTGGCAATGATTGTCTTTGCTTGCTCATTTGTTAAATATAATTGTGCTGAACTGCTGATGTGAGCGCTTTGTTCATTATAGTTAATGTCTGTGAATTGTGAATCCAAAATAGCGATGTAGTCACAAAGATGCTGCTCATCCGTAGAGCTAGTTAGGTGTTTTTTATATAAAATCATACTACATGTAGGAAGTAAATGATATGCTAAAAATTGATTTGAGGGATTTCTTAGACTTTCTACAGATAAATAGAGCAACAGAAAGGCCCCTTTCCTTCTAATCATTTTATCTAATATTCTACCTTACCCATTGAGGCATTACATATCTATATGAAAATATGAGAAGAGAATTGATGGATAGACGAAAGCACAAAGTTGATGGAAGGACGGAGGCACAAAGTTGATGACTGATCGTCTAGAATGTAAGAAGAAGACATGATGTTCCTACACTTCCTGGCATGATTAAAAGGAACATCTTCGCAAATCGATGTCAAATTGTGTATTTGTATGACACTAGTTGATAATTTTGTTTGGTATCCAGTGGTGGCAAGTGGACAAAGTGTCCCCGATCAAACTGTTCGACGAGAACAAGAGCCTGGCGGGCCTGAACCTGCGTCACTTGCTGTTCCAACACGGCCGCGCCGAGTACGTGCGGCGCGCGGTCGAGCGCGTGTTCGCATTGTGGCGGGACGGCAAGGTCAAGCCGCTGGTTGACTCCACCTGGGCGCTCGAGGACGTAAGTATAATGGAAATGTACTCTAGCCATCTGACGTCACTATCTAACACGCCGAGTAAAGTTAACTAGATGGTTCTGGTGGTTTCCCTGACCAAATTAATTTGTGATAGGTATTCCGGGACTAGATATCTAACGTCACTTATAAACATGCTGAGTAAAGTTAACTAGATGTTTCTGATGGTTTCACCATTCACCAACCAATTTTTGATATTTCAGGAACAGCAATAAGGCATTAATTTTGTCTATCTTTAAGGTTTAGTCTGCCTTCATGCGATGCCAAATGGCCTTTACCAGGATTGTAGTCCTCTGACCACTAATTCTCACTAAATTCTCCTACGACTCCTATTTGCTCGGACTATTCAACTTATATAATTTTGTCGTACAGGTCGGTGAAGCGATGCAGAAGATGCACGACCGCAAGAACATCGGCAAGCTGGTCCTCGACCCATCACTAGAACCCAAGCCCAAGCCAGCCACGCCAGCCAAGGGCAAATCCGGCAAGGAGAAGAAGCCCGCCAAAGAGAGCTCCGAGGAGAAAAAAGACAAGGAGACCAAGGACGAGGAGAAGAAGCCCGCGGAGAACGGTGAAGATAAAAGTGAGGATAAAAGTGAGGATAAGAACGGTGAAGAGCCGATCACTAACGGTAACAGTGACGAAGGTCAGTCGAACATTGGCCAGGCATGCGTATACGCGTAGACGCTTTGCAATTCATTCTTTTTGCTGGATTGTTATATGATTTTTGGTTTCATTGGCCTGGGGAAAGCAAAACTAGAGCAGTTTTAAAGTTATACCACTTATGAAAAGAGTTTTAAGACTTCCTGTCATATCAGAAATTGCGTATAATATTGTGTATCAGAAAATGCTTTGACAAACGGAACTTTCTCCTGATATTAAGCGATACGCTTACTTTTAATACGAAGTCCTAAGTAAATATGAAATTCTCTGGGATATATGTTATATGTTTTTGTCTTATCTAAATACATAAAAGGAAAGCATGACTGATTGACTGACAGATCGATCAACGCTCAGCCTAAACCGTTGAAGGGATTGAGTTGACGTTTGGAACCCAGATAGGTTTTATTATGCAGGACTCCGCTGAGAAAGGATTAGTAGATTAGTTATTATAGTAGTTCATATTAAAATGTACTTAAGTAAAGTTAGTCTCTAAAATAATAAGTGTAAATCAGTGTAATAGTTAGTACAAGAAGTTATTTATATAAATAATTATTATTGCTAGTCATAGTTAGCGTTTTGGTGTATCTATACTGTAAGCTTTCTTTGATACTTAAATAAAGAAATTGAAATTAACACGCGGGAAAAGCCACGAACATAAGCTAGTTCTTATAATATAAGGTAATCGCTTAGCTTCAATTACTTCTCGCCCTCACCAATTAAGCTTTAAAATCATATATCCAGTAGAAACTTTACTCATAACTTATGTTTGCTTTATTATTTTGAATTAACTACGCACGCATACATTGGCTAAACGCTAGCCGTATTACAGCCTTTAGACTAGAAATTATATATCACATAAGTACATATTATTATGTTAACGACGCGAAAGGAATATAGACACAATTTTCTTCCTATTAGATTTGTCACATTATGCTTTTGAGCCTATTTATTACAGTCGCTTTTTATATCACTTTGATTTTATATAAGACCGATATGGATTTGTATCGGATTAACTAGATTTTTAAATCACTTTTGTAGAATATTAATATGAGACCGACAACGTATGTATTATTTGGCGATTATATATTAATTTGGAATATATCTATGTGTAGTAGCAAGATTCCAGGATCTATAAGAAATACATATTTCAGGGTCTTTACAAATACAATAATCAATAATTTTTATAATTATCAAACACTGGAATATTTTTTCAGATGAATATTTTTAATACACACTGGAATAACTAAAATATTTAAAAATAGCAATTACTCCCTGGAACATCATTTTTATACCGTTTTCATTAGTTCATCATTATTATTTTTTCTGCAATATAAACAACTGCATAACAGTAAACGCAGTGTTATAAAGTTCTTCAAAATGAAGTTTTACGAACCACTGCTCGTCTAATTGAGACATTAGTTTCGTTTGCATCATTCTCAGTTTATATAACCGGAATAGACTGCTACAGAATTATGGAAAAGTTGAAGGACCACCCAGTCAGTTTCTGCTGATAGGAAATATTTGAGAAGGAAATAGGAATTTAGTTTCATATATATAAGATTGTTCGGTCTCATATTTAAGTAAAGCAAGAGCCTTTATCACGCTTTTGTAGAATATTCAATCTTGAAGACTTTTTTTTCCACTCTTGTCTAGGGGCTGTATGTACGTTTAGCCAAGACTTGGTCAAACTTCGGAGACAATCGTCTCTAACCGGGACATCTTGGGTCAACCAAAATTACTATAAATCCTGGCTTACATTAATAATTTTGGCTGACACAAGATAAAACCCAATTTGGGTATTAGAATACTTTTAGAATAAATAAGCTAGCAAAAACATGAATAAATATCATCACAAATTTTCGAGCTAAGCGAAGCTGCTGTTAGTAATAATAACCTATATTTAGCATGCTTTTTGAAATATTTCTATACTATCATATACTTAATTACAATAATTATTGAGACGACGTAATATTCATTAAATCAACATACTCGTCAATAAAAAGGGGGTAGGTACTATAATGTTCCCTTTTGCATTGAGCCTCATTTCGTCTCAATCAACGAATTTTGTGAAGAGCTTTCTAGGGATCCCCATGTCTATTTCTACTTCATAGCACAATTTAGAAGATAATTTAATTCTGTAAGGATAGATGACAATTATTGTTCTTGAAAAAATGTCAAAAGGCTCGATTGAGAAGATTACAATGTTATGTTCTACAGATTTTTAATTGAGAGACTTGGAAATTCTAAAAATGTTCGTTCATTAAAAATCAACATTGTTCTTATTGTTTTGCAAATTTTCCAGAGACAAAGGAAAAGGAGAAGGAGTCTAGCTGAATTGCTTCCCCCGTGGACTGAATACAAACCACCGCCAATTGATTTATTTAACAAGTTGTTGCTGCTCAGCCACTCTGGCTCCGGCCGAAGGACTCAAGCGATTTTACCTTTTTAATTATAATTATTATAAAATTTTCCATCGTTCATTTATTTTACCCACTGAAACTTGAAGAAAAATCATCGAAAACTTTTGCATGGTGAAAAAAGACCTTCGCACACGGTGCGTAGTGAGCGTAGCGTTGTCTTTGTTTTTTTTATACTGTTTACCTACATGATAGTTATTTGAAGACCAAAAATAATGCTTATGATGCGTTTCGTGTGCTAATGTTTTTTTTATTCAAAAATCTCAACAGTCAAGGTAATCTGAATATAGGATAGAAGGAAAGATATCACAAACACAATTTAACTATTTTTGGGTGTGTTTTGTCATGAATTTTTTTAAAATAATTTAAAATACTAATAGGGCAAGTAAATTTCAAATATAATGGAAAGTGAAAAAATAAGTAGTCTATATAGTTACCTTGACTGTTGGGTGATAATAATGTATGACTTCTGAACAACAATTCAATTTATCAATTTAATCCATTTTTTTTTGGCCTAAGTTTCTATTGGAGTCTTTTTATTATAGTTTAACGTTTAAGACTTTATTTTTAAGATGAGATATTTTAATCAGCAGTTATTTTGTATGGCTATTATATATGTAAGGTGCAGAGATGCTTGATCTTTATGTATGTTAAGCTTTAATATGTTTATTAGTGAATGTTTGGATTCTGGCCGCTCGCACTCCCGCCCTCCCGGGCTGCAGCTCGATATCGATCCTGTGTGATATTTTATACTAGGGATGCTAGAATTTGCGGTATTTTTATGCTGCCTTTACACTACATTGATTTTGTATTGATTAATTTTTGAACATAAATTTTTACTTTATATTTTTTATACCTAGATATTTTGTAAATTATTTTATAGTTAAGAATACATCTCATTGATTTAGGGCCTTCGCACATGGTGAGCGTAATCGTAGCGTATCGCAGGCACGATTACTATTATATCCACGTAGTAGATAAATATACGAACAGAAATGGCCAAAGGTAAAAAAATACCAGCTTTTGTTACAGTTTTGCTATTTTCATTAGTATATTTTCATCGATTAACAATGAGACCTTTCCTCAGTGACAATAGAGGATGATACACATGCGCTTACGCTACGATTATTATTTTAAAGTCGAGTGCGAAGGTTTAGTTGTCGCGGTCGTAGAAGGGAGTTAATCGTATAAGCTTAGCTGACACCCGAGCTTTGTGACGCGTCGACAACAGTTCCAATGGCCTTTACAAATGATGTGTAATGTAAACGTAGAGCAAGTTTGTTTTATTCAGTTTTGTCACTTAGGTACTTTATCGTCATTTAAGCTGTTGATTTGATTGAACAGTGACAAGAGAGAATAAGAATTACGCAGATGTTACGCTACGGTTACGCTACGCATCTTGTGTAAAGGCCCTAACAATAACTGTATGTCTTCGGTGTAAAACATATTTTTATATAACAATCGACTGTAATCTCGTATCGAAAGCTTTTCGTATCTCACAAATATCACATATCTAATCGAAAACACTCACTTATATCCTAGGACATAATATTTTGATACAGAATATTCACCGCGTTTCTTTTTGATATGTAGCGTATATTTGTTAGTTTTTGTATCGTAATATACCGCCATATGTTGTACAGTATGGCTAGTAGTATGTACCCAGTACTATATAATCTGGAACACATATCATGAAGTGCAGAGTTTAGCTCCAGCTCAAAGCAAGCGCTCACGGATATTACGCTCCGAGGACTGCACTCACACAGACTTACATTTTTTATAAACGTTTTTACCCTTTTTGAAAGTATTGGCGCGGGCCTAGTGTGCGTGAGCGCGCCCCACGCACGCATTCGCTTCGTTTGTCGTTTCGTATTACTCGTATTATTGTATCGTACGGTGGCTTGGTGCTAGTTTCGTGTGCGGACATCTCGCTTCAGTGTCTCGGACCAATATCTCGTAGCTGATTTTAATCTATCCGATAATCTTTCGCTTTGTGTGTCAAATATGTGCTAATTTTAATATTAAATCTTGTGTATCGAGTATCGACCTGTATAATGGTAATTTGAATTTTCTTGTATAAGATATTTGATGAAATTCAACAGTATGGGTGGTGTGACGGCGCCGTGAATGTGTCCAAATTGTTGTAGGTTAGTGTCGTATATGATGCCAATATATTTATTGCGGGGAGAGTCCGACAAGCGCGTAGATAGTGGCGCCCTCACGCCAGCTCTGTGGATGCTGGAAGGTCGTTATTGTATTACACATTTATTTTTGTAAGGGCGGGCCAGTGTGATATCTATACTATGAAATGGATAAATAAATATGTATGATCTGTAAAAATGCTTATAGACTGTCTTTTATTTATTACTACCCTCCATAAAATAAATATTAAGTTCAAACGAGCATTGCATAGAGGCAACGCAGCGCATTGGCAATCATGTAAGTAGTATTGGTAGTCATGTGAGTAGTTATTCTACCGCCTGAGCAGTGATGTGCAAATATCACTGTGCTCCGGTAGGAGGGCACTGTAGCTAGTGAAATTACTGGGCTAAAGAGTCTTAACATCTCATGACTATTGAGTAAGAAGCGTTGGTGCAGTGCTCCTAGAATTTCACATAATTGTGAAATCCTAGGTAACACTGTACCGATTATGGGCAGCCGTTATCTCTTAACATCAGGAGAGCGTCTTGCTCGTCTTCTGCTTCATCACATAAAAAAAAAAAAAATGTACTTAACATGAAAAAACAGTTAAGAACTGAACCACAGCAGATTGATTCTATTCATCAAAATTACTTAAATTTATTGAAATAATCCCAACGGGAAAGTCTTCAAAATTTCTCTTCCAAATCTGTGCTGCGTCGCCTTTAGCAATATAAGCCCTTCTTAACATTTCAATTAGGAAAAAAAAACAAAATGTTAAACCGTAATCTATTTATTAACACAAAACTAGTCAAAGTAAATGCCATAAACAACGACGTTAGCGAAGATGTGCGGGTTGTCGTAGTTGTAGGAGGCGAAGGCGTCCCGGTCGCAGTCCCACAGGTAGGAATGGAAGATGTGCACGCCTTGCTGCCGCCGCTGCCCGATACTCACGCATACTATTATACGATATCTGCAGGACAAAACAAGAGTTCTTTTTTGCTAAGTGAGGCTCTTTTATATTGATTAAAGAAGGCTCCTACTATTGGATACAGGCAGCTTATTCTTCAACTAGACTGTTTTTAAGTTACAATACCAATTGTTAAAGAATGGAGAAAAAAAAGGAAAATAAGGGCTGGTAAACAGGGCATTTTTTCAACCATTAGAAATTATCCTTGAAAACTTTAGGATGGTGGGCCTTAGGACCATAATAAAGCACCATATCGTTAGTTTGTCTAACGCTATGATCTAGATGTTACGCATAGTTTTATTTTTTTTGTTTACAGTTACTCTTATTAAACAGGCTGCATTCAGGAAGCCTGATTTTCAGGCGAGAGTAGAGTAGCTTTTGGTTATTATATTTTGATAGTGGACAAGGGACCAGATAGCCCCATCGTTGGGCGCTGGGAGCTGGGCACGTGGCTAGTGGGAAATGGGGCCCTGCTCGTAAAAATATTATTATGTATTAGGTATTATTAGGTTTGGATGAACTGTGTGAAAGAGGATATGCGTGCTAGGAGTGGATGAAGCTTTGACGGATGATAGAGCAGAAATGAACGTGTTGTGCCGACCCTATACCTAGTGTGGGATAAGGGCAGGAAGATGATTTCAAAGTTTTAGTGTTGCAAGTCTGTAGTTATATTATATAAAAGTTGAGATGATATCTTACCTTTTCCGCAGGCATTTTTGTTTGTAGATTAAAATAATAGTGCGGCTCCTTAGCTCGATTTTGTATGGAGGTATGACCCGGAGCGGCAGAAAGCATGAAACTTGGCATGCGTATAGCTTTACCGTTCATAAGAAGAAATTTTAGTAGAAACACCCCCCCCACGACAATGTTTCTACCTCCCCCCCCCCACTTTTATGTCCCTATTTTTAGTTTTTTGAGTTTTTTTTGAAAACTATGAGAGCTAGAATAAAAATGTCAAGGGAAAGTATATTTTCCGTAAAATTCTCTACAATATTGTCCTTTATAGTATATTGCCAGGACTTATAGTTTCAAAAATATGATTTATTTCTTTTTTGAATATTTTCCAAAATTCCATATAAGACGTTCTCTGGGCGCAAAACATGTCGTTTTCATGCAGAGGTTTGAAACTTGGCACAATGATTCCTTATCTCCAAATAAGCAGATTAGGATTGAAAACCCCCCCCCCTATCACCCCCTCTGGCAGCAAGGAAGGGGGGCAAAAGGGGCCGCGCCACCTTTCTCCATTTAATTAACTCTGGGAGACGATGTAGAGCCACGAGGAAAATTTCGATGTCAATTTCGGATAAACCGATGATGTAGATTTCATTTCTGATATAAAACAACGGTATTGGTGGCGTTATGTTTAGCAAAAAAAACTAGAAATGAAAAAAAATACCAAGTTTTTGGTGTTTCAAGTCATTGTATATTTTTCACTGTTAGTATTTTTTCAAATTAAAAAATATCCTAACATAGCTTATATTATGTAAATTAAATAACATATAACTTTTAAATTTTTTTTTTTTATATTTAATGCAAAAAAATATATTTTAGCGAATTTTTTGTTAGAAAAATTATAGTTTTCCTTATTTTTCTCAAAAACTAATTGGCCAAATCTTTTATCTGTTATATATGAATTGCCTATTAAATTTTGTACAATAATGTCCTTGGAGGTATGATGCTAGCACTTATGGTTTGAAAAATATATTCAACGCTACTGGTGCACGAAAAGGATTCACGAAGTCAACTTTGACGCTTAATAACTCCAAAAGATGACACTTTAGGTGGGTGGATGTCATAATATTTATGGTTGGTATTAATGCCAGCGGTCGGTCGGGTGAACGGTAAAGCTATACGCATGCCAAGTTTGATGCTTTCTGCCGCTCCGGGTCATACATTCGGCTAAGGAGCCGGACTATAAGGATTTCCGTATAAAAACGTCTCTATAATAAGTACCTACCTACCTATGTAGTTCTATAGATTTTTATACAAATAGTAAAATTTATTAATTACTATAGGTAGAGTACCTAAGTAGGTACCGGCGGTACGTATCTATTTAATAGAGCTTCCTTTGTGAGAAAATATCCAAAGCTAAAAGCGCAACTTTCGGGACTTTAGCATCCCTGGAGAGAAATAACATTATAATAATGTGGCACTTAGCACGAAGAGTAGCCATTCACAAGATAGGGTAGGTAACTTTTTTTACTAAGTATCACGTAACACGTATCACAATCGGGGTACCCTGCCTAGGCCTAGGACAATCCGAAGTTCCGAAGAGGGGATGGTGTTATAACGATAGTGTCTACGTGCTTGAGCGTTATAACAGCCATTAACGAATATATAGTAGGAAATAGCGTTCTTAATTTCACAAATACGTTTTTTTTATAATTTATGAAATCGAATAAGGAAACCTGTTGTATCTAGGCCAGTTTTTTGGTGTTGTTTTTTTTTAATAATGACAACATAATCTGTTCCGTGTGCTTTTGTGTACCTATAAAGATCATTTAATTGACTAAGGTTAACCGGAGCTACATAATTTAAACCGGAGCTACATAATTTAAACCAGAAAACCACCGGACCGATAGCGATAAAATTTGCCTGTGAAATGTAGGTAGGTACTCTTTCAAACATAAAAAAAATACTAAATCGGTTTAGGGACCATTGACCGCTAAGGGTGAAATTTGGCACCTATGTAGGTATTAGGTAGGTATACCTAGGTAGCTTAGACCCTGTAATATAATATCACACAGGTACAAAAAAGGTTTGTAAAAGCACTAGAAGTAGCTAATTTTTTCATTTGTTAGTTCCATATTTAGCCACATTATTGAAGTATCGTAGACTGGATGTACTAGACGGTCATAAGGGGGCAAATGGCAGGACCATTTCCCAGAAGAGGGGGAGGAAAAGTGGTGCGTGCGCCTGCGTGAGGAAAATCAATGCACGTCAGTCTACACTTCATTGAATGGCAGGATACCTAGCATAATACAGATGCTAGCTTTAAATTTTAGACTATGACTATGAATGCTTTTTACATTATTTTCATGATACGATTTTTTAATTGATTAGCTATAGGTTAGTCTTTGACCACGGTCTCGTGTGATGTTAAGGGACGATGCGGCCGTAGATGATAGCAGACTGAACATCATACCGGAACACGATCATAATATAGGACCTTATGACCGCTTGGTTTCACGGTTTTGTCCAGTGGGTGGTTACCTAGCCAGGGTTGAAGCCTACCAGTAAAAATTAAAAATGTTATTTTCGTAAAAATAACAAATAATGTTAAGTATTTGTGGCGGTAAATAGTGATAATATAGTCAATACACCCTGTAGCATAGGCGGATTTAGGGGGGGGGGGGGGGGGCAGGAGGCCAAGGCCCCCCCCCCAGAAGCAATGTAGAGATACGAATTTTGCACATATTTCATGGTCAAGATTATAATTTTTTCTCTGAGCCCGCAGCAAGCTGCTCGCGCACTTATTATTAAGGATATTTGAACTTTCTAACTGTTCAGAGCGAGCTAAACACACACTTTTCGTAGTAAAAATTATAATATTTTTGCCCGTCTGTACCTTGCCCCCCCCCCCAGAACCAAATGGCGGATCCAGGCGCCAGTGCCCTGTAGACAAGATCTAAACATGCTCACCTATCATAATTTTCTTCCTTCACGGCACTCCGTATCATCTCCGTAAGATTGAGACATAGATCCGGGATTACTTTCTCGCTGTACTCTGCCTCTTCCAGCTCCGAGTCTACTATGGACTTGATCTTCTTTTCTACCTTCTCTGCGCTGAACTTTTTTCGAGATTCCAGCCGGTAGGTCGGCTGGTAGGTTCGCACCTGTTTGGGTTTCGGTTCCGTCATGATGCTTGTTTGATCGATAATAATAAAACTTAATACGTACCATGGATACCTCAATACCTAGGTAAGGTACCTACTACCCACATATAAACCTATGTTGCTTTGGTCAACTTGATCCGTTTATAGAAGTACTAACGTTTAAGCTTACCAACCTACTAATAGGTTGTATAAAGAGTCCAAACTACTAATCTAACAAATTTAAGCTCAATCGGTTCAGTCGCTTCGGTGTAAAAGAGGAATATAGAGTAATAAGTAACAAAAATCCACCCAGGCATACATACGAAGTATACGAGTACCTTTATGCTAGCTTCTAGCTTATATTCGCGGGTTTGCCCACGTGGAGATTTCTTAGCAGAGGTCTACGACATTATAAAATCAAAGTCCAAAATTTCAAGCCAAAATGTTCAACGGTTCGGGATATGCGTTTACAGATCAGTCACTAACTGAAAGAAAAAAAGAATGACTGATTCTGACTGACAGTCATTCTTTCCAATTTCCAACTTAGTAGGATTACATAACGATTGTTACCAATTTCTTCTGAGAGCTCCGTCGTCGGCATAAATTCATTTTACATAAAGAAAAGCTCTTCATATTGTTATCTTTCGACATTTTCATAGACATTGTTACTGTTATATTAATTCTTCTAGTCTAGAAGTTCTAGATATACTAGATAACTATTTTAATATTATAAATTAGTCAATATTTATCAGACCAGCATAGACCTAGGTGTAAGTTGTAAGTATATACCTAACATAATCTATTAGGTAAGGACGTGATCGTAACCAACTTGAATAATTTATATTCGTATTAGTATTAAGTCATTGATATACGAGTGTATTATTATTATTTATTATCAGAGTGTATTGTGTATGTAAAATATCTAGCATGGACATAAGTCGATCTAGTTTTATGTGATAGGGTAGTGGGCAGAGTAGTAGGGTAGGTTTATAAACTCCTAGAATTTCAATGATCATTATATCAATGAGTGTATATAGTATATATGAGAATATACTAAGTGCTAATGAAAACTAGTGCCTATAAAGTGGCTATTCAGGTAGATTTTTTAATTCCCTTTTAAAATTTTCCCGCTTTTAAAGGTACGCAAACTTTTTGTTTATTTTTGTATTTCTTTAAGAGCTGTTTGGCTAATGCATAAGACCGCTGTTCCGATACTCTTATCAATAGATAGAAAAATAAAACAATTGTCATTTTGGTTCTTGTCACTTGTCATAATGACAGTAACAAAGTGGGAGTTTTGGCGGCAAGCCTTGATCATATCGTTAGCTCCACGTCTTTTGCTTAATAATCGTGTAGAATTTGATTGTTAGCGTGTAATAATGGCGGAATATTGCGTGTTAAGTGTTTTTGAATGTGCACAGATGTAGGCAAGTGATATGGTGCTGAAATATGAATTTTGGTGCCCCCTCCAAAACTCCTCCGAACTTTCAGTAAAATTCCACCCATTTTACTGGAAGACTCACGTGACTAGACGAGCTATTAAGCTCACTCTGACTCTGACCTGACTAACTAACTTATTACTTAAAAAATAACATTTAACTTGACACTGGCAAAACACGAAAGTGGAGACCATCATTTAATATCCCGTGAACATTCACGAATTTTACTCGACACTGGCAAAATGTACATGTTGCCATATTATTAAAAAGAAAAAAAAAAAGTAACAAAGTGACAGTGGACTGTGGACAGTGACAGTGAATCAGTTTTGGCGGCAAGCCTTGATCATATCATTAGCTCCACGTCTTTTGCTCAATGATGAAAAAAAAAGAGAGGATGTGCTGTGAACTCATCGAGGACATATCCAATAGAGGGGCAATAGACAAAGTTTTCCTTGAAATAATTTTTTTCACAATTTGACGACTCCGCCCACTTTTCCTATTGGCTACGCTGGTTTTAGTGATGGGCAACGAAAAAGTTTCAATTTAAAACTCGATTATGCCAAGTAATCGATTACAAAGCGATAATATAATATTTTTGACTAAGAGGCAGAACATACGCACGGTTGCAAATCTGATCTTTTGTTTTAAATGGTGTTAATGTCGGAAATCATAAAGGAAGACTTTTGCTTTCCAAAGACATTGTTAGTTCCGATTTCATCTTATAGCAAAAATAGCGTTTTAGTTTTAAACAAGTCAAATATAAAATACTAGCTTGTGCTCGCGGCTTTGCCCGTATGGCAAAATCCTTTCTTAGTGGAGGTCTACGTCATTAACCCTATTAATAGTCCAAATTTCAACCAAATCCGTCCATCGGTTTAGGCTGTGCGTTGATAGATCAGTCAGTCAATAAGTCAGTCACTCTTTCCATATATAAATTTAGATTCTTAAAGACATCCAATTTATACACATGCATGCAAAGTTTAAGCTAAATTGAAAAATGGGAAGTAGATTAAATTTTACTTGCAAGATTTGATAATAGACAACAGGACAGGCGAATGTAAAAAAAAGCTTGTGAATTAAATTTTAAAAAAATTGCCCCCTACGCAACGTTTTCAAAATTACCTATTTTGTGGAAGGTGGCCATCTTTGATTTTAAATTTATCATAATAATATATACTACATACTACTACTAGTCAAGCCCTTTCAACTTTCATTTGATGCGCACATTGACGGGATTATGGAGAAAATAATTAATCAGCTATTTTTAGCGGCGGCCATCTTGGATTTTAAATGTATTAAATGTAATGCATATATTTTACTAGTCAAGACCTTTCATTTCATACCCTTCCTTACATTTGACGAGGTTGTGAAGAAAAAAAATAATCCGCCAAATTGTAGCGGCGGCCATCTTAGATCGATTTCCACCAAACACGGCTAAGAAAACTCTCGACTACCTTTCGACTCTACTTTCAAACAAAAAAACAAGATCAAAATCCGTTCATCTGTACGGGACCCAGAAGTAAGACAAAGTACATGAGCAACGATGCCACAGACAGACAGACACGTCAAACTTATAACACCCCGTCGTTTTTGCTTCGGGGTTAAAAAGAGGTCAGGTTTTTATGTTTTTGGTGAATAACTTTTAAAAAGAGTTTTCATTTCTTGTTCGGAACTTATTTTAGTCTATAACAAAAAATGACGTTTTCATGATGTGGATGGTATATTCTCATCCGCTCATAAAAAAGAAAATATTAAATTTGTAGGTATCTCGATTGAAAAAAAAAACAGGGGAATGGCATCGGAGCATTTTTATATTTTAGCAAATTTTATAGTTGTATATCAATACTGTAGGTTTTCATTAACCTACTCGCAGCGCCGCGTGATGCGACTAAACAAGAGGTTATATGATAATATTGTAAATATTATAAATAATAGACATAATATTATAAAAGTGTCTCCCTGTTGTATAGATAATTAATGATACGTAGCTTATTGTGCGCAAGTCTGACTCGCATTCGCCATAGGTTTTATATACCAAAATACGAGATGATCTTTTGTCACGAAAAATGACGGTAACTTTACGCAACTTCACGTGTCATATTTTTTTGATACATCCTAAAATATCCGTGTACTTTTTATTTATGTTAAAATTTCGTTGAAATCAAATTTTTAGGTAGTTCTCGCGTGCCCCACTATCCGCCCCACTGGTGGGGCAGGTGAAACTGTCAAATATTTTTTTTGTTTCACGCACCCCATTGATCGCGTTTTGGTGGGGCGGGTTCTTCCAAGACACCATCAGCCTAAGACTACGAGAACTTTCCGAGATATTGATATTTTAATTTTGATAGCTGTCATTTGAAATGAAGATTTCCTCAAGACCCTTTATTTCTTCCATCACTTTCACATATTTGCAAGGTAGATAACAAGAAAAAGGTACCAGGAGATCATAATTGAAATGAAGTCTTACATACGAGTATTCGTTGACTTGTACTGCTTTGCCTGTACCTGCGTCTATTAATGAAAAAAACACATGTTATCCCATTCATATAAATTACACAAAGGTACATAAAAGTTCGAATTAATCAGGAAAGTGCGACTAAAATCACCGCAATACGAGATTTTAATAATATATTATCAGATGGGATGATTTTCTTATGTGTTGTTTGTCTACTAAATAGTACATAGTTCCTTATAATTTCTGATCTCCTAGTTCTTCGCAAAATATTTGCATTAATAACACCATTCATCATTTAGTCGTGCCCAATAAATTATATTTTTGCATGAGTTACAGCGCCCTGATGGGGCGCGTGAAGTGTACTTTTTTTAATATTATCACCCGCCACACTAAAACGCAATCAGTGGGGCGCGTGAGAAGCAAAAAATATTTGACATTTCCACCTGCCCCACTAGTGGGACGAATAGTGGGGAACACAGGAATTACCCAATTTTTAAAACACAAGTGAATTAAATTAAAAAAAAATTAAAAAAAAACCCCAACGCATTCAAAATATGTAATTTTGTGGTTGCAACCATCTTTTAGTTTTTCAGATGTTAGTTTATTAAAATCTGTTTATTACAGTTTGTAGTTTTCTACTAATTAAACTTTTTCGTTTAATTCCTATGTTGAGGGAGTTGTGAAAAAAAATGTAAGCACCATTTCATGGCAGCTAAGAACACTCTAGACTATTTCTACCTAAAAAAAAAACAATCTCAAAAAATAAAAAAATAAAATCCGTAATACTGAGACAGACAGACACGTCATACTTATAACACCCCGTATTTTTCCGTGGGGGGTTAAAAAATAAATTGTGACGATACTGCCACGATAAAATTTTATGAGAATAACCCACTATAAAAAATCATCTGCTCTAGTTGTCAACTTTTAAATGACATGGACTTCAAGGCGACTGTCCATTATACCGTATCATACAATAATAATAATTGTCTTAGGAACATGCCAAACCGAAAAATAACATCGGGCCCTTTTTACACTAAACGATTCGTGAGTATTTAAATTCACCTTTGTAATTAAACGGTATAAACTCACTTTTATTTACTTTGGCTTCGTGCCGACTGCAGCTACTCCTTAAAGAAGATCCTCGTATCAGGATCGAACCGGTCGGCACAAAGCCGAAATAAATACAAGTGAGTTTATGCCGTTTATTTACAAAGATAAACATCTGGCCCATGCCATTATGAACCTTATTTTCATTTATTTATTGCTCATAGCTTAAAATTAGGTTTTGGTAGATAACCGCATTATATATTATATATATACCACGGCAGTATTGTATGTATTAAAAAGTAAGAGAACATCGTTGCGAGCCTTGCACGGAGCGTTAACAATAAATATCGCTGAGAATATGTTGCTGATACTGACAGCTCTATCCATGGCATGCGATGTTGCCAAACAACTGCGTGTGGGGACCAGAATGCAGTGAGTGTACGGGTTTATAGCCACGAACGATGACCGATAAAAAGATAATTATATATACTTATTTTCATTATTTATAAAGAAAACTCATCTAAGTTCATCTGTTGCCAGTTCAACGAAAAAGGTTAACACGTAAAGATGCTTGAACATGTAAGCAACATATTATATTGATAGGCATGCAAAAATGAAATTGGTACTGCATTCTCGTGATTAAATTCTGTTTTGAACACGGGCAAAATACGAGAGAAAGAAGAAATGCAAACGAGCATATGGTACGGTATAGTGGGCAAACCCCTTAAAACTCATTTCTTGCAATGTTATTTTGGAATATTTCTAATGAACATACACATTACACATTAGCTATTTTTAACATATTTACAGCTGAACTAATCAAATTTGGTATAATAGGTAGCTTAGGCTCTATAAGTCTCTCTAGGCTCTTGACAATAGGTAACAGTAGGTACTTTTCAATGGGTAAAACTGGATAGGAATAAATGAATTTCCGTAGTAGTCGTACTGAACTATGAGTCGTCAACATGGGCCTACAGAACATATTATGCGCTAGTTGTACCTAAAGATAGCATGCAATTAGACCTGGTCGAAGATGTGGTATGCATTTATTTGTCCTCTAATCGATTATCATGCATCGATTCAATCGTCAAAATATTCACAACACTGGCTAAATACGAGTCAATAGACAAGGATAGCTATTTGGAGAAAATGCTTTATTAGAAAGAGAGGCAATTTGCCTGACCAGTAAAACTTGATCCCTCGCTAGAACAAAAAATAATCATAATTTTGAGGATTATTTTACATTTCTGGGGATATTAAAATCGATTTAATAAATTTAGATATTTTATATGTATACTTCATTATATAATAATACGGTAAACAGTTTTATAAAAAAATAAGAAGTCGTGATTTTTTTGTTAAAGAGAATATTCCGTGAGGTCCGCGTAGTTCCTTAAACTGGCCGCTACTAAACGGCGCGTCACGTGGCGCTACGAGTGGGGTAGCAAATACAACCAGTGTTGATATACAAAAAATCCGCCGATGCCCTCCCCCTGTGTGAACTGCATATACAATTTCTAATTATACAAATAGCGTGCAAAAATGAACCTCACAAACAAAAATATATTTGTCTCCTTCTAACACATCGTACTTTACTGATCTAAAAAAAGTTCAACATATGTCAACAACTTCAGATTCCCGATTAAATTTTCGTATGACGTCACTAAGCTCCGCCTTGAAGCCATGACGCCATGTTTGGATGTCATTCGCGTCGTTTAGTTTGTGGTAGTTCAGCTGTCATCATATTATTGTTTGGAGTAAATTTTCAGTTTTAAGTGAATATTGAGTATTTTTTGGTGTTTTGGTGAAGTTAAAGAGGATAATTGAGCAGAAACTAACATGGCAAAGTGTTGCATCAGGGGATGTAATTCCAGTTCGCGTAAAAATGACGAAGGATTGTCATTTTTCAGGTTAGTTCAATTTTTTTCTTACCATGCCAGTTTTTTGCGTATTATAAGTTTTGTTACTGTAGTAAGTATAGTTAAAATTGTGCTGCACGCTGTTATCTAGAATTTTCAACGACTACTATCTACTTTTTAATAAAAAATAAATAATAGAATGTTTACATAAAAACATAGTGTTGCCTTCGTACTTTGTTGTTATCGATAAAGGTTTATCTTTCTTTCAATAGCAGGAACATGAATATTCTTGAGATTAAAACGGTTTTCATGTCGCTATGCGAAGATATCAATTAATAACGTAGGTATTTCAGTAAAGTAACTTAAATGGAATAAAAACAAACTCTATGACTTCATTTTTACCACCAATACATTAAAGCTATAGGTAAGAAGCTGTAGGTCTTAACCTACTGTTTCTTACCTATAGCTATATTGTTTCGCTGAAGACATCAAAATAATTCATTTAAATAGACGGGACATAAAAACCAATTTTGTTATCAAAATATTAGATATTGTTAATTGGTGACTTTTAACAAGTTTATTACCAAATCTGACTAAAATAACTGTCAGTTGGTGTATGGAAAGCATCCTTATGACAGTCTGCACTGTTGTAATATATTTTTTTTGAATATAAAATATACTGAATCAATGTCTGCTCTTTATAAATTTTTAAACATTTAGTTAAGGCACATATTGATGCATTATTATGGTTTTAGATTTCCAAAAAATGAAGCTCTTCGAAAATTGTGGATCGATACAATAGGCAATGAAAACATAAAACCAGCAGGAATAATTAAAATATGCTCGAAGCACTTCTACGAAAATTGTTTAAATAGAACGTTGAATGTAGTTCGGCTGAAAGATGATGTGATTCCGACTCTGTTTCCAGTAAGTATATTTCTGTCTAAAAAGTACTGAAGTATGCTCGAACCTGCATGTTGTGAAATACATCTCCACTGATTTAATGTATCAATAGAATAAGTATATTTCCTTGTATTTTCTGCTATGGCTAAGGTAAAGTCGTGTTTTCTAACCCTGATGTTTAAAAAAGCTTAAGAGCTCCATTGGGGTTTCTTATGCCAAGATTTTTAATTAGGCAACTCTAAATTTATTTTTGACAAAAATGCTTTGTATGTCCGCGTGTCCGTGTGGCCGGCTGTTCTCCTCTAGAGGTCGCATTTCCCAACCGATTCTTATAAATTTTGTGAGTAGGTTCGATATTTATATAGAATTTTTTTGAGCTGAGTTATACTGCGCGCACTATAAGTTTCAAACTCAAATTCAGAATGTATAAATGTATGTAACAATTTCTTCTCTGCTCAGCAACTGCTCCAAAGAAATCGTGAACATCTCCTTTATATTAATAGTTTGACTTTATTTAACTTATTTTTATTTTATTTTTTCAGTTTTCTTCATCTTCTGTGCAGCTTAGAACGGCGTTGTCAATAAAAATTGATAACACTGGGAACAAAACTGATTCAATACAAGTAATATAAATATTTTCAAAAATAAAATATTCTATTAGCTGTGTTTATCTAATGGTAAAAATATAATAATTCTTGTATTTTGATTTCAGGCCGGGACTGCAAGAAATCCAAGTTTTGATAAAGAACTTGTTTCTCAAGAGCTATGTCCAGTAAAGTCCACCTTTACAGAACCGTTGCAAACAACTAATATGGATGTAGATTTATCACTAAATACAGGAGACATCCAGCCGGCCATGGTTAGTATATTATATACTCTGTCTCGATGTTGACTGTTTAATTATCATTATTTTTCTATTTTGAATGGTTTTCGACCCCGCACGCAAAATGGGCCAGGCGGCCTAATTGCGGAAAACAGCCCGTATACCAATACCAATGGTTTTCGATTTACAATGTTTATTTAAAGCACCGTACATGACATTTCCCATTTCGTGTCCTAAGAAAACACGTAAGTTAATATTTGTTATGTTACCTTCTAGGATTTCGCTGGTAAAGAGGCATCAAATATGCAGAAAATGAAAATACAAGTACAACAACAAAGAAAAAGAATTAAAACACTAAACCAGAAATGTCGAAGATTAACACAGAAGGTACACACGTATCAAAACATAGTACATGTTTTGAAAAATCAAAATTTAGTTCAACAAGAAGGTGCTCTTTTATTGGAAGAATGCGCCGGATCCCCAGAATTTCTCACAAGACAAATTTCGAAACATCGAGGAGAATCTTGTCCAAGAACGTATGGTGAAGACATACGCAAGTTCGCGCTTACGCTTAACTTTTTGTCGCCTAAAGCATATAGATATATTAGGACCACTTATAAAAATTGTTTACCTCACCCGAGAACATTGACAAAATGGTACCAACGGGTAGATGCAGAACCAGGATTCACTGCCGAGGCTTTTAAAACGTTAAAAATTAAGGCTGAAAATACATTACACAGTAATTATTGTTCTTTTTATATATTTTGTTTAATTGATAATTTTGATGTGTTAAAATGAAATTTATGTAATATGCATGCTGTCTTTAACCATAACTATTGTGACATTTAGAATGATATTTTTTAGTATGTATACCAAACTGTTTATAACCGCCCATTGTGGACCTTACTTTAATTGTACATAGTTTTAAGTCATATTGTATATTCTTTTATGTTTGGTCTCAATAAAGAGTTTTGTATTGTATTGTATTGTTTTATGTCCTTTGTCAGGCTCTAGACTATCTCTGTACCAAATTTCATTTAAATCGGTTACGTAGTTTAGTTATGATTGAGTAAACAGACAGAAAATAACTCATTTTCGCATTTATAATATTAGTTTTTAATGGCAAGTGCCTTTATTGAGAAAAAGAAAGAACAATACTACAGCTACCTATAAACTAGATATACAGCAATCATGAACACTTGTACTATCGATAGATCGGCCACATGCCAATCTACAGAAAATCCAAGTGCTCCAAACCACTGTCAGATGACAGCGTGCCCAGAATGCTGGCAGCATTGGCTCGTTGGATGGCAATATTTATACGTTGGGCCAGACTATTCTATTGTCTGTCAATGTGAGTCAAGCTCTAAAATTCTTTAAAAAAAATAATGAAAATAATAACGACGTCAATCGATATATCTATCTATCGAAGTAATCAGCACAACACTATTCGCTGGGGCGGAGTCGACGCCATATTTGAGAAAAACTTGGCTTCAGATCACGTGACCTTATTTCTTATCCTCTCTTTTTTTTTCATCATTGCTTTTGCTTAATAATCGTGTTGAATTTGATTGTTAGCGCGTAATAATGGTGGAATATTGCGTGTTAAGTGTTTTTGAATGTGCACAGATGTAGGCAAGTGATATGGTGCTGAAATATGAATTTTGGTGCCCCTCCAAAACTCCTCCGAACTTTCAGTAAAATTCCACCCATTTTAC
Source organism: Hemithea aestivaria (assembly GCA_947507615.1). Taxonomy (NCBI): domain Eukaryota; kingdom Metazoa; phylum Arthropoda; class Insecta; order Lepidoptera; family Geometridae; genus Hemithea; species Hemithea aestivaria. Next base: position 9,188,175 of record OX382339.1, on the reverse strand, counting down.
TGGAAGACTCACGTGACTAGACGAGCTATTAAGCTCACTCTGACTCTGACCTGACTAACTAACTTATTACTTAAAAGATAACATTTAACTTGACACTGGCAAAACACGAAAGTGGAGACCATAATTTAATATCCCGTGAACATTCACGAATTTTACTCGACACTGGCAAAATGCACATGTTGCCATATTATTAAAAAGAAAAAAAAAAAAAGTGACAGTGAAATATTTACTGAATTTCGCGCCGTTCCCCATTTCGCATTTCGGTTATCGCTTCGTCCACTTTTTTTAATGAATATAACGAGTGTAGTGTTTTGCGTTGAATATAAATAGTCGCATTATGCTCGCCTGCTATGACCACTGTGTTTCTGAATACATTGTTGTGTCCCTAACTCTTAAAGTTGTGAAGTAACTTATAGCAAAATGAGTCACCAAACATCCTTAAAAGAGTTTTATGTAAGCAAAGCTTCACCACCGCATACTACAATGCTCAAAAATGCCGGTAAGAAGAGGCGCAGCTTGAGCCTAATAAGGCCTTTGACTCCAAAGAAATGTCCTAAAATTCAAAGTTCTGATGTGAGTGTAATAAACTTGGTAAGTGACGATGAAAGTTTAACTGAAGATCAGGATGTGAGCTCTTCACAGAACTCTGTTCAAAGTATCTCATCGATTGAAGATAAAGTGATTACACCAAGTACCCCGCACAAGTCTCCCATATCATCAGGCAATCATTCCAGTCCCAGAAAGACGAAATTTTTCTCGCCGGTAAAAAAACGGGCTGTATTCAAAACTCCTACTAAACGGAACTTAGCTAGAGAACTGAATGGTTCAAGTCCAACAAAAATAATTTCTCAAGATGAAGATTTTGTGAAGGCTTGCGAAGGGATGGATGATAAAAGTGAGTACCTCTACCTATTTTAATTTGTAGAATAAAATTTTATCCATAGTCTAGAGTAATCAGGTAAGTACCCATTTTTCCATGTTTGGTGAACAAATCTTAGCAATAAATTAAGTTATCACTTTTGTTCAAACTAATTAATTATCAATTAATAATTATCACAATACTAATTCCCAAACATCACCAATTAATGTACCATTAATGTACTTTTAATGGATAATATTTTTTCCCTATACCTACATAATCAATGAATCTTACACCAATATAGAAAAATTCTATTGAATGTAGGCTATAGAAAAATCCAGTCACAATGTTTGTTCACGGAACAGCTTCACAAAGCTTTAATAATTTGAATAGATTTTTCATGTACCTATATTCAAGGTCACATGTCTGAGAAAGGGTTTTGACATATTTTTCTAAAAACTTTCACTTCATCCTCTAAATATATTAAAAGAAAGAGTGATTATTGACTGATCTATCAACGCACAGCCTAAACCGCTGGACAGATTGGGTAGAAATATGGAACACAGATATATGGTTTTATGATGTATATTTGCTAGCCGCGAGGACCTATATTGGCTTTTTGGTACTATTGTAAGTTTTCTATAATTTTGTTTGTAAGCTGTTGGTCTTCCTAAGATGTAATAAATAAATATATATATGGATTATAATATTATAATATTCTGTTCCAGGCATATTCCTCCTAACAATCATAAACAAATTCCTTAAGAATGACAACCTACGTCACCTACTGGACGAGAGCTCGGTACACTTACTCGGTCAGTGCCTACATCTAATCAAGCCTGGTATAAGACTGGTCTGCAGATTGTACTGGCGACAACACGGGTGGTTTAGAGAGGAGCAACTGGTTAACATTAGCAGCGACAAGACTGAACAGACGAGTGAAAACTTTCAGTTGATGATCAACTGCTTGATTGAGAATGGACTGATTGTATCGTCTTCTAGTACTGGTAATAAAAAAAATTGTAAACAGTAATACCCCGACTTACGCTACCCTGTTACAGTTTTACACGAATTTAATGATACGCGGTTTTTCTTATTGATCACCACACATCTACAACTACATAGTTTGTTCATTTTTCTTGTGGAAATTCATTATTTGCACAACTAAATGAAGCTATGAGACTAAATAATGAGTCCTGATTACACAAACATCATGCAACATTTAACTTTGCATATTGCATGTATAGGTATATGCCCCAACATACGCAAATTCAACTGCTATCCCTTGGTCCTTGGTAAATGTTCAATATGGTAAAACAAAGTTTATCACAGATTTTTGTTCAGTTTACTAAATTAAAATTGTTATCTTTATAGGGGCCGACATCATGACTTTCGATGAAATGGCAAAAGTATTGAAAAGTGATGAACTAAAGCTGATATGCAAGGATTTGAAGATGAAAATGCAAAAGAAGGAAGACGCCGTAGATGCACTGCGCAAGTTTATGAAGCAGTCTTCCATCAGCAAATACTTTATGGGAAACACTAACAATAGTGATAACTCAAAAAGAGTTTTGCAAATGTGAGTTAACATTTTCAACACTTTAAACAGCCAGTAGACTTGCATAGAGTTCAATTAGTCTTCAAATATTTTTTTAAAGATTAGTGACACTATCTATATCCAAAAAAAAATAATATTATGTCCTTGGACACCTAAAAATTACAAAGAAATAAACAGACTTTTCTCAACTAGAGTTGTCTCTTGATTTGCCTTCTCTACATTCTCGAAATCATAAGATGCTGCGTTCACATGCTTGCGTTCAAAATGACAATCAATGATTGCAAGCGCGGGCACATGTGTGTTAACAGGAAACAGTTCAGTTCAATTAAATTTCGAATTAAATTAAATTGGATCAGAATATTAGGCAAGATTGTGGTAACTAACCCCAGATAGAATCTCAAGTTCTAAAACCTCACATTAACTAAAGTAAAATATCCTATCCCATTTCAGAATGCGGTCAAAATTAGGCACATGCTACAAACTATCTGAACTTGCTTCCATGACGTTACACAAGCTGTACCTGCTCATGTATCTGGGTATGGACTACTCCATCATCAGGGACAAGAAGTTAGAGATTACTCTCATCAACAGCAAGATTAAGACGGAGACATACCCAGCCGAGGGTGTTGATGTTGATGATGCAAGCATCGTGTTTAGGGACAGAGATGAGTTTATAAAGTAAGTCTTAGTATATTATACTATTTGTACCTGCTCATGTATCTGGGTATGGACTACTCCATCATCAGGAAAAAGAAAATAGAGATCACTCTCATCAACAGCAAGATTAAGACGGAGACATACCCAGCCGAGGGTGTTGATGTTGATGATGCAAGCATCGTGTTTAGGGACAGAGATGAGTTTATAAAGTAAGTCTTAGTATATTATACTATTTGTACCTGCTCATGTATCTGGGTATGGACTACTCCATCATCAGGAAAAAGAAAATAGAGATCACTCTCATCAACAGCAAGATTAAGACGGAGACATACCCAGCCGAGGGTGTGGATGTTGATGATTTATTTATTTATTTATTTATTAAAGCATGCCAACATAATGTACACCTTTACTAACAATTACACACATTTTTATAATACATGCTAAGTGTCATTACATTTATAGGCACAGACTGCATTTAATGAGGTGTGCGAGTAACTTTACATTAAAATAATATAATAAAAAAGAAAGGAAATCACATGGTAGGCAGTTATTACTAAAACTCACTTGAAAAATTAATTTAATACATACTAAATAATATTATATATAATATTAATAAATGGTACATATATATGAAAATATTAATATAAATACGAATAAATTTCTTTATAAATATTTACTTATAATAAATAAATATATGTCATTATATGAATAAAGTATACAAGAGCATATAAGTATAAGAGCAAGGTCAGGCACTGAGAGACTTTTTATATTTAATGAGTTTGTCAGCAAATATGTCTACATCTTTGGTTTTAGAGACCTGATTATATTGTCGCACTATTCTGGTTAATGGGGCGTTGTACCCGAGATTAGAGTTAGATCCTGTCACACAGAACACATTGAACCGTGACCCTCTAGGCAGCCTACTCGGCGCGGAGATACGTAATTCAGACAGCAAATATGGAGAATCTATAATTCCATTGACAATTTTGTAAAGGAAGACATTATCATAGACATATCTGCGTTTAGCGAGGGGGACCATTTTAAAGAATTTTAGTCGGTCATCGTAACTAAGCAGTTCTTTTCCACGGTTACAAGAATAAGTCAGATGCCATAGAAATCTTTTTTGAATGCTTTCCAAACGTTTTTTATGTGCCTCATAGAAAGGATTCCAAGCGACGCTGCAATATTCAAGTCCACTTCGTACCAACGAATTATACAGCAGTTTTTTGGTCTCAGGAGATTTAAAGTCCCTACAATTGCGCAAGACAAAACCTAAAATGATGCAAGCATCGTGTTTAGGGACAGAGATGAGTTTATAAAGTAAGTCTTAGAATAATAGAAGTGGACCCGCGCGCACTTTGTAGTGCCAAACAGAAAGTTATCAGTGTTTCTCTATTATATTATGTATGCATGTACTAGCTGCGCCCAGCGGTTTTACCCGCTGTGCTGTAGCCTTTCAAAGCTATCTCTTTACCAAATTTTAGCTCAATCGGTCCACCTGTTCAGGCGTGAAAGAGTAACAAACAGACATCCATACCTTCTAACTTTCACGTTTATAATATTAGTAATATATATAAACCATCCTCTTTAATTACTCTGTCTATTAAAAAAACTCATCACAATTGTATTTTAAAGATCAAAGCATACATAGGGACAGACAGATAGTAAGAAGCGATTTTGTTTTATTTTACTAAAGTGTAAATAAGGGAAAATTAAGTTTTATTTATATAAGGTAATTTGTTACAGGTATTTGAAAGCGCATATAATTTACGAAAATTATCTCTCTGAGCCGGATACATGTGAAAAATGCAAAATGGTACGAGACGCGTACCGCCGCTACCAGGCTATTGACGAAGATGATATGAAAAGGTATAAATTATAATTATTTTATGTTATTTTTTTGATGTTTTTTTTTTATTTTTTTAAATGTCATTTTTTAATATATTAAACTGAAAACACTTTTGAAATGTGTGCAATAATAATATTATGCTGGGCTGACCTTAAAGAAATTTTCAATAACTTAATTCTAAGAATACATAATATATAGTCCAGTCAATAAGTGCCCAAAAATGGTATGTGGATCGAAAAGTCGAAAGCAGAAAAACTAACTTAAGGGCTTTGTTTGGACTAGCTAGGAGATAAACATACTAAAAGTCCCCACCCCTCCGAGGTGAGCCCGAGGGGAGGGAGGCTTAAGAAGGTCCCATTTTTAGGTTTTTTGCTTATATGTCAAAAACTGTGCATTGTACGATATTTTGTTGTACTACATTATAAAAGCTCATAAAATTTCCTACAACTTTGGCCTTAACACTTTTTATCTATCTCCAATCGTTGTCCAGCTATGAGCTTCGAAACAGGGTCTATTTTTATATATTTTATCAGTAGTACCAGATTATTGAACTGTCATCAGATTTCTAAACATTGGCAAAGTTTCATTATGGTACGACAACCAGAAGTTGGTCAAATTTTCTTTTCAAGATTTTTTTACCGACTTTGTATGGAAAACTAATAAAGGGGGTCCAGCGGGAAATTTTCATGTTTAACATTGTTTTAAAAAACAAGTTTAAAAAAAAATTTAATATAACAAAATGTAGTGTGATAATGCAGATTTTACTTTTTAAAAACAATATCGTCTAAATGGCGCCCGTTCCTGGTGAGACCTTCTTGCAGCCGGACCCGTACATTTGCAAATACGCGGGAGCAAAGCGTTGGTGCAAAAGCGGCAATTTCTTTTGGGCTTTTTGGGCTATGTAAGCGTTTTTGGTGGCGTTCTCTTGGATTGTTAGGACAACAGTAACGCATGTTCTGTTTGTTGACGTAGCCATCAACATGATAATGTGCTTTGTCACTAAACAATATGTCTCCAAGAGTCCGTGCTGTTCGGAAAGGTTCGAGCATTATTCTTGCGTAGGTTTCTCGCAAAAGATAGTCATTTTCGTTGAGAGCCTGCACGATTTGCATTTTGTATGGATGTAATTTTAACTTCTTTTTAAAAATAACGTGCACTGTAGATTTTTTAATTCCCGTGGAGGCTGCAATCTTCCTTATTGATTTACGCGGATTCCGGATAATTTCGTGTCAAACTTGAGACACATGTTCTGGCGTCGCTGCCGACGTTGATGGTCCTGGAGCAACTCTGTTGACCATTGTCCCTTTTTGTCTAAACCTCTGCACCCACGACCAGATAAGTTGCGTACTTGGCCCATCACTGACTCCTAGGATATTAAAATGAGTGCAAAAAGAGCGACTCGCACAATCAGTGATTCGTCGCTCTTCAGATATTGTTCGAGTGCGAACGCACGGTGTGCCCCCGACCAGTGACTCATGGTGACCGACAAATTCGCACGCCCCGCGCATCGAACGGTACCCCTCCCATTAACCTTACCCCGCTAGTATTCGAGCAGTAACAATTTAAAGTAGAAAATTTTCCGCTGGACACCCTTTATAAGCGTTTTAAAAATAAGACCATGTTTCGAAGCTCATAGCTGGACAACGATTGGAGATAGATAAAAAGTGTTAAGGCCAAAGTTGTAGGAAATTTTATGAGCTTTTATAATGTAATACATACAACAAAATATCGTACAATGCACAGTTTTTGACATATAAGCAAAAAATCTAAAAATGGGACCTTCTTCGGCCTCCCCCCCCTCAGGCTCACCTCGGAGGGGTGGGGACTTTTAGTATGTTTATCTCTTAACTAGTACAAACAAAGCCCTTAAGTTAGTTTTTCTGCTTTCGACTTTTCGATCCACAATCCTTCGTTTACTGGGCTAATATTTCAAAATTTTGTCAAATAGTGCGAGCGAGAGAGCGTCACCCGATTGCACTTTTTAAATGCTTGTTAAAAGCGTATGCTTTTAACAAGCATTTAAAAAGTGCAATATTATAATTCCCCACTAAAGCTCAAACCACAAATTCCCAGGTACAAATCGCTCCCCATTTGGCTACGACGCTACTCACCAGCGTACATATATGTAAAAATACTTGAGACTGGTATACAAGAGCTGAAGAAAGAGAAATGCACGGAATCATACCAACTGTCCACTGACATACTAACTACACTGATATCTCAGAGTTTGGTCAGACTGCATAAGAAGGCAGAATGGATTGCGGAGAAGGGCCTTATATTGCACAGGCTTTTGGCTCGATATGATGAGGTAAATTTATCATACGTCATACTAAGGCTGGTAGCCATATTACCACTTTTTTTTCCAATATCGCAATTATTCAATAAATAAGTGAAATTTCAAAAAACCTTTTTAAAAACAAGATTTTATTATTACTACCATCTGGTACCATAAAGTACTTGTCAAGACGAATCAAATGAGCCCAAAGTCGATACGATTACGTCGTTTAATTACGGAGTTCCTATGGCCATCTTCCAGCTCCAACATCAGATCAGCTCCATGTCATAATAATATTGCATTGTAATCCAATTTATACATGCACGCAAAATTTCAGCTCAATCGGAAACCGGGAAGTGGGTCAAATTTAACTTGCAAGATTTAATTATAGACAGACAGACAACAGACAGGTGAAAATAAATAAAAGCTTGTAAAAAAAAAACTTTATTCCAGGCAGCCGAAGTACTTATAGAAGGTCTAAAGTCTGATTTATCGGAAGAAGAAAAAGACATAATCCGTTCCCGAGCACTGAAACTGGCGTACCAACAGAACATCACAGTAAGAGACGACTTGCAAGAACAATTAGTCAGTTTGAGCGAAGATAATCTCATTCTGGAGAGTTCATTCCCAGCAGAGCATATTAATAAACTGCATATGGAGTAAGTTATTTTATAAATTATAAATTATAATATGTATTAAAGTGAGTATGAACATTTGTTGCATACCTACTGGTCCGCAATTTTGATCAATAAATCGATAACAAAAAAACATATTCTGACACCCACCCTCGTAGTGTCAGGTTTTGCAGTTTTTGGCCGTCAAAGTCTATCACGTGACTTTAATTTTTTACCGGTATACCAGTGGAGATAGGCGGCCCATGTCAGAAACGTCAGTCCTATTTTTCAAATCTGTAGACAGGACCACTTTTACCTATTTGTATAATAAAGACGACTAAAGAAAGGGGTTTGAATATTTTTGTATGGAGCGAGGCGTGGCGTGGTTACTGTACTGCATGATGATTTGTTTCTGTACATGACGAGATTCAACAACTCGGGGAGACGCAGTGCCGCGCAGTATTTTGTCTGGTGGAAACCGTGATGCTGCATTCGGGGACCTACTTTTCTTGTTGTTGCCATGAAAACAAATTATAACATTATTTATAAAATAATTTTGTTTTTGTAGAAATCCAGGAGTTCAGAGGGGTAAAAAGAAATTCGTAGTAGACACGTTCAAAGGCAGATTGTACCTCGACGCTGAAGATTATTGCGCGTATCATTACAAAAGCAACGGCGATTACACTGATGGTAAGACGTAATTATGTATTTTTATAAGTTAATAAAAAAAGAAATCAAGTTTAAGCTCGCTTTCAATAAACAAGTTAGAATTCATAACTTGGAAACTGAACAAAAAATCGAATTTAAATTGATTTATTAATATTTAAAACATCTGGCAGCCCAACCAAGTCGAGCAAAAAAGTGGCACAGTCGTACCATCCTTTATCAATTTGTATTACGTAAAGAAAGGGCCACACTGAAATTCACTTATGATGGTCATTCTATTGTTTCAGCGGAGCACTGGGAAGGGAGGATAATAACGACAATATTTTTCCTCCTATTCTGGGAGATAATATACACCAAACCTCGAGGAGTGCCCGGGATATTCCTGTCTCCTTACCAAATATACCCGTTGGATATGTTCTGTGAAGGCTTCTATCAGAATAGGAAGAGGTTAATTGATGATCGACTGACAGCTATAAGCAATATGGAGACTGATGAACTGATTGATGTCATGCAGCACACGATGGAAGCCAGATCTGAACGTAAGTTCCTTAATCACTTTTGGATAGATTTTGCTTCTCTTAGTTATCTTATATTGGAAGCAGTAACACTGACCTAGCATATTTACCTTAATGTTTAAAAGTGTCTTATTAAAGTGGTGATCTTACTGAGAGAATTCTATTGGTATCTTTTTTTTTTCTATTTCCAAAGCAATCTGTCTCTTGGAGACAACAAGTTTTGTTTGTATCTTTTAAACAAAGAATTGTTTATGCCAAACGTATTTTTTGAGAGTAGCTTATTTATATTCGTGTCCTCGCGCTTGACTCTATTTTACTCAACTTTTTTTTTTTGAGAAAATGGATATTTATTTCGAAAAAATTAGGTTTTCGACCAATTTGTTATTATGAGTATAAACAATAAATACCAATTTTTTTGTGAAACCCCACTACCACAATAAATGATATAATTTTACATTTTGTGAATGTGTTATACTCATATTTTTTGTTGTGCCCTCTCCCTCGACTCTACTCAACTTCGAATTCGAAAAAAGGCATCTTCGTAATTTTCAGGGTTTCGTACCTCAAAAGGAAAATACGAAACCTTTATAAGAATACTCGGTCGCCTGTCGGTCTTGACAGACAGGCTTTTACTTTAGAACCCTTAGAGTTACCGAGTTGATTTTTTTTAAAATTTAGAATACCTTACCTTATTCTTCTAAAATTCTTAAGTTGAAGGGTCACCACTAAAAATTCAAATGTTCTTCTATGTTTTACAGAGGTGTTATCAGGCATCCACCGCAACATCCAATGGGAGGACATCCGCGGCGTGGTGCGCTGCGCCGGCGCGGCTCGCGTGTCCGCCGCCTGTGGGCGGTTAGCGCGCAACTACCGACACTGCAGCGGGTTCCCTGATCTCACTGTATGGAACACTGACACTGGAGAGGTAAACATTGTATAATACATATAATTGCATTGTATTATATTATTCTATCAGCCTCACAGTGTGTCTATCCATCACGCCATCTAGCGGTTCCAACGGAAGACCAGCGTTGGCTGTTTACAGTCAGCATTATGCTGAGTTGGGACCATTTTGAGGCATGCCTACTCTCTATTAATTATGTATTGTGTGTAGTTAACACTCCTAATTTGTAATGTATGTGCACAAATAAATGTATTTTCTTTTTTTCTTATAATAATAGGTAGTAGTATACTTATACAGTGGGAGGACATTTCAGCTCAATCGATTCACCCGTGAAAGAGTAACAATCCATATTATCCATATATTCTTACCAACTTTCACGTTTATAATATTAGTAAGATTTTACTAGTGGTATGCTTCGGCCGTGGCTAGGTACCACCTACTGGACAAAACCTTGTCGCCAAGCGGTCCCGCCTTCTAGGTTTAGTCCGCTAACATCTACGGCCGCATGGTCGTTTTACATAACTCGAGATCGTGGTCAAAGACTATAAAAAAAATGGCGTGATAATTTATCTCTATATTATTATTACCTTAAATTCCCTTCCAACCTGAGGGGCTATTGGCTAATTCTCACCCACTACGATTGATGGCAACTTCAATATACATTGCTGCTTTTGTTACTTTACTCATATTAATAAGGAAGTTTGAGCAAGTAATGTACGCGAAATTGTCTATGGATTTTACAAATACAAATACAAATATCTTTATTTGCAAGAAATATGGTACATCATATCAAGGTGGTAAAAATAGTTTTTGTTTCACATATTTCGCTGGTACGGTACCAGCATGCAAAATTATTAAAATTACTTATTAAAGTATGCAGCCAAAAAAAATAATAATCCTATTTGAGAGCATGCATTCTCATTCCATTTGATTTAATAGTAAAATAGTTAAAACAGATAATATTATGTCAAAAAGAAAGTCAAAGCAAAAATGTCAGAAAAGAAGTCATTAAAAATAAAATATGAAATAGTAAAAAAATATGATGTCAAAGTTTGTCATTTAAAAATTCATTTACAGTATAATATGCTTTTTTTGTCAATATTGCTTTTAGTTTCTTTTTAAATAGTATTTCTGATGTCAATTTTTGTATGTCCTTTGGTATTTTATTATATATTTTTGGAGCCATGCACAACAGACTTTTGTGCATTAGTGCTGTTTTTGACGGTTGCAGACACCTGTAGTCAACGCGCCTTAATCGATTTCCTAAGTCTGACATACGTGGGAATAGATGGGAATTATTTTGAACAAAAATTGACACCTCTAAAATATATATAGACGGAAGTGTTAGAATGTTATATTCTGTAAAGTATGGCTTACAGCTGTCCGTAGTCTGTAGCCCAAACATGGCTCGAATACAACGCTTTTGCGCTTTAAAAGCTGTCGGGAAATCAGTTGAATTGCCCCAGAATATAATTCCGTATCTTAGAATAGAGGCAGCCAACCCGTGATAGGCAGTTAGTAGAGCGTCTTTGTTTATTATCGGAGCCAGTTTGTAGAGTGCATAGGCTGCGCTACCAACTCTCTTACAGAGCTCAGCTACGTGCACCTTCCAATTGAGCTGCCTATCTATCCACAAACCTAAGAATTTGGCTGTCTCTACCTGCTCTACTGTGTTATTTTTATATGCTATTTGTATTCCCTGTACAGGGATGATTTAGTGTTTTACATGTCGTTTGGCGATAGCCAATATGCCCTCAGGTTGTCTGTAAGAGACTGCTTTATGCGATAAAACCGCTGATTGTTTACCTCTAGTTTTATGTTAGTCATATTATGTTCATAACTATTTCTTGTATTTTGGTATGCAATGAAGTATCATTCTATTCTATGTCATCATTATGCCCAAGAAAAATAGGAAGTTATCTAACGTTATCACTAAACTTTTAATTGATGTATTCCAGATAAAATTCATCGAAGTGAAGACAGATACAGACAAACCGTCAAGGAAGCAGCTACAATGGATGCAGTACCTCAAAGACAACGACATTCAAACTGGTTTCTGCTACATAGGCGCCGACACTACAAAATGCAGAGCTAGGGCACTTGGAAATATCAAGGAAGTCACAGAATTTGACGACGAAGAAGCGCCTGAAACGCCTAGCAAAGTTACACCTAGAATGCCTTATAAATCCCCCCAAACGCCTAAAAAATTTAAACAAAAAGCAAAAGCGTCCAAAAAGTCTCAAACGCCTGACAAAACCAGAACACCTAATAAAATCAGATCACCTGAAGCGCCTAGAAAAGTGCCTGAAACATCTGAACAAGATAAAGTATTTGTATCGCCTAAAAAGTCTAGGCCTCGTCCCAAAATCAACATCAGATCTGTTGCAGATATCAATAAGACTTCTGAAATATCATAAAGAAGATTCCATTTGACTTACTAGTAGATAAGAGACTTACTGAGTAAATTGAATATTGAAAGTGGTTTGAAAATTTGTGGCATACCTACTGATCAGCGACGGAACCCCGTCAAAGTTGATCACGTGAATGGAGTAACTTTGACGATTAATAACTCCAAATCCTGACACATTACGAGGGTGGGTGCCAACTTTTTTATACAACGAAGTAAGATGACGAGCAAGACACTCTCCTGATGGTAAGGGATAATGCTGCCCATAATTAGTACATTGCGTCAACGCTTCTTGAAAGTCATAAGATGTTAAGACTCTTCAGGCCATTAATTTCACTAGCTACAGTGCCCTCCTACCGAAGCACAGTAATGTTTGCACTGCTCAAACGGTAGATTAACTGGCACTGTTGGGGTACCCACCTAGACGACCTCCTGCAAAGGAAGTCAACACCCGGTAAATATAATGGTATGTTCCCTTTTCGTCGAGCCGCAAACCTTGTCTCCAAAATATTAATTGTTAGTATTGATATCAGCTATCGTTTTATTTACGTGTTTAGTTGTTTCGCTAGACGTGATTAGAGTAAAACAAAATGGCGGACCAGTATACATCCAGTAGGGCCATACAAAAATCTTCGAACCTCTTTACCTTCAGTGGTTGCTAAAAATCTTCGCATGTGTGTTTAGATGTACAACTCGTACGAATTAACTGTGCACCTCGCTCTGTGACGTCATACGGATGGTACCGTTTGCAAAAAAAAAAGAGAATTATATTAAAAAAAATACAAATTACCATTTTTTATGTTGATAAAAGGTCGTTTTGATGATTACCAGGTCATTTTACTCATGACGTTTTGCAATTTGAAAATAAAAAACCAAATAAGGTATAAAGACATTTATTTTAATCAATCGTTTTCGCTACTATAATTAATTTCTTCAACTCCCGACATGGTATTAGATTCGTCATCATCAATTTTGCTTTCAGATTTTAACTGTATTTAGACAATTAAAACGAGCCGCGCGCAACGGTAACAAAGATGCTATCGCTACTGAGCGCTTACGGCGAATGCGGGGCACCGCGCGGGGAAGCGGGAGAGGGGTCGCATTCCAGCGGAGTGCACAGTTAATTCGTACGAGTTGTACTGATTAAACTTTACAGACTGTTTATTTGTATATTAAAGTTTTAAATCTAAATAATTAAGATGACATTATCACAAAAAGTTGTAGCAATGCTTTACGCCTATCAATAATTAGAAACTGTAAACAATAAATCTAAAAAAATCTTAAAGATTTTCTTTACGAAATCGATCAGTGTGGATTAGTGGTCATTTGTTTATTTTTAAAAAATACTTTCGTCCACTTGACAGTATGACATATTAAAAAGCGCAAATATTATCTAAACAAATTTTGATCTTTTAACGGAGGGTAGTTTTCTGTAAAATAACGTTTTTTGAGATGTCACACTCGCAAGTGGACTTTATATTTGATGGGTAGATATTCTTACTACAACTTTTTGTAATAATTTTACATACAACTGTTATACTGAAATCTTATAGCATAGTCTATTTCTTATTTTGTTGCTTATATTACCACATATTTTATCGTGAAAGGATTGATTTTGAAAATGATTACGAAATTTATGTACTTAAATTAGTTTTTAAAATTGTGTTTGATCGTCATATTATGCTAAAGCCAAAGTTACAATTTCGTTTAAAATTTAAACTGTGAAATTTATATAAGACTTATTAGGTTTGTTTTTTATAGGTGAGATAATAATATTAATATACAAGTACTATAATTTCTTTAATCCGGCATCTCGCAGAGCCGAGATGCGCGGGAAAGCTGTCGCGATCCGTGATTTGACAAGAGTTTTTAATATTCAAATTTGTACGCACATTAAAGGTGTAATCGCACTACGCGGCAACTGAGGCACGGCGTGGCCTAGTTAGTATCTTTGTATTGTATGAAAATGTATGGGACATACCGCACTAAGCGGCAGTGACTTGGCGCGGCATTTTCATGCAAATTACTAGGCCGCATCGTACCTCTGCAGTGCAGTTGCCGCGTAGTGAGATTTCACCCTAACGCGACAATATAGAGCTAACGTGAGAATTATCCATATTATTATGTAAACAAACGACTAAAAACTCACGGAAATAATCGAGTGGTCGAGCCTAGTTTCGACCATTATTTCCGTGAGTTTTTAGTCGTTTGTTTACATAATAATATAGAGCTGAAGTGTTCTGGAAAATCAAGAGATCGGGTTCGCTTTCTTGCGCGTTACGGCTCTGTATGAGGCCGGCCGGCATGTCGGGGGTACTCGTTAACTCAAATTTTAAAGGTGTTTTTTTTAAAAGTCGTTATGAGTTAGTACCTACCTAAAAATAAATTAAAAACGTTAATTTTATGACATCGGGACTTATCGCGTAAATATTTTTATGATGAGAGAGAGAGAGATGAGAGTGCACTGGTGACCACGACTCATGTAATTGAGCCAAAACGTCGAGGTTGGTTTTATATGTTTTTGTGGAACTACCATTAAAATATCTACGCGATAAGTTAGTGTTCAAAAATTTTTGTTTTATTTGTCTGTTCTTTGACTACTAGATTGTCACTAAAAATAAATACTGTGGTGCTGAGTATGAAGATAGTATTAAGTACAATAAATATTTTTATACAAATTATGTTTGTTATTTTATATAATGATGCATTTTTGGATTATCTAAAGCCCATCCATCAAAGAACGTGGACGTGGATAATTCTTATAATATGATATATCTAATCTATTTGTTCACTCAGGTGGTCAAAGTATGATTATCTCTTTCAACTTTGATAAATGTATTATTTACTAAGATTATCGACTTCAAAAACAGGCTTACAACTTTTCGATAACTTATTTTTATTATCTTAAACGCACATCTGTCTGCATCGACCGCGCCGAACGGATCGAATTTTGAATTCTTATGAAACCTCGCACACTTGCCAGAGTTGAAACGGAAGATTTCCTATACAAAAATTCTGTCGATGTACGACCACAATTATTTAACCATTTGGAAAATTCTTTTAAGCTATTGCATAGCTTCTATCGCGGGCCTTGAGCGTGGGGACCGAATCCAGAAATTCCGTAACGAAAAAAACCTAACACCCCCCACTCCGACCGGCACAGCAGTTATACTATAATTACATAAGTTGATAAAAATTGCTATGCAATAGCTTTACCGCGGCAGTCTCCGAGTGCCACACGTCTTTTTATATACATATATACCACCTGAAAAGTATATAATTTTCCCGATAATTTTATATAATATACTTTTTAGGTGGTTTACAAGAGGCAGTGGTTGCATAATTTTGCTAAAAAACCTTGATTTGCTCACAAAAACTTTTTGATTGCTTCTCGCTTCTAAATTTTTATCACATTGACAACGTCATCTATCAAAGATGGCTATCAATCTATCAACCTTAGAAAGAGCACTATCAAAATAAATCTAAATTGCATTTTATCACACGTGAGATCCGAGATAATCTGATGTTTCGCAATACCTGACCAAAAAAAACAAGGAGAGGTTTTTAATGCAACTGTCTCCGGTTTACATACCGCTACTGGTAATGCTGGCTGTTTCGGCGATGTCTGTGATCTTCCTCTACTGCAAGAATCAGGTCAACCGTAAACGTGGCTACGAAGATGTGAACGAGAAACCCGCTTCCCAGGAGGAACCTTAGTTTCTTGGTACTTTTACTAATTAGTTTAGAAATAAATATCGTTACGTTTGGTTATGACTATTTATCTAGACTTTTTCTTTCCCAGCTGCTGTTAGTTTTAAAAGATATAACAAAAATCTTTTCAAATGCAGGTCGATATATAGGTTTTCCATATTTTGCCCAGTGATTAGGTAAAGTTGACTGCGAAAACACGAGCGCTGTTTTTTGAGGTAGATACGTGGTCTTGACGCAAACAAACGTCATGTTTTATGAACTGATGCTACCACATTAATTTCGATAAATTCAGTCACTGCTTACCTACTAAAAAACCGCCGCAACCAAAATATTAAGAACAATCACAAATTAAGCTCAGGTGTTCTGAAATATAATTTCATCTTTAATTGCAAATTACCTTTGTGGAGTCTAAAGGAGATAGAAGCAATAAAAAACAAAAGTTTGGGTAACATTATTTATTAAAATATATTCTACTAAACATCATAACATAGTATGTACATTTTTAACAGTACACCTCGTTTACAGTAAGGCACCTATTAGGGTTACGTTTACATAATATCTAAGGTATCACACCCTATATCATAAATCCATACGTAAATAACTTTCACCACGTTTTTATCTAACACCGAAAAATATAACAATAATTTTATATACATTGAGCATGTTCGAAGGGAATTCCTGACTTATGTAATAAACATTAAGGCAATTATATAATATTGATTTAGGTACTAATTACCCCGCTGAGGCCCTTGATATTTAATAAGCCTACTTTTGACGTCATCAACGTTGTTGAAAGTTGTTATTAAATTTACAAAGTAATAAGTGTCCAGTATTATTGTTATAAACAATTTTGACTGGTATACTTATTTTTGGACACATCCCCTTTATTTTTAGATACTTTGAAACTTGATCATAAAACAGACAGTGGTTTAGAAGTGTCATTTATTACTGTGATTTTTTTTCAATAAAATCATCTACCACACAATAATAATAAACAACAACAAAATAT
Organism: Hemithea aestivaria; assembly: GCA_947507615.1. Classification (NCBI taxonomy): domain Eukaryota; kingdom Metazoa; phylum Arthropoda; class Insecta; order Lepidoptera; family Geometridae; genus Hemithea; species Hemithea aestivaria. The sequence goes on along the minus strand of OX382339.1, from coordinate 9,171,151 downwards.
AAAAAGTAACAAACATCATCGCATTCAGTGGGATCATACGATTACACAATCTTGATAGAATCGTAATGTCCGCACCCGCAAAAAGTAATCAATTATGATAATATGTACATATTATGACATTCTAAAATGATATCAGGGTACTCCCTAACTTGTAGCATTCGCTTATAATGTTTTATGGAGAGATCAGAAGTAAGAAGACGAGCAAGACGTGGTTGACCACGTCACACGTGACACGTGATAGACCTAAGTTTGAACGTAGGCCTATCTCGTATAAAAAAAAAAAGACGCTCTCCTGAAGATAAGAGATAACGCTACCCATATTCAGTAGTGTCACCCAGGATTTCACAATGATGTAAAATTAAAGGCACTGCACCAACGCTTCTTACTCAAGAGTCACAAGATGTTAAAGACTCTTCAGCCCAGTAATGTTACATATTGAACATTATTATTCTTTTACGGGTTTAAAAATGTTGTAATTTCAAGTGAATTGCGAATGCTCTTATTTGAGACTAATAGTATGAAAGTGGCAAAATATTGTATAGTTTTCTAACTACATAAAAATGCTAGGAAATTCCCTATTTACTATACATAACAATATTTCAAATATTTACTTAAAGGTAACAATTAAAGACTCGAGTATATATGGATCACGATTTTAACTGCCAATAGAAACAAATTTCGATAAAATAATTTACAATTTTGATTAACATACTTATATATAATCAACAAGGTAAATAAGCTTTATGTATATAGCTCATATGTAAATATAGTCAAAATGACACAGCCGTTTCAAGTGTCCATCTAAATATAAAAAGGTATATAAATAGTATAGCTAATTGGCATAAAATACATCTACCTACACCTATAAAAAGTATGTCTAAAATATAGGCACTATTTGGTTAAATATCGAGTTTATATCTTGTAAGGCGATTGTAAAAACATTCATTAGAATTGGTGACTTTTAACACTTAAATACATTTGATAAACTTCATTATTACTGGCCTTTTTCATCTATGTAAGTATAGTGCCTTTCAAAGAACTTGATCCAAAATGGCCGAATTCTGCGCTGGTACAATAATGATTAGAAAAAGAGTGACCGCAGTGTGCGTGTGTATTGGGAGTACTTTAAAATATGACGTGACAGTGTGACGTCATAATCCCCCTACCAAGCAATTTTAGTGCGTTGTATGTCATCCTTTTTATTAAATACACAAAGTAAAAAATGTAACATTTTTCATAACTGTGCAGAGTTCAAGTTATTTGAACGGGCACTACGAGATGTTTTATGAAGCGTCCATATTTTACATTTTACTAGTTTTTTGTCAATTTTAATGAACGTTTTTACAATGTCGATATGTTTTAAAAGTTTTTAAGGCAATTTTCATATTACCACTCGGTATCAAAAGTTTACATATCGCACGTTGAAAACAAAAAATCTAAGTAAACAAAACATTACTATTTACTATACAATATAATATGATGTGGAAACGACAAAAACATTCAACGATATAAATATATTTGGCTGTATCTTCTAAATATAATATAATAATTTACTCGTAAGCTAACTTCAGCAACTTAATTTTTTAATTAAATTTTATAGCATTTGTTTTCAACGAGCAAATACGTTAGACGCAAAAAGCGTCAGTACACATATAAAATTCTACAAAAACGTTATAAAATTGTGCGTTTAACTATAACATAATAATATCCGCAGCTTTCGCCAATGCCAAGTTGTGTTCGGGGCTCCTACAACAAACATTGCAATCAGTTATGTCCATTATCTTTTATCTTATCGTTAGACCACACGTTCATTTTAAGCCCAAATATCTCACGATAAGCATTAACTAAATAACCAACACCAATATTATGATGATTTTTAAAATGCTTTTTGTTAGACTATATGAGAGAGAGATAGAGAATAATATATCGAAAAAAATCGAAAAAAAGAATAACAATAGTTTCCACTTCAATTGTTCATTTACAGATAATGACAGTGTTAGCTGGGATATAATATTAATAGTTTTGTCTACTCTTTTATGATTAAAGAGCCATACATCAGCGCACACCCCTTTTGCTCGCGCCATGTGATACATTTACTTACTACGTTGGCGCGAGAACCCAAAGTGAGTTTTGGCCTCCGACAATAAGAGCCTCCAACTGGTTCTGTCCTGTGCCACTTCCCGCCAGTTTTCAACTTTCAGGGCGTGCACATCCCTTTCCACCTCGTCTTTCCAGCGATACCTGGGACGACCAACGGGTCTACGACCAACTGGTCGTCCCACATACGCCCATACAGATGACATGTGATACATTTAGAAATATTTTTTTAGAATTTACTGAAAACTTGGTAGGTAGATTTTTTAAGTATTTCGAGACGCTGAAGTAAAATAAAAATAAAAAATCCCCATGCCATTTTATAACATAACGAACTGAAAACTCTTAAAATGTGTGGAATAATATTGCACAGAAATTCTCATGAGGAATTACCAAAAAGTAAATTCTATGATTTTATATTTCAAAATGTATCAAATTGTGCGAGCGAGAGAAGGTCCAGCGGCGTAAGTGCTCGTTATAATTATATTTAAGAGCGTATATATCGAGTGACGACTCTCTCGCTCGCACAATTTGACAAATTTTGAAATATAAATTCAAGGAATTAATTTATTGAAAATTCCTCTATACATTTCCTGCATAATATCATTGCACACATTTTGAAAGTGTTTTCAGTGAGATATATAAAAAAATGGGATGAGGAGCGATGTCTAAAAAAAACTTTTTCGAGCGAGAGAGTCGTCACTCGATATATACCCTCATAACAACTCATTGTAATTTTTAAAGTATTAAAGGGGCGCACCGACGTAAAGCCCTTAATTCGATTCGTTTATTTCAGACTAATTCCGTACGGAAAATTAAAATATCAAATAAATACAAAAAAAAAATAATTATAATTACAAATTAGTCATAATATTAATTACCGAGGGTAGACTTCCTTTGCAGGAGGTCGTCTAGGTGGGTACCCCAACAGTGCCAGTTATTCTACCGCCTGAACAGTGATGTGCAAACATCACCGTGCTCCGGTAGGAGGGCACTGTAGCTAGTGAAATTACTGGGCTAAAGAGTCTTAACATCTCATGACTCTTGAGTAAGAAGCGTTGGTGCAGTGCTCCTAGAATTTCACATAATTGTGAAATCCTAGGTGACACTGTACTGATTATGGGCAGCCGTTATCTCTTAACATCAGGAGAGCGTCTTGCTCGTCTTCTACTTCATCACATAAAAAAAAAAAAAAAAAAAAAAAACATTAAAATCAAAATCAAATCAAGCTCTTAAGCAAGCTCCGCCACCGAACATAGTTAGGTACCATATCCAACAAGTACATGAGTATTTTAACACTAAACGATTCGTGAGTATTTAGATTCATCTTTGTAAATAAACCGCCGGCGCGTAACCGCAGCCTGAAGAAGATCCACGTACAGGATCGAAACGGTCGGCACGAAGCCGAAGTACATACAAGTGAGTTTATGCCGTTTATTTACAAAGATGAAGTACATGAGTATCCTTACATATTAGGTTCCTGCTTGAAGGGCACCGGTTCGAGGAAGGGCTGCGGCGCGGCGGGCAGGGCTGCGAGGGGCGAAGGCGCCGAGGACAGAGGTGAGGACACGTCAGCCGCTGGCTCAGTCGGGGCTTCCTCTTGACCGCCCTCCGCTGTTGTACCTGACGAATAATAAAAATAAATATTTCAGGACGTTTCACACAGCGCCACCTAACCCCAAACTAAGCAACTTAATGCTTGTAATATGGTAGTTAGGTTAACGGATATAACACATATACTTTTCTTTTGTAAATACATACATACTTATATAAAAGATATTAAAAACCACCCAGAGCAGAAACAAATACCTGTGGATCACACAAACATTTGTCCCATGCGGGAATCGAACCCGCAACCTTCTGCGTTGCAGGCGGGTATAAGCCCACCGCGCCACAGAGATCGTCACATAAACCTATAATAAACCTGTTCAAGTAATGATTTCTCCTACAGAAGGTCACGTTGTGTATTTTTTTATCATCTTACTAATATAATAAACGTGAAAGTTTGTAAGAATGAATGTCTGGATGTGTGTTCGTTACTCTTTCACGCCTAAACGGGTGGACCGATTAAGCTGAAATTTGGTTAGAGATAGCTTAGACTCTGGAATAACACTAGGCTATAGGACAGCGGGTAAAACCGCTGGGCACAGGTAGCACTTCATAAAGAGAAGGAACGTTTTATCTTTTTTACTTCATTAAGAGAAGGAAAGATTTATCTTGTTTAATGTTTATGGACTTCACAAAGAGAAGCGGATGTCGTAGGATTAGTAGAAATCTTTCTTTTTATGTATGTTCACCTGTTGTCACCGCATTGCTGAATTTAGTTGGCGCGATTTGATAAATTCCTTCTTGTTTCAAAGATAATTTAATAATAAAATAAGTCACGCTGAGTTCAATTAATGGATTAAAATGCACGTCTTGCCTTCGTTTATTGAAATCAGCTACAACAGTTCGCCAAAGCGGCCGCGGGCCTCGTAATATTATGATCTTGAGGAAGTTATTATTAACTCACCTCCGAGCAACATTTCCTGCAACAAGCTATCAACATGCGCAACTCCGAACAACTTGGCGAACTGTATCTGCTCGATCATCTGCCAGGTGATGCTCTGTAGAGGCGGCAGACAGAGCAACAGAATATAGAGTAATTATAACATATAACTCACCTCCGAGCAACATTTCTTGCAGCAAGCTATCAACATGCGCAACTCCGAACAACTTGGCGAACTGTATCTGCTCGATCATCTGCCAGGTGATGCTCTGTAGAGGCGGCAGACAGAGCAACAGAATATGGAGTAATAATAACATATAACTTACCTCCGAGCAACATTTCTTGCAGCAAGCTATCAACATGCGCAACTCCGAACAACTTGGCGAACTGTATCTGCTCGATCATCTGCCAGGTGATGCTCTGTAGAGGCGGCAGACAGAGCAACAGAATATAGAGTAATTATAACATATAACTCACCTCCGAGCAACATTTCTTGCAGCAAGCTATCAACATGCGCAACTCCGAACAACTTGGCGAACTGTATCTGCTCGATCATCTGCCAGGTGATGCTCTGTAGAGGCGGCAGACAGAGCAACAGAATATGGAGTAATAATAACATATAACTTACCTCCGAGCAACATTTCTTGCAGCAAGCTATCAACATGCGCAACTCCGAACAACTTGGCGAACTGTATCTGCTCGATCATCTGCCAGGTGATGCTCTGTAGAGGCGGCAGACAGAGCAACAGTTCTCCGAAGCGACCGCGACCTTCGTACTGGCGGTCGCTGATGTAGTCCTCAAGGTTGATCTGGATTTGGTAGCGGAGCTGTTTGATGAGTTGAGGCTGGGAGAGGCCTTTGGCATCTGTGGAAAAAACATGCTTTAGTGAGACTGACTAATTAATGAGTGACAAGACTAACAAATCAGGTGGTTAAGCGTCATAAGATATTAGTTGTTGAAACTCGACATGGTAAGGCAACATTGCCTTTCAGTCTGCATCACATTACAGCAGTAATTATAATTCGGAAAGGTGTGGTACTCCAGAAAAAACTAAGGACAAAGTTATATTAGAGGTAGAAAGTTATTATTAACTACTACTGTTACTAGCACTATATGTTTCTTGTTTGTTTACTGAAATTGGACAGACTCTGTGGACAAAATATACGCCAAATCTATGACATTGAAGTTACTGTCTTCCGAATATTAGCATAATTGGTATAATCAGAACAACAAATTAGTACAATCAGGCCAACGAAGTCTGATTAGTGCAATCAGGCCAACGAAGTCTGATTAGTGCAATCAGGCCAACGAAGTCTGATTAGTAGAATCTGTTCAACGAAGCCTGATTAGTACAAAGAAGTAATAGTACACTCACTGGGATCAAAGAATACGATAGCCTTGAGACAGGCGAACTCGGTGTCGTCGATGTCGATCTCCCGCAGCGGCTTCACTATCTCGTCCATCACTCGCATGCCGATCATACTGATGTCTATGTCCATACGTCCATCTGTACAAACACAATAAAACAAAACACATTTAAATATACATATATGTGGAAAAGGTGCTTGAAGATTTTTTAGCAGACACCATTATTTGAAATACATAGTTTAGCGGCAAACAATGGATGTTATGTGATCCACTTTGATGCTTAATATATCCAAAACCTGACACTACGAGGGTAGGTGAACATAATATTTATATGTTGGTATTGTCAGCTACCGATTTAGGTATATTATAATAGGTATCATCGCTGGCCGCGATTTTGAAATAAAATCAAAATGGCGGAACAGTATGTAACTTCAAACTCCTTTGTTAAACTAATAGTTCGATAACTAAGAATTGGCCAAAATATTAAAGAACAAAATCAATGTGTTACTTTCGAAGGTAAGTAGCATAATGAAAGAATAATAGAGATATTATATAAGTATGAATACCAGTGTAAACTTTTAGGCAAATAAACAATTTTTTTTAAATATTATCTAACATACCTATGTTGTGTTTGGTGATGATACAGTTGTTCCCGAGCAGCAGAATATCCTTGTGGTGCAGCGAGCGACGCGCACATCCCAGCAACAAATGTTCGCCCGCGTGCGCACGTAATAACGCCACCTATAACAACACAACTTTATTGACTAAACTTATAGAACCACTTGTATTATCCTTACACAAGTGAATTAAATTAAAAATTTAAAAAACCCCCAACGCAATACGTAATTTACCATTTTTTTTATGGCGGCCATCTTGGATTTTAAATTTTATATAGTGGACTGTATTCTACTCATTAAGCCCTTTCATTTGATACCCATATTGAGGGGGTCGTGGAAGAGAAAAATAATCCACCATTTTGTAGCGGCGGCCATCTTGAACCGATTTCCACCAAACATGGCTAAGAACACTCTCGACTAACTCTACTTTCAAACAAAAAAAACTAAATCAAAATCCGTTCATCCGTTTGGGAGCTACGATGCCACAGACAGACACATACACACACACACACACAGACAGACAGACAGACAGACAGACAGACAGACGGACAGACGGACAGACGGACAGACGGACAGACAGACAGACAGACAGACAGACGGACAGACAGACAGACACGTCAAACTTATAACACCCCGTCGTTTTTGCGTCGGGGGTTAAAAATAACCTTCATCTAGAACAACCCTGCTGCCTCTAAGTGTAGTTTTTTTATACAAATAAGTAAAAAGACGAGCAACGCTCTCCTGATGGTAAGAGATAAGTGCCACTTAGGATTTCACAATGATGTAAAATTTTAAGTGCACGCTATATCAACGTTTCTTATTTAAGAGTCATAAGATGTTAAGACTTGAGCCCAGTAGTTTCATTAGCTACAGTGCCCTCCTACCGAAGCACAGTAACGTTTGCATCACTGCTCAGGCGGTAGAATAACTGGCACTGTTGGGGTACCCACCTAGATGACCTCCTGCAAAAGAAGTCTACCCCAGACCTATTAAAGGACACATCAGAAGGAAAGGATAGGAGGAATCCGAGATCTAATCAGAAAACGCTAATGTTAGGTTCATAATAGTGTAGATATTAAAAAAAACATAACTTAAGAGCGTTTATATCGGTTGACGCGCTCTCGCTCGCACTATTTGACAAAATTTAAAATATAAATTCATAGAATTAATTTATTGAAAATTCCTCCAGACCTGCCCTGCATAATATTATTGCACACACTTTAAAAGTGTTTACAGTTTGATATATTAAAAAATGACATAATGAGATTTTTTTGAAAAAGAAAAAAATAGCTATTTGTTCAACATGTGAGCAAAGTTGTTTTTTGCTGTGAGTACCGAGATTAAGTCACGAGCTCGCGAAGCAGTCTAGAATTGAATCACGAGCGCAGCGAGTGATTCAAATAATAGACTGCTGAGCGCAGTGAGTGACTTAACGGTACGAAACATCAAAAAAAACTTTCTCACAAGTTGAACATACAGCTTTTCACCACGAACAGTGAGAAAATATAACAACTTATAGTTGAAAATATTTATTTGAATCTTTACCAAGAGGTTTAGAACCAAATGGAAAATGTGTCGTGAACACCACTGTCGCAAGAAAAATGACAACTATAAGTGCCATCTCACTTACCTCATACAAAAGAGAGAGACAAAGATGGCATTTACCGATGACGTCACAACGCATTCTCCATTTGACTGTAAACTCTAAACTTCTACATCCCGCCATTTTGTATTTTTTTTTTTTTTATTAAAAGAGTTGCGTTCGAAATTTGTGTGTGTGACATATTTATGAAAAACAAATTGTAATAATATTTAAAAAAAAAACTCACGACTTATTATTCTATAATAGTATTTTATTTAAAATATTATTGAAAAAATACAATTTTTAAACTTAAAATTCAATAAATAACATTAAAAATTATGTGCATCTCAGTTAAATAATTGTACACAAATAAGTTTCAGAACACACCAACTTCTTCATAGCCAATAAAATTGTGTTCGAAATTCAAATCACTTTGCCTCTCTAGAGAGCAAAAACGGCTTTTGCTCACTGAAATCGATGACCAAAGACACCATTTTCGTGCGAGAGTGGTGAAAAATCTTTTATTAATTATTGCTTAAGGAAATTGTCCACAAACCTGATCATCCAGATGCAGCTCGGTAAAAGCTGGTATATATTTGGCCCACTCCACCAATATCAGCAACTGTTGCTTGATGGAGTCGCACACGTCGTTGATCTTGGCCAGCTTGCGGTTGTTGATCTCGGCGTCTGTTATGTTGTTCGTCTGTTGGCAACGTGAGTTGATTAGAGTTGTTGTTAAAAAGAGTCTGAAGTCTATTGTTCATTTCATTAATTCAATATGGCAGTAGTTTAGTAAAATTATTAAGCTGACTCGGAAATAGACAGTAGGCTAAGTTAAAGTTACTACCTAAGCTAAAGTTTTTGAATAATAAAAATAATGATTTTTTTCGTGATTATCTTGGTTTCTATTGACCCAATGGGTGGAAATTTGGAAATAGATAGTTGTGACGTAGACATGCATCCACTTAAAGTCCTCTTAAATCCGCATAAGCTAGTCTAAATATAGAAAAGAAAAGTATGACTTATTAATTGACTATCAACTATCAACGCACAGTTCAAACTGCTAAACGGACTGGGTTGGGACTTGGATTTTTTGGGTTAGTTTTTTTGTTTTTTTTTTTCAGGTAACTTACCTGTACCTGTATATGACGTAGACGTCCGCACGTCGACTTTGCACGCATAAGCTAGTACCTCAATAAAGCGTACCTCGTCAATAACCTTCCTGCTGAGCAGTTCAGCGTTGAGCAGTGAGACGACGGAGAGTCCATTCGCTTGCGTCGGCTCTTCATACGACGGCCGCCGGCAGTTGATGCGGTCACGCTCGTTTTGGACAGCTGTTGACAATGTACTACATTAGAGTCCTTTTCACAAAAGAGGTCCCGCGGAATTAAGCGGAACTAAATTTAATATTATCGATTATAATTACTGGACTTCATATCCTAAACATTGTTTATTTGTTAGATAAAATAAATACCTATTTGATTAAGAAATTAAACAAGTGAAATTTTAAAAAAATACTTTTTAAAAACAAGCTTTAATTATCATTACCATCTTGCATCATATAGTACTCGTCAAGACGAATCAAATGAGCCCAAACTCGATGGGGTTGCGTTGTTTAATGACAGAGTTCCTATAGCCACCTTCCAGCTCCATCATCAGATCAGCTCCATGTCATAATAATATTGCATTGTCATCCGATTTACACACGCATGCAAATTTTCAGCTCAATTGGAAACCGGAAAGTGGGTCAAATCAAACTTGCAAGATTTGATTACAGACAGACCGACAGACAGACAGACAGACAGACAGACAACAGACAGGTGAAAGTAATATAAAGCTTGTAATATGAGGAATTATGAAGAGTTGAAATGTAATAGATATTTTAACTTTTAAAATGTACGATAGTGGCGCCCCGCAAAAAGGACTCCTTTCGTGAAAAGTAGATCTCTAGATGTGTGTTCGGTGTCCGAAAAATATTATAGATGCGAAAGTATGGATGTGTGTGGAAAAAATAAACATTGTAAACATATATTTTAAAATAATTCTTATAAATTTCTTGCCTATTCTTCTTATAGAGGTTTAGGTTCTGAAAAGCCAGTAGATTCTTAATATACAAGTGAATTAAATTAAAAATTTAAAAAACCCCCAACGCAATACGTAATTCACCATTTTTTTGATGGCGGCCATCTTGGATTTTAAATTTTATATAGTGGGCTGTATTCTACTCGTTAAGCATTTGATACCCATATTGAGGGGGTCGTGGAAGAAAAAATAATCCGCCATTTTGTAGCGGCGGCCATCTTGGACCGATTTCCACCAAACATGGCTAAGAACACTAACTCTACTTTCAAACAAAAAAAACTAAATCAAAATCCGTTCATCCGTTTGGGAGCTACGATGCCACAGACAGACACATACACACGCACACGCGCACGCGCACGCGCACGCGCACACGCACACACAAACACACAAACACACAAACACGCGCGCGCACGCACGCACGCACGCACGCACGCACGCACACACACACACACACACACACACACACACACAGACAGACAGACACGTCAAACTTATAACACCCCGTCGTTTTTGCGTCGGGGGTTAAAAACTAGATAATTTTGCAAAAGTGATCCATGTTAGAATGGTAGCTTATTTGACTAGCTTGTATTTTAATTAAATGCGTCAATTAGAGTAGAGATAAATAATGTGCAGTAAAAAAGGCGTAGTTCTGTCTAGACAGAATCCAAGCAAATACAACGCAGGTGGTAAACAGTAGCGGATCCAAGATTTTGTTTTGGTTGGGCTTAACCTTTCTATTATAAAATTTGGAAAAGCTCAAGAATTTGTCGGTTGTTTCGATAACAGACATAAAATTCATATGTGTGTAAAAATAATATTAAATATATTTTCTATTCATTTTGATTTTGACTTATAAAAGGCATGTGAGTCGCTTGCTGCAAGTTATAAATAGGTTTTTGAGGGGTACTTGATCCCTCTACCGGAATTCACTCATTAGCTTCCGATAATAAAGAGATTATAGCGCGTTGTTTACAATAGTAATTAAACATAATTAAATATGGTAAGCATAAATCGCGGGCATGTTTTCTGATAACGGTTGATGAATTTCTTAATGATAGCTGACCAGGAACTAATTACATTCATGTCAATATCAATAGTCAAATATCGATAGTGTATCTACGTATAGCGTTGGTGCAGTGCACCTAGAATTTCTCATCATTGTGAAATCTTAGGTAGCACTGTCCTGGTTATGGGCAGTGTTATCTCTTAACATCAGAAGAGCGTCTTGATCGTCTTCTTACTTATTCACATAGATAACAAATAACGTGTTGCGGAAATAAATTGGCCAAGCGCTAGTCGGCGTAATTTTTGTTTGAACTTGAATAGATATTCAATGTATATGAAAAGAACGAAAAATCATTTATTCGACGGCTAATGAAAACAACATAAGAGAACAAGACATATGGGAGGTAGGTATCCTAAATTAATTAATTTATAATTATTTTTTATTGGCGTTCTCTTACTAATCATTAGCCTCCTCTGTGCAAAATTACAGCTTTGTAGGACTTATAGTTTTTCCGCAAACTCGCGGACGGACGGACGGACAGACTACGGAAGCCTAAAAAGGGACAGGTCTAAGGGCTTGTTGAAAAAAAAATGCGAACTGCGGCAATGCAATGCGCCTGAATCTCTGAGATATTGTTAAATCTTGTCCTTGTCATATACCCAGTAATTTCCCTAAGTGACATAGGGCTTGTTCACAATATCTCAGAGATTCAGGCGCATTGCAATGCCGCAGTTCGCATTTTTTTTTCAAAACACTGGATGGCACTCTTTCTGATATTTTTTCATTGTCATCCTTGGTATTTTCCTTGTCTGTTAAGAAACTATACCTTTTACTACGGAAGTCTAATAGAGATTGAGACGAATTGTGAACTTTCCTGCTATTTTGAAGTTAGTTTAGAATAATGATTGCCATGTACATAACCAAAAAATATCATAAATAGGAAGTGATTATAGAGTCTTGATGCACACGTTTTCAAAACGGAACTATTGTGTAGTGTGCGTATGAACTTTTTTACCTAGTTTTTGTCTTCTAATCATGATCAGGCATGTTTTATTGATGGGACCATCAAATCATTAATGAAAATAGCTAGTTCTATATCCTATGTGGTATTTTTCTCGTTGCATTAAAGGCTTTGGATTGTCATCATTGCAATGCAAATATAAAATGATTTTCTAATTTATTATGTGATTTTATTTGTATCTTATTTTTTATTGTGCAGGTAAAAGTTAAAAGTAGCATTTTCTACCAGTTATCTTGTAGTTGAATATAATGTACTTATTAGAAACGGGAGGGGGTGTTGTGCTGATAATAAAAAGGCAATAGGTAACTTATTTTAAGTAAAAAATACATTATCTTACTAATATTATAAACGTGAAAGTTTGTAAGAATGTATGGATGTCCGGAAGTCTGGATGTATATTTGATACTCTTTCACGTCTAAACGGGTGGCTGAAATTTGGTATAGAGATAGCTTAGACCCTGGTAAAAGGCTTATTACACCTGGCTAAATTTAGAAGCCTAAATTCAGTCGCCACTGAATTAAGTCAAGTGTAATCACATTTAGCATCCTAAATTTAGAAGCAAGTATCGTTCATCCTAATTTAGGTTCTGAATTTAGGGACTAAATTCAGGCAAGTGTAATAAGCCTTTTACCGCTAGTAGCCAAAATAAATAGAGTTAATGGAAGAAAGGGAGGTAATTACTTTGTAAGGCTATTATTTTGCCAAATACAGCCATATCTATTAATTTAAGTTAAGTATAAATAGACAACTATTAAAAATGCGAGCACTTTAGAACTTACCCTCTTTTTTCATGCCAGCTTTGAAACATTTTCTTAGCCTACAGTATCTGCATTGATTTCTTTTATCTTTGTCCACCACACAATTTCTGCTGAACCTGAAAGAAAGAAAAGATACGTAAATAAAATAAATATACTTATCAAAAAACTTAAATTAAAAAAAATTAGGTAAAGAACCTAGGAAAAAGAAAAATTGTGGTCATATTATGCCTTCAGATTTTACAGATTATATTTATTGTGAAAACAATGATATTTTACTTACAATATGTTAATTTTGTTTTTAATTAATTACTGAGATTTTTTAATAACAATCCAATTCAATATTTATTCGGTTTAAAATATATTGGAACCCTTTAATTTTTGAAACATTGTATTTGCATTTTTGGACAAATTCATTAAAAATAATTTAATTTCGTACTCGTATGTATAGGAAATAAAAATATTTTATTTTTTATTATAACACATGACATTCATATCTGTAATTTCACTGGAATACCTATTGTTTGACCTGAGTTAAAAAAAAATATTTTCTCAATTTAGTATCTTATCGGGACCACCTTGACAGTACGGTATTGACACCGGAGATAGGCCGGACACATTACAGATATACACATTTTATGTAAGCAACATTACAAAAATCTCAAATAGGTAAACTCGAGTTAAATTTAGTGTAGGGATTTTTTTGCGCCTGGACGCTACGGTGCGGTGTTTCGGAAGGCACGTAAAACCGTAGGTCTCAACTATTTGGCTACTTCCTATAAGATAATATTATGTACCTAATTGTGAGGTCATGTTGCAATGTTGGCGACCTGAAACTACAACAATATAATATGTGTGTGTGTATGTATTACGTATGGGACTACACGACCTATAATTGTGATTTAACTCTGACAGTGCAAGCAAAGTAACCAGTAGTAGTAGTAGTAGAGTATAAGCGTCAATAACATTATTATAATAATCGCAATATGTATATGTGTGTGTGCATGTATGTAGAGTTGTAGAGCACATAAATTTAAATCGTATAGGTAGGTATTATATGGTTTTATATAAATGATAGCCAAATTAAAATAAAGTAGGATATGCAAGTCCGTTAATAATTATAATTAATTGTTATTAGTCAACGAACAAGGAAAAAAAAAACCTTATTTACGTGAGTCAGTTAACCCAAGTCAACACGCGTAAACACATGGACAGTCGCATTATCAGTCCATTGTATCTTTGTAATACAATAATAAATGATTCATTTTTGTAGCGTTCATGATGAAAGTTTGGCACTTAATTATTAAACTTACGTGTATATTTAGTATTCATGTCATTCTTAAATTAACATTATGCTTGTCATCTTTTTGCATTTTATCTTTTAGATATTATATTTTAAAACTAGCTTATGCTCGCGGCTTTGCCCGGAAGGACCAATTCTTTCTTAGCGGAGGTCTACGTCATAAGACCTATCTGTGTTCCAAATTTCAAAACAATACGTTCAGTGGTTTAGCCTGTGCGTTGATAAGTCAGTCAATCAGTCACTCTTTCCGTTTATATATTTAAAAGATTTGTTTAAGTGATAGACTTCGACATGTCGGCCTGCCTTGTAGAGCTTTGTCGCCTATAGACGTCTTCTACACCTTTTTTTTACGAGGGGAAATACTTTTATGTTTACCCGTACTTCCGGGGGAGAGGCACGGGTTATGTGGGACTGACTTGCCGGCGGAAGTGCAAGGCCGACAATAATACCCACTAACACCCCTCGGTAGGCCGTCTTTCCGCCTTCATGGGGCAGGACATTCAGCATCCCACCCCAGACGTCTTCTACACCTGATTCCCTGTTTAGACTGTAAACATCATAACGTATGCCTGAAGATGGCCATAATGGCGACACTGTTTTGTCCAGTGGGTGGTAAGAGGTAACTAGCCACTACTGAAGCCAACCACCAATATAGCGAGTGAAAAAACGCCCAGAACTAGGTATAGTTATCACGGTATAGTTATACGGAGTCGATATTCGAACTCAGTGATCCAGACTCAGATCTGCAACAAAATCCTTGGCTACCTACCTCAATAACTTACATATACGTAGACGTTACAAACATTTGTGTTTGTAACTTGAGAGGTAAACCAGAAGGAAAGAACATTGCAGGGAAGTGTGATTGGCGGAAAACCGCTGACACAATCATCACGTAGGTAAAGTTGCGAAGAATGAGTCAGTGTAACGCCCACCGAGACGCATTGGGCGTGACGCCAGCAAGAAATGAAAGTTCTCAAGAGGTTGGGCTTCAGTCCACCAATGGCGAATGGTGAGCGGTGGTGCCAGAACAAATAGTACATCTAGACATTGCAACCATTCGACAATAAAGTTGGCTAATACAATGGTGCACCTTATAAAAGATGTTGATGTGTAGTTTTACAAGGGTTGCGTAAAGGTGCCAATCAAAACGTATGCGTTGAATGCATACAGAGTACAGATACATAATTCTTTTAAAACACCACATTAATATAATAAAAACTTTAAATTGTTACAACGTATACAGGGGACAATTGGCGGTCTTATCACTAAAACAACCTTTTCCAGACAGAGAAAGATGGGCATGAAAATAAGTAACGAATAGGATAGTTGATCGGTAGTCAGTAGTGTTTTATTGCCAATAATGTAACTAAATATCTAACGAAATTACAAATCCATACACATCCACAGTACATATTACAATATGCTAAATAGTACCGATTTAATTACTATGATAAACACGATAGGAACAACGACTTAAAATAACAGGAAAGAGGTAAAATAGTTACAGCGACAGATACAGAAAATTCGATTATAATGCTTTGCGATAAATTAATTATGTGCCTATTCGTAAAGTTTAGCGGAGCGAAGAAGTTCTAGAAGTATTTCATCCAGATGAAAAGATTCCTTAATATCTCTTAACCGCATGTTTTGGATATCTGCGAAGGAATCTCTGCGACGAAAATTTGCTCATCAAGTACAAATGTAAATACGTACGAAATGTTCTAATTAATTCCTTTTATGAAATTGACGTCTTTAGGAGTAATTATTTATGCTCAGGAATCTATCCACTGGAAAGTAGCGTGTGTTGTTGTAGGAAAAGTAGCCTGTGTTGTTGTGGGGACTAAGATACATAACAAAGTCCAATCAAATCAGGCCTTTAACAAAAATCCCATTAACAAAAATCAATACAAACTTTCGCATTTATAATATTAGTAGGGTCCCTAGACTCTCCCCTCTTCCAAACTCCTTACACAGTGAGTATTTCTAATGGTACACAAAATCACAGTGGTAGTTCTCGTAGCCTGACTGGCGCGCGTTTACAACTGGCTTTTTTTTTGTTATCGCTGGGAAATAATGCATTACGCATACCCTCCCATCGAGGGAATGGGAGGGTTATATGGGACTCCCGTGCAGGACAGCTGGTTACCCACTAAAACGACCCGGCGGCACTCCCGCATCGTCTTAGTGACGGAGGACTGGGAATCCCAAGGTAATTTTTAGAAAAGTACACGTTTCTGAGGCTCCGGTAAATTACAGTCTAAGCAAAATGTACGTGTCCAAAAATGGAACTACACGTTCCACCATACCGAGCCTCCGCTTCAACGTCCAATGTAGAAGACACCAGCGCTCTGACACATAAGATTTATTTTGGGTGTACATTTTATGTATCTACCTTAATTTTGCCAAACTTTCACGCAAATCTATGCAAAATGGGATGGTACTACATTTACGATTCACGATGTAGATATTTTACTAAGATTACAAAATGTAGATATTAAAAGTTTGTACGAAGCCGATCATGAAACTACTAATTACTAATCTGATTGCAAAAATTCTTTCACCAATAGAATGTTACATAATATCAGAGGTTGCTAAACTTGATTAACGGATTTGGAAAAAATGTTACACAGATGTAGAATATACTTCTCATGATTATCATCAGCGAGCCATGTCTAGGAAAATGCTAGTTTAAATAAATAGGTAAAGCGTCAATGATTGATCTATCTACGACAACTTAAACCGCTGAACGGATTGAGTTGAAATTTGGCAAAGATATAGATAATATACATCTACTAAGAAAACATTTTCAATGTGGGCTAAGGCGTATCAACGTAGAGCTCAAACCGCAGAATGGATTGGGTTGAAATTTCGAACACTGATAGGTTTTATGACGTAGACCTTCGCTAAGAAAGGATTCCTCCAGTCAGGTAAAGTCGCGATTAACTGCTAGTCCAACTAACATTATAAACGTGAAAGTTTAAAAGAATATATGAATGTCTGGATGTATGATTGTTACTCTTCCACACCTAAACGGCGGACCGATTGAACTGAAATTTGGCTTTCGCTTAGACACTGGAAAAACACAATAGGTTACTGCTGTACAGCGGGTTATTCCACTGGACGCAGATAGTATTAAATAAAGACATTATTGGCGCAACGTTTGTCATCATTGTATAAGGCATGCCTTTATCTGGGTAATGTTACGGTGTCACTAACTATCTGTTTTGGGTCAAGTAAAATCAGTTTCGGCTGGTTATTGGTTTATTTTAGAATTCTGACTATAATAATTAACTATTCTATAAGGTGCTAGAGAAACAGGAAAATTTAGAGACCAATTGCTAATTACAACTCCTGAAATTCTAGCAAAATAACTGGGCTGAAGAGTCTTAACATCTTATGTCGTTTGAGCAAGAAGTGTTAGTGCAGTGCACCTAGAATTTTACATGATTGTGAATCCTGGGTGACACTGTTTTGATTAGAGACAGCGTTATCTCTTACCACCAGGAGAGCGTACTGATCTTGATGCCAAAAATGACCGAATAATTTTGGCGAGTCTTAATCAATTAATTTCGTTTAATTGATATATTTTTTTTACTTTAACCACAATATAATATTGTAGTATAATCTTATGGGAACACACCTTAAAGATTACTATTTTATTATCATAATCTAATCAGCCTATAATACTTGTGATTAATAGATAATACGGGTTTCCAAATTGATTCGTATCTTTCAATATCTAATTAATCAGATGTTCTTCACAGAATTTGATATCGGACAGTCTTAAAATGCACGTCGTATTACTTAATGTTAGCGAGTATTCATATCAGAAGTAATCCCAGAAATAAAGAAAAATAGAATTGTTTTAGAATAATTCTCTCCAGTTACAAGTCTCTGGTAGAAAATGCCACTTTAGCATTAAATTAAATTAAATATCCATTTATTTCAAGTAACATAATTCATATTCTAACATGTACAAAGTCACTTATTTCAAAAATATATTATTATTATTATGTTTACATTATTACAATAGTTATATAAATGTCAACCCTGAAAAAATTATATCTGGGGGCACGGTAGTGCCCCCGCCAAGTTGAGCGCGAAGCAAGCACTGCCGTACCATCCTTTACAGGAACCATTTCGCCGCATTTTCAGGCCCCTATTTGAGAACCTCTGGATAAGACCAGAACACAGAAATTTTCGTCATCCAGTAAGCTATAACTACATACTTAAAATCCAAAATTTCAAGTCTGTAGGTCATTAAGTTCTGAAGTTAAGCGAAAGCAAAGTTTCGCATTTTCGACACTCACTCACTCATAATCATCAAAATAGAACTAGTACTTCCCATAAACTCAGAGAGCTGAAATTTGGTATATACTTAGAATTTATTGTATAAGCCATAGGAAAACTAAAAAAACATGCAATTTCGGTCTCGTTTTCGAGATAATTCATCTGCATAAATAACTTTGTAATCTCATATAAATGTATAGGATTACAAAGTTACATTTGCAGTCAATGGTTAAAATTGTATAAAGCTTTTATTTACTTTCGCCTGTCTGCCTGTCGGCCTTATAGTAACCTTATAATATAGCATTTCTACAAAAAGAAGTGAAATCCCACCAAAAACATTCTGTAAAAAACTAGCCAAGTCTCGATGGAGCTGCTTGTTTATCTCTAAAAAATAATGAAATCTAGACAAAGTCGTGCCAAGTCTAAGATTTCTTACTGCGATTTCTTTATTATTATAGTTAATGTTGTGTGACTTGGCCGTTGAAGGGTACACAAGGGTACAAAACCAGATGCTTCATGACACTTGGATCGCTTAAACATAAGTATTATTGAAATACGCAGCTTTATCAAGCCTACAATTGACTGGTCATTCAATCAACGTTTTCCAAGTGGCAATTTTCTATCATGAATGGTTAGCGGACAGATTGGTGCAATGGTGTCATGGAGCACCTGGTATAATACCCTTGTCTACCTTTCAACGGCCAAGTCACACAACATTAACTATAATAATAAAGAAATCGCAGTAAGAAATCTTAGACTTGGCACGACGACTTTGTCTAGATTTCATTATTTTTTAGAGATAAACAAGCAGCTCCATCGAGACTTGGCTAGTTTTTTACAGAATGTTTTTGGTGGGATGAAATTGTCAGATTAAATTAACACATAATAATAATATTTGTTGTAAACAAATATTATTATTATTATAACAACATATATAAATCTTATGAGCTCAAGTTAGGCAACATTATTTATTATGTTCAACGTGCAGCTTACAACAATGGTTAATGTATGGACAGTCAAGCCTACACGCCAGCACAGCCAGCATGCTGCCAAGCCAGCATGCTGTTAAGCTAGACCTAGCGTTGTGCTAAATAATAAAATAAATACCTAATAGAAGTGAAGTGAAGGAACTCTACGCTTATAGCAACGCATTAATTTTTTTGCGGTTTGACAAACTTGTTATCTTATCCTGGTTTTCCGGTACTAATTTTATGGTGACGTGTTAATTTATTATTTACATTGCCTTTGGTCATGGTTGGTAAGATTTTTTTAACTGATTTTACGTCAAGAAGTTATCAATTCGACATGTAAGTAGAGGAAGATTATGTTTGCAATTATGTTAAAACCCAAAGATCAAATAGGTATATTATTAAAACCGCTTAACACTTCTAAGCAAAAATACAACATTTCAAAACCTTGATTGTATGTAGGTATGCTTTTCCACGCATTATCCAAAACTATTGATCAAATTTTGACCATTCTTTTGTTATTGGCTTACATTAAGTCCAACTTAAGGCTCAGTGAAGTTTCATCAAAATCAGTTTAGAAGTTATTAAGATATTTAAAACGTACGCCTTGTATTCGCGTGCTTATTTTTTTTGACACCTTCAACATCAGGTGTGACCTACTGTGGTTGCCGGTTCTTGAACAACTAGGAATTTACTCATAAAGTTACCTGCAAGTATATAGATGGTTCTTCCTAACGCTCCTCCTGAAGAATCCCTTGCAGCCATCGCACGATGAGGCCCCGTAATGTTTGCCAGTCGCTCGGTCCCCGCAGATGGCACAATGCTGGGAGAGAGTAGTCGAGCTGGCACTCGCTTCACTGCTGCTCGTTTCCAATTGCATATCGCTGTCTGTAACAATGGAGATGGGATTTAGAACCAAGAAAGACTGGTTGCCTGCAAAAGGCTGCTGGACAATTCAAACGTTGGTGGCCAAAAACTTATTGTATGGCAAAGATATGTAAATAACATTACATAATATATTATAACACTCGACGTCCATAATGTGTATACTTATAAGTAAACTGATAATGTAAACGATAACGAAATATTTTCATACACTAAAGATACGAGATAGGCACTGGTGACAAGTGGAATAAAACCCCACGCGGCGGATTCACAAACCTTCGTGTCCGTACGTTGAAGGGAAATTCCGAATCGGCTCCGGGGCACACTTCTGTGTGTACCCATTGAAAGGGTTGACGGGCTTGTCCCAGACGGGCTGCGGTGCCGGCATCATGTACTGCGGGGCACCGAACCCCATCGGACAATACTCCTGGTTATTCATGCCGTCGTAGCCGAGCACAGGCATCTTCCGACCACCCGCACTCTCACACTTCTCACCACCAACTGTTTATTGCTAACACTGCACCAATTCGATCGGACCACGGATACCGTCCACGATAACGGCTGATAGCTGACCGACAGGTGATTTTGTGCCACCAATTAAATATTGTCACAACAGCTCTTATCGTCGGAGGCGAGCGATTTGTCAACAAGTCATTCCGTAATATTTAGTCAATAGGATCGGCTATTGCGACGTTCCGCGTAATGTTTTCGTTTTTATCACAGAGTAGTTCACAAACGAGCTTCTGATAGGGTTGTTTACAGAGAGTCACTCGGGCGTCGGGTGACCGGCTATGGTTGGTAGACGGAGCGCTACCTCCCGCGTGCGCGCTGTCGTGTGTACTGAGGTGTTGACGCCGCGCGCCCCCACATAACATCCGCTGCGGTGACGATCCGCTGACCGCGCGATTACGTCTGCTAATATGAATGACCCTATCGGATTTAACGCAAATTGTGAGATCAGCTAATCTGCGGAACTAGCGCTGGCACTCCGCGTGGGGTCACCTTACCAACCTCGTGAGGGTTGACAATTTCTTATACTACTTTGTTTATTTGCATAGTGTTTTTTGCCGTTTATTTTTCCGAATTTTATGATGATAAAATTATCTTACAAAAAACATCCTGTCTAGCTCTAGCCAAACCGCAAACATCCATAACTAACGATAAAAAAGTACTGAGATGTTGTTGTTCGTTTTTCTACAATGACTGACGTCTAGGACGTTACACTAATTTTAGTGTTAGCCACAAGCTATAAGCGCTTAGCTATTGGAGTTGGAGCTATTTAGCTCGAATTTGAGACTGCAAGACAAAATCATGGTTTAAGATGACTCTTAGATCTTTGGGGGCCTGATGGTTTTTGTTTTTATTTCATTAATTTCAACTTGGCTCCTCAATTAACCGAACTTTTACCATTAAAAATTTGTAGTCATTTCAGTAGACAGATAGATCGTTACAATATGTTTTATCGCTTGTCTGGAAGAGATTGCTTTTAACAACAAGACCGCCGATTACAAATCTTTGCATACCTTTGTTTTTATTATCATTGTAAATTTTATGTTGGTAGTTGGTGCCTAATGTATAGGTGGTTGGTTTTTCAATAAAGAGTTCTCTATTATAATCCTTACACCAATTATAATTCCAGGGGCTATAACTTCAAGTCGCGACTCTAGCTGATTCACAGTTTATCGGAAACGCACAGCGGATGTCGAACGCAAGTCACCCGTATAACAGCTGACGAACAGTAGCTTTTCCCTTAAACAGCATAGTAGGTAAACAACACGAATGACTAATTGATTGCAGTGACATCCACGCTTTGTTCCTTTGTTGCCATGTGTTGCGATGTGTTGCCTTCGCTTCAACAACTCGGTTATCAACCAGGACCAGGATTCTGATAATGGTTGGGAGATAACTATGCAGTTCACGCCAACATTTCTCTCAGCGAGATATAATATGCTATAGATAAAAATATTAGATAGAAGTAACTAAACATCATACCGCAGACCGCATATTGTTATTAATCAGAGCTAGCGAGAGTAGCTATTCGTATAAGGAAATAAATAGCAGAGTAATTATGTACGTCGCAATAATAATATAATCCCTGAAGACAAGGAGAGGCTCATAGAAGATAAATTCATAATCCTTGAGATTAAAAGCCTCACAGAAGGCAGAAGATAACATTTAAAAGCTATGATTTGATTAAAGAAATCTTATTTAATATTGTTAGCCAATGGACTAAGGGATGATAAATTTTGCTTGATTTTTAAATAATCCCTGTAGAGTTTCTTGAACATCTTCTAATAGAAGTGATTTGGGAAATAGCCGAATAGGTATTTGAATATGCAATTGTCTTAAAACTTAACATTAGAGATTGTAACCCTGAAAATGTTACTTGGAAAACAGCTCCATTATAGCCTAATTCTATAAATCCTTTTTGATTTTAGGCTTAAGATACAGTTGGCAACAAAGCTTTACCCTATCCAATACTGTAAACTGTAACCTTCAACGCAGTGTTAACTTTAGCGGGTAGCTGTACGTATCAGGAGATATCACTGCCCAGGTCTTGGGGTCGCGACTATCTCATTAGGTACTCGTAAATGGCGCAGAGACGCGCCCACAATCTGGTAGACACTGCCCCGACATCACCTAATTATAATTTATCATAGACATAAGTACAGACTACAGACTAATTAGAGTAAATTAGTGCATGAAGGTCTTCTGCGCAGACAGAGTCAATATTATTCCAATATATATTAGTCAATATTATCCGTTATCCTAACCACCATAACACAAGCATTAAGTTGCTTAGCTTGGGGTTAGGTGGCGCTGTGTGAAATGTCCTGAAATATTTATATTTATTTATTATTTTATATATAAAAGCTGATAATAACTGCATCGTTTAAGATCCCACTTGTGGACTCGCGATTCGTTGCGCCTAACAGAAAATATATCTGTTTCTCTATTATACTTAAATTTACCACGGGGAATGCTCTGAGGAGCTTTTTAATCTGATTCCCGCCTCCCGATTTTACCACCGCACCGCTCGTCATAGATTAAAGGTTCATCCCCACATTGTTAACGTGTGGGAGTCTCGCACGCTTTATGAGGTCGTTTCTCCCACACACTTGCAGGTTGTGGAATGGCCTTCCAAGCGACGTGTTTTCCTCTTCTTTCAACATGGGGCTTTTCAAGAGAAGGATAAAGAAGGTGTTAATGGACCGACAACGCGTCTTAAATACCACTGGTGTTGTAGACGTCCATAGGCGACGGTAACCGCTCACCATCAGGCGGGCCGTTTGCTTGTTTGTCTGTCTCCTACATAAAAAAAAAAAATTATGCATGTATTATCCCTTTTGTAGACCTTTCTCTTAAATCACTCTATTTAAAAAAATCGCATCAAAATCTGTTGCTTAGTTTTAAAGATCTAAGCATACATAGGGACAGACAGGGAAGCGACTTTGTTTTATGTTTTTTACTATGTAGTTTAACTTCAAATTACAAGCCCATTTAGAGTTAAATCAATAATAATTGATAATTATGCAAAAAATCACAAATCTAAGAATAAACTAATGTTTGATGATTCATGTTTAGGCACGTGTTGTAAACATGATACAACAATTACTATAATGCAATAATAACATGGTAATGAACTTTATGTGGAACTAGCAGCGCCCAGCGGTTTTGCCCGCTGTACTATAGCCTATGGGCTTGTTCACGTGTACCCGCGGGCGCGGGCGCGGGCGCGAAATATCAAACATATGACGTGCTATGAAAGTGTTCACGTACAACGCACGTGCGGTGTAAGCAAAGTCTGTCGCGCCCGCGCCCGCGTGTTATAGCGTGAACAAGCACTATGTGTTATTCCAGGTTCTAAGCTATCTGCCGCGGATGAGTGCTTCGGCGTACCCGCTGCCCCAGCATTATGGGGTCCCGCAGGAACACCCCCAGGTTTTTAGTGGGTATCCCCGCCGCGCCCATCTTCGGCGGGGGAGTCCCACATACCGCCCCGCGCCCCCCGGCGTGGGGTGATGATGCGTAACGCATTTTTCCTGGGTCAAAAGAAGGGTCTAAGCTATCTCTATACTAATGAACAGCTCAATCGGTCCACTCGTTTAGGCGTGAAGAGGTAACAAACATACACACTCACAAACATTCGCCTTTATAATATTAGTGTTTCCTTGAGGAACATTCTCAGAAATAACAAATTCCCATTAGTCGAGTTGTATAAATTCCATAAAAGTTTCGCTAGGGTTTATACAAGAGCGTATTGTTGGCTGAAATATTGTGACTATATTATGCCATAATATTATACAAATGGCCCAAAGAACGATAAGTCATTATATCGGCACCTAGGCACTGTTAGAACGTCTCCGAGCTTTCAAGACTCTACGCATCTCTTTTTGAAGTTGCCCCATGGTGTAGTTCAGCGAAACAACTTTGGGGGGAAACTTATTCTATTTTTATAGGCAAGAAATAACGCGAAAAAGAACTGAAATATTTTAGTATTTTTTGTCATAATATAATGTGTACTGCCATCTAAGCTTATGTAACTTTATAGCACACAAAAATGCAATCAGTGCAATTGAAGATATTGATGCAGATGAAGTCTAACAGGGAATTCAGTTATGTCTATTATGGGCATAATTTAGAAACGCTATTTGCTACTTTGAATCTAATAGTGCACTGTACATTGTACAGTAATTTCTCGAACACCCCAAGACGAACGACGATAAACTAAACATAGAAGACGAGGTTAATATCTCCCTTGCAGAAACTCAATTATTTGCCATTTCAGTTTAAGTTAGAATAAGACTAAAACGAGTAAACAAACATTTTTAAAAACATACATTAAAAACACACGTATTCTAGGTGGTTTTACTACATAATAATAGACATAGTTCTACACAAAAACCATAATTCGAGACGTGAGAGATATTACGCAAGCATCACACCGATCACACGTGATTAAGTAAACATAGGTAAAAACAAACCATTTAAAAATTGCTTTTAACAGTCAAACAAAATGTTCCTAATGTCTATGACAACAACCTGCAGTTAAAGAGTGGTAGAGTTCTACCTAGTGTAAGTACCTCAACTTAATATTTATACGGATTATGACGTCTGTGTTGTGTCTAGCATGACCTTGACACCTGCTCGCTAAAATGATATGTAAGTACATTACGCTAATGTTAATTTTTGAAGCCTATTCTTCATAATTGTACACAAAACTTATAGCCCTATACTCTATACATATCGTGTTTCTATTAATTACCTTAGTAGTCATGGCTTAAAATCCAGAGACCCTGGTTTTAAATATCAATTACAATTTTCATCTGGGCTCTAGCATATTTCCGAAGTCAGGCTGGGGGCCGAAGTTCCATACTCCATATACATATGTAAATATAATCACGCCTGGTTCCCGTTAGGGTAGGCAGAGACTATTTCCTCAGTCTCCAATAAGATATAATGAGGCCGAAAACATTGAAATTTTTTAGTCTTAGCAGCATGCAGTCTATTATATTATGTGATAGTAGTAAAATTCGATCACTCTTTAATCGCATATCGATTAGGTACATAGATGTTAGGATCGTTGGGCATACAACTTATAATGGTGATTGATTTCATTATTTCAAGGCAAGAAGATACACAGAAACCCATCCGAAAGGAATTGAAGGATCAATTCGAATCAATCGAACAAGGATTAAGGGATCAAAGGTGCAAGAGATTCAGTTTCAAGCGTTCCGCTAAAGACGGTTAAGACCTAGAACACCGACTCCAAGATTTCAGGATCACGGTCATAAATAATATCGGTCATAGTAAATGCCATATGCATGTGTCATCAATATCAATTATTTAGTTGCTAAGTACAAAACCTCAACTGCAGATGACATAACACAATAATCCTGTCTCACTTCGCGCAAATGGAGCGCCGGCTTTAGAATTAGGTTCCAACAAATAACAAAGATGAGTCAAATTTATCTGTTGTGGTAGAAGTTCATGCTCGCACGTCACTTTCGCGATCTGGTAGCTTATATTAACCACAATGATTCCAATTAAATATAGCCATAGCAACATGAAATATGTGACGGTTTTGAATTCTGACTAATTAAAAGTGATTCATTAGATCAGTATGCTTGTTATTTGAATAATTATTTAAAAAAACCTTCAGGGACCAAAATATTATATAAAAGGAATGATTTACTGATTGACTGGCTGATCTATCAACACATAGTCCAAACCGCTGCATGGATTGGGATACCTTTTTTAAATCAAATCTTTACGTAACATATTCCCCTCCCCTTGTCCGTACGAGAGGGTTAAATGTTTTCATTAAAATAACTCAGCGGCACTCCGACGTAAGTACCTTATTAAGCATGTGATTTAGAATCTCAGATAAGTTTTCCAAGAAGTTATTATAATATTATTTGTTCTAGAGTGAAGACTTTTGATAGGGACTTGTACTGGTCACCAACATCCAGGAACAAACTGCTTGATGCACCTATAGGCTTATGCAACTAGTGGATTAAAAGAATAATAAAGCATTTAAGATGGCAGTCAATACACTAAGGCGAGCTGCACATATCAATTCCTAACGATAAAACCGCTGGATTGGTTTTAAAATAAACTGGGTTCACCTGGAAAATATAGCCCTTGAACCAAAACCAAAATCCAAATCTGTTTAGGTCAGGCGTAAGGAAAACAATGATTCCGATGAATTGTCTTTAAAAGTCAAAACACCTTTTTAAAAGTCTGATAAAATGGCGTAATGTTACAATAATAGAGCAGTCTAGAACCCAAATAAAAATTACTAATCCAAGTAATCTCGACTATTTTCGCCACTTCCTTTCTTCACATTGGCCAGCTGTTTTACTACATCCTAGTTCCATCATGAAACTCATGCCAACATTACGGAAAGTTAATTGTTATCAAAAGAAAATCTAGGTTGATAAGACCCTTTCCGGATTTCCAGTCTAACGGAGTTTGCACTGTTGATAGCACAGAGGGTAAAAATCTTACCCGACAGGTTATCAAAAATCCTCATATGGTATCATTGATACTAAGAACGCAAGTCATCCAAAGGGTATTAGGCAATACTAGCGAAAATTACAAAGATAAAATTGTACGCGCGATCATCTAAACATAGCATCGTTCGTGAAAAACAATCATATCTGCCCGTATTTTTCCTTATCAACCGTAATCGTGTGTGTGATATAAAAGAAACTGTACACGTAGAGCTAGATAATTGGTCGAAAGACAGTTTAAATTTAAGATAGGTTATGTTTTACAACAAAACATCTTCGGAAAAATCAGCCAGCCCAAGAACGTTGCTAGTATAAAAAAGATTTATTAAAAGAGAAAGCATGTTGTTGGCTTTTAAAAGCTTTTATTTAAGTCTAGACTTTGTCTTCTCAACTTCTCACGCTGTCTACCGGTCTGGTTTCTAACTAGTTTTTAGTCAGTCTATCTACAATTTGATGAGCTAATTTTAGCGATGTCAACATACACATAACGTGTCTATTTTAAAATATCATTAGTCGCAGACTGATTGTCATGATGACTTGTAATAACACATCAGAATTCCCGCGATCTATAATCAAAAATTGGACTTTGGATCTTGCAAATCTAGTTTTATTCTATAAGAGCAAAGTGCAGAGTCATGTAACCACTCTTGGCCATTCCGCGCTAAAATTAAGGCCGAACTTTGCAATATTTCTTACGACATAAGGCAAAAAAACTCAACATATAATCTCGGAATGTTTTACAAGGTTTTTCCTTGTTTTGAACTTTAGAATTTAAGTTTGGGAACTTTATAATGTGAGCCTATATTTTTTTGGGTTTGTGAACTTTGGACTGAATGGAAAAACTCCCGATATTGTTATAGGAATAGACGACTTTTTATACTCAATATTCTACGAATATGTATTTTTGTATCTTGACATGCGTGTATTAGAATAGATGCGTGAGTGCTCGTTGGTCAGCGGTGCTAACACGAGTACTCTGCCAGAAGCAGAGATGGTTTTATGCCTTCTGCTGAGATCAAGTTCAAACAATATTGGGTGCCTTTGACGGTGGTAGCCTGAGCTGAACATAATATTATAATGTAGTAGATGAGTGATGAGACAGTCATAAAATATATCTCTCCCTCAATCACAGCATCGCTAAATATATATCAGATAATAGAGATTTCTAGATCTAGAATTCTGCCGTAAATACTAATATTGTTCGTTTAATCTAGCCGGCTTTTGACCAACTGTGAGTTCAACGTTTTAAAGTTTTTGTCGTGACTTAACGACTATGAATATAGGCGGATTAAATGGCCATGAAGCCATTGAACCCGTCATATTATACACATTATTTATTTATTTATAGGTAAACGAACAGCTTTACATAAAACTTAATAGTTAACAGTTTATACACCATACAGCCAATTAAAGGTTCACACGTGTATATAACACAAACAAGTATTTTATAAAAACTGTGAGCTTAAGTATAAAATCATTAAGATAAAGACAGAAACATTAAAGAGTCAGTGAGAGAGATTATGCCGAATGTCCGCCCGGCAAATGAAAGCCTTCAAAAACAAGGTGTCGATAAGCACGCTTTGGCGAATTTCTATATAATATTCTAGTCATTCGTATTTTAGCAGTTCACTCGCCTTAGGTCCGCGGGTCATCTGTTATGTGTAGGTGCCCACGTCACGAGTACAAAGTCCACCCGAGTACTCTATAGTCAGCGCAATTGAATGATTGTTGCAATTTAAGTGACACTTTTAGAATTGACCATAATCACAGCTCGTATTAATGTTGCAGGTTTTTCTAATGCTCTAGAAACTGTTTTGTTTTGGCTTTTAGTATTTTTTTTCATGTTTATAGAGGAAATATAGGTACGCGATTATCGCGCACATTCTTTTGAATTATGATTTATGGAGAAATATGCTTAATTTTATTGGAAATGAATATGTGGTAAATAAGCAAAAACTGTTAGCAGTTAGGCAGTTTAAATTTTGTTACAATGCCTTATATTATAACTGGTTTGTATTTGATATTCGAAAAACAACAAGAATCTCTAAACCTTCTAAATTTGTGAAAATTTAACACCGATTCATGCGTTTAAGACAAAACTACAGAACCGATTGGACTAGTATTTAAAAATTGGGAATTTCTTTGTAGAGACTGAGAAAAAAGAAGAAAAGAGAGAGAATTACGCATAATCTCCCGTCGGGGGTAAGAAGGGAGGGTTATGTGAGACTCCGTACAAGACGACTGCAACTGCACTAGTAAACCCACTAAAACTTCGCACTCCCGCATCTTTGTGATGGAGGGAGTCGGCAGATCATTATCACCCAGCCCCTAATATAGTGACATATGTAGTTCCTACTACTAGATTGGCACGAGAACCCGAAGTGAGTTTTGGCCTCCGACAATAAGAGCCTCGAGCTCGTCCTGTCCTGTGCCACCTCCCGCCAGTCCTCGACCTGCAGGGCGCGCACGTCCTTCTCAACCTCATCCTTCCAGCGGTACCTGGGGCGGCCAACTGGTCTACGACCATTCGGCCGTCCCACATATACTCTTTTTACAGCGCGATCTCCCATTCTTTCGAGGTGGCCGACCCAGCGAAGCCGATGTATAGTGACATAGTTGAGTTTTACATTTTACCGAGCGAAACCGAAACTAGTATTAAATAGTAAGACAAAACAGTCGATGATTTAATTATGATAACGGCATGCTAATGCTTTTAGCCCAACTTTATCGCTACTTCACTTATCATCGATAAACAAATCCGCTGAAAGATAGCTACTTTCCTTAATACGAATATCTTACTCAGATACGGACCGGTTTAATGTAACACAGGTTACTTATGTTAGATCGCTCCATATATTACAACTAGCTTATGCAGGTGTCTGCTAGCGTCGAGAAATAATTTGTTAGTGGAGGTTTATGTCATAAAAATACATCAAGAAGAAAAGTCATAAAGAAGTCCCTCGGCGCAAGGAAAGCATTTTTCCTGGTTAAATAAAAACTTCATAAAACCTATATGGGTAGGTATGTTACGAAACCTATGTGTTTTGAATTTCATCTCAATCCCTTCCGGGATAAAATGGGATTAAATATAAAAACTGCTGTCCTATGCCCTCTTCCGAAACTAGAACTATACGCATGGATTATAGGAATAGAAAAGGAAGGGGAAGGAAGGTCCTAAATAGGAATTTCATCTAAATCGGTTTAGGCGTGAAGAGGTAACATACAGGCAGACAGACAACCACACATTCGCTTTTATATTAGTATGAACAGTTCAAAGTGTGAAGCCATCGTTATCGATTACGTAAAGGCCGTACGCGGATCTAACAGAGGTACACATGAACGGGGATAGAGCATATTTTTCAACTGCATAACAGGATAAGATTATAATATAAAAACAAATTAGCTTTCCAACATGTCTTTCCAAGGTCTTATAAACTACGTAAAGGATTTTAAAAAGACAAAACACAGGCTTTAGGCTTCCGTAGTCAACAAGGAAGCCTTATAGTTTCGCTTTGTCCGTCCGTCTGCGGGTTGCGGAAAAACTATAAGTCCTAGAAAGCTGTAATTTTGCACAGAGGAGGGTAATGATTTGGGTAAGTGAACTGATCCGATTTTGATGAAATTTATTATATTAGAGACGTAGTTCAAGTCTCGGGAAAGGACATGGGATAGTTTTCATCCCACGGGATAAAATCTGTTTTATAGCGGGTAACACCGTGGGGCCTTCTAGTATTCTAATAAAGACGGTACTACGCTAGAAACGTCAAATTCTCATTCAACAAGTGAAATATACCTCCTTTTTAGGGTTCCGTACCTCAAAAAGAAAAAACGGAACCCTTATAGGATCACTTTGTTGTCCGTCCGTCTGTCTGTCTGTCTGTCTGTCTGTCTGTCTGTCAAGACCCTTTTTCTCAGGAACGCGTGGAGGTAACAAGCTGAAATTTATAGGAAATACCAAATTGTCTCTTAGAGCTGTGAAAATTTCAAACTTCTAGGCCAACGCAATCAAAAGATATAGTCGAATATGACGCAAATTTCAGCAAATTTTCGACATTACCAAATAAATCAAAACCTACGGGGCACTTCCCGTAAACTCAGAATCTTGAAATTTGGCACAAAGTAACTCCTTAGAGCACAGATAAAGGAAAAATTGCGAAAACCATAAATTTTTATTTGCATCATATGAAAAAAATATTTTGAATAATTTTATACCTACTACCCTTTTTCTCATGAACGCGTAGACGTATTAAATTGAAATTCATACCAAATACTCAAATCTATAATACCTTTAAACTGTAATAAAATCAAACTTCTATGTCAACGCATTCAAAAGAAACAGTAATTTTAGTTGCAATTTTAAACTCGCAAATACTCTCAAAAAATCAAAACCTACAGGGTACTTCCCGTGATCTTAGAATCTTGAAATTTGGCACGAAGCAGCTCCTTAGAGCACAAATAAAGGAAAAATTGCGAAAATTGTACATTTTTAGTTACATCATATAAAAAAATATTTTTAAAAATTTCATACTTACTACCTTATTTCTCATGAACGCGTGCAGGTATTAAACTGAAATTCATATCAAATACTAAGGTCTATAATACCTTTAAACTGTAATAAAATCAAACCTCTATCTCAACGCATTCAAAAGAAACAGCAATTTTAGCCGTATTTTTTAACTCGCGACTACTCTCAAGGGAATCAAAACCTACAGGGTACTTGCCGTTAACTCAGAATCTTGAAATTTGGTACGCAGCAACGTCTTAAATCACAAGCACAGGAAAAATTGCGAAAACTGTAAATTTTTAGTTACATCATATAAAAAATATTTTTAATAATTTTGTATTTACTATCCCTTTCCTCAAGAACGCGTACAGGTATTAAATTGAAATTCATACCAAATACTCAGCTTTATAATAACTTTAAGCTGTAAAAAAATCAAACATCTATGTCAACGCAATCAAAAGAAACAGCAATTTTAGCCGCATATTTTCAAACTCGCAAGTACTCACAAGAGAATCAAAACCCACAGTATATAATATTATACCCACTTTTCCTTAGGGTTCCGTAGGTTTGTACGGAACCCTCAGTGCTCGAGTCCTACTCGTACTTGACCGGTTTTATTTATTTTTAGACCCTGGAATAACACATAGGCTACTGAACAGGGGGTAAAACCGCTGGGCGTAGTTAGTTTGGTTAATAAATCCCTTGCATAATTCTTCTATCATGCGAACGTCATACATTTATGAAGTGCCTACTTCCTGTTGTTTTATGGCTACAATTAACTAAGTATTAATCAGCAAAACTAATAATTTTCAACAACAGGAAAATTCTGAGAACTCACTGAGAAGCAAGCAAAACCTGTTCGTTTTAATTGTCTCGTACACTATAATATTATGTTCTTTTCTAAGTATCGTGTTACATGATGTTACTTAGGTACATAGTTGTACTAATAAAGCTGCCCACACATTGGGAGGTGTCCTCTCGACGACATCGCAGCGACGCGACGCCTCGACATTGTCGTCACGAAACTTTTTTGGTGAGCAGCATGTGCCGCAAGCTGTTGACTATCGCCGTAATACATGTAAAACACTAGAATCGATAGACAAAATTGCGTACATTACTTGCTTAAACCTCCTCATTATTAAGAGTAATATAACAGTCGCAGCAATGTACATTGAAGTTGTCTGGATGCAAGGCCTCTGCCGATTCCCAGTCCTCCATCACATAGACGATGCGGGAGTGCCGCCGGGTTATCCGCACAGAAAAGAAATAAGTGTTATGTGTAAGTATAAAATATGATAATACCCAGCTAAATTGTGGGATAATAAAGACAAAATAAATGTGTAGAGCTAGTTCCGTGACAGTAAATAACAAACTATCTTGCATATCCGTGATGATAACAATATACATAAGTGTATAATATTATATATGAACATAATTATGTATATTGCATTATCTCATTAAAATATTTGAGGTATGTACTCGTATTATTTAATAAACATGGACACGATGATAAGGATAACATTTAAGCGCGACTAGTTTTTTTATAAAACCTGAACGACGCGACGCTAGGCTGTATTCAAGAGGTACGAAGTCATACGCAACAGTACGCTACGCTCATCATCTAGACTAGAGTTGCCGCGAATACTCGCTATTATTCGGTATTCGGTATTACTCGTCATTTTTTTTGATATTCGTCGAATACCGAATAATAGCTAGTATTATTCGGCATTCGGCGAATAGTCGTCGATAATAAACTTTTAACGAACAAAAGAACTAATGAGTTAAAAATAATCATTTTTTTAATTATTTTCCTTAATAAAACAATCAGGCGCGGATCCAGGGGGGAGGTCAAGGGGGTCATGACCCCCCCCAAAATCCTAGTCGGAAAAAAAATCCGATCATATGAACTGGTTTTACGCTACTTTCACAGTAAGAATTAGGAAATTTTCTCTTAGCAGCAAGCTTTACGTACAAGTTCATAAAACTGTTTCGCTGTTTTCTTTTTTTTTTTACCAAGCTACTTTTTTTCGGTCCTCGCCTACGAATTATCCGTAGGTTCTCGTAGCAAACTGCACAGTGTCTTTTATATTTGGGATTAGTTGGATTATATTAACTGCTGCAAGCTGTTCGCGCTTAATGTCGTCTTTGCAACTAAGTCTTTGCGCTTGCAGCAAGCTGCTCGCATGTATAATAGTATTTTTTTTGGCTCGTAGCGAGCTGCTCCCGCTCTATAAATATTAATATTTAATTTTCATACTGCGAGCAAAGCAATACTCGGATCATACATCCTGAAAGATTTAAAGTTTTCTCGAGCTGCTCGCGCATCATTCGTGCTGAAAATTCAAATTTTTCTCGGCGCTCACAGCGAGCTGCTCGCGCTCTATAAATAAAAATATTTAGTTTCCTTGCCTCTCGGAGCAAGCTAAACGCACATCATTCGTGCTGAAAAGTTCAAAATTTTCTCGGCGCTCGCAGCGAGCTGCTCGAGCTTTTAAAAATAAGAATATTTAGTTTCCTTGCCTCTCGGAGCAAGCTAAATGCACGTCATACGTGCTGAAAATTTCAAATTTTTCTCGGCGCTCGCAGCGAGCTGCCCGCGCTTTTATAAATAAGAATATTTAGTTTCCTTGCCTCTCGGATTAAGCTAAACGCACATCATTCGTGCTGAAAAATTCAAAATTTTCTCAGAGCTCGCAGCGAGCTGCTCGCGCTTTTAAAAATAAGAATATTTTGTTTCCTTGCCTCTCGGAGCAAGCTAAACGCACATCATTCGTGCTGAAAAATTCAAAATTTTCTCGGCGCTCGCAGCGAGCTGCTCGCGCTCTATAAATAAGAATATTTAGTTTCGTTGCCTCTCGGAGCAAGCTAAACGCACATCATTCGTGCTGAAAAATTCAAAATTTTCTCAGAGCTCGCAGCGAGCTGCTCGCGCTTATAAAAATAAGAATATTTAGTTTCCTTGCCTCTCGGAGCAAGCTAAATGCACGTCATACGTGTTGAAAAATTCAAAATTTTCTCGGCGCTCGTAGCGAGCTGCTCGCGCTCTATAAATAAGAATATTTAGTTTCCTTGCCTCTCGGATTAAGCTAAACGCACATCATTCGTGCTGAAAAATTCAAAATTTTCTCGGCGTTCGCAACAAGCTGCTCGCGCTTTTAAAAATAAGAATATTTAGTTTCCTTGCCTCTCGGAGCAAGCTAAATGCACGTCATACGCGGCGCTCGCAGCGAACTGCTCGCGCTTTAATATAAATATGACTATTTAGTTTCCATGACACTCGGAGCAAGCTAAACGCACATCATTCGTGCTGAAAATTTCAAAATTTTCTCTGCGCTCGCAGCGAGCTGCTCGCGCTTTTATAGGAAGAATATTTAGTTTCCTTGCTAGTCGGAACAAGCAAAACGCGCATCATTCGTACTGAAAAATGTAAGATTTTCAGACTATGCTAAAACGAGTCTCCAAAAAAATTCTTAGTTTGAAAAAAATTCTAGCCGATGACTCCCCCAAAATTATGATCTGGATCCGCGCCTGAAAACAATACACAATATCAATATTATCAGTAATATGTGCCTGTGCCTATCATATTCATGAAATTAAATTAGTAAGGCTTTTTAATTAATATTTAAAATCCAACAGAGGCAGATTGTGGTGCAAAAAATCAATTTTTTCTGCACGTTTTGGAGCAAGTCGGTTTCGTTTTTCCTCGTAAATTAAACCTGCCTCGGAAAATAGTCTTTCTGAATAAACAGAGCTTGCTGGTGTGATTAAGTATCGTTTAGCAAGCTTACTTAAAATAGGAAATCTATTCTTATTGGCACTCAAAGCCTACCCTTCATATGGGTTTATTTTTCTGTCAGCCTTTGCTAATGCGATGTAGTTACAACAACAACAACAAACAACAACAATCGAAACAGATTTCTTTAACTTTATTGTTTTCTTTTCTCACAAGCTTAGAAGAGATTAGAAATATTTTTAATGTGTTTAATGTTTTTTTTATGTCGAATAGTAATGTCGAGTTATTCGACTATTCGCCAAAGTTAATGGCGATTAATCGGTATTCGACTATTCGCTATAAACACTATTCGCGGCAACTCTAATCTAGACTCAAGACACATCCTGTTGAAAGATAGCCTATGTGTTATTGTACTAAAGGTCTAAGATATCTGTCATCGGTGCCACGGACGAGTGCTTCGGCGTACCTGCTGCCCCGGTACTATGGCGCTTCGCAGGAACACTTCCAGGTTCCTTAACAGGTTTTTAGTGAGTATGCCGCACACGTTCCTGCGCTCCCCGGCGCAGGGTGTCGGTTTATAACGCATTTTCCCTCTAAGCCCCCTCTTCTTAATAATAAATTCTGTAAATATTATGTAATAGATAAAACGTGAAAGAACCCGAATTCGCAATAATTCTTTCGAAATACCCGAATTCGCAATAATTCTACTAACATCTAAGTTCGAGCGTAGGGGGGCAGACTGAAAATCAGCAACCATGTATGGTTTACCAGCTGAGTCTGCTCCTATTGCCTACGATGTATTTTTTTTATGTAATAATTGTACTTTTTATCATTATTGTTTTTTTTTGTGTGGCAATAAATGATTTTTATTCTTATTCTTCTTCTTTAAGCTATCTACATTCTACAAACCAAATTTCAGTCCAATGGGTTAAGATAATGTATAAGCTTGAAGAGGCCACAGATATGTGTGTATGTGACACATATCCATACTTTCGCCATAATTACTATTACCAATAAATAATTACCAACTTACAAAAACAATATCTTACTATAATTAATTATTATTTGTAAAATGAGTGTAATCTGGACCAAGTGACGATATAAATATAGTTAGATACATAATTATTGCCCATATAATAAAGTAATGAATAATTGTGTTGTGTGCACAGCTAAACAAACTGTGGTATAATTTATTATTGTATAAATAGTATTAAGACAGTAGGTATGCTATCGAAGCAAGCAAACATTTTTTGGTGTATTACATAATTCTTAGTAACTATGCTCATGTTCATAGCTTGAAATTAACTATTTATTGTGCTACTTATTCAACAAATACATACCCTATATGGCTCTTCATTAAAACATCACATAATAATTTAGCTATACGTAACTTTAATATCTTACTAATATTATAAACGTGAAAGTTTGTAAGAATGGATGTCTGGATGTTTGTTACTCTTTCACGCCTAAACGGGTGGACCGATTGATCTGAAATTTGGTATAGAGATAGCTTAGAACCTGAAGTAACACATAGGCTACATAAGTACTGCGGGTAAAACCGCTGGGCGCATCTAGTATCAAATAAATGCAAGTATTTCATTGTGTGTTTGTTATCTCTGCACTGCTGTAACAGTAGTACCCCTAAACAGCTGGACTGACCAAGCTGAAATTTGGTATGTTGATAGCTTCTATCTATCTACTCAGCCCGTATAGTGGGACTCCCCCGCCAAAGATGGGAGCGGCGGGGATGCCCACTAAAAACCTGGGGGTGTTCCTGCGGGACGCCATAATGCCGGGGCAACGGGTACGCCGAAGCAATCATCCGCGGCCCCGACGGCGTTTGGTCTTCACTGACAGGAGCACCCTCTCAAGCGGCGCGCGGAAACACCGCGCGCGCCACCTCGTAGGTCTGTTCTTGCGGAGACGAGTACCCCCGTACTCGCCGCCTAGACCCAGGTTATGGGAGATAGCTTAGATCCTGGAATAACCCACAGACTACTGTGTTATTCCTGGCTACAGCTAAACTGCGCTTATGTAATACATAGGTAATATGAAGAATGAAGGTACTCTAGAACTGACTCAGTCACCTTTGTCATACAAAAAAACTGAGCAATATTTTTCTAAAGCCATGTATTGTAATGCCATATAGGTATAAGTAGGTATATTATTCATTGGTGATTAATGGACAAAGGAAAATGTGAAGCAACTAGTTATGCATGTTACTTTTAACGTATGTGCATATAAACTAATGGCTGACAGTGATTTTAGTTTTTAGCTATTATTTGACTTGACAAACATAGGAATAGGAGTCTTCTTTAAGTAATTTTTAATATATGTAAATAGATGCGCCTAGCAGCTTAACCCGCTGTGCTGTAGCCTATGTGTTATTCCAGGGTCTAAGCTATCTCTATACATACCAAATTTCAGCTCAATCGGTCCACCCATTTAGGCGTGAAGAAGCAATAAACATACACACCCACAAACATTTCGCCATTATAATATTAGTGTGATGATTAGTGATTTACCGGGGGTAGACTTCCTTTGCAGGAGGTTGTCTAGGTGGGTACCCCAACAGTGCCAGTTATTCTACCGCCTGAGCAGTGATGTGCAAACATTACTGTGCTCCGGTAGGAGGGCACTGTAGCTAGTGAAATTACTGGGCTAAAGAGTCTTAACATCTTATGACTCTTGAGTGAGAAGCGTTGGTGCAGTGCTCCTAGAATTTCACATCATTGTGAAATCCTAAGCAGCACTGTACTAATTATGGGCAGCGTTATCTCTTAACATCAGGAGAGCGTTTTGTTCATCTCCTACTTCATCACATAAAAAAAAAAAAAAACAAAAAAGAATTCTGCACCTGTTTATAAAATTCTTTAAAAAAAAAAAAAAATCACCCACCCAGAAAATTCCATCATTGAGCGATTTTCATGTTTTATATTAATCATAATAAATAAATATTTCAGGACATTTCACACAGCGTCACCTCACCCCAAGCTAGACAACTTAATGCTTGTGTTATGGTGGTTAGGATAACGGATATAATACTTATTATATACATTTCTTTTGTAAATACATTAACCCTTAATCACTGACGTACGTACGTGGTACGTCACCCAAATCGTTTTCCGTTTAAAACTTCTGTTTCCGCAGGAATTTCTGAGCGTCCTTTTTAGTAGTTTCCTAGTCACCTGTGACGAGTATCCAGGGATGGATAGCGGACATCTGCCATTTTCCTATTTAGGTGAATTTGACTACCCGACGTATGTGGTACGTACGTCAGTGTTAGTGTAACTTTTTTGAATATATTTCATTATATTTGGCGACTAATAAAATAAACCGCAAGCGGCTAAATTCGCGTTTTATGCTATTTACATCTAAAATATAGTGTGTTTAAGTGAATACTGCCACTGACAAATAAATTACAGAATCTTGGCTTAAGAAATCTGACGATTTACTGGCGGATGATATTAAGTAAATACAGGGTTTTTGAAAAAGTGCTTTATGTTATGATTTACGGCAAGTGTGATTTTTTTCTAATTAAAACCGTCTCTAGTAATTAATTAAACCAATAAAAGAAGTTCCTATTGGTACAGATTTTTATTTTATTAATTTTTAAAAAATGACAATTTAATTTAGGTTCCCTGTATGATTATTGATTAATGAAAAAAAAACTATAATTATTATTACTGTCTTTTTGTAATATTCCAATTTAATTTGAATGTGTCTAATAAATAAATTGCACTAATCATCAAAACAACACTTATTTGACATATGGGGAGGTCTTCAAAGTTACGTATGTATGACATACGTACGTCAGTGTTAACTATGAAAATTTTTGGTTAAGGGTTAACTATGAAAATGTGCATCTCACCCTCACTTAAAGCATACTAGTATCTATTCTTTGCTTAAAGTAAGCTTAGTTTAAAGTTCAAAATAAACATGTGTGACATGCACCTACTTTATGAGGTTGCCCTTAAATAAAAATAAGGTTGCTCACTAGTTATTAACAGAATATTTATTGTATATGTTTGCCGTCGCTCTATTGAGCATGCAATTGAATCTAATTGTGTCCTTAAACTGCACAATAGCAACTTATTAACAAAACGTAATAGTCTCTTTACATTGAAAATTATATAGATATATACTTTATAATTACTGACTGAGTTAATAAGAGGCGTAAGTACCAGGGCCTGCAAGGAGGGTATGCATTCGTCCCAGTCAGTTTCGAGACAATGGGGCCCTGGGGTCCCGAAGCCAAAAATTTATAAAGGAGCTGTCGACACGTCTCATAAGGGCCTGTGGTGAGTGCAGGGCAGGCAGCTTTCTTTGTCAGAGACCAAGGCTCGCCATACAGCAAGGTAACGCTGCTTGCCTGCTGGGGACTATGAAGCCCCGAGGAGACGCGCTGGACCCTGTTTTGTAGCCATAAGTTAATTTGAAGTTTAGTTTATTTTATACATTGTAATTATTGAAAATAAATATATTTTTATCAATTTGCCCATTAAAAAAAAATTACTGACTTAAGATGATATTATGTGTTTTTATACCTGCTAATGGTAAATGCAGATGTGGTTGTTGACGAATCAGATAAGATGCCTAGAAAGGTATTAATTTACTTGTGCCTTGAGGATTCCCGTGTGTTTCATTACATTGCTCGGGAAACATGGATGATGGCAATATGTTCCAAATGTGATCTTATTAAAAAAGAAGCAAAACACTTAGATGCAGATAACAGTGAAGTGTCAGTTGTGTAGGACTTTATGCTTTTTGAATAGTGGATAATATTTCATCTATGCTCTATCTGTATATGTGTATTGTACCTTATTTCAATCATTATGTTAATTAGCCCAAGAATTATTACTGAGGTAGTCTATATTTAAAAACATCTTTCTAGGATGTAAACTTATTTGTTTGGTCTACAAGAATAAACTGTTGTGACCCATTTATGTAGATAACCCTTCATCATATAAACATTGAGAAACTTATGTAGAGGTCAAACCTGTTGTTTAGTTCCGCAATGGATTGCACACTCGCTAAGAGATATTATAGCAAATACATTACATACGGAAAACACATCATGTTCACTTATCACTTACCCAGTTGACAAAACAAACATAATATACGGAAAATGAACAATCTATCAGATTAAATATACCAAGGCACTCATCCGGACACGTATCCAGTTAATCATAACAAGAAATTTTATGAACAACTTGGCTAGATGGGCGAGCTAATTAACTTGTTTACCACTACGACTACAAAGGAGAATTTATGTTACTCACCCTCGTTGCACAGTCCCATATTTCTTTCTGCAGCAATTGTTCACTTCTCTAATAACTAATTACTTAATTTATTAGCTAATTCATGAATAAATACATTTGAAAAACTTTTAAAAATACAAAAAAACAAATCACCATGCATCACGCATGACATGACACAACGGGTGAATTTCTTGTTTTGACATTGATAGGTACAAATGTCACTGTCAAATTTATGTAAATTTGACATATCATTCACCGGAAGAATGAACTAAATCAGTGAGATTATGTTTTAGCGCCATCTAGGGTCAATGTTGTAAACGAATAGTTAAATGAGCGGCAAATTTTTAAACTCTTGCTGCCATGTTACAGTTGCGCAAATTATATTCTACCAATTTCTATTTAATGTTCGTGACCAAAATTTTATATTTAGAGTAGTATGATTTGTTAACTTTAGACGTGATACAACTTTCGCTGATAAAATAACTATAAGAAATAGAAAAAGAACTTTATTCATAGGTTCCGTTAGAAGTTAGAATCTAAAAATAGATTAGGAAATCCGAAAT
The DNA here is from genome assembly GCA_947507615.1 of Hemithea aestivaria. NCBI lineage: Eukaryota > Metazoa > Arthropoda > Insecta > Lepidoptera > Geometridae > Hemithea > Hemithea aestivaria. The sequence goes on along the minus strand of OX382339.1, from coordinate 9,129,614 downwards.
AAACAACAACGCCTGAGAAAAACAAAATATATTTAGATCATGGTGGATATTACGGGGTAACGGCACGTAACGGTGTCAAGGTTCTAGATAAATTTGATTAACAAAATGTAATTTTACTACATTGAGTCTTTTATAATATGTCTAATGTTCTTCCGTTCTGTCACTTTTCTACCCTGCTGAAGGGTCATAGTGGTCAGTAAAAGTAAAGAACTTCATCATCAATTGCTGCACACTGCACACCCTCATAATATACAATTACGTATTATGAACAGCTGTTGTTTTAGGTAGGTATTAAGTATATATTTTTAACGTGACGCACTTCATTGTTTTTACGTAAAAAACACTTCTCTTTTATATCTCTACATAGAGCTAGATATTTTAGACATTCAGTGTATCTTTCTATGTTTTTGTAGTTTATAATTAACACAGATCAGAAGAATACTACGTGATGGATATAATATTTTATAATATGTAGAACTTGTATGTTGTAGATTGTAGAGTTATAGGCAAGGGCGGATCCAGGATTTTTTTCTGGGGGGGGGGGGGGCAAGGTGGATCATCGTTCCCTACTCATAGAAGAAGTGGGTTATTAAGGTGGTGGTCCCACTTAGAGGAAGAAACCTATACTCCTCCAGTTTGGGAAATGCAATCCCAAGGAGCCTCATGGGTTTCGTAGCTAATACGTCGCATTCATATAAAATGTGCTCCATTGTCTCCTTGACCTCGCCGCAGGCTCTACAAGCAAGGGGGGGGCCTTGGTAAACCCGCTGAAAATTAGCCTATGTGTTATTCTAGGGTACCTTACCTTACCTCTTCATACCTGAACGGCTGAGCCGATAAAGCTGAAATTTGGTTAGATATATAGATAGTTTCATAGGCGGATTTAGGGGGAGGGCAGGGGGCCAAGCCCCCCCCCCCAGAAACATTGTAGAGGTACGAATTTTGCACATATTTCATGGTCAAGATTATAATTTTTTGCTCGGCGCTCGCAGCAAGCTGCTCGCGCACTTATTATTCAGGTTATTTGAACTTTCTAACTGTTCAGAGCGAGCTAAACACACTCTTATCGTAGTAAAAATTATAATATTTTTGCCCATCTGCACCTTGGCCCCCCCAGGACCAAATCCTGGATCCGCCAGTGGATAGTTTAGCCTAGCTGAAAGATATGTAGGTAGGTACCTGGTACCTATCGAAATGATATAGCTACCAACTTATTTTGTCGCGTGGCACCACAACGTAAACGATTGTACAAATAGGTAGATACGCTAAAAAAATGTCACCTAAAATAAAAGTTAAGCCTCAGATGGCGACGATAAGTGTTTACAGCACTTGTTATCACGTAGTTACGAATTTGTACACACGTTGACTACGATCTTAATATAAGCGCCGAAAAATGGAATTTATTGTAGTAAAAGAGATTATTTTGTGTGGAAAAGAAAGTCGTAAAGCGAATCCTGGCTGCTGGCTATTAGTTTTTCGTGACACTTAATTAATGGATGTCCTTATAAATCTACTAGCTGCCCGCTGCTACCCGTACTTATAGCCTTTGTGTTATTCCAGATTCCAGGGTCTAAGCTATCTCAATATTCAATACCAAATTTCAGCTCAATTGGTCCACCCGTTTAGACGTGAAAGAGTAACAAACATACATCCAAACATCCATACAACAAACTTTTACGTTTATAATATTAGTAAGAAGTAAGATATACCTAGGCTGCCTAGGCACTATGTAAGTACTATCATACGATTTTTAAAACTATCGCGAGTGTTCTCCATAACTACAACAAAAACGGCACAACTCACGTCTAATATTGCCGAGAATATCTCGACCACGGTTTCGGACAATTACGATGTCCTTCATCAGGAGTTCGCGGTGAGCGTGAGGGGGGGGGGGGGGCAAGATGCAGACGGGCAAAAATATTATAATTTAGCTCGCTCTGAACAGCTAGAAAGTTCAAATACCCTTAATAATAAGTGTTGAGGAAAAAATATGTTCAAAATTCGTAACTCCACAATGTTTCTGGCCTTGCCCCTCCCCCCCCCTAAATCCGCCTATGCCAGTAGGTACTTGTAAAAAGGTTTTATTGGTCCTTCCAGGAAGGACATCGTAATTGTCCGAAACCGTGGTCGAGATATTCTCGGCAATATTAGACGTGAGTTGAGCCGTTTTTGTTGTTGTAGTTAAGTACTATCATGATGATTGCAGTCTGTTACTCTTAGGCGAGCCCACACAGATCGAGCAGCCTCGCGAGTCTTTTGCTTCACGAGGCAGTTATTGGGATATTGACAAGGTAAATATTTTTAAAATATAATAAGTCTGTAATTTTTATAATAAAAAAATATTCGATACCTACGTATTTTTTTGTTTGAGAATAAAATAAAAAATGGCTGAGATATAGCGCTTACAAATAAAAAAATAAGTGTCCAATATTTTTTAATAATCTCCATTATAGACAATTTTTTTTGTCCGATCCCCTATTGCCTCGCGAGGCTGCTTGCTCTACATAATATGTGGGCCCGCCTAATAACGATAGGAAGTACCTACAAAGTATAGTGCTTTTACGAGAGAGGTCCCGCGGAATTAAGCGGAACTAAATTTAATTTAAATTGATTATTTCTGTACTACATATATCCATACATATAATAAGAATGGAAATTTCTCCCCATTCATTGTGATCCTTTACTAAGGTGAACTGTGAAAATACGCATATGAACAAAACGACGCGAAAAAGTCGCTTGCGCGATCTAGATCGTAAAACATTTTGTCAATTTTTCCTAGGGAAACGTAAAATAAAATAATAAAATAAATAATAATCATTTATATCGGACACATCGCCCCTAATTTACATCAAAATTTCGAAGTAAAAGTAATAGAATATAAAGTAAATTCAATTCAAAAAAATCAAAAAGCAAAAAGTGCGACAAACTAAAAATACGCCATCTATCGATGTGGCCATAAACGAAAATTTACCAGAGTAGTTTTATTAGGCTTAATTTGTAAAAAGGTTATTACTTATGTGTGATAAAACGGCACAACCGAATTGTATGCAGTTTTCGCTAAAACATTGCAAATTTCTCTAATTTTTAAATAGTATTGGTTTTATTTAAATCGGTTTTTAAATAAAAGAGTTATATCAATCTAAAGATTTACTTATAAAATAATAATAAACAATCTTCAATCAACGCACAGCCCAAACGGCTGGACGGATTGAGCTGAAATTTGGACAGCGTATTCCTTGGAAGATTTCATCGTGCAATAAGAAGCGATTTTTTGAAATTCCCTCAGGAACAGGAATTATTCCCGAAAAACGAATGTATGCAAATCTGTAACTGCTGAACCGATTGAGCTGAAATTTTGTAAAACGATTTTTGGGATTAAAACTAGAAACTAGAAACATCAAATAGTTTTTATGTCAGAAATTTACTTTTAAGGGGGGGTAAAGGGGGGTCGAAGTTTGTATGGATAATTTAGAACCGCTGACCCAATTGAGCTGAAATTTGGTACACAGGTAGATTGAGTCCTAAAAAATTGTATGGTATACTTTTTATCCCAAAAATCAACCTGTAAGGCGGGATAAAGGAGGTCAAAGTTTGAATGGGAAATCGGTAACCGCTTCTTTGTTTAAGCTGAAATTTGACCAGCGTGTTCTTTAAGTAACTTAAGCGACCTATAAAAAGGGATTTTTGCAAAATTCCCCCGGGAACGGGAATTATTCCCATAAAACGTTTGTATGCAAATCCGTAACCGCTGAACCGATTGAGCTGAAATTTTGTTAAACGATTGTCTGGAGTGTGTTTAGAAACATTGAATAGCTTTTGTGTCAGAAATTAACTTTTAAGGGGGGGTTGAAGGGGGGTCAAAGTTTGTATGGGAAGTTTAAAATCGCTGACCCTAACGAGCTGAAATTTGGTACCGAGGTAGAATGAATCCTAAAAAACGATATGCGATACTTTTCATCCCAGAAATCAACCTTTAAGGGGGGGGGGGGGTGTAAGTTTGTGTAAGAAATCGTTAACCGCTTCTTTGTTTTAGCTGAAATTTAGACAGTGTATTTTTTAGGTAACGTAAGCGACCGGAAAGAAGGGATTTTGTGAAATTCTTACAGGAACAGGAATTATTCCCAAAAAACGTTTGTATGCAAATCCGTCAAAGTTTGTATGGGAAATATAGAACCGCTTATCCTATTGAGCTAAAATTTTGTACAAAGGTAGATTGAATCCTAAAAAATAATATGCGATACTTTTTATCTCAGAAATCAACCTTTAAGGGAGAAAAGGGAGGGGGTGCAAGTTGGTGTAAGAAATCGTTGTCCGCTTCTTTGTTTTAGCTGTGACACCGTGTTTTTTTTTATGTGGAGAAGTAAGAAGACGAGCAAGACGCTCTCCTGATGTTAAGAGATAACACTGCCCATAATCAGTACAGTGCTACCCAGAATTTCACAATGATGTGCAATTCTAGGTGCACTGCACCAACGCTTCTTACTCAAGAGTCATAAGATGTTAAGACTCTTTAGCCCAGTAATTTCACTAGCTACAGTCCCCTCCTACTGAAGCACAGTAATGTTTGCACATTACTGCTCAGGCGGTAGAATAACTGGCACTGTTGAGGTACCCACCTAGACCTAGACTACCTCCTGCAAAGGATGTCTACCCCCGGTGTTCCTTATGTAACTTAGACGACCGATAAAAAGGGATTTTGTGAAATTCTCACAGGAACGAGAATTATTCCCAAAAAACTTTAGTATGCAAATCCCTAACCGATAAGCTGAAATTTTGTAAAATCATGGATCGAGTTTTGTTTAGGAACACTGAATATTTTTTTAGACAGAAATTTACTTTCGAGGGGGTAAAGGGGGGGGGGGGGGTGTCAAAGTTTTAGTTAAAATTTGGACAGCGTGTTCTTTATATAACTTTGGTGACCGTTAAAAAGGGATTTTGCGAAATATTCACAGGAACGGGAATTATTCCCAAAAAAAACTTTTGTATGCTAATCCGTAACCACTGAACTGATTGAGCTGAAATTTTGTAAAACGATTGTTTGGAGTGCGTTTCATCATCATCAGCCTATGTTCGTCCACTGCTGGACATAGGCCTCCCCCATGGCACGCCACTCAACTCGGTCCTCCGTCTTTCTCCTCCAACCACTCCCAGCGACCCTCCGGATATCATCACCCCATCTCGCCCAAGGACGCCCTATACTACGTTTGCCGAGACGCGGTCTCCACTCTAGAACACGTCTACCCCATCGGTGTTTGGAGTGTGTTTAGGCACATTGAATAGTTTTTATAAATAAAATTTTCTTTATTAAGGTAACTGAAGACCCAAACACATTATACATTGTTCATTATTTAACTTATTATGTCAGAAATTAACTTTTAAGGGGGTAAAGGGGGGTCAAAGTTTGTATGGGAAAATTAGAACCGCTGACCCTATTGAGCTAAACTTCGGTACAGGGGTAGACTCAGTCCCAATAGATGATTTGGGATACTTTTTATCCCAGGCTTTGAATTTAAGGGCGGGAAAAGGGGGGTGCAAGTTTGTGTAGGAAATCGGTATCAGCTTTTTCGTTTAGCTAAACTTTGAACAACGTATTCTTGATGTAACGTAAGCGACCGATAAGAAGGGATTTTGCGAAACTTCCACGGGAACGGGAATTATTTCCGAAAAACATTTGCATGGAAATCAGTAACCACTGAACCGAAAATAAGCTGATTTTTGTTAAGCAATAGTTTAAGTTCTGTTAATGAATAGTTTTTTATATCAGAAATTAACTTTTAGGGAGAATCAGTATTAAAGGAGGGTCAGACTTTTAATGGGAATTCAGGAACCACGGAATTGATTTGAGTCGCGGGAAGGATAGTGTGAGGAATTAGTAACCAATAATAATTTAGCTTAGGTTCATTACAGTAGAGATAAGTTAAAGAGTTACCGGGAAAGGACCACAAATAGATTTAATTCCTGAAAAGAGGCGTAAAAATTTGTTAAGGCAATAAACAACCTCTAAACCGAGATAGTTTGGGAAACGACTTAGGATTGGTTCCTACGGTAGCGAAACAAAACTGCATAGAAATCCTCAGCCCGATATTCTTCACTACCCACAGCGAGAGCAAATTTTATTTATAGTCATGGTTTAAACATGGCTATATACTTATTTTACGCTCAAAAAGTCGCGGGGATGGAAAAACTATATTTAGTCTAAATGGTAGCACCAAATCTTCGCTTTTTAATTGACTTTCACGCGCAACGAAGTGCGCGCGGGTCAGCTAGTACTAAATATTTTCTATTTGTTAGATAAAGAAAATCCCTATTTCATTAAGAAATTAAATATGAGAATTAGAGGAGTAACTTTTAACTTTAAAACGTGTAATAGTGGTGCCCCGCCAAAGGGACTCATTTCGTGAAAAGCACCCTACCAAGGAAGTAGTGTACCACCATTCTATCTTAGGTTAGCGAATAGACACTAGCGCCCCCCATTTGTTAGAATGTAGATACTTAGTAAATATTATGTAGTTCTTATACAATGTGCTTGATGCGTTTCACCTTGACAGAAGTTAAGGCAATCCTAATAACAAGGAAGATCGTCAAGTGCTTAAAAAAAGTTAATTACCTATCTATTGCACACGTATGTGAAATAAAACTTTATCGTAGATTGGATTAATAATTATATTGCCACAAATGACTTCTTTATAAAAGAGATAATACCTATTAGTTTTAATACGTATAGGGTATTTACTATTTAGATAGGTACTTGTTTGCCAAACATAAGGTAAGGTCTACTAAGTATATAATATTTTTAAAAACGCTTCTCTTTAGTAAACTTAGCAAGACACCGGGGATCCGCTCTCAAATATATTTTTAAACCTTGATCATAATAATTTGCAAGACCCTTCCACAGAAATTAACAATGGGGTACCTACTATGGGTGGAACCCATAGTTAATTTCATTATTGACTAGATTTTCCTAGCCAATATAATGGCAGAATGGCAGATCGACCTTTATGCAAGTACCTACCTAATACCTATATGAATGAAGTACGTCACCAGATCCAGTGCATGTCATTGAACGGCACCACCGTTGCCAAGCTGCATCGATGCTGCACCGTGGGCTGTGCCAAGTGCCACGTCACGCCGTACATCATGTTCGTTGCATAAATAGATTAATGTTGCATAATTTGACGCTAAATGACACGATAAACTGCGGTCGTTAAGATCACCACAGATATAAAGTAAAGTCATGGTCATTAGAGTCTATTATTATTGTTATGTACGAATATATCTTCCCAGCTCTGCAGAACGTAAAAATATTTATATAGATACCAGTAAGTATACTTTTTTGTTCGAAGTTTATCAAGCAATAACAGACTAATTGTACAACTTGTGGGCGACTCTACCGCTCTAGGATTGGTCTTATTGATTAGTAGGCACCTCTTTGTAGTCTCTACACGAAATCCTGGGCCCTGGGTATAAGTTTGCCTAGATGTTACAATAGGGGATCGGACAAAAAAAAATGTCCATAATGTGTATTATTAAAAAATATTTGACACGTATTTTTTAAATAAAAAACGTGTGATTTACAACGCACTAAAGTTACATGGAAAGTGTCGTGACGTCACTTGTGTGTGTACTCGAGTCGATACGAAATGTGTCATTCCCAAAAACTAATAAGCGCTATATCTCAGCCATTTTTAAACGGTTTAATTTAGTTCGCCCCGTTATCGTCGACTGTGCAAACACGAATCCTTAAATATTTTGGCCACGTTGTTCGAAACGAACACTCCATGGAGAGACTCGTTGTCCAGGAAAATGGGGAGGGCAAGCGGTCATGCGGTCGATCACCTACGCGTTGGACAGACCTCATCAAGGCTGCGACACAAACCTCCGTAGTGCAGAGTTCCCGAGACGCTGGAGACCGTGACAAGTGGAGGCGCATGGCGAGGGCTGTTTTAGCCAATAATGAAAACGCAGCATCATCAACCACGACCACTCTGTCAAAAGTGAACGACTAAGGAGGGGGTTTGTTCGTCGGTCGTTATTAATTTATTAGATATATTCTTCAACAATAAAATACGGATCGGATATATTTTTATTATTAAAATTACTGACTAATTATATTTTTTTAGCCAGATCCCCATTTATTTAAATGCCAGCAAAACAGTTGTGTTACACAATAAATACATATTATGAAACACCTAACATTCTCTTATCGGACTATCTGCTGATATAATTTATTAAAACCAACATATAACATATAACTAGGCTCATATATGACAGACAGGAGGGCGTTGAACAGTAATGTAAATGTGATAACTGTAGTAACAATGTGCGTTGTTGACGCTTCGAGTGTGGTCAAGGAATTGATAACTGAAACTTTAACAATAGCATTAATAAACTATGTAGCTACGCATACTGATAGTAATAAGTACTATCCATATTGGTATGGATGGATATAGATATAAATAAATACGTACGAATGTTCCTTAATCTTTCACATAAGTGGCTGGACCGATTGAGCTGAAATTTGGCTTAAACCACGGAACGTTATTATGACTGTTTATTTGCGGGTACACCGGTACAACCACCAAGTGCATTTTAGCCACTAACATATCTACTCTTAACGGGCTATTTAACTTTATACTATTTAAATCAACTCGTCAATTTTAATCCCGTTTAGGTTTCTCGGAGACCCTGTTTTACTCGTATATGCTCTACATTGAAGTTGTCATCTATCTTAGTAGGTGTGAATTAGCCAATAGGCCCTCTGATTAGCTTCCGGGAGAGTAAAACTGTATATGCTAAAGGTTACGACTTACCTTATCAATCAAGTTCTGTCACTTGGCTGCATAACACTTTTAGAGGCAAATGTCCCCAAGTTGGCAGTATTTGGCCAAACATTGGCATACATAGAACGTTGGCATAGGTTATGCCATGCTGGCACGCGCATGCCGCATGTAGGGTTCCCAGATCAAAAAATCTAAATTCCGGAGAAAATGCCCGACACTTGATGAGATTTCCTGACTTTCTTATAAATTTAATATTAATGTTGATAAACATCGTGTTTATGAATAAACGAAGCAAATTTTAAATTTTTCCCGCGCGTGCGGACTTTAAGACTGTGAATTCTTGAATGACATCCAAAAATCTTATAAATGTTGTCGGGACTATTTAAACAAATGGCGGCAGCCTTTAATGGAATTGGAGATTTTTGAATGGATGTTAATGAAAAAGGACAACACTATTGAGTATGACGACATTGTGCCTTCAATACGGTTTCTCATTGGTAAAGGGGTAAATTTGGATGATAGCAAATTATTCGATGAAATCACAGTTTTAAATAATATGATCAAGCAACAAACTCAAGATTTTTTTGAGATTATTGCGAATAAGCAATGGACCACTATCCTGACGGCAGCTGGACCAGGAAAAGTAACGGAGTTAACCAAGATATGCTCGTATATATTTGCGATGCAAGCACAAAATACCAATGTTGAAAGGGTCTTTTCTTTAATGGGAGCCCAATGGTCAAAAGAAAGGAACAGGCTTTCTGTAGAGTCGATTCGATCGATTCTCATAACTCAATATAATTTAAAGACCATGAGTTGCGAAGTTTTCTATAAAACAATTATGAAGGATTCGGAAGTGTTAAACAATATTTTAGGGAGCATTAAATATCAGAAGCAATTACTATAATGGTCCCTGAAATATTGTTGAACATTTATGTTAATGAATACCTTGATTTTTAATAAAAATAATAAATTTATTTTTTGTTTTATTTATTTATTTACTACCCTTTACTTTAATTGTAGAAATTCCGGACAGTATAGACTCCCCCCGCATTCCGGACGAAGACCTGTATTACCGGACATGTCCGGAAAATTCCGGACGTATGGCAACCCTAGCCGCATGCCGCATTGCACGGCACCGGTTCGCGACAGTTATATCTTTGGAGGCGGTAGGGGTATTTTCCGATGACACCATTCATTCAGCTGGCGCGCACTGCACTCGCTATTATTTACCAACAACGTATGTATAACACATTAAATCTATTATATAAAATCTAAATATATAAAATGAAAGAGTAACTGATTGATTGACTAATCTATCAACGCACAACTAAACCGCAGAACTGTGAAAATTGGAACACCGATATAAGTTTTATGTCGCAGATTTCTGCTAAGGAGCAAAACCGCGAGTTTAAGTATAAATTGTATATCTATGAAAAATACCAGATAAACTCACGAATATTAAAGTCAAGCTAGGCCAAACCCTAGGTCCGTCGGGGCAGCGGATGAATGCTTCGGCGTACCCGTTGCCCCGGCATTATGGCGTCCCGCAGGACACCCCCAGGTTTTTTAGTGGGTATCCCCGCCGCTACCATCTTTGGCGGGGGAGTCCCACATACCGCCCCGCGCCCCCCGGCGTGGGGTGATGATGCGTAACGCATTTATCCTGGGTCAAAAAAAAAAAAAAAAAGGCCAAACCCTAGGTCCCCGGATGAGAACTTCGGCGTACCCGCTGCCCCGGCATTATAGCGCAGCGCAGCGTCCCGCAGTAACACCCCATTTATTAGTGGGTATCCCCGTTGCACCCATCTTCATCACATACCGACCTACGCGTCGCGGCACACGGTGAAGAAGCGTAAGGAATTTTTCCTGGGCCAAAAAGTCCCTACCCTGGGTTTCGGACAATTACGATGTTCTTCATCAAATCTTCTATATCACTCAGGTGCGTTTACATAAGTCAGTTTTATTATTTTTATCTCAAACAGAGGATTATGAGGAGGTATTGGCTATCGGTACAATTTTATGATTAACGAGAGATAAATAACCCCACATCATATTTTAAAAATATCTTTTGATAAAGTAGCTGCGATAATAAATGTACGAGTGAGATGTTATATAATTATTATTTATTTTAACACACTCATTCCTAATACCTATGTACATATATCTCGCCTATGTATAGCTCAAAGTCGCACAGCGAGCTATGGAAAGGGCTATGCTCGGGGTTTCTCTACATGATCGAATCAGGAATGAAGAGATCCGTAGGCGAACTAAAGTCACCGACATAACCCAGCGGATTAGCAAGCTGAAGTGGCAATGGGCAGGCCACATAGCGCGGAGAGCGGATGGCCGATGGGGTCGAAGAGTGCTCGAGTGGAGACCACGGACTAGCAAACGCAGCGTAGGACGTCCACCCACAAGGTGGACAGACGACCTTATAAAGGTCGCGTCGCCGGAAGACGCTGGATGCAGATCGCTTCCAACCGGTACATATGGAAGTCCAAAGGGGAGGCCAATGTTCAGCAGTGGACGTCTTACGGCTGAGATGATGATGATGATGATGTATATAATGTATAGGTATGTAATGTAATACTATCACTATATAGAATAAAGTTGCTTCCCGCGTCTGTCTGTCCCTATGTAGGTAGTATGTTTATATCTTTAAAACAACGCAACGGATTTTAATGCGTTTTCTTTAATAGATAGAGTGATTCAAGAGGAAAGCTTTTAAGTATCATACATGCATATTATAGTAGAGAAACACTGATAATTTTCTATTAATAGCGTATATAATATCGAGTGACGCTCTTACGTTCGCACTATTTGTCAAATTTTGATATATAAATTCATAGAATTAATTTATTGAAAATTCATTATGAACAGCCCTCCATAATATTATTGCACACATTTTAAGTGTTTCCAGTTTGATATATTTAAAAATGGCATGAATAGATTTTTTTGAAAAATTTTCAATAAATTAATTCTATGAATTTATATTTCAAAATTGGTCAAATAGTGCGAGTGAGAGAGCGTCACTCTATATTACGCTCTTAAGCGCAACGAAGTGCGCGCGGGTCTACTATTATCTAATATGGGTACAATTAAGACATACATTTTTCAACTCACACTCACAATTCAATTATGATTTACGTAAGTATTAGTTAAATCATCTTAAAAATTGACCTTTTCAACTCTCTACGCCTCCTTAGTTAAGATAAGATAGATAATGGAAGAATAAAAAGCGCTATTATTACATCATTAAAAATATTATGTATCTTGATACATAATCTCATCACACTATTATTGTAAATGCGAAAGTTTGTGAGTGTGTGAGTGTAAATGTTTGTTACTTATTCACGCCTAAACGGGTGGACCGATTGTGCTGAAATTTGGTATAGAGATGGCTTAGACTCTGGAATAACACATAAGCTACAGTTCAGGGGGTAAAACCGCTGGGCACAGCTAGTAGTATTTTTAAGTGATAACATAAGATAGCATTGTCAGAGAACAACGACCCGGATTCTAAAGTGGACGTTTACTACATACTATTGTCTATAATAATAATTTAAACATAACAACAAACACAACTCAAAACATTTCAGTTATTAATCAATCCAATATAAATATAATTAATTATTGATAATTATTATTGATTTACCTTCGGGCTAACAGAACGAAGGAATCTTATTCGTAAATAGAGCAGAAAAGAAAATATAGGTAATGAAGTGGGAATAGAAAACTTTAAAATAAATAATATTGTTGTTTTTCTTTTGTGTTTCAATAAAGGGTTATTTATCTGTCTATGTTACGAGTATGTTTAGTATAGGGAATGAATATGACTGGCCCTATGAGAGACCCCTGCGGAATAACTCACCTGATTCAAGTAAACGTTAAAAAATATAAATTTACTTCAAGTTAGTTTTCAATAAGCGAGGGCAAGACATTTACTTACATTTGAATTTATAAGTTATAAACCAGTTTACCGATGTCGATAAAATTTAAATAGGAAAGCCCTGGGATAGAATACGCACAAAAAATAATCCAAATAGATTCACGCGTCTTTGTGTTATCTGTGGTCACAGGGCCGGTTTTAACATTACCAGCGCCCTGGGCGAGATTTCTACGGATTTTTTTCTGGGCCGAATCCGATGGGCAAAATCATGGGCGTATCAAGAAAAAAATACACCTTTCCAGCTAGCTGCGAGCTCCGAGAAAATTTTGAATTTTTCAGCACGAAGCACGAGCTGCGTTTAGCTTGCTCCGAGTGGCAAAGAAACTAATAAATGTTCTTATTTATAAAAGCGCGAGCAGCTCGCTGCGAGCGCCGCGAAAATTTTGATTTTTTAACACGAATGATGTGCGTTTAGCTTGCTTCGAGTGGCAAAGAATCTAAATGTCCTTATTTATAAAAGCGCGAGTAACTCGCTGCGAGCGCCGCGAAAATTTTGAATTTTTCAGCACGAATGATGTGCGTTTATCTTTCTTCGAGTGGCAAAGAAACTAAATGTTCTTATAAAGGCGCGAGCAGCTCGCTACGAGCACCGAGAAATATTGAATTTTTCAGAACGAATGGGGCGCCACGGGCGCCCCATTCGTATAGAGCCTGTGGCGCCCCTTTTATCCGGCGCCCTGGGCGGTCGCCCAACCGCGCCCTACCCTAACGCCGGCACTGTCAGTGGTCATACTTACATAAAAAAGCCGCCGAATACTAAACCTCCTTTTATTCAAAGTCGATGAAATACAAGTTATGAAGGCAGAAGAGTCTACAAAATTGAAGAAAAAATATAAAATTATATAGTTCAAGCATCAGTATGGTCGCTATTCGAATTTTGTTGAAATATTGGCATTTTTTTCGGGATTGGCTTTTTTTCAGTACAGTAGATAGACATACCTATACAGGGTTATTTTTAAAACAGGACCAATCAGCTAAAAAATTACGTTTGGGTGCTCTTTGTACAGCGCCCCATACATGCCAATGCGGTGAACAAGTGGACCGCACCGGCCACCATGGGCTCTCCTGCGCGAGGAGCGCCGGCCGCATACCACGTCACGCCGGTCTGAATGACATCATACGTCGGGCCCTCGTAAGTGCCGGCGTCCCGTCAACCTTGGAGCCTAACGGTTTGTTGCGGGACGACGGCAAGAGGCCCGACGGCATGACTCTCATTCCCTGGAAGCTGGGAAGGCCCTTGGTTTGGGACGCTACGTGTGTCGATACTTTGGCCCCTTCCCATCTTCCAGGAACAATGTCACAGGCCGGTGCTGCAGCCGACAAGGCTGAAAACCTCAAACGGCGTAAGTATGTGAACCTAGATAGGGCTTACATATTTTTGCCGTTTGGGGTTGAAACCTTGGGTCCATGGGGGCCGGCTGCTTGGGAGCTGTACAAAGACCTCGCTAAACGTTTGCTGGAGGCTTCAGGTGACAAGAATGCTGGCTTATATTTTGCTCAAAAAATAAGTTTATGTATTCAGCGGGGCAATGCCGCCAGCATTCTTGCCACCTTTCCCTCCTCCACCTGTTTATTAGATTAAGTTTTGTAGTTAAGTATTAGTTTTTAAGTGTTTTGTTTTTACCTTTTAAGATTTTTATGGTTAAATAAATTGTTTACCAATCAGCTAACATCATAAAACAACATGTGATATGTGACATTTGATAATAATTTGTTACATTTTACTTCCATACAAAAATCAATATCAATTTAATATTCCATCTGAATGAGGTAGCGCAGCATAGAAAAACACGTGCAGACTTGGGGAGGTCTTTGCCCAGCAATGGGACAGCATGGACTAAATAAAAAAAAAAAGATTTTTGTATGAAAGTTAAATGTAACAAATTATCAAAAGACATAATATTAGATACATGTTGTTTATGGTGTTGGCTGGCTGAGGGCCTATTGGCTATCGCAAAACGACATGTAAAACACTAGAATCCATAGACAAAATTGCGTACATTACGTGCTTAAGAGGGTATATATATCGAGTGACGACTCTCTCGCTCGCACAATTTGACAAATTTTGAAATATAAATTCAAGGAATTAATTTATTGAAAATTCCTCTATACATTTCTTGCATAATATTATTGCACACATTTTAAAAGTGTTTTCAGTGAGATATGTAAAAAAATGGGATGAGGAGCGATGTCGAAAAAAAAAAACTTATTAATATGAGTAAAGTAACAAAATCAGCAATGTACATTGAAGTTGCCATCAATCGTAGTGGGTGAGAATTAGCCAATAATAGCTCCTCAGATCTTGCTAGAGTTGCAGGTATTTTAAAAATAACCCCGTATAGACTTGTCAATAGAGATAATAATATATTAATAAATGTAAATATGGTTTTCATTTACCTGTACGTCCATATATGTGGCTAAATCAATACAGCTCGCTTATCCAAAAATACCGCTTATCCGAATACCCATGTCCCTCAATTATTTCGGATAAATTAACGTTCTACTCGTACAATCTACTGTATTTGTAACTTTTTGTTGATATGTATTTTTAGTTTTCAAGATATTTTAATGAGGTACCTACAGTGGCGTAGCTAGGTAACCAAGGGCCCTGGGGCAAATTAAAAAATGGGGCCCCACTGCCAAGGGCAGATCCAGGATTTTGTTCTCATCGGGGAGCATCATTTGTCGTCCTAGATGGATACTTCTTTTGAACATGAGTGGTGCGCAGCTACAAAGGATGTGCATTGCGGTTTCCTCCTCCTCTTGACAGAATCTGCACTCTGCCTCTTGGATAAGCCCCATGTTCATCATATGTTTGTTGAGTTTGCAGTGACCGGTTAGAATTCTAGTTACTGCACAGGTTTTATATCTGGGCATCTGTAAAAGTTCCCTCGATATTTTGAAGTTGTAACCTTTGATCACCGATTTGGAGTGAATGAGGCCCTGTGTGGACGTCGAGGTTACCTATAGTTTAACAATAAATATAATTAAGAGTGTTTTAAATAGATAAAACATTTCTGACAAAAATGTGTGGGTTAAGGTCGATATCAAAATCCTTATAATTGCACGAGCAACTAGCTGCGCCGAGAAAATTTTATATTTCCAACTACGAAAGATATGCAATTAGCTTGTTCTGAGCGATGAAAAAATTACATTATATCCTTATTATAATTGCGCGAAAAGCTAACTGCGAGCGCCGAGAAATTTTATATATAAGACTACAAAAGATGTGCAATTAGCTCGTTTTGAGTGGTGAAAAAATACCATGATTTCCCTATCTAGGGGCATGGCAGTGCCCCGCCAAGTCGAGCAAAAAAAGCGGCACGGCCGTACCATCCTTTTCTGGAAGCAGTTCAGACCATTTTCGACCTCCTATAACTTCGTTGTGGAAAAAACTAGAAGCTTCAATTTTAACAACCGAGTATTTATTGTATAAACACGATTTATTCCAAATTTCACTCAATTTAAACTAGTCGTTTAAAAATGATAACTAGTAGTACTAGTAGTAGCAGTAGTTTTGTAATTTTGTCACTCACTCACTGACCGATCATCAAAAGTCTAAGGCACTTCTAGCAAACATAGAAGCTTCAAAATTGGTACATACTTTATTGTATAAACCATAGGAAAACTAAAAAAACATGCAATTTCGGTCTAGTTTTTGAGATACATAAACTGCATTAATAACTTTGTAATCCTAATAATAAAAAAAATTGCATAAAACAAATAATAATGCATTGATTTAAAACACAAAAGATGTTACCGACTTGGTAATACATGGAGCTCACAACTTTTTACGATAGAAGAACTGCGAGTTGCGAGACTTGGTATTTTTTACAAGTTATGTTTTTGGAGGTATTATAATTGCGCGAGCACCTAACTGCGAGCGTCGAGAAAATTTCATATTTCAGACTACAAAAGATGTGCAATTAGCTCTTTCTGAGTGGGGATTTCGTAAACGAAAGTAATTATGGTAGGAAACGTGCGAAAAATCGGCCAAACTTCGTTTTCGGAACGAGTTATTTTTTTTTTTTTTTTTTTTTTTTATTTAAAGGTACACAAAACAGAGTACAATCAAAACTAGTCTAAAAATATAAGAAATAGAGGGTTATGTACTAAATTCTACTCCAAAATTATGTGTACACATCATGAACCAAAATACCTGACTTGGGCAGTTTTAATGGTTAGTTCCTAATATTAAGTTTAAGCCTAACAAAGTTATACATAATAAGAAAGTTATAAACGTATTTAAGATAAAGATAATCACTAAGTATGAAAAACACAGTATTCACAAATCATTCAACAATATATGTAGAACATCTCTTTTAAATTTAGGTAACCTTTTTTCAAATATATCAACCGAGTCATGGTGGCAATTAAGTATATCATTGTATTCCCTGGTCATTCTAACAATAGGGTTGTAGAAGGAAGTATTATTAGTATAAGCATTCAGTTTAAAGATATTTATATGTGGGTTACGAACTCTTGGTCTAATATTAAAATTGATTACTGAGAGAAGACCAGGGGAATCGATTTCTGAGTGAATAATTTTAAATAAACAAATTAAGTCATGATAACGGCGTCTAATTTTAAGTGATGGTAAATTGAAGTATTTAAGCCTGTCCTCATATGTGTTGAGTTTACGTTTAAGTCCATATCTACAGCAGAGTATATACATACATCTTTTCTGTACTCTCTCTATATTGTCACTGTGGATAGCATAATAAGGAGACCAAATTGAAGAATTATATTCAAGAATGCTACGAATCATTGAAAAGTAAAGATAAAGCAGGGTACGAGGATCTTTAAATTTTTTTGTAATTCTGGCAAGAAAACCAAGTAATTTATTACATTTGCTTATAATATAGTCATAATGGGCCCGAAATGACAATTTTTCATCAAACATGATCCCAAGATCCTTAACAACAGCCTTTCTTTGCAAATTATGTCCTTTTAGTTTATATTCATTAATAATTTTATGATGCGTTTTGGTAGTGAAAGAGATAATACAGCATTTCTCAACATTTAAAAACATAGAATTTTCTTCACACCATTTATCAATGGTGTTAAGGTCATTTTGAAGCATAAAACAATCACTTGCTTGCTCAATTTTAGTATATAGCTTAAGATCATCTGCATATAAAAGGCATGGACAGTTGAGACGAACAATGAGATCATTTATAAATGCTATGAAAAGCAAGGGACCCAAATGAGAGCCCTGTGGCACGCCAGATGTAATGAAGATAGGAGATGATGTATAGCCTTTAATAGCGACTAACTGACTTCGTCTTGACAGATATGATTTGATCCAATTATTGAAATAATTATTGTAGACCTCCCGTTCGATCGAGATTTCTGGTAAGGATTCGAGGGCCCCCTGAGCTTGAGGGCCCCGGGGCACTGCCCCGCCTAGCCCCTGGGTAGCTACGCCACTGGGTACCTACTACCTACCTATTTACTGTAAAAATGTATGCCTATAAAATCTCTACGTACAATACAATCCAATAACTCTGTTTTGCAAACCAGGTTACATGAAATTGTTTCATAAGTAGACAATACACACAAAGGTAAAGGTAAACAATCGGCAGTCTTATCGCATAGAGCTATCTCTTACAGACAACCTGGTTGGAAGGAATAATAATAAATAATATTATTTTAATTTGTGAAATTTTGAGCATTCTTACCGCTCCCCACTTACCTTGCCTTATTTATTTTTATCTATAGGTTACCTCATTATTTGAAGCCGAATAAATTATCAACTTTGCATATTCATACAAACACTGCATAATACAAAAATGAATAAGTTTAACTTTTTGAACTCTACATCCTACAAGTACATACACTGAATTATAATTTATTTAAACAAAAAACTGCTACCAGAATAACGGATCGAGGGATTATACAAAATGCTACACAGAGATGTAGTAATATTTAACGGAAAGCTTACCTACCCGCATGGGCGTTGTCACGGTGGGGCAGAATGGGGTACTTGCCCCACCCTGGCCCTGACATGTAAGGTAATTCGATTTTTTTGACGCTCGAAATAAGCTGATCGCACATACTTCATGAGTCAAGACTCAGGATTATGTTGTTTTCTCGGCGTCATATGATTTTGTCCACCTGTTTTGTTTATTGTTTAGTTACATCAGTTTATATTATTTAAGACAGCTGCCCCACCCTGAAACCCATGGATGGCTACGCTCATTCCTACCCGTCTCATCAGACTAATTCTTGAGACATCAAGAACCAAGAAATTGAATAGAATAGATATAAAAAGAAATATGGTACTACTGAAAAATCTCAATAGGTAGGTAGAATCGAATTTTGAATTCTTTACATGAAATTCACTTGCCGAAGTCGAATCGTCAGTGAGTCCGAATCGGAAGTGATTTCCTATACAAAAATTCTTTCGCGGTCGATGCGGATAGATGTGCGAGCACCATAAAGCAGACAGCAGAACTCAAATTTGATAGTAGTACCAAACATTTCAAGTGAAATGTTTTCTATTGCAAATCCTTTAATTTTACAGCTCCTTTACTTTTTAGTATATTCACTGTGTGTGCTGTGGGGCGTGGGGTGTGTATCTGTGTGTGTGTGTGGTACTTATTGTACCTACCAAATTGTATAAATAATATTATTATTTATTTAAACATGACAGACGAAATAATTGTAAGCGAGGTCGCTAGTGTCAACGTGACTCATATCGCGTAGTGTTCAGTTTCATTTTCCTTCACACTCGTTTATATGTTAGTAATTAAAGAAAGACAACATCGATGTCCCTTCAACCGTAATAGAATCTAGTACATGAGATGTGGGTCCGAGGGACCCATTTCGTAATAGGTAATTTCGGAATCAGGAACTAGAAATTAGGGCTTAGGGTGACGAACTTCACAAGATTTGCTTAGCTTTGTTCTAAAAAAGGCGTACAAAACTTTGAAGCAGTGTACCTACTCGTATTTGTCGCAGTCAAATAATGTAATAACCAAAATAAATCTTGCCTTTAATTAAGTACAGGTTGCGAAATATGTATGTAGGTTGTCCAATACAAAATTGCAAGAAAGCAAATTTTTATATTTTTACTAATTTTCCACGCAATAAATTATACTTATTATCAAAAGTATTTTTAAAACGATTTGATTACCTATTTAAAAACCTTGTTAAGTATTAGTCCGATCGTAGGTAGTGGGTACGGTTAGTAGAGTTCATTCACATCGCATATATTTATTTGACAAACACTATTTAAAAATATTCAGGTTTGATTGCCTAGGGAGCAGTTAATTACCATTAGAATATTATAGAAAGTATAATAGGTACCTATCTATTAATTGGAAATTATGATAGGGGGTTTAGTCCATGTAAAAAGCATGATCTTGCTTCCCTTATATATATCTTACTTAATATTATAAACGTTAAAGTTTGTAAGAATGTATGGATGTCTGCAAGGGCGGATCCAGGATTTGGTCCTGGGGGGGGCCAAGGTGCAGATTGATAAAAATATTCTAATTTTTACCACGAAAAGTGTGTGTTTAGTTCGCTTTAAACAGTTAGAAAGTTCAAATATCCTTTATAATAAGTGCGCAAGCAGCTTACTGCGAGCGCCGAGAAAAAAAATATAATCTTGACCATGAAATATGTGCAAAATTCGTAACTCTACAATGCTACTGGGGGGGGGGGGGGGGCTTGGCTCCCTGCCCCCCTCCCTAAATCCGCCTATGGATGTCTGGATGTATGTAGGTATGTTACTCTTTCACGCATAAACGGGTGGACCGATTGAGCTGAAATTTGGTATGGAGATAGCTTAGACCCTGGAATAACACATAGGCCTATAGGACAGTACAGCGGGTAAGAACGCTGGGCACAGCTAGTCATCAATAAATAATAAATCAGCAGACTTATTGATGGAAATTGATTCGAGTGATATATGACGGTCTTCTTCATCAGCCTATCTTTGGCCTCACCATACTTCGGGGACTTTTATAAGGAAGTATGTACATCCTTCTACTATTTCAAATGCGAAATTATGTAGAGCAAATTGTGCTAAAATTGGGAACAAAGATAGGTTTTATTACGTAGACCACCACTAAAGATTTATGCGCGAGGGTAATGCCAAGAGCATAAGCTGGTAATTCAATATTACCTTACTAGGATATTATACGACAGTTTCATAAACTACTATTCAACACTATGCAATAACGAAATTTATTGCAACATAACTCATGATATGCACTTATATTAAGAACTTGTAGTTAATTATAGTTTTACTGTCCGACACTAAGTTATGCTGTTTACATACAACATATGTATAATACATAGGTAGGTAGGTATTATATATTATGTGCTTGGTGATAAACATTTGCAAGGTAAACCGAACTCAAGTCAGGATGTTAAAAAAATCTTTACATATCGGTCGTTCATGGTCACCCTTCTCTAGATATAGCAAAAACAGTCCTTTTTAGGTGCTGTTAGACTTGAGCATTCACTTGACTTGTAACTTGTAAAAGAATATGAGCAACCGCCGTATTAAAATTTGTCGAACTGAGGGCCTACAGGCTATCACCCAACGACACGTACATTTAAAACACTAGAAACTAGAATCCATATACAAAATTGCGTAGTACATTACTTGCTTAAACCTCCTCATTAAAAAGTAAAATAACAAACGCAGTAATGTACATTGAAGTGTCATATATAGTAGTGGGTGTGAATAAGCCAATATGGCCTCTGAAAAATGAACAGAGGTATGTATAGAGCCAAACATCGCTACGAAAATTGTCATGATCTTTCTAGTGAAACGGAAGAAACGGTAGGGCAGCGGAACAATGACATAATCTCAATTTGACAAAAAGTTCGAAATTGCGAGAGCGTCTTGCTAGACTTCTTACTTCTTTGCATATTAAAATGGAATAAGAATAGAAAATGCGGTAAGCCATAAATTATAGATTATTCGATGCATTGGACTATAATAGTGCTTTGCTTCTCCTCGATTAAAAATATAAGTACCTACTTATGCCTAGTCAAAAATGCGTATGAGATGATACGATACTATTTAACCTACTCTGATCGGAATTAACCAAGTCAAATCTATTTAAAAAATTTAAATAGGTATTAAAAGCCTCAATAAATTGGTTCTTTTAATATCATAACAAAATAATTAAAAACGCGATTTCACATAATTAGAATATAACATAATGTAAATATTTACAAACGCAGAAAAATAATAGTACCTACATTATCAAAATTTAATGATTAAAAAAACTATAGCCTTGAATGTTCGTAATTCACAAAGTTGGTATATATAATATATTATAATATGTACCTACTCAGTTCTCGTATGTAATTCCACTTTAATACCACATAATCACTGAAACGCAGTATCAAAATATTATGATTATGATATATACATAAGTACCTACGTAGAGAGAGATAGGTAAAAAATAATTAAGAGATGATATCAACAAATATTTTCATATATACCTACCTAATTCCTATTTATTAC
The DNA here is from genome assembly GCA_947507615.1 of Hemithea aestivaria. Classification (NCBI taxonomy): domain Eukaryota; kingdom Metazoa; phylum Arthropoda; class Insecta; order Lepidoptera; family Geometridae; genus Hemithea; species Hemithea aestivaria. Next base: position 9,107,389 of record OX382339.1, on the reverse strand, counting down.
TAGCTGAGAAGTACTCTTAATTTTGCCTGCTGAAAATCCATCAAGGTCATAAGATCAAGGTCTATGATAGGTATCCCAAATTTCAGCTCAATTGGTTCAGGTAAAAAATACCACACACCGAAACGTTCGCATTTATTGGTGTATTAGTAGGATTCAGCACAACGCGTAGCATTTCCAGTTGTTCGGATTCCGGAAAAAAAGCATATTTTTGTAATTTTCAATAAGTATTCTTCCTACAATATTATTATTCCATAACGCGCATAGCCCATTACCAGGACAAAAATTGCAATAGGCAAGCAATTCTTTCGATCATTACTAAAAACGTTATTAATCTTATCAGAACATAATAATTATCCACAGTGTAAATTATAATCAGGCACGCACTGTCAATAACAATGACTATAATATTAAGAAATTTTCGCTAGGAGCTCAAGTATAAATTTTTCAGTCTATGTAAAGCAATATCTCAACGGTTGGCAACGCACTATGGATTCCTATCCGGCATCAAACCACTAGAACCTTCTCAAACTAAACATATCTAAATAATGTCTAATTAGTCAGGACAGTGGATGAAATGCACAATATTATTTACTGTGACAAAGTTCTAAAGCGGTTGTAAGTGATCCGTACATAGGTAATTATGATTGTCTATCTTCGGTTCAAGGGAAGTATTTATTTGCAAAGAAGAATACGACAAGGTCAGGGCCGTTACATACAATATTACTAATTACTTGAATAAGTTAAATGGTACCTCTTGTATTGTAACTATTGACGTTAGACTATTAAAATGGTATAAAGTTATGCAAAGTAAATGAAAAATACATATAAAACCTACTTCAACGCTTTCAATAATCGCAGGCGAGACGCATGGTTATGGTGGCGGTTCTTAAACTGCAGAGTAGAAATATTATGCTTTACGTATTAATAATAAATAATAAGTAAAGCAAAAATAGATAAATGTAATAATGGCATAAATGCACAAAGCAAGAAAAATGGTTGCATATGAAAGGCTGATAAATAAGATAATATGAATAAAATTAATAAGTAAATGTGTAACGGATGAAACAGATTCATTAAATCAATCAAAATAATCACAAAATTTAAAACAATTAAAAATAATCAAAATATAGAAAATTTTAATATGCATCAGAAGAAATATACACATTATAGTCACGCGCTTTCCTCGAAAAATCTTTTTTGTGGCCCTTTAGTTTTAAAGCAGCGATTTACTAGATATATAATGAAATTTGATGAGCATTTTCTTGAAAGACGATGCGTCGACAATCGACAATTACGCCACTGGTGTTGGAGACGTCTATAGGTGACTTTTAAAATTTAATTAGTCGCTTATCTAATCACCTAATATTATAAAGGCGAAAGCTTGTGAGTGAGTGATGTGTATGTTTGTTACTTCTTCACGCCTAAACGGGTGAACCGATTGAACTGAAATTTGGTAAAGATATAGCTTAGACCCTGAAATAACACATAGGCTACAGTACAGCGGGTAAAACAGCTGGGCGCAGCTAGTAATATTATAATTCGAGAGTGTATACGTAGTAATAGTATCTATTCTTTGGTAATACTTAGTAACAGTCAATCACAGTGTTTCGGCATTGCATACATCTGTGTAAATAAGTAAATACCTGCAGTGATGTCATAATATAATATTAACCAGTATAACATAATATCTACCTGGCTAATACCGGCTTTTATGATATACTGGATTATGCTCGCGGCTTTACCCGCGTGCCAAAATCCTTTCTTAGCGAAAGTCTATGCCATATAACTTAATGGAGATCCACTCCAAATTGCAACAAAATCCCTTCAAGTTCAGACTGTGGATTGATCAGTCAATCAGTCAGGCACGCTTTTCTTTTATTTAGATAAGATAAAAACCTGGCTGTGCCCAGTGATTATTATTACTAGCTGCGCCCAGCGGTTTTACCCGCTGCCTATGTGTTATTCCAGGCTCTAAGCCATCTCTATACCAAATTTTAGCTCAATCGGTCCACCCGTTCGGTCCAGGCGTGAAAGAGTTACAAACATACATCCATACATTCCTACAAACTTTCACGTTTATAATATTAGTAAAATTCACCTAGCTATTAATTTTGGTAGACCTGCTTGGTGATTGAGAATCGAAACCTGGATCTACAGTTTAGAAAGTAGAGTTCTTATTTCCTACCAACACCGAACAGGGTCCACCGTCCACCTAGCCAATAGCGAGTAAGTAGGTGTAGGTATTGATAATGAACGCAGGAATAGGTTCCAGGATGTTTCATTATTGATATTGATTGAACTAGAAGAGCATCTCATAGGCTCGTGTTAATGTATTGTAACAAACACTTTACACAGTGGTTCTATGAGTGAAAAATCGGCATAATAACATTTATAATAAATAATAATTGGGGTTTATACTCTAACAGAACAGGTTTCCCTAATTACACTGTCAGAGTCAAATCACAATTTATAGGTTGTGTGGCTAACCTATATGTTGCAGTTTCAGGTCGCCGAGATTACTACAGGGCCTGCAACATGACCTAACGACTGCCTCCTACATATCTTATAGGAAACAACCGGGACCCACAGTTTTACGTGCCTTCCGAAACACGGTAGCGTCCAGGCGAAAATCTTTGCCACACTGAGATTTGAACCCAGGACCTCCGACTTACAAGCCGGACGTATGACCACTGGGCCACGGACGCTACACACACACATTACAAGATTACTACATTTAAAAGAGTGACAGTTTTACACATCTTACCAAAGAGAAAAAGGATATAATACTAAGGTTCTTAAGGGGAATTTGAATCCGTGAATCTTTTAAAAAGGCTTTTGTTTTGTTTGTCTTTTAGAGGCATTCGTTAATAATGCTATTGATATATTTTCGAGTTTCAAGTATTATCTACTTGTACATTTTTGGCTCTAAAATAATTATAACTAACTTTATTCGTAGTTACTAACAACATAATCTGCAGTCTCAATCTCTACAACTGAGTTTATTATAATTTATGCATTGACGTTCAATAATTTGTGGTATCTTGGCTTACCTTCAAAACGTAGTTTCATAAATATATTGGGATTACTATGCATTATATCATCAACTATCGCGTACAATCAGAACTACAATATACCAAAATGTACCTACAGGTCATTACGTAAAGCATCACTCACCAAGTATTTGCAGAAAGCTGTCCTCAAGTCTCATGGTGGAGGAGAGAAGGTAATCAGTCCCCTCCAACTCACTCGGTGCCAACACGTCGCTCCTCATTCTCGACCTTCACAACACAAAATAACGTCCAAAATCCAATAGCACTACAGAACTGCCATTCCACCTGCAGGCTGGTCACTTATCACTGCAATTTTCCGACCGATGCACAATTATCGTCAATCCGGAAAAGGTTTTAAAACAGTACCGTTGTCAGTTCACTTTGAAGTCTGGTTGTTGTGTGAATCGGCGTAAACAAGCCGCGGAGCCGGTTTATTGGTGTTTCTTCACGTGTATTTGAAACGATAACGCGACGATAGTGGCTTGGCAGCGAGGCCCCGCGACGTTGTGACTTGTCGTGTCTCCGAGAGGACGGACGCGGGCCTACTCGCGCGCTCCCGATCAGCTGATCCACTATAAATAATATGGAATCGTACGAATGCAGTTCAACTGTGCCGCCGTCCCTCGTAGATCGTCTCTACTCAAACCGATATATCGCACTTCTAGTTCAATACTCCAGTAAAAAAATAACATTTTATATAATTTGAAAACCTTGAATATACTACGTGTCACCTATTTTTGTTATAATATTTAATGTATGTTAGTCTTTTAGGTTATAGGTACACTTCTACCTCTATATTGATATTTATTGTCATTGATCAGAATACCTACTATTATTCCTTGGAGTAAATGAGTTATTGTTATAAAATAAGTAGCGATTAATTTGTGATTGCAAAAACTTACTTTTTGACTTACTGCAGTATTCATCTAGGAGTGCGATATGACTGTCTCATTATCTATTATTTACAACAGATAAATATACTTACTACAGATAACGTTTGAAAAACACCTCAAACGCTCGCTAAAAATTGGTTAGCAACTAAAGGGGCCGGATAGGAATAACTAATCATTTTCGCTACCAGGGGGCCTAGACAAGCACCGATCGTTTGTCGCTATCGTTAAAAAAATGTACTGAGATGACATTCGTTATCGAAAACAAAAGACAACGACTGTCATCTCAGTACATTTTTTTATCGATAGCGACAAATGATCGGCGCTTGTCTAGGGCCCCAGGTCATCAGCCTACTAATTTGGCAAACTGCTCATTTTCATGTAAAAGTGGGCATTTGGGTCGCTGATCGTTGATTCTCTAAGTAAGGACGCATCTTTATAAACAACTTTTACTGCTCCAAGAATTGCAACTCATAAAGCTAATATTTTTGGTTCCATGTAATTTTCCATGTAATTGGTTGTGTGGCTCTACTAATTTAGAATTACCTACGTCAATAACGTTTGTGTACGACATAATTAAGTGTGACCGCTTCAACTTTGAGGGTCAAATGTGTAGGTGTAGGTAGATACATATATTTTTTACAAGCTTTTATTTACCTGTCTGTTATCTGTCTGTCTGTCTATCGGTCTGTTTGTAATCAAATCTTGCAAGTTTAATTTGACCCACTTCCCGGTATCCGATTGAGCTGAAATTTTGCACTCATGTATAAATCGGATGACAATGCAATATTATTATGACATCGAGGTGATCTGATGATGGAGCTGGAAGGTGGCCATAGGAACTCCGTAATTAAACGACGCAACCACATCAAGTTTGGGCTCATTTGATTCGTCTTGACGAGTACTTTGGTGCTGGATGGTAATAATAATATCAGCTATATTATATAACCGTGCTTCTCGCGTCGTTCCGTATACGTTTTTAAAGGTTTTCACGCGATTCGAATCGACTGCGCCATGTAAAGGAGCGGGAAGACGGGAGACGAAGTAACAACACGAGTGGCATGCAAAGACTGATTTATTCACAACTACCCTACCATAACATAATACTCTAATAATATTATAAATCATCATCTACCTACAAAAGCTTATTTTTAAAAACTTTATTACATATCACTTGTTTTATTTTAAATTACAGTCATCGTAGATGGCAAGTAAAAATGTAACTTTGTTTAGTTTGAACGCGTATCATCGGTGAGATCTGAAGTTGCAACGCGAAATACTAATTTTGGACAAGGTAACTGACTCAGACGGATTACTCGCATGGAGAACAAAACATCACGTATAGGAATTTAAATTTATATAAAAATAATTAGGCACTTTTACAAAAACATTATCATTTAGAATTTAGGGTAAATATGATTACCTGCTTGTCATAAAAATAAGTGCGAAACGCCTACTCCTATCTTATGATATTTCATTTTATCTTAAGCACATAAGCATACCTAAATTACACGCATTTAATCAATTACTACAGCAACAGATATGTATTTTTTTATGTAGATGCGTCATTACAGTAATAAAATTATAGCATGTGGTGATTAATAATAATAATTATTATTACTTAATATACTAAATATTATTATTTTCAAGATACGTTTAAACTATTTCTTTTTGAAAATGTACTTGTAAAACAAGGATTTAAGGCTGCTTAGTCCACGGGACGGTCTCTCGCTTGCACAATTTGACTCATTTTGATATATAAATTCATAAAATTATCTTTTTGAAAATTCCTCAAGTGGGTCGCTGCACAATATTATTGCACACATTTTAAAAGTGTTTTCAGTTTGATTTTAAAAGTGTGTTTGCACTTACTGCTATCAATATCTACATGCAAATTATTATTCATCATAATATCATGTACCTACATTTTCCTTTAATTTAATTCTTTAATTCTCAGATAATGTAAGTTTCATACCGCATAAGATAAGTAGGTACCTAATAGGGGATCGTACAAAAAAAATTGTCCATAATGTAGATTATTAAAAAAATATTGGACGTACCTTTTTTTTTTTACAAAGAATGCATCCACAAATGTAACGCGTCGTTACAAAAAAAACTTATAAGCGTTCGTTATATCTCAGCCATTTTTTATTTTATTCTCAAACAAAGAAATACGTATAGAATATTTTTTTATTATTAAAATTACGGGCAAATTTTTTTGACCTTGTCCGATCTATCATTGTAGAATCGCAAATCACCCATGATGATAAAATGGATTATAAAATTGTGTTATATAATAATGTCGTGCAGGTAAATAAATACCTAGTGTACTTAATTATTATCATATCAATAAATAGATATGATTTATGATCAAGGCTTATACCTACTAACTACCTACAGGGGTCCACGTCGAAAGCCACTCCCATAATATTATCTATTTTACCGGGGGTAGACTTCCTTTGCAGGAGGTCGTCTAGGTGGGTACCCCAACAGTGCCAGTTATTCTACCGCCTGAGCAGTGATGTGCAAACATTACTGTGCTCCGGTAGGAGGGCACTGTAGCTAGTGAAATTACTGTGCTAAAGAGTCTTAACATCTTATGACTCTTGAGTAAGAAGCGTTGGTGCAGTGCTCCTAGAATTTTACATAATTGTGAAATCCTAGGTAACACTGTACTGATTATGGGCAGCGTTATCTCTTAACATCAGGAGAGCGTTTTGCTCGTCTTCTACTTCATCAAATAAAAAAAAAATGATAAGCATTATTTTTAATACACCTGTACCTACTTCAAAAACAGGAGAAATATTCTCCATTCGTTGAATTTTTATGTATAAAACAAACTTTTATTTACTTTCACCTGTCTGTTGTCTGTAATCAAATCTTGCAAGTTAAATTTGATTTACTTCCCGGTTTCCGATTAAGTTGAAATTTTGTATGCATGTATAAATTGCATGACAATGCAATATTATTATGACATGAAGCTGATGATGGAGCTGGAAGGTGGCCATAGGAACTCCGTAATTAAACGACACAACCCCATCGAGTTTGGGCTCATTTCATTTGTCTTGACGAGTACTAGATGATTTTTAAAACTATCGCGAGTGTTCTCCATAACTATTACAAGAAAAACTAGATGGTAATAAGTATTTTTTTTTAATTTCACTTGTTTACCTATTACTTTACTAAGCCTATCAGAGGGGAGGCACTGGTGACCTGCACATGTTTATTCTGTAAACCTACAGTGGGACAGTGGGCACCAGTCCTTCACAAGATAGATTACCTTAAACTATTTATATTGTAAAATTAGTTCTTAAGATCTTGTGGAAGAAAAACATTTTATTTATTGTCATTATTTATTAACTGGAAGACGTGGGAAACGATTTGGGTTTTTGTTTTATAATTTATACCTAAGTACCAGGTGGTCCCATTTAAATCTTAATCGGTCAAGCGATTTTCAAATAATATTAGAACATGTGTCTCGCTACCGCTTTTTGAAAGAGCTTGAATGATTAGCCATACAAATTATTATACTTATGATTTACTCTAAGATTGACTCTGACGGAGTAGGTAATTGATCTGTTTCTTTTGAATAAATCCCAATAATTATAAAGTTATACCTCTACATTCAAAATATTTTAAATAAGACACGATCGAGCCGACTGGAATAATTTAAAAGAAATAATTTATTAAACTTTTAAATAACTTTTTTCAGCACTGTTTGTGGTAGTGTATAATTTCAAGTCACTATCGATTTAAATTTCAACATTAACGGATATCGATTACAATATTTAAATGTTTGAATATAAATTGAAGATTTACATACAGTGTGAGGGGGCAACATTTGGGATTTATAAATAAACCGGCGTCCAGCCGTAAATTCACAGGTAATAGGTACCCTATTTTGTGCATATTATTATAATAGAACTTCCTCTTGAATTACTTCTCTGTTGGTGATGTGTTGCGTAGTATAAATTATGGTCTAAGCGTGCAATTTTGTGCAGTGCGAGTAATATTATCCATATTTGTTAATCAAAAATAATAATTGGGGTTTATAATCCAACAAACCAGCTCAAAAGTAAACTGCCAGACATGTCACTATTAATTGTTATAACAGCTATTGTAATTTTAGCTCGCTAAGTTTTCGCTGCCTGCACAGGTAATAACATTGTGCGTACCAACCAGGATCACAATTTGCCTGTACATTTTGCGGACGACGTTGCCACTCCCGTATAGGCCTTACTAGCCATTCTCGTAAGTGCCGTACCTTGAACATGGACGCTGCTTAAATCATCTTTTTTAGATGCAAAAGGCCAGTGATGATGATGATTGTCAATAATATTGACTAAGTGCGGGGTGTACCTATTGCTGATTATTTATTTATTAAAAAATATTAACAATTTATTTGCCTGTGTGCGGGCAGGTTATAAAGACTACAACATGATCTGACGGATGCCTCCAAACACTTATAGGAAACAGCCAGGACCCACATTTTTACGTGCTTTCCGAAACACGGTAGCGTCCAGGCGAACATCTTTGCTACACAAGATTTGAACCCAGGGTCCCGGATTTATGCCAGACATACAGACCACTGGGTCAAGTACACTAAAAAGTAATCAAACAATAAATACCGAAATAATACATTTATTTTCAAATTAAATTGTATACAAAAATAGTTTACATCTAAGGCTATATACTATTACATAAGATATGGCGTCGAAGATTTGAGATTACAACACAAGATATTATTGTGACTGTTAAAACGTACCAACGTTATAATAATCATGGGAATTTATCATTAAATGCAAGGTTGTTTAATGTTATTACACAGTATTTAAAATAGGGTAGACTGAGGCGAATCGGATCAATGGGTGAATCGGATCAAAATAAGAAATTCGGTAATATTTTGAACACCGCATGACACAGAATACAAACGACTAGCATCTCGCGAACTCCTCTCGCCCCGCACCTCCCGCCATCACCTGTTTTTTTGTTTCGAGTAGGCAGTTAGCGCCAAACGCGTCTGGAGAGCAACACGGGTGTGTGTGTACGTTACAATTTTGGCGTTGATCTAAGGTAAGTATTAACGATTTATTTAATTTATTCTAAGAATTTATGTTAAAACATTGAATTGTATGGCTTATTCTGATTAGGTAGGGGTCTAGTTTACTAAACTTTTTATTTTTTAAAGACAATATTAAAGGTAAATGACAAAACATTTATTTTGTAAGTCTTTAATATGGGGCTATTCGGATCACGTTATCGGGGGCGAATCGGATCGCCTTTTTTAAATTATTTATTTTATGATTGGGGTTAATAAAGCATTTTTATTTCATTGTAGATGGTTCGCACATATATAAAAAAGACACAAGCGGGAGAATGGTCTCAAGAAAAAATGAGAGAAGCCGCAAAAAAAGTACTGGCCAAAGAACTTTACGTCGGGCTGCTGAAATTTACAAATTACCATACACATCTTTACAAAGAAGAGTCTCTTTTTCCAGAGGTGTCATTAAGACACGTGGTGGTCAGCCAGCCTTCGATGAAGAAAGATACTACTGATGACAAAGAAAATATGAACAAGAAGATTAAAGGACGCCAAAGTCAAAGGTTCATATGCAAAACAGAGAAATTGGTATTGCATTTACTGCTCAGAAGTATTCATTCATCCACCGTCAGAGGATTGGATTCAGTGCCATGCATGCCAAGAATGGTGCCATGAAAAATGTGCTGATATGGGAGGGAAAAAAGGCCCGTACATATGTGATTTATGTGTTCATAATTAATACTGATCTCGTTATTCGTTATTTAATTATTTTTTAAATGTTTTCAATGCTTATAGTCACAAGAATATTTTATTTTGTTATATTTGATTCATGATCCCATTCGCCCCGAGAATTGAGGCGATTCGGATATTTCTCTCCTTGAAGTTTTTAATTATTATTTTGAAGAATTTATCGTAAATTTAAGTTTTGAAATGTTTATTTCGTAGCTGGATTGTTACTCATTACTATTTTCTTAATAAAAGCTACATATATCTAACTTTAGTATGATTTTCGTATTACCATATAAAAATTGATCCGATTCGCCTCGGTCTACCCTAATTTAAGTGTCAAAACACTATCAGATGACAGCGTACCCAAAATGGTAGCAGCATTGCCTCGTTGAATAGCAATACTACGAGTATTTTTTTATGATGCGTTACGAGTAAATCAGATGCGTAAGCATCATGATTGCCCTTATCACGTGACACAGTCCACCCAGTGTTTTAACACTTTGGCTTCAGGGGTTAATAGTCGCTGAGCCTCTGTCTCGCTCGCACGATATAACTTATTGTCAAATAACAATTGAAAAAAAAAAAAACTTTTTTAAAATGTGTAAATTGAAAATTTAGCTCATATTTTTATGAGTATTCCCAGTTTGCTACCTTAAATAACAACAATGGTATTCTCAATTATATGAAAAATATCTATCTTTAAACATGCCTCAACCATTTTATAAAGTATCAAACTGGTTATACTTTAAAAAATTGTATAAAAATATGAGCTAAATTTTCAAAAGTCAATATTATCAATTGTTTTTTGACAATTTGTTATATCGTGCGAGCGAGACAGAGGTTCAGCGACTATTAGCCGCTTCAGCGGCGTTTTTAGTACTATCCATAGGACATAGGACCAGAAATCAATTTAGTATGGTATGGTAGGATCAGTTGACAAAGCTCAACGTTTGTGTGCGTTACCACACGCGTTTCGACCTCAAAAACACAGCAGATGTGTTTCCACAGTCAACAATGTGTTAAAATTTAAAATTCTACACACTGCTAGAGGTATAGGAAACCGCATGTATTCGATACTGAGATACGGGTACTCGACGGAGTACTCAGTAACGAATCGTTACTCCGGAATTCGTATCGGTACTGGGTACTGGAGACTCGAATGTCACAGATTCTAGTTTGATTCTTTCGTGATCAGTATTCGTATTTCTCATTGGGTTATTTATTAATAATTACCTATTACCTATACATTACAATTGTTTCTTTTAAATTAGTTATCAGAAATTATGCATGTTTTACTCAGTACGCAATAATACACATCTCGATGTGATATTAAACTAATGTCGATTCGGTACGGTGTACTGAGTACTGTACCTACCCAATACGGTTTGATGCGATTAATAGATAGGTATCAAAAGTAACGAGTAACGTACCGATACGAAAGTAACGGGTATCGATTGTCGCACATACGGGTACATACGGGTACGATTTTATTCGGTACTTTACACCTCTACCACTGCGCCTATCATTCTGATACATTAGTCGTTGAATATCGTCATGCCCATGGAAGTTTGCTATAATTAAAAAATATATATAATTTATATTTAACATTTTCCATGTCATGTTGATTCTTCTAAACAGTCACTCTATAGTTATATAATGTAAAATACCACTGTAATGTAAAATAGATCATTAATACATTATTTTCACTATTCTAAGGCATTTTTGTACAAGCAACATAACATTTGGCACTCGAGATAGTATAAATTCATCAGATTTTAAAAGTCACTTAAAATAAAAAAAGCATAATATAATAAGCTTAACATAATGTATAATATATATACCATAATATTATAAATTATTTTTGTACTAGGATAATTATCTTTTCTTGTAAGTGGAAAAGTTATTCGTGACCGTCAAGAGTCCCTTCACTCTTGAAGAGTTATCGTTTCTGTTGGTTTAGAATGGAGACGAGCTAGAATTGACCTATGAATGGATAAAATATGGAATGGACCTATGGAATATGTGAAAAGCTTGACCATGATATAAGACAGAGGCCAACTAAAAAAAGATTTTTACCAAATACATTATTTGACGAATAATAAAACTATAAAATAAAACTATTCTAAAAAGGACGGAAATAAATAACGCCGAAGAGCATTCAAAATTAAAGCCAATATATGAGATATTTAAATAGACATGGCAAAGCTTTTTGTTCGTTCTTAATCACTAATTTACAGTAAAATAAAAATACATCTAAAAATATTATTATAAAATGTCTAAAATAATTATTATAAGGCACTGGAAAGGTACGATTTTAAATACATATATGATAAATCATCTTCATTTTATAGATTTTAGAGAGCTGCGAGTATTATGGCAACCGCCATCTTGTTTTTTTTTTCTCAATGGTGGATCATTAAGATATTTTCTAAGTATGATAAGCAGCTCTGAATTATATAAAATTAAATGCAACAAAATGACAATTAATATTTTTGCGCCTACTATATTTCTTATGGCAAGTATAGACACTATGCATAAAAAATGCCAGGCGTTTAACAATTTTTAATAATTTGCTAATAGCAGTTAGACAGTTTTGCAAGGTTGCAGCTTCGATTTCTTTCTGAGACAAATATTTTTATGATCTACAGATATTTATTTCTGCAGGGCTATTCACTTATTTGTCGGGGAACCGAACCGAAGACGGTCGGTCTTCGGTTCGGTTCCCTAACGGATAAGTGAATCCCTGCTGCTGGTGTGAGGGGTTAAAAAAGGCCAATTGCTTGTGGCTTACGTTAAAAAATGTACTGAGATGAGTCGTTGTCGTTTGATTTTCCGCAGCGACTGTCTTCAGAGCACTTTTTAGCGTTAGCTATAAGCAATTGGCCGTTTGTTTAGGGCCCATGTATCTTCTGTACATAAGTGTGTATGTATTACAAAAGAAAAGTATGCAAAAAATACTAAAGAAAAGTATAAAGAAAATTATTCCGATACCTGGAGTTAGATGGCTTTTTTCTTAAATTTATATTTTTTTATATAGTCATAGTTTAATATCTAATTTCTATCAGAATAAGGCAAGAACCGACACTTGCCTTAAGTGAAGTTATTTAAACAGATTGTGCGTCCACATCTTCTCCGTAGTCGAGGTCGTCGTAACTGAGGTCTTCGTCTAACACGTTCACTGCAGTTTCCTTGCTGCCTGGACATGCTAGACATCTGAAACATTCATTAAAATTTTGTATAAATATCAATGAGTTTATTACACCAAAGAGTCACAGTCTCTAAATGAAAACTATCAAAAAGTGTCCGAGTGCCGTATACCATAGATCACATCTTACCAATATTATAAACTTGAAAGTTTGTAAGAATGTATGGATGTATGTTTGTTACTCTTTTACTAAAATCTAAAATTGGTATAGAGATAGTTTTGGCCCTGAAATAATATACATATAAGCTATATACAGCGGGTAAAACCGCTAGGCGCAACTTGTTTAGTATAAATGTATGTTTATTTACTCTCATATCGTAACTTTCGAATTATGAACGTCAACGAGTTGGTAACGACAATATTATACATAAGCTAGATATCTAGAAATATTGATAAAAAAGCTGCATAAAGTTGTATTCCCGCTTATATTAACAAAAATGTTTATTTACTCCAAAAAAGTTGTCTCTCGTAAAGTACGAATTAGGGTTATCACTCACCAGACCCACCCGGCACCCACTCGGCACCGCATCGCCTCGTGCGGTTAGTATTCTTTATATGGATTTGTATGGGCATGCGCTCACTACATCAACTCCGTAACGCCGCTGGATCGCCTCGGTCGCGAGGCGTCCGCGCGCAGACGGCGGGTGGGCCACGCGGTGACAACTCGCGGCTCGCGTGCTTGATTTGCGTTGGTCCCGAGTTGACCGCGCGGGGTCCACCGGTTGACCGCGCGACGTTCATGGGTTATAACGCGGCGTCCACCCGCCGTCAACGCGTGGACGCCGCGCGGCGAGGCGGTGCCGAGTGGGTGCCGGGTGGGTCTGGTGAGTGATAACCCTTAAACTTCAAATTGAGTTCAAAAAGACGTTTTTTTTTTAATATTTGTCTTAGTCATTTAATTTAACGCCTTTACTTTTGTTAAGACTTCGGATCGTACTCGGAACCGATGTGCGGAAGCACTATTAAGTATGGAAAAGAGAGCGTAATGCGTAAGTATTTACCGGCATGTCGTAGCTAAACAATAGCCATTTGTAGGTTATAATCATAATATATTTTATTTTAAAAACGCCACTTTGGAAAACATTTCTTTTTTACTTTATTTTTTTATGTGAAACAGTAAGAAGACGAGCAAAACGCTCTCCTGATGTTAAGAGATAACGTTGCCCATAATCTGTACAGTGCCTTCTAGGATTTCGCAATGATGTGAAATTCTAGGTCCACTACACCAACGCTTCTTACTCAAGAGACATCAGATGAAGAATATTTAAAAAACGAAGATGTATTTGATTTTGTACTGGAATTTTTTGAATGAGAATTTGCGACTGCATGCAAAACTTTGAGTGAAGTGAACATGGACTTAATACATTGGCTCCGGCGGCGTTTTATAGAACAATCCCAGGGGCCAGAAATTAATTTTGTATAGGAAAATCCCTTTGACAAAACACACTGTTTGTGTTTTTCAGCACTCACTTTTTCCGGGGGTGTACTTCCTTTGCAGGAGGTCAACTAGGTGGGTGCCCCAACAGTGCCAGTTATCCTACCGCCTGAGCAGTGATGTGTAAACATTGCTGTGCTTCGGTAGGAGGGCACTGTAGCTAGTGGGCTGAAGAGTTAACATCTTATGACTCTCACTCTCAGAAAGAAGCGTTGGCGCAGTGCACCCAGAATTTTTCCTTTGTAAAATCCTGGGTGGCACTGTACTATTTATGGGCAGCGTTATCTCTTACCATCAGGAGAGCAAGATGCTCGTCTTCTTACTTCGTTGTACAAAAAAACATTCCGACCTCGGAACAGCTGTTGAGTCAATGTGTTAAGAACTGATGAATACGAGAGCAAAGCGCGAGTATAATAATTATAAGAAGTTAGTCATAAAGTTCAAAGTTATCAATAACACATGGTGTAACATAATATGCAATCATTCGCGAATAAATTAATTTACTATAATTAATTGCCTCCACCTGACGGTAATGCGATATGGAAGATATTAGTAGAAATATAATACGTATGTTTATTACTGGTTTGACTGTGTTAAATTAGACAAGTTATAAAAGACCCGCGTGCAAAATCCTTTCTTACGTACGTCATAAAAACCTATCTGTGTTCCAAATTTTAACTCAATCCGTTCAGCGGTTTAGGCTGTGCGTTGATATATGTATTAGTCAGTCAGTCACTCTTTCCTTTAATAGCTATCTTAATGATATTATTACTGTATTTAAAACTACTGGATTTCAAAAAGGAAACAAAAAAACTGTAAAAAAAACACAAGTTTGGAAAAACTTAAATTAATTTGTCTCTCTATTCCTTTTCTTATCAAAAATATGCTTTACCATCAGATACTATCTGTCTCTATACCTACTGATATTTTCTTATTATTTATTTATTGTTCAGCACAGAGCTAGGACTAACTTAATGCTACAATAGCATTTTCTACCAGTTGGCCTAAGGTTGGAGAATATGTACTACGGGGGACTGACAAAAAATTGGAAAGGGGTAGGTAATTTTTTTCAAATTGGTATTAGGTTATATTCGAACCATTAAAAAAAGATTTGCGCGCCCTAGGTAAAACCGCTGAGCACAGCTAGTCTTACAACATACAATAAACATAAAGACGTATATAATTTATAATATTATGTATAGTTTATTATGTGACTATGTAAATGAGAGGTCGGCCTTGTTGAATCGGCCAGGTGTGCTGTACTGTTTGTTTTCTAACGAGATTTACGTTGGTTCGAGATAAACGTATTGAATATCTATCGAACATATAAAAATAATTTATTGACATTCAAAAATTACTAAAGTTACATAAAGTCAAAAAAGTGTATGCATAGGTATATATTATTGTGTACACGTAATTTTGCTGTCAATTGGCATAGACTCAGCTTAATGCTGCGTGAGGAAATCCTGCGCAGCGCTGGTTTTCAGTCTATACCTTGCTTGATCTGAGATGTTTGTCGAGATTTACAAAAAAACTAACTAATCAAATCAAATCCGTTTGTTGTATGGAATACATGTATCTACTCAAACTCAAAATTCATTTATTCATATTGTACATAATGTAGCCTACATTGGAGCACTTTTGCAAGTCAATTTTACATTTTTCTATTTTAACACTACCGCTCGTTCGCAAGGCACTACATATGATTTTATATTATAAATAGCTGTGCCCAGCGGTTTTACTCGTTGTACTGTAGCCTATTACAGGGTCTAAGCTATCTCTATACCAAATTTCAACTCAGTCAGTCCACCCGTTAAGGCGTGAGAAATATCAACAAACACACCTCGACCTCTTGACGACCTCTGTGGCGCGGTGGGCTAATACCCGCTTGCAACGCATAAGGTTGCGGGTTCGATTCCCGCATGAGGAAAATATATGTGTGATCCACAGATATTTGTTTCTGGTCTGGGTGGTTTTCAATATATCTATTATAAGTATGTATTTACAAAAGAAAAGTATATAAGTATTATATCCGTTATCCTAATCACCATAATACAAGCATTAAGTTGCTTAGTATGGGATTAGGTGGCGCTGTGTGAATTGTCCTGAAATATTTATTTATTTATTTACACTCACTCACAAAGTTTCGCCTTTATGATATAAGTGTGATGGGATGTGAACGTATTTACCTGCTCTCATTGATCCCGTAATAGACGCACTTATCACCGACACACTCACAGCAGCCATCGTGGAACCATCTGAAATTATAATTATGACTTTGAGACACAGTCTATAAGAACCAAAAATTCTGCCGCAAACTAAAATATAACACATTCTTAATTCTTAATTCAAAAATTTGTGTAAAAGATTACATGATTGATGGAGGATCCTTACTTTCTAATAATATTATAATCTTTTTTGTTAACTATAAAACGGTTAAATCTATTTGATCTGTAGTAAGATGTTACCCGTTTGGTAGCGCAGTAGTCATTAAGGAAATATGGGAAAATTTTAAACGGCAAACAACGATTCAGAAAAAATTGCGCAAGCAAACTGTATTTACCTGAGGCTGTCGACAATAATATTGATTGCGGTTGACAATAAATAATACATTAGACTCTAGACACATTACCTGAGGCTGTTGGCTCCCATAGAGCGACAGGACGCGCGACACTTGTCGCTGGACATGCATTGCGACATGTAGGCGACGGTGCAGTTCAACGTCACGATGTCGTGGTTCACCGGCTCCGACTCTTGCTCCACGCTCTCTGTTGTTGACAATCAATTGTACACAATTTATGGATATCATATTTTTAGTCATCTTTAAAAATATAAGGAAGGATACTAAAATCGTAAAGTTTTTTATGTATTTTTGCTAACTATTCAAAGACACCTGAACTTATAATTTAAAGGGAATTGAAATCGGTCGTGTGGTTTTAAGTTGTGTATTAAAACTTGCGTCTCGCCGCCGCTTATTGACAGCGAGGAATATAAAACATTTTAAAAGATACCGCTTATAAAAATATCTTATCTAAAATGTAAAGTTTGACTAAGAAATTATACATATTACAAAACTTGTCATAATATACAAGCTTGTCAGTCACGCGTCGACATAAGGCCCTTAAGGAGGAGGGCGTAGGTACATAATTGCAAATTGCAACACATTTTTCACAAAATATCACTAACATTCTATAGTTTCAAGATCATATTATCTAAACTTGTCTAAGCTTATTACTTATTAGATAATAATATTTATCAAAAGCAAGATCTTATTGTTTAAGTGATCAAACAGCAGGTAGTGGTCACATTCCAAACTAATGACTCATTCATCTGTCTCTGTGGGGTTACTATTATGGTTTTTTTTTGTTAACCTTACTGTGTAATAATTTCTTTGCAATATTTGTTCCTTGAACTAATATGTTTTTGATCTTATATTTTTTCTATTAAGGTGTGCCTTGTGATTTTAAATTTTACCTACTGAGAAATACTGTCGTTTTTTACGTAATTTTATCTAGCTCATCGTTATTATTTATTACCTACCTATGTTATACATTTGATTAATATTTTTTATTATTATAATATATTAAAGAGTGACTAACAGACTAATCTATCAACGCACAACCCAAACCGCTGAATGGATAGGGTTGAAATTAGGAACACAGGTTTTATGATGTACCTACCTACACTAAGAAGGATTTACGCGGACAAGCCACGTTTTTAGTCTTAGACTAAAATGAATAGGGAAGATGGCCTGCTGGATCGGAAAGTGTGGGTTGCCGCGCCGGCGCGACCTAAAATTGTGTGCATGAACTTAATGGGAGTGGTCCATTTGAGAGATGGCAGTACTTTCCTTTTTTATTCTAATTTAAGTTTTAGAACAAGTCTCATCTTTTTTGTTGTTATAGATTATGTAACAAACACATCCAAACTAGAGTTGCCGCGAATACTCGCTATTATTCGGTATTCGGCATTATTCGTCATTTTTTTTTATATTCGTCGAATACCGAATAATAACTAGTATTATTCGGCATTCGGCGAATAGTCGTCGAAAATAAATTTTTAACGAACAAAAGAGTTAAAATAAAAATGAGTTAAAAATAATATTTTTTAAAATTATTTTCCTTAATAAAACAATACACAATATCAATTATTATCTGTAATATGTGCCTGTGCCTATCATATTCATGAAATTAAATGGTTACCTACTTATCATAATACCTACGGTCATTTCAACTACGGTCGAATGGCCTACTGTTCAAAATGACTATTGGACGTTTCGCCTACGTTCATAGTAACTATTGGTCGAAATCCCCAATGGACGATTCGCCTACGGTTAACTCAACTACGGTCGATTGAACTATGGTTGATTAAACTAACGGACGATTTGCCTATTTTTGACTGAACTAACGGACGATTCACTTTTTGAAGTGAAAACTTCTTTAGCGGCGCTGAGCACTTTTTTTTGTATGGGTAAAAACTTTAAAACTCGCGTCAGGGTCACGTGATGCTGATCGAAAAAGCGTAAGATCGAGGGGAAGGGAGAGGAACTAGTATCTCCCACTCTTTCTACCGTGCCTGAGTGTGCTGCTCTGTTGATGGTGTAAAAGTCGTCGAAATTATGGATGGAAGTTGATTTTTCTGAGAGATAAAATTTAATGTAATATATAAATAACGATATAATATTATAAATAACAACATATAAATTGTCATATTTGTGTACGATAGCGCAATAAATAAACATTGTATTCTACCTCATAAATGATAGTACTTTTATACTTATAATTAAAAACAACGTTAATATTGAAGTTTTCACTTCTGCTGGCACTCCCGGAGTGCTATTTTTTATTTTTAAATCATGTTTCCGGCAATAGTCAGGTATGATATCTAAAAAATACTTGTTTTTCGTACAGAATTATGGGCAAACCGAAATCAGTTGGTTAGATTAGGTTTGAACAGTGACCACAATGCGCGAGCCGAGCGAGCGAAGCGAGCGTGCCGCGACAGCGGCCGGCGAAGCGCCATATACGAGTTGTTTTTGATACCTGAATGATTTATATCGGCAGCTTATTATGCTGCGATCCCATGATGAAAATGATGAAAGAAGATGCCAAGATGCCAGAAGATGCAATTAAACAGTACAAATCATTCAGTAATAAGAAAAAAACTTGTATCTGGCGTTGTGGTCACTGTTCAAACCTAACCAACTGATTTCGGTTTGCCCTGAGTACTGTACTAAAAACACGCGGAACATAGAATTTTTAAACCGTAGGTGAGTCGTCCATAGTTGAATTAATCAATATCTCAAATGAACATTAGCCGAATCGTTCGTTAGTTCACCTGACCATAGTTTAATCAACCGTAGGCAAGTTGAACTGTAGGCGAGTCGTCCAATATGTGTAATGAACATAGGCGAATCGTCCGTAGTTATATCGACCGTAGTTGAAACGACCGTAGGTATAATGATACGTAACCAATTAAATTAGTAAGGCTTTTTAATTAATATTTAAAATCAAACAGAGGCAGATTGTGGTGCAAAAAAACAATTTTTTCTGCACGTTCTGGAGCAAGTCGTTTTCGTTTTTCCTCGTAAATTAAACCTGCCTCGGAAAATAGTCTTTCTGAATAAACAGAGCTTGCTGGTGTGATTAAGTATCGTTTAGCAAGCTTACTTAAAATAGGAAATCTATTCTTATTGGTACTCAAAGCCCACCATTCATATGGGTTTATTTTTCTGTCAGCCTTTGCTAATGCGATGTAGTTGGCGATTTCTTCAGCAGTGGCATTCTTGCTGCTGGGTTGCTCTTCCGTAGGTTGCTCTATAGATGATTCTTCAAAACATGCCCAAAATAGTTTGAGTTTCCGAATCATGCTCACTTTCATTGTCTAAACATGTATAATATATGTAGGTATGTTTAACATGAAACAGATTTCTTTAGCTTTATTGTATTCTTTTCTCACAACCTTAGAAGAAATTAGAAATATTTTTAATGTTTTTTTTTATGTCGAATAGTAATGTCGAGTTATTCGACTATTCGCCAAAGTGAATGGCGATTAATCGGTATTCGACTATTCGCTATAAACACTATTCGCGGCAACTCTAATCCAAACATTAGAATTAATAACAGTAGTGGGATGCATGAGCAATAGCAAATTAATCAGTATGTTTATTTCTGGGAATAGCTTATTTAGCACATCCTACACATGCATTTCAAAATAATCTCATTTCACGTGAACTAATCACTTTGTTAACAACATAATATATTATACTAAAATAACTAACCTTTATTAAAACTAGCTACACACAGCGGTTTTACCCATAGTTCTATAGCCTATGTGTTATTTCAGGGAATAAGCTATCTCGATACTATATTTCTGTTCAATCGGTCCACCTGTTTAGGCGCGAAAGAGTAACAAACATATATCCATATATTCTTACAAACTTTCACATTTATAATGTTAGTAAGATGTGGTAGAAAGGATCTGTGTGTGTTACTTCTTCAGGACTAAACAGCTGAACCAATTGACCTGAAATTTGGTATACATAAAGACTGCCTAGACCCTGGCATAATCACATATCAGGAGGGCTGGCAAGAGGTTTAGCTAGATCGAAAAGAATAGAGGAATTTAGGGGAAGCAGGGAATGCCCAGCAGTTGGACAGTGTAGGCTAACGAATTAATAATAACAATACTGCCGTGCAGAGACTAAACTGCAGTATAAGTAATATGTCAAAAATAATGTGTATAATATTTTATTTTGTGTGTAATAAGGTTGAAAATAAAACTGTACAATTATTATTCATAATAACTGTACAGTTTTTTTAATATAATTATTTCACTGCGGTTTAGTCTCTGCACGGTAGAATAATCCTACTATGTGACGGAGACTGTGAGCCCATTTTCTATAGAAGGACTCAGAAACAATCTCTGGTAAGTGTCATCTAATTAGCTTTAAATTAAGAGCTCAAAGATGTCTCTGAACAATAAAATGTGTCTGTCTATCAAAGGTCAGGGTATAGCCAGTGTTTGAAAGTAATATTATTATTATAATAATGCACAAGCAGCTCTGTGAGCTGATGTGTGCATATCACTGCACTTGTGTTTATTGTTTTTTAAATGTTTGTCAAGTTTATTTTTAAAATTATTCACTGATGTTGCATTAATAACTGTTTCGGGCAAATTGTTCCACTGTTTACTGACACGATTTGGTGAAGTGTTCGCCGGGGTTGCTCGTGTGATATAATATAATTACTTACGTAAATGGTAGACAAGTTGTTTCTCCGGCACTGGTCTGTATGCGGACAGGTCAATATCCACAGGGTATGTGATGGAAAGCCACCTCTGCTGAGGATCAGGGTCACTGGTGAGGGCCGCAAACAGGCCAGGCACTCCGTCAGCTAGCTCCTCTACGTATGATGTCTTTGACAGTTCCGTTTGGGTGTCGTTTGGTTTTGGACACATGTCTAGGAAAAGAGGAATTTGTTTAAAAAGAGAGAAGTGTTGGATTTATAGTACATTTTTTCGTGATTGTCATTGACTCTTTACTGTTTATCTCTTTCGCAAGAAACTTTTTACAAGGCTACAAAATTTTTTTTAGAGGTTTTGCTTTGGGTACAGGTAGGTATGCAATTTTATAGGGGGTGTCTGCAAAATTTTGTCACAGTGTATAACATCAAAATCTTCCCTTAGATTCTGTGTATGGTCTTGTAATGTACTGTAAGGTACAGGGATTATCAAAAGATTTTTTTCTTTAAAAAGTTTTTCTAATAGAAAGATAATTTTATTGATAAAATAATAGAAGATTTATTAAAAGTTCTTACCAACACAACTGCAGCATTCACTGTACAAGAAACTGAGGCAGTTAAAACAGTCTTTGCAACACGAACAATCTTTCAAGTCGCATTTACAAGACTGGGTCAACATGCACTTAGATACCACACTGGCACATATAGCTTCATTACACGCGTATACTATAGGTATAACACAAACTAACGCCAGCGCAAAATAATACAGATTTCTAGCCATCGTTGCTGAACTTGTAAACACTTCAGGAATTTCCTTGTAAAAATAAACAACACAAGCTTTATTGAAATGTTATTCCTATGTTAAGGACTTCACCAATAACTGAAACGGATAGTAATTTAAGCGTGCAATATTTGCCTAGTCAAGTATATGATTTTTACAATGTTAATAAAGAATTATTTAATAAATATTTTTAAAGTTTCGAAATAAAACTCGACCAACTCTGAGCAAATTCTAAAACTTTTTGACGTGTTTGACTTTAGGCGCCATAGATTAAATATTGACAACAGATAATTAAATTGTGAATGAACCTAGAATGAACGAAGGAAAACCGGAAATGGCTGTATTTTTTTTATTATAAGTAACGCTGTACATTTGCAACATGTGCCAAGATATATTTTAATTTCTTTTATGTGTAAAAATATCATACAGTTAATAATATTGTTGGCAGCAAGAAGTTTTAACTGTCATCGCGAATAGGACCTCTTTTGACAGGCGATCATAGATTATCTGTGGTCGGCAGTATTTAAAAAAGTAGTTCGAATGGCGGTCGTTTTTGTAAATGATTATTTTGTAAAATTAATAAAAAGTTTGTATTTCAATTGATTTTAATTGTTAAAATCAGAATTGGGATAGTACTTATGCCCATAATTCCTGACTATTATTGTTTTTATTGAATTATTGGAAACGACCGCTGTTAGAATTACTCGTTTTGTGGATTGGCTGGTTATGGCGCTTTCCCGCCCTTTTGGAAAATTTTTGTGCCGTAATATTTTGATAATTATTATTTATTGTCGGTCAGATTTGGCCGAACGCGTATGTAATTTACAAAAAGAAAGGGTTGATGACCTACATAACCAGCTGGGCTGCATTATAAGTTGCAATCGAATGTTTTTGGTAGTGTTCCTGTGTAATAGAAGTTCATAATGTAAAAGTGATAATCATATTTGTGCCTTGATATTTTGCATGTTCGTTGGAGCTGCTGGTGTGAGATAGAAGGTGAGCGGTGCGCGAGCGAGCGACGCGACCTGTCTGGTGCGGCTGGAGCGACGCGCCTGAGCACTGTCTCCAGCGGCGCAGGGACGCGCCTGTGTGCTGCCTCCTCCGACGACGACGCGACGTGCTGGTCAAGCTACGAGTTGTTCTACGTGTGTATGAATCCGAATATTACGACTTTCAAGAGGCCTGCTATCGAGCTTTATCAACTTGTAATACAGGTGACAAGCACTAAATGTGATACTAATACCGTATAGGTACTGGCCAATAAAACGATTACAAAGTTGAAGCGCGTGGGAGATTTAGGAGAGTAAGGTCAATAATAATTGTGAGTTGAAAAAGACAACATTGTGTGTCAAATAAAACATGCACATAAAAATAGTTGCTATAAGCAGTTGGTCGCTTAAACCGGGGACGCACTAAACAGTTATATTTTCAGTCAGACAGTTCAGTATACCTAAGTATGAAACCTAAAATTAGGAAACATTGTTGTTGCTTAAAAATAGTTAACTGTTGTAAGCAATAACACCGTTATAAATGAACTCTATACTCTATTTGTTTAATATTGCTTCACCCTCCTTTAAGTTGCCTATTAAAGCAGAGAATCCACTAATAGGAACAAACCTATACTGGCACTCATTTACATCTATAAAAGATGATTTAAGTAATTAATACTGGTACTATAAGGTTCATTCACACAAGTTGTGCTTCATTCTGTCTCATCACTGTAGGCTCTACAGTAGTTTGTTGTTGACAATCTCATTTTGTATTATAAGCATGTTGTTGGGTTCATAATGCCCAGTTAGGGCACCAGTAACAGCAGGGCTATTGGCTAATTTACACCCACTAAGATTGGTGTCCTCTTCTTGTATGAACACTGCATTTGTTATTTTACTCATAGGAGGTCTTAGCAAGTAATGTATGCATGTTTGTCTATGGACTCTAGTGTTTTATATGTAGTAGACAATAGACAATAGCCAATAGGCATGTAGCTCATCTTTTGCTACTTTAATTATTCAAGATAAGTTTAAAGTTTGTGGCTGTTATATAAGAATTTCTTTAAATGTAGCAGAGCAGTCCTAGACTGATTTCCCATTCTTAAATAATCTGATTTGTAACAATCAGAGTGTAAGTCTTTACATATTGACCCAAACTGCTACAGCACTAGAAAGTTTCCGAATACCTGGTAGATACCTGCTCCTGTACTAGAACCAGTTTTTAACCATTTGTGTACCACATGAAAAGTCTCCGTCTGGTAAGCGCAGTTACAGTAAAGGCTTCCAGTCTTCTTTTGAAGGGAATGTCCCTGTTTTAAAAATTTTTGAAGATTTTAATAAGTGGCATCACGTCAGAATTCATGTTTATATTCCATTGTTGAGTTTCATCTTTATGTGCTTAGTAAAAAGCCAATTGCAGTTATAAACTTCTGTCGATTGAAGTCTATATAACGCTAGGATCGCTGCTGTTATATTATAAAGATGTGAAGAGATAGAAAGATGTCAAAAATTACCTAGATCTGTTTTCCGTCATTTGATAGTTTAGCTTTCCACGAGTCATTGGCAAAGTAGTGGTGCTATCGCACGTTCACCACAAAATTAAGAATAGAATAGAACTTTAGAATTCTATCCAACACCTAACGTAGCTTAGTAAAACACTGTGATGGCCATATTGCCCATCCTTCGAAGTTAGCCTAGTTCAAAGCAAGCAAAGCTTAGAAGTGTAACCTGTTATACTGTATAAGACTTGAGCTTCAATTGATGGGAACAAAGAGGTAAGCAGTACCTAAGTGTGAAAGAGCCAGGTTCTGGGGCATTCTCAAGCGAGTACAACCTTTGTATGTTTCTAAGTCTCCACCATAAGTTTAGCGATTTTAACGTCTGTACCTGTAATAATTGACTTCATCGCAATAGTAATGACAATGAATGCTATTTTGCATTAATTTTATTTAGCATTCATGTCTTAGCATGCTACGCGCTTTTTCTATGCTATTTACCAAAAATATTTTTAATTTCATATTATGCATAGCTGTAAAGTGCTAAATTTCATTTGCGCAAATATGCTATTTCACGACACGACGGTTAATATTTTCGAATTATTCGCATCGAATGACATTAGCATTAGCACAGTATGGCCTGGTTAGCGCCGCGATGCAAACCAGCGCAGTCGTGTATTTTTCTCATGATAGTAGCGGGACGCGAACGCAGACTGCAGACGCTATTAAATTAGCGATAAGACCGCCAATTGTAACATTGTTCAACTGAAATGTACTTTTTTAGTGGTAATTGTTTTATTTGTTATCTATCTATTAGCAGTAATTTATTGATTTTAGCAACTACAATTAATTTGATAATTGCTAATTCACCTGTAGCAATTTAATATTAATGCTAATTAGCTGTTATTTGGATATTTTTATATAAAAAAATGTCATCTGAAGTTCGAAACGCTGTGAAATGAACCGAATGATTTAAGGTTTTCTCAGTAAATACTCCAAAGTTATTAATTTCGATATTACAAAATACATGTCAGAGTAAGATATAAACAGCAATGCTATGGATTATCTACAAACCTTAATGTTTTGTACCTGCAAGATTCTACCACTGTAATTTGAAAAAAAAGAAAGATTTTTTTTATGTTTGCTTGGATTTTTATCTCTAAGCTCATATTGCTATGAGATAATAAGGAAAATTTAAAAATTATATTAGATTTGTATCTCTGGCTGTCGACCGTACGCAATGCTGTGTTTTGATATGTTTGTTACATGTGAGCATCAGCGGGTGCCAGTCGAGTACCGCGCTGGGACCTGTGACTGTGGAGCTGATTCGCCGCGTGCTGGCGCTGTTGGCGCTGGTGCAGGCAAGCCCGGAGTGGGTAGACCTGGTGGCGCGGGTGCAGGCAAGCCCGGAGCGGGCAGACCTGGTGCAGCTTGTCACAGGCGGGAGCTGTCCAGTGGAAGCTATCCAGTGGAAGCTGTCCAGTGGGAGCTGTCCCGGATGAAACCACCATTCAGGCTTTGTCCTGGCAGACCAGATCTGGTGAAATAGACAGATCTGGTAGGGCTTTGTCCCGGAAGTCGTGGCCACGCATCAGGAATATTTCCTGGCAGGCTTAGTCCTGGTTACAGGCTTAGTCCTGGTTGCAGGCTTAGTCCTGGTTTTCACGTCTTCAACGTGGGGAATTGCAATTCCATAGTATGATATGAAAGAGATGAATCACTGAGACGTATATGAAGGAGACGTACGCATATTTATGAATGTGTAAAGGATTTTTGTTTTCTTAAAATTCATATTCTGTGTGTAAAATGAAGTATGCAGGAAGGCCACGATTGTGAGAAGATTGATAGAATAGGCAACTTTGTCAGTCGTCAAAATTTCTAACTACTGATTTCTCATGCAGATCATAAACCCTGGGGGTGATGATGCTGACGATCCCTCAGATTCTCCCACTGACCCAAAGCAGTACGGCATCGCAGCCATGAGTGCAGAGAAAGACGTCGGTCGCGAGTCCTATGAATTTGCCGATGCTGCTGATGGAATAGAAGACAACAAATGTGCAACCGAGGACGGCGCAATGCCAGGAGAGGCCGTGTTGGCAGCAAGAAGTTTTAACTGTCATCGCGAATAGGACCTCTTTTGACAGGCGATCATAGATTATCTGTGGTCGGCAGTATTTAAAAAAGTAGTTCGAATGGCGGTCGTTTTTGTAAATGATTATTTTGTAAAATTAATAAAAAGTTTGTATTTCAATTGATTTTAATTGTTAAAAATATTTACTCATTATTGGATATTTTTATTGTCATAATTTTAACAAAATCTATGTTAGAACACCGAATTATCACTTATTTGTCGCTTGATCAAAGTAGGCGGAATGTGGCGGAGCGCGAATATTTGAAATGAACAAAATGTTACAAATATAATTATTGTATTTTAAAAAATAATTATTAAAGTTATAAAATTAAATATAACAGGCGCAATGTGATTTAATAACGTGTAGTAGATATAAATAAGTTATGTTGAAGACATGTGTGGGTCCCCCTATCTTGTAATCTGTAATGTAATATTATATCTCGGATTAATAATTAAGTATTGATAACAGCAGTAATTAACGTTGTTTTCAATATTATTTAGATTAAATATTCATTGGCTCTAAGTCCTTTATTCACTCCAAATAAATAGAAGCATATTTATTTAAAAGTAATATGTTTTAAAATAAAATAAGTAAAATTATAATGGTGAGTTATAGTTATTTATTGTTTTTTTTACTAAGTTTATAATCGTATCTATTAATTTAGGTAACTTTAATCAACATAAATAAGAGACGATTTTTTTAAATACTGAACCAAAGTGAATTTTCAACTCACTAATTATATAAACATATTTTTACTTAGCATTGATAAAAGAAAAATATAGTTAAGATAATACATATCTACAATTTTATATGAGTATTGAATAGATCAAAGTTCGAATAGATGTTGATGATGTCACCGGAACAATGTAACAAGATTCGTAAGTTTATAAATTTCCTAGGAAATTTATTCGTAGGATTCCAAATATTCCAATACATATCTACAATTTTATAAGAGTATTGAATAGATCAAAGTTCGAATAGATCAAAATTTATATATCTATTATGTCACCGGAACAATGTAACAAGATTCGTAAGTTTATAAATTTCCTAGGAAATTTATTCGTAGGATTCCAAACGAGAGATACATTGTATTATTTTACGCTATTATGTACCTACATAATTTTAAACTTTTTTTTATTTAAAAATCAGTTTATGTCTATTTATATGTTACGGCTAAAGTCGGTATACGGATATCTTAGATATTAGGTAATTAAGTTTTAACTCTAAGAACAACATAATTTTATAAATTGACAAAATTATCTCTCCCAGCATTCCTAGTGGAGAATTTGATATCGATTTTATGTAAGAGGATATATACTTATTACTTATAAAGAGGATAAACGAATAGTAATTAATTATATTGTTTCATTTATTAGTGGAAAGCAATCATCTCGTGTGTTTTGGCGTTCGCCATCACCGCCCAAGCTTACAAGAACCCGTACTACGCGGCGGGTAGGTCTGTGAATGTTCACCTATTTGAATGGAAATGGGATGACATCGCCGACGAGTGTGAACGGTTCCTGGGACCTAAAGGATTTGGAGGAATACAGGTAACTTTTTGATCTTTTGGGGTACTTTATGTGCTATGTATGACTCACAGGAACAACATATCAGGGCTGGCGCAAATGTCAGCGGGCCGCAACGTAACGTATCGCAGAACAAAAATAAATTATTTTATATTATATATGATAACCCACTCACCGTCATCATCAGCCTACATTCTTTCACTAGCTATATATAAGTCTTCCCCATAGCACGCCACTCAACTCGGTCCTTTATCTTCTTCTTCCATCCACTCCCAGCGACCCTACGGATATCATCGCCCCATCTCTTCTATGGGCGCCTACTCTACGTTTGCAGTAGACGTGGTCTCCACTCGAGAACTCGTCTACTTCAACGGTTATCGGTTATAAGTTATAATGCGAAAAATGTGACCAGTCTATTGCCAGTTCAGCTTGCCAATCCTTTTGGCTACGACGAAGCGTATATTGAAACCCTACCTCTATTCAGCACCGCGACCGAACTGAGATGCGGGAGCCTTTCCATACGTAAATTCTCAAAATGCGAATTTAATCCCTTCCGCTATTCAGCACCGCGACCGATCTGAGCTGCGGGAGCCTTTACGTGCATTCATTCTCTAATTGCGACTTTAATCCCTTCCGCTATTCAGATCGACCGATCTGAACTCGGGGATTGATTCCAGGGTAATATTTAAATCTGTTTGATGAAAACGCTTGTCTGTCGTATGTTTGCTTAGATCTTTAAAACTACGCAACGGAATTTGATTGTGATTCAAGAGGAAAGTTTATGTATTACTAGTGGACCCGCGCGCACTTCGTAGCGCGTAAAACAGTCTACAAATACTACATACCTTTAGTCATTCAAGAGACAAGACAAGACAAGAGACAGGACAAGAGACAAGACAGAAGAGACAAGACAAAAGAGACAAGACTAAAAAGACAATACAAAAGAGACAAGACTAAAAAGACAATACAAAAGAGACAAGACAAAAAAGACAAGACTAAAGAGACAAGACAAAAGAGACAGGACATGAAACAGGACAAGGGACAGGACTAGAGACAAGACAAAAGAGATAGGGCAAGAAACAGGACAAGAGACAAGACAAAAGAGACAAGACTAAAAAGATAATACAAAAGAGACAAGACAAAAGAGACAGAAAGGAAATGCGACAGGACAAGAGACAAGACAAGAGGCAAGACTGAGTTTCAAAAGGAAAAAAAATATATTGCAAGGTCTGTACTTTATATTTATACGAGTAGGTATACCATATTCCATATTACGTATATCTATATAAATAAAAATGAATTGTTGTTCGTTAGTCTGATTAAAACTCGAGAACGGGTGTGCCGATCGAGCTGATTTTGGTTTTAAAATGTTCGTCGTAGACCAGGGTAGGTCTAAACGGTGAGCAAATAAGGAAAAATTGCGAGTAAGATAGAGTAATACGACAATTCCATTTTCCCATATAAAAGTTGACCACTTACCTTCTGTCAAACATTTGACGGCATTTGTACTCTCAGTTCCACTCGAATTAAAGAACGCATTAAAACAAGACTTTTGAATCGACAACATAATATCAACTTTGCTCATAACATCGTGTATTTAAATTTCAAAATATAAAAATAATGGGTTGACATGTTTGACTAAGGTTGGCACTTACGAAATTATGACAGGCATACGTTATGCAAATACTGCCGCAAATAAAAAAAAAGTATACCAAGGAGGTTCCACGTCTGAGTTTTTAACAATTTAAAAAAAGTTGTACGCCTAATTCGGTACCATAGAGGAGGAAGTAAATAAGTTTAATGATGTTTTTGACTCACAAACTCGGTGCACATGATCTTCTAAATTCAAATTTACTTTACCATCTAGAGGATAAAATGGACTTTTCCAGTCAGATATCGAAGCGCAAAAATACACTTTCCGAGGTGGGGGGATGAAAAATCTTTAATGAATTTCATTACAAAGCATCGTGTGTATGGCCAAGTACGTTGTTGGATGTACTCTGTTGAGTGGCAAAGCGTGGTTTGCCACATGCTAACATATTAGTCTGGTTGGTTGACAAAATAAGGCCAGAAAAAATTGATTCCATTATTTCAGCCGAAATCTATATTTAAAAAAGAAAGTCGTGTTAGTTAGACTATTTATAACTCGAGAACGGCCGAACAGATTTGGATGAAAATTGGTGGGGAGGTAGTTTAGGCTATAGGATACTTTTTATCACGATTGGTATGATTTAAAGAAAATTCTAATTCAAAATAGTTATGAATGAAAAACAACTGACTGTTGCCGAAATTTGACAGCTGATTGTCATTTTGACGTGTATTCTATTTTCAAAATTTGAAATAATTTATATAAGGAGGTCGGTGACTTGGTTTGTAACTTTTTGAACGTGAATTAAAATTGAATGGTTGAATTTGATGGAAATTTAAATTGTAGAAATTTTAATCTAAGAAACCATAGATCATTAAAATCGGTCCAGGCGTTCTTGAGTTAAGAGTATTGAAACTTTTACGAAGTACCAGGACACCAGAAACATGTAGGAGATGTTCGGCTCATTTTTTGAAGTTATGGTTAGTATGCCGCGTTAGTATGTCTCGGCTGCGTACTTATCAATCACAAGAGCAAAGAGAGTCAGCGTGAAACGGCACGCTTGGCAATGTGAAATCATCGAACAAATCTTAAGAGTTGAACGGTTAGATTATAATTTAAGACGCACAAGAAGAAATGTATCAAGTCCTGATTTGAATCGAGCAGCGTTTCGATACGATTACACCACTGATTACTGCCTGCATACTATCGTTCAAATTGGGCCAATGGACATTGTTTGCGAGTATTGTGACGCATTGAAGTTTTCCGGAGAAACGCAAGGATTATGCTGCCTTAGTGGGAAAGTAAAATTGCCATTATTGACTCCACCCCCTGAGCCATTACATTCATTGTTTCGTGGCGAAACACCCGAATCACGACAGTTTCTAGCAAACACTCAAAAATATAATACATAGTTGTTTCCAAATGACATCATTTGGGGCAGACATTATAGATGAACGAGGGTTTAATCCGACATTCAAGGTATTTATTGTTACGTATATATCCAACTTTTAAAAAAGTTTTAAAAAAATTAAGAAAAAAAGAAATTGTTTATTGAGCAAAGATTACTTGGTGCAAATTAAGGTTTTTTTTTTTTTTTAGATACACGGACAGATTCACCAAAGAATTGGATCATTATAACCTGTCGAAGATGCACAGCATAGATTTTTACAAATATACTTAATGGGCAACATGGCGGAACAACTTGATCGACGTCAGGAAATCAATGCAGCAATGAAAAGAGCAATTCTTCACGTTCTGCAGCAATTACTTCTAGAACATCATGCGTTGATACGACTGTTCAAGCGCTTTGGAGCGCATGCCAAATGATGACTACAAAATTGTGATAAGAACTGATAAACGACCATATGGAACGCACGAACGCACTTTTAACGCTCCAACAATAGATGAAGTTGCTATCCTGATTGTTGGTGAAAACTTGGAAAGAAGAGATATTGCGCTGTCACGTAAATAATGCATCGCCTTGCAGTTTGTATCCCCCACTACCCCAAATAATTAAATTAATTTTAATAAAAACAAAAATTGGGTAATTTTATTACCCCAAGGCGGATCGAAGTTCGCCGGGTCAGCTAGTCAATAATAAAAATAAATAAAAGTTTATAGAATAATTATATTTTCGTATTTATTTATTACATTTCCTTAACAATTCGTCAACGTCTCATTCAGTATTCAGAATTAAAATTAGTAGCAAACAAACACTAAACATTGGTCGGTCTGAATAGCGGAAGGGATTAAAGTCGCAATTAGAGAATGAATGCACGTAAAGGCTCCCGCATGTCAGTTCGGTCGCGGTGCTGAATAGAGGTAGGGTTTCAATATACGCTACGACGAACACTACAGCCGGATTAAACAGCCCGCTCTGTGGTATGCGTTGGTTCATAACTAGGGGTGTTCGTTATATTATGTAACAGATATATTAAATTGTTATTTAAATTAAACTATACAACTCATTATTTGATTCAAGCGACTTTAGTTATTTTTACCAACCTGTTATTTACAAATTATTTCATTGGCAAATGCACAGACGTGCGGCCAAACTCCGACCCGGAATTGAAAACAAATTTAAAAAATAATTTTCTGAGCATAACATTTTTCACAAGCCAAATTAAGCTCTAAGCTTGTTATTATACGGCTCAATTTGGAATAGTATTCTGGGCCAAAGATATTTCACAAGTTAAATTAAGCTTTAAACGCGTGCAGCTACAGCTCAATTTGGTATATCAACTCCGAAACTTCTTACGTTGAGACTGAAGTGGTTGAAAGTTGAATGAGTATCACGTGCAAATATATGCTCTAATGTCACTGCGTAAGAAACACATTGCCATACACGCTTTTTCCGTTTGGTTTTATCCCGTTTTTAATATAACAGTAACAGTCAACAGTACTATAGTTTTATTTAATTTGAGTTTTATCACAATCAATCAGTGCGAATCGATAAATCGAAACGGGTGCATGTGTTATTGCGCGACGTTATATCATAAACGAATGATTGTGGTTTTTGATATATTCACATTAAGTTTTAGTGCGGATTGAACAATTTTAGGTAATTTTTGATATTGTGAATTGTGTGACGGACAATATTCAGTGTTTTAGGAACTTTCTTTTTGGACTTTTGTGATATTATGTGAGTAGGTTTAGTTAAAATTTCTTTAGTAGGTACGTAAATTGCGAGAAAAGACGTTGAACTTTTAAGTTGTGTGAATTAAATATGTACCATTGTAACAGTGTTTTAGGAACTTTCTTTTTGGACTTTTGTGATATTATGTGAGTAGGTTTAGTTAAAATTTCTTTAGTAGGTACGTAAATTGCGAGAAAAGACGTTGAACTTTTAAGTTGTGTGAATTAAATATGTACCATTGTAACAGTGTTTTAGGAACTTTCTTTTTGGACTTTTGTGATATTATGTGAGTAGGTTTAGTTAAAATTTCTTTAGTAGGTACGTAAATTGCGAGAAAAGACGTTGAACTTTTAAGTTGTGTGAATTAAATATGTACCATTGTAACGAGCGAGCTCACGGCGCGGCGTGCGCTCGCAGGTAAAACTCATTCGTTATATTACAACGAATAAAAAAAACAGTGTTTTGAAAATAACAAAACATTTTATCAAGTTTTTGAAATTAAGCCGTTGCGAACACCCCTATTCATAACGTGTTCGAAAATGATGCGGATTCTTTTGTTATGTTTGCGTTACAGTGCGATCCGATCTGTTTGCGTATAACTTTACTAGTTTATGATGCATTTTAGATTTCCCCACCAAACGAAAACGTAGTCCTATGGACGTACAACCGCCCTTGGTGGGAGCGGTACCAACCTATGTCGTATGCGCTCGTGACTCGATCTGGAGATGAGCAGCAGTTTGCTAGCATGGTGCGACGATGCAACGACGCGGGAGTAAGGTAATATAAACTATCAACACACGCTCGCGGCTTTGCTCGCATTGAAATATCTTTTCTAAATAAAAATCATACTAATAATATTATAAACGCGAAAGTTTGTAAGAATGTACAGATGTATGTTTATTATACTTACTACTCTTTCACGTCTAAACAGGTGGCCCGATTGAGCTGAAGTTTGGTTTGGAGATAGCTTAGATCCTATGGAATAACGTAATATCCTATTGCTGTACAGCGGGTTAAACCGCTGGACGCAGGTAGTCCTTCTGTCTCTCTTCGTCTCTATCTGCTTTCCAAGTTGATAGATCAGTCAGTCTGTCGGTCAATTAGTCACCCTTTCATTTTATATGTGGTTGTAGATGAGGACTAATATTTTTTTTTAAGAATTTTGACCTGGTCTATTGATGCAAAGGGTTTGCCTCATCTTCGAAAAGGGTTTAAAGGATATTATTTCTCCAATGAAAAATACATTTTTCTCTACAGGATCTACGTAGACGCAGTAATCAATCACATGACAGGCGAGCCTCCAGAAGACTACGGCACCGCTGGTAACACAGCTGTGTACAGAGACTGGTACTATCCAGCGGTTCCTTACACCAGGGACCATTTCAACTGGCCACATTGCGTCATCGATGGCATGGACTATGTCAACAATGCTTGGAGGGTAAGAGAAAATTGCCTTAGATTAAAAGAAAATGGGAAGATGCACCAGCGCTATCGTTGCTATGTCAAACTTGGGTCTGTTGGATCGGAAAGTGTCGGTTGCCAGAAGGCCCATGGGCCTAATTGAAACGGACCATGTCAGAAACATCAGTAGATACCCATTTTCCTATTTTTTTAATTTATGGGTTGAGCAAACTTATTCTTATTAGAGACATAAACCCTAACATTACGCGTATCCTCCCGTCAGAGGTAAGTACAGAGAGTACAGTAGGTATGTGGGATCCTCCAGGCGAGCCTCCAGAAGACTACGGCACCGCTGGTAACACAGCTGTCTATAGAGACTGGTACTATCCGGCGGTTCCTTTCACCAGGGACCATTTCAACTGGCCACATTGCGTCATCGATGACATGGACTATGTTAATAATGCTTGGAGGGTAAGAGGAAATTGCTAGTGGTAGAGTTTAAAAACTTTACATTACTGGTTGGCCACCTGAAGACATACTAGAGAGAGGCTTACTTGGTATAGAGGCATAAATTATGGCTCCTTGCCATTTATGTATGTGGCAAGAAATGGCACAAGACAAAGTCTCTCGTCCATCATAATTTCTTTCGCTCATGAACCGTTCTGAATCTGCAGTCTAGTATAGAACATGTTTCTGTCGTTATAGTTAAAAGTGCACATCTTAAGGCGAAACCTGCCTGTTGCTGAGACGGTTTCTGATAAAGAGGTCCTTGTCATCAGAGGCCTAAACTTAGATTCACAGGTCCTTAACCTACGTCCTAGTATTAGCATGTGTATTTGAACTAAAATTGTGGTCACCAACATAGTATAACGAGGAAGAAAATCAGTGCTTTAAAGAAAGTTCCTATCCCTAGGTACGTAACTGCGAGCTCGTCGGTTTAAAGGACTTGGACCAAGCCAATGAACACACTAGGAACATGATCGTTGACTTTATGAATAAACTTGTTGACTATGGTGTAGCTGGATTCAGGTTAGTACAGAAGAGAATTATAAATGACTTTTTAGTTTTTAGTAGTATTTTCTAACTCCAGTCGAATTTTACTAAGTATAACTACCAATTATATTACTATATATGTATATAATTAATCTTCTCATACTGTACCTTTTGTTCTTTTTCCAATGCTTTCGGCAAAGTATGTATACACCTAACATTAAATCTTTTAACATCTTATCGAAATTCTTACTGGGCCTACAACCTGTGCCACTTATAAATTTCAGTTGTAGTTGTATACTTATTGCAATCATTATTTTGAGTCCCATAATTTAGAGTCTATAGACCTTAGGCTTTGGCAGACTTTCCCTTAACATACTCATTAGGTATCTACTCATTCATGATTATGTCCATTTTTCCAATAAACGATACAAATACAACCAGGATTGACGCAGCAAAGCACATGTGGCCGGAAGACCTCCGGATCATCTACGATCGCCTCCACAATTTGCCAACATCCCACGGCTTCCCAGCCAATGCCAGACCCTACATTTACCAGGAAGTGATAGATTATGGCGGTGAAGCTATCAGCAGGGATGAATATACTCCCATAGGAGCCGTCACCGAGTTCAAGGCTGGCATGGAGCTGAGTAACTGCTTTAGAGGAAATAATCAACTTAGGTAAGTCAAGACAAGATCGTGATTGAATTACAGCATCGTGAACATCTAATTCAATTTTTATGTCTAAATCATGAAGATTTTTTTATTTCTTACCAGTACGTAGGATCGCAATATCCCAACTGGTTGGAATTTCCTCAGCAGAAGCATTGTAGAGTTACGAATTTTGCACATATTTCATGGTCAAGCGAGCTGCTCGCGCACTTATTATTAAGGATATTTGAATTTTCTAACTTTTCAGAGTGAGCTAAACACACACTTCGTAGTAAACATTACAATATTTTTGCCTGTCTGCACCTTGCCCCCCCTCAGAAATTCGCCCTTGTCATGAATGAATTTGTTAGCCGCGTCAACTATATCCCCCTAATTTGCTAGAGCACTTCAAGTTCTTAAAGGCATCTCGATCTATACTATGATTTTCTAAGTTACCACTAAGGCAATTTCGCCTATTAGATTAAGTTGTTAAAGGCAACAAAATGGGTCTACTATGAGTGTTTAATGTTACTGCTTTTAAAACAACTAGATACGGCTACCGAGATATTATTTGTTCTTCTTCAAAAGTATCATTATCTACTTTAGGTTTAGAGGTAGACTATGATATTCTAAGTGTTCTATTTCTTCCTAGATGGTTAGTAAGCTGGGGTCCTCAATGGGGTTTGCTAGCACACAGTGATTCTCTCACATTCATCGACAACCACGACAACGAAAGAGGCCACGGCGGTGGAGGTGGCATTCTCACTTACAAAGAAGCTAGGCCTTACAAGGCTGCTATAGCTTTCTTATTGGCTCATCCGTATGGAGAACCCCAGATTATGAGCAGTTTTGACTTCTGGGACTCTGAAATTGGACCTCCGATGGACAGTAATGGGAATATCATTTCACCGGCTATTAACTCGGTGAGTTTTAGGAGTGATGTGTGTGTGTGTCTTAGTGTCTTAGGCTCTTTGTAGATTGAGCAACTGTTGCAGTAACTAGCACTGGCAACTTTTTGGAAACTAGCTGTTTCACATACTTATGTGTTAATTAGTACGGGTATCATTGCACTATCAAGTAGATAAGAAGCTTAATAGATTGCATAACAATTCTATCCGGTACACAAAAAAATATTTGTCACTATGTAATGTTATTTTAATAAATTACTTATGCTAGTAGAGGTACAAAGTGCACGAAACTTATTCAGGTAGATTGTCATGTGGCTGTTTTTAATACATTACTTAAGCTAGCATAAGTAGGTAATTTATAAAAATAAAATTACATAGTGACAAATAATTTATTTAGGTACCGGATAGAAGAATTGTTATGCAAACTATTTAAGCTTTTTATCTACTTGATAGTGCAATGATACCCGTACTAATTATTACGGATTAAAAACTTTTTATAAATACACTCACGTTTAAAAACATCCCTCATAGTATCACTATAGTATAGTGTATAGAGAGGCAGGTAAATTAGATATATATTTTCTTTGGAGAAAGTTTAAATTTCAAAAGGATCTTTTCCTTAAATCTAATAAAACTCTGCCTGCCTATTTAGACGAATGAAACTTTATAATTTATTGGATAGTAGTTTAGCCACTGGAATAACATATATATAATAGACTATTTAATGCAATTACTTTATTTAATTATATTTATCATTTAAATCTTCAGGATGACACTTGTGGCAACGGATGGATATGTCAACACCGTTGGCGTCAAATCTACGCCATGGTTGCGTTTAGGAACGCAGCCGGTACTTCTGGCCTAAACGACTGGTGGGATAACGGTAGCAACCAGATAGCATTCTGCAGGGGAGGCAGCGCATTCATTGCCTTTAACAACGACCTTTGGAACTTGAACCAAAACCTTCAGGTGAGTGGAATTGGGAGTTAAAACTGGACTAAACGACTGGTGGGATAACGGTAGCAACCAGATAGCTTTCTATAGGGGAGGCAGCGCATTCATTGCCTTTAACAACGACCTTTGGAACTTGAACCAAAACCTTCAGGTGAGTGGAATTGGGAGTTAAAACTGGACTAAACGACTGGTGGGATAACGGTAGCAACCAGATAGCTTTCTATAGGGGAGGCAGCGCATTCATTGCCTTTAACAACGACCTTTGGAACTTGAACCAAAACCTTCAGGTGAGTGGAATTGGGAGTTAAAACTGGACTAAACGACTGGTGGGATAACGGTAGCAACCAGATAGCTTTCTATAGGGGAGGCAGCGCATTCATTGCCTTTAACAACGACCTTTGGAACTTGAACCAAAACCTTCAGGTGAGTGGAATTGGGAGTTAAAACTGGACTAAACGACTGGTGGGATAACGGTAGCAACCAGATAGCTTTCTATAGGGGAGGCAGCGCATTCATTGCCTTTAACAACGACCTTTGGAACTTGAACCAAAACCTTCAGGTGAGTGGAATTGGGAGTTAAAACTGGACTAAACGACTGGTGGGATAACGGTAGCAACCAGATAGCTTTCTATAGGGGAGGCAGCGCATTCATTGCCTTTAACAACGACCTTTGGAACTTGAACCAAAACCTTCAGGTGAGTGGAATTGGGAGTTAAAACTGGACTAAACGACTGGTGGGATAACGGTAGCAACCAGATAGCTTTCTATAGGGGAGGCAGCGCATTCATTGCCTTTAACAACGACCTTTGGAACTTGAACCAAAACCTTCAGGTGAGTGGAATTGGGAGTTAAAACTGGACTAAACGACTGGTGGGATAACGGTAGCAACCAGATAGCTTTCTATAGGGGAGGCAGCGCATTCATTGCCTTTAACAACGACCTTTGGAACTTGAACCAAAACCTTCAGGTGAGTGGAATTGGGAGTTAAAACTGGACTAAACGACTGGTGGGATAACGGTAGCAACCAGATAGCTTTCTATAGGGGAGGCAGCGCATTCATTGCCTTTAACAACGACCTTTGGAACTTGAACCAAAACCTTCAGGTGAGTGGAATTGGGAGTTAAAACTGGACTAAGCGACTGGTGGGATAACGGTAGCAACCAGATAGCTTTCTATAGGGGAGGCAGCGCATTCATTGCCTTTAACAACGACCTTTGGAACTTGAACCAAAACCTTCAGGTGAGTGGAATTGGGAGTTAAAACTGGACTAAGCGACTGGTGGGATAACGGTAGCAACCAGATAGCATTCTGCAGGGGAGGCAGCGCTTTCATTGCTTTCAACAACGACCTTTGGAACTTGAACCAAAACCTTCAGGTGAGTGGAATTGGGAGTTAAAACTGGACTAAGCGACTGGTGGGATAACGGTAGCAACCAGATAGCATTCTGCAGAGGAGGCAGCGCTTTCATTGCTTTCAACAACGACCTTTGGAACTTGAACCAAAACCTCCAGGTGAGTAGAGTTAGGAGATTACACTATACTAAACGACTGGTGGGATATTAGTAGTTTTCTGCAGGGGAGGCAGCGCTTTCATTGCCTTTAACAACGACCTTTGGAACTTGAACCAAAACCTCCAGGTGAGTAGAATTAGAAGATTACACTGGACTAAACGACTGGTGGGATATTGGTAGTTTTCTGCAGGGGATGCAGCGCTTTCATTGCCTTTAACAACGACCTTTGGACACTGGACTAAACGACTGGGGGGATAATAAAATAACAGACACTTTTGTTCACATATAGAGCACAACAACACAGCTTAACAATTTTTTTTTCACTTTAGGCTTTAGATCTTGACCAATCTCTCGCCTGATCTTAAGCAATGATGTGGTCGTAGAGATGTTAAAAGGGTTTTAATGAAAAATGTTTCAAAAATATTTTTTTTTATTTATTAATTGCAATTACAACAAATATGTTTTGTTTTATTTTGTTCCTAAAAATATTTTCAAAAGGATAGGTCAACCACCTTGCTTGTTACTATAGAACAACATTAATTTGATTTCCCTTCGGACATGCAAGCGTTTTTATTATGGTTTATGAGTCACTTGAAATGTATTGAGGAGTGACTGACATCCGCTTCGCAAGGTCATTGCAATCATGTAATTAGCCAAATATTGTAATTTAAAAATAAAAAGCGTTTATAAGGCTTGGTACTTAGATACTGATACAGCAGCAGATATTATAGTACTTTGTAGATTGGCTGTTGTTTTGTTACCACGCTACAACGTTAAATTAATTATTAGGCTAAAGAGTCTTAACATCTTATGACTCTTGAGTAAGAAGCGTTGGTGCAGTGCTCCCAGAATATCACATCATTGTGAAATCCTAAGTAGCACTGTACTGATTATGGGTAGCGTTATCTCTTAACATCAGGAGAGCGTCTTGCTCGTCTTCTACTTCATCACATAAAAGAAGTAGCGCCACTAACAAGTATGGATGGCGCATTCCATTGTAGATGGAACGGGTTTGGAGGAATTAGCTCGTAGATATTCTTGCGCTCCGAAATGAATCAAATGAATGCATAATACTGATATACAAGCGACCCTTTTGCGGTGTTCTAGGCGCTGCAGTCGTGATTCCATAAGCGGTTAGGCCGTCACGAGCTTTTTAAACAGAAACGACGTGCCTACAATATCTGCAAATATGCCAGTTATCAAACACTGCTATACAATTTTGATAATTCAAATCCATCGAACATAAAAAAATGCAAATTTTAAATGTTACATTTCAGACGAATGCTTTAAGTTCAGGAGCACTCTAAAAACTGAGTTGATTTGATTTTTGAATTTCTTTATTTAATAAATCATCTAAAGCTTAATAACTATAATAGATTTGTATCAATCACAATGTTAAAGTTTTTTTAGGCTGACAGCGCCTTTAAAAAACTTTTAAAACAAGATGTTTATCTAATACAATTCTATAAGTTAAAGGTAATCTTACACTGACATTGCGTACTAATAAGCAATTCATACACTTATTGTAGCATTGGGTTATAGTAACCCTAAAAACTAAACTTAAAATAAATTAATTTGATGTGTTTCCCAGACATGTCTACCCGCGGGTTCATATTGCGACGTGATCTCTGGCAATAAAGTGGACAACTAAAGAAAGAAAGAAAGAAACACATTTATTCGACGGCTTATAAAACACAAGTAAAAAGCAATAAAATAACAATAGTTACAAAGCACATGAGCATCCACTAAGCCGCCGAATGGGAACTGCCTCAGCGTTGTGCTGCGTGTATACAGTGAAACACACAACTCGTGCCAAGGCAAGACCGTGACAGTGGGTGTTTGTAGTTAATAGCCTAAAATACACAAACGTGGTTTGGTTACACCAAACTTTAACCAACAGTGGCCGGTTACTAGGTTCAACCGGCTAAACCTAGGTGTAGCCGCACTTCGGGATTCAGCCGTATATATACTATACTACGTTTCAAAACAAAGATAATTTTTTAGCTAATTTGCAGGGTTCAAAGGATTAATATCTCAATAAATTGGATATATATGGTATATTTTTCATAATATATCTGATATATATCATAAGATATATCGGATGTAACAGTTTTTGTGAATATATCTATGATATTTTCATAGATATATAACCTTCGAACCCCGAAAAAAATATCTTTGTTTTTGAAACGAAGTATAGATCTATAGTGAAGTAAAGAAAAGTATTTTTTTATTGACATAAGATTACATGACAAATTATGTGAATATCCATTTAGATCTATGACTTTAACAGTAGCTGTAGCTATAATTTTATGTACTCCATAACTAAAACAACTGTTCTCCACATATTAGACGTGAGTTGTGCCGTTTTGTTGTTTTAGTTATCATTTTGGTGTGTTTCCCAGACATGTCTACCCGCGGGTTCATATTGTGACGTGATCTCAGGCAATAAAGTGGGCAACTCGTGTCAAGGCAAGACCGTGACAGTGGGCAACGACGGCCGAGCGCAGATCACCATCGGACCCAACGAGTTCGACTTGATGCTGGCCATACATGTCGGACCAGAGGTAAATATACAACGTCTTATAAGAACATTTTCTGATCTAGGAAAAATGCGTTACACATCGTCACCCTGCGCCGGGGGGGCGGTATGTGGGCCGCCGAGGATGGGCGCGGCGGGAATACCCATTAAAACCTAGGGGCAGTCCTGAGAGACGCCGTAGTACCTAGTCGATTCAACGGAATTGATAGCTAGCTAAGCAATCAGTCACATATCATTTCGAATGTTTTAGGCAAGCGGTCTTATCTAATGATTGAAATGATTTCATCTACATTAGCGATTAACCAAATAAAATTATTGTTATTTTTTCAATCATTATATTATGTAGGTCAGCCTTTGACCACGATCTCACGTGATGTTAAACGACGATTAATTATAATTTGTTCAGTTTGTCCAATAAATGCACAAATACTAAAAATAACTATGTTAAAAGTTTTTTCAAGAATAAAAAAAACAAAAAAGTAAATAACAGTAAACTCCTCTACGGGCTACGGCGTAGCGATTGCTACGAATAGTTAAATGGATGGATTGGGGATAGGTGTCGGTTGTCGCCTATATGACACTCGTATTTAGGAATTCTTTAGCCCATGTAGTAATCTTGAGAACCTGAAACTGCAACGTATATAAGTTGTAAACACAACTTATTGATAATTATTTATTGTGATTTTTTGTCAGCGTAATTAGTGAATGTTGGAACAGTTGGAATAGTTTTAAATCGTGTTAACTTTGACCATGTCCTTCAATAATTTCTTGCTTTGCTTGATTTCAGAGTCGTCTTTAAGAGTACACAACATACATCCTGCAAACTGCGTCGATATTATGAAATAAAGTCAACTTTACAGCAAAATTACGTCTTTTATTTCGTTTTCCTATTATATTGCTAGAATTCACGAAAAACCTTACACGACAAAATTGTGCTACTGTTTCCTACAATGTTTTGAAGATTGATCATTGAAAAATTAAGACGAGAAGGTAAAAGCATATAACAAACAAAACTCATCTCATAGAAGAGAGAAGGACGAGCTTTTATAAAATTAAGGAAAGTTTTGAACCGCGCCTAGTTATATTCTTAAAAAGCCACATTATATTTGTGCAAATTTTAATAATAGCCACACAATAACTTTGTCAGTAGGCACTAAGAGATTAGTCGTGTTAATCTTAATGTAATTTAATTAAGTAATTAATAAATTAGCAACTATGACCTACCTTACGGCTGCACTACTTGACAAAATTACGGTTTATTCCCAAATGGCGCTATAATAAGTATTACCTCGATAAACTAGAGCCACACTTGAATAGTGTGTAGTGTTGTTGCGCCACAACACGCCAAAATAATATTTGCCGGGTGGATCCCTCTTTATTACATTACGTGTATGGCGTCAAAAGGCATAAGTAGGATAACTTTACCTTTACCGGGGATAGACTTTCTTTGCAGGAGGTCGTCTAGGTGGGTACCCCAACAGTGCCAGTTATTCTACCACCTGAGCAGTAATGTGCAAACATTACTGTGCTTCGGTAGGAGGGCACTGTAGCTAGTGAAATTACTGGACTAAAGAGTCTTAACATCTTATGACTCTTGAACAAGAAGCGTTGGTGCAGTGCACCTAGAATTGCACATCATTGTGAAATTCTGGGTAGCACTGTACTGATTATGGGCAGCGTTATCTCTTAACATCAGGGTAGCGTCTTGCTCGTCTTCTTATTTCTCCACTTAAAAAAAACCTGTTCTGTTGGAGTATAGACCCCAATTATAATTACGTATAATTATGACGAAGCGTGGCTCAAAACGCTGCGCTGGCCCAAACCTCTCGGATTTTACATCCCCCTACATTTGCGACCTTTGCAATCGCTGTTGCAAGTCTCGTATATACCTATGCTTGTTCAGCCATCAAATGAAGTGCCGCACACTAACTTGACGCTACTTAGATCATTTTATATAGATGTTATAAGGCCTATGATAATGATGTATCTTAAAGGATATTCTGAGAATGTCTATCTATAAAAGAACTGCATACAAGAC
The DNA here is from genome assembly GCA_947507615.1 of Hemithea aestivaria. Taxonomy (NCBI): domain Eukaryota; kingdom Metazoa; phylum Arthropoda; class Insecta; order Lepidoptera; family Geometridae; genus Hemithea; species Hemithea aestivaria. The sequence goes on along the minus strand of OX382339.1, from coordinate 9,063,159 downwards.
TGATTTTAAAAAGGTAATTCCGTTGCTAATGTATTTGCAATGCAAGCTTAGATAGTGTCGTATAGAGTATCGTCTATGGATACAGTGGAATATAATAATGATAAAAGAAGCTTTGACCAACTAAATCAATTTTGTATATTCGTGGATTTAATGGGGTCCGCCCTTTTGAGCCATGTTCAAATATATGAAACCAATATGATTCTGTCACGATACCATACCACAGTAGTGTAGCTCTAGCTTAATATTTTGGATTATTCCGAGTAGGTATAAATTAACTACGATTATAATGGATGCGCGACATAGACAGATATAAAACTGTAGACGAGTGCATACGTGCCCATAAACAGATGATGGCTAATGGCTATGAAAGAGTAAACTGTCAATGTGAAATAGTCCAAATATGAAAAAAAAAAAATCGAAACAATACTTTAATAAATAAGTTTCGTTTTAGTAATATTATAATGGCCTATTATACTACATTTATTTTTTATTATTAATCAACAATAATAATCTTAAGAATAATAATAATTTCAATATTAATCTTAAGAAGGAAAATTACTAAGAAGTTTTCATTTTGTTCTTGTTCCTTCGTACTTTTTCTAGACCGTTTTCTCGTATACCTATAGTAATTCGTCTCTGATTTTCTCTGTCTACGAATCGTAACTTATGATATTATATGGACAATGGACATTATATGTTCATGGTAACCTATAGCCATGGCCCATGGCATGTCATGCGGTGGTGTGACCAAATTAATAGCTGTTTTAACATACCTATAACATTATCAATTACCAATGTCAGACTAAAAGTAAAATATGGTGGTGTATAATTATTCTACCTAACACAAATCGGCTGTGATAAATTATGTTCGGTAGGCATTATAATTCTTATAAGTAGGTAATAATATTTATTATATTATGAGTAAGATAATGTATTCATCTCATTCATACGCCTACGCGTATTTTACATTTTATGTAAATTCTTCTTCAGTTTATTTATTTTTGTCGAATGACCAATCCTAAAGTTACACATTGAGATTGAGAGTTTTTTAATCAATGTAGGTTCTTAGTTCTAAGAAAAGGGTTATATTTAGATGTGATAGGAACAGAATTAATCAAATTTATTGATGTTTTATGAAAATAACATAAAAAGAAAACGATTTAAAAATTCTTAAAAATATACGAAATTTCTCCATGTTAAGTGATTAAATGCCACAGCTATTAAACCACCTAGACTTGGTATAATTTTGATTAGTGTTAGGTATTATTAGAAACACTAAAACTGTCTAAACAAAGCTTGTCATTAGTCCCTACACGCACCTTAGTTGTAGGTATACTTTGTATAATTAATTTGGGCACGCGAATATTTCTCATAATATTAGTAGGGTTCATAAACAAAGGAATAAATTCTACAAAGCTTGTTGAAAACAGAAAAGGTAAGCCCTTTCACACATTCACTTAGTAGAGCTTCCGTACTATGCCCGATACGAATTATTCAAACCTGAAGTAGTCCGAAAAGCGTATCCAAATTCGGTCCATCATCTATCATGAATTTATATCATTTTAGCATCAGATTCAGACCAGACGTAGCTAGTCTAGTATTCTTTTATCTGTGACGTAGGTATCTACACCACCGTACTGCAGCAATATAAAGAAGATGAAAAAAAAAGTGTGGGCATACTTGGGAGCCTCATTATTTTTTTATAGCAAATCAGTCCATTGGTTTCTTTCATATTTTCGTACATTCAACTTCTACTACATGCCCCTGAGGAGACCCCTTGGCTCATTCTCATTTTAGCTCAAATTTGATGGTCACACGGTTATATTTCCTAAACGGTTAAAGAAAGAGACATGAATTTTGTATAGGTGGATAAAACATATAATAAGCTACAAAATAAATAAAGATTATCATAATAGACGCAAAAAATAATACTAAAATTTAACATGAAAGGTCAAAAACGGGGCCATTTTTCGTATTCTCATGGTGTCACACTTTCCGTTGCAGTGAAACATATGAGCACTACTTTAACAAATTTCGGTGTATCTGTTTATAACATATACCAAAATTTTCGCAAACAAATACACTTTACGGTATACAATCTAAAAAAAGCCTTTCATTATTGTTTTGAATTTAAAATGACATAATGCGGCGGTCACACGATTTTAGGTGCTTTAAATTTGCGTAGTTTATCGACTGCTGTTAAATAAAACATCAACAATCCAATACAGAGTTCGATTCATTTCAATGATGGCAATGTTCTGCAATTGTAGAAGTAGGATCTAGGACTTATCGAGCCTTGGAAAAAAATAAAATTGCTAAGTTTCAATTTATTCATGGGTGTACCGATCACTTGCATTGACAACATTTTTATGCATTGTATTTTAGTTATTTAAATCAAAGCTAGCTTTTCGAAACGCCAAAATGTGCGAAATAAAGATGTAGTATTTAATTTTATACATTATACCTAAACTTTCCAGAATTATACCAAAAAGGGATATTTTCGTCACCAGCGTGGCATCACCTTCATAGCGTTTTTTACCATGAAGGTGATTTTTAAGCCACGACAGTGATTTTTTGTATTTTTTTCTTTTGAAAGGGCCTTTTTACCAACTAAAAAGTACTTAATCTGTTATGTTAGGGTTTTAATACATACCATACCAAATTTCTGACTAATAAAAAAGTAAAGTGAAAGATAAAGTAATACCTCAAATTACGCATAATTTCTTCTGTAGTGAGGTTTGTTGTTACGTAGAATGTCGTTTTATTGTACATTTTTGATAGATTTAGTCTTTTAAAAGGGTTTTACTTGAAAAAATTGTGAAAAAATAATGACGGAATCACTTTCGTGGCATCAAAAATTTCAAAACTGATTTTCTTCAAAATGAAACGTACGATTTATATCATTTATATAAAAGTTTACTCGTGTTATCCAGCTCTATACAATATTATACATAAACATTACAAATAAGCAATAAATAAGAATTGCCATGAAGGTGACGATGAGAATCGATTCCATGAGAATGAGCCCCTTAATTAAAGAATTCAATTACTATGCAAATAAATAAAATATACACTTGTTATAGTTACTCACAATAATAACATTAAAAAGCTTGCAATAAATAGCTTAGTGTAAGTTTGCCGCGGCAAAGTTTTACACGTTAAGTTAGGTACAACATTTTTTTTATTCGCGAACCGGTTGAAGAAGTTTATACCAAAAAGTTTCCGAGATCAAGTTTTAATCAAGGCTCGTAAGGAACGCACGTACATGTAGTTCCTATTTTATTTCCATTTTGTTAGAATTTAATTAAGTTCTTTTGGAACCATGAGCCGTTTGTTAGTAGACAACATTAATTTCGTAATTTAGTTTTTTGAACTTTTAGTTTATTTTAAAAGTTTGTGAGTGAAAAAATCATGGCTGAAGATTTCAGGTATGTAATGTGGGTCATTTTAAGAAAGCTTCAAGTTATACAAGTAACTTTTAAGTAACCCTTAGTCTTTGCGTTCATAGGCGGATTTAGGGGGGGAGCCAGGGGGCCAAGGCCCCCCCCAGAAGCATTGTAGAGTTACGAATTTTGCACATATTTCATGGTAAAGATTATATTTTTTTTCTCCGCGCTCGCAGCAAGCTGCTCGCGCACTTATTGTTAAGGATATTTAAACTTTCTAACTGCTCAGAGCGAGCTAACCACACACTTTACGTGGTAAAAATTATAATATTTTTGTCTTTCTGCACCTTGGCCCCCCCCCCCAGAACCAAATCCTGGATCCGCCTATGCTTGCGTTCATGTTTGTTTTATTACAAAATTTACCTGCAACATTCTTTCGAAAAGTATAGTACCTACCTAATCTAAATAATATGTATCACTCAAAAGGGTCTAAAATATCTACAATACCTACACAAAGTTTCGGCTCAATCGGTTCAGCTGTAAACGTGTGTGAAATGTAGTAACAAGCACGCAAGCACAATAAATCTAATACTGTTGTTTATTCCATAATTATAATATATTAGTCAATACAAATAGAAATAGGATTCATACCAAATATGGTATGGTTGATTATAATAATAATCAAGTTATGTTCACTGTTCATACTACTATTTTTTTTATTCGTTTTATACATATAGGTACTTATTTTTTAATGAAATATAATATATTATGAATGAAATATTCTGGAGCTTAATTAACACCGCGCCGGTAGCATGACACTGGTATTACGACAATAATTGTCAACGATTCATGGCATCGTATATCAGCTCACCATTCGGCGGTGCGTCAGTTTTATTTGTCTGTCTCCAACATAATAAAATATAATTTTCCTTGAAGCCACATGTCCCCAAAGAGCTACGAGCTCAACAACCAGAATCACCTCCACCTGCAAGAGAGTCAGCTGCCGAAGAAACGCAAGAAGCCGCGACCATTTCGTGACAACTTGCTGGATTTCGTCCACAACACCACTCTACATGGCTTCCGTTACATTTTGGAAGAGGATTTGAGCTGGTTTGAGAGGTAAGAAAGAGTAGGTACGATTTATGACTTAGTTGCTTAGTTTAAAAGACAAAGACATATATAAACATAATATATTATGTGTAATAATAGGTACTTTTCTGAAATTGAATTAAGAAAAAATATTTTCGAGTTAGGTGTCGACCTACAATTGATCTGGAAGCGGCTGGATAAAGAACTGCCCTTAGTGTCCAGCATTTGACGGATACTTATTGTCGTCAAATTTAAGTTAAAATCTTTTAGAATTTAAGGACTAAAGTAAAATTGTGGAAAAAAACCAAAGGGATACAGATACCCTGTGATAGGTAGAAAAAAAGTTTATATAAAAAGAAGCACCGGAATTCGAATATGTATCAGAATATCTGAACCATGATATTCATCTCGCAAAAATGCGTTATTTTATTGCAAAAAATATTTATAATATTATGTAGCTGGTAGGTATAAATTATATAGTACTCGTATATATAAGCTAGTCAAGAAAACTTGTGGTCATAAAACCAAGATAATTTTATGAAGTTGCTGGCATTCGCACAGGATTACCGCGATTTCGATCTTATGCATAAACATTTCTATGCAAATATACATAAGAAAATCATAATATGGTCAGTAAGGGCAATAAGGATTCATACAGATTTTGAGTTTTTTTTTTTACTACGTGAAAATTGAGGATATATTTATAAAAACCGGGTCGTTCCCTCTAAGTATGTGACGTCATTTAGTAGTATGGCACATAATAAGTAGGTACCTAAATATATCACAAGGATCTGATATTATGTCTGAAGATCATATTATTATATGTACGAGCTAAAAATTAATCATAATGTTTTTTTCCTGTCTATAACAAAATTGGATGATTAAATTTAGCTACATCTTAAATTTAAATTGAGTCCGCACAAGGACGAGGTTAGCACAAAACATTACCATGATCTGTGATACCAACTTATACAAGGTCTCGCAAAATTAATCATCTGATTTTCTTTTTGTCTTCACAAAAGATATGAACCCTAATAAAGGGTATATAGGGTCCCTATATTATATTACCTTATACTAAAGATAACTACACCCAGGAGAAGATGTTTAAGGCCATGGATGATGGTGATGTTTGTCGATCAGGTTATGGTGGTTCATAATGGTGGCATGCAGCATCATGGTCTGCGCATTCTTCATTCGCCAAGTTTACATCAAGTGGGACGAGACGCCTGTCATCGTCAGTTTTGCTGAGACTTCTAACTCTGTGTGGCACGTAAGTTCCCTTTAATTTATTTCCAAGTCTTCAGATACATATAACACATACGATGATACATAATGATAGGTAGGTACATTATGATGTCCCGATTCCTGAGTAGACTGTTTATTTTTTGCAAGAAGATGAAAAAGTCGAGCCCAATGCTCGACTGATGGTAAACAATAAATTATTGCAGTGTTACCTAGGTATTCTATCGAATCATCTAAATCTATCGGTAGGACCCATAGGCACCTAAGATGTAAAGTCCCCCTAGCCCAGTAATTCCATAGCCTCCATACTCTTCCAACTGTAACGAATCGGGACAGAATATTGAATAAGGTGGTATAGTAACTACACGAGATCTCGCATTAAGAAACTCGACTTTAACTGTTATTGACCCAATATTACGGGTGCCCACAACTAAACACTCAATTTTAGTTGTTCGTAAGATGTTGTTGGAACTTATCAAGATCTTACATCAGCAAAAGAAATCGGAGACATCATAAACGTAAAAGCCTAATCTAGACAGGAAAGCTGCTCAGAATTATTTCCATCCTACGCGTTCCATAAAACAGCTTACAAATTTGCCAATAATTATCTTTCGTGCTGTTGATTGGTTAAATTAATAACTTTCACGGTTATTATTTTTGGCCATATAAGTCAATAATAACACCACAGTCACAGTCATAAAATTCAGATGGACAATGCCAGTTTGTTAATTTGGAAGAATAACAAGTTGAAGAACTCTATTTAAAGAAACTGACCAGAAGCATTTTGCTCAGAACCGCGAGAAAGAAGTAAAGGAAGAGCATTTTTCTATCTTTTTATTTTATGGTCTGATTAACTTTTTTTTATTCGGAGTTAACAGGTAACCGCAACCGCTCACTTGCTGATCAGTAACAATGCGGCCTAAAATGGAGCAAGCTTGTTCAGTAAAACCTATTCATTCTCGATTTGAACATTTCGACGTTGTAGCTTTAGAGTCTGATACTGCAATTCAGTATTGCCGTCTTCTCGTCCATCTGCTCTTTCACGAACACATTCTCTGGAGACTTGAAAGGAGCCAGCTCATAACAGAGATGACTATCAAAAGAAACTCATCGGCCTACATTCGTCCACTGCTAGACACATAGGCTTGGTCTATCTCTCATCTAAACTTGGTCCTCCCAAAGAAACTCACTGGTGACCTAATCGAAGATCGTGTTCTCTTTTCAGATCCCATTTCCAGCGGTGACGTTGTGCAGTGAAACGAAGCCCCGGCAGAGGGTGTTCAATTTCACGAAAGCGTCCTTTGAACGATGGAGCAACCCTTCGACTATCAGTCCTGAAGAGTAAGTTCATTCTATTCCTATTATAAACGTTTAATATTAGTAGATTTACATTGGTAAATGACTTTTTTATGACGTTCCGTGCGGTATTTTTTTTTGTCCATTTTGTAACTTTAGGAGCCGAGAAAACAAATTTGGAAAAATGCATTAGCAAATTATAGTATTATCTATTTTCTTTTTCAAAAACTAAATGATTTTAACAGCCTCTCCATTACGTGTGACTGTCTAGCTCGCACGACCGTTAACATTTTCAAAAGTAAGGCAAATTTTAACGTCTATAAATTTATATTTCAAAATCGTCATGTTATGCAGTGCGAGCAAAACAGTTGCGTACACGGAAGCTCGCTAAGTATTTTAGTGTTTCTTAAATTTCAGTTTAAAGTTATACCACGACATGCTGCTCCTGTGCAATAACGACGCCAGTGACGGGCCGGACTTCGCTGACATCAGCGCCATTGAAACCTTACAGAGGGTAGGTTTTTATAGTTTACTAGCTGCGCCCAGCGGTTTTATCCGCTGTACTAGTAGCCTATGTTGACCTCTTATGTCGATCAAGAGCGCGAACATTCCATTGGAAACATTTTATGTTCTAAACCAGTTGTTTGCGGACCTTTGTTTTTTTAATGACTCATGTCTATTTATGATGAGTTAAATTAGCCAGTTCAAACTGGAATTAGGTACCTTGGGGGACATTTTACCTTGATCTATACCATATAGTTCCTATGTTACATTTTTTGTGTTTTGATTCGTTATAAATTGATAACGACAAAATGATTTATTTTTGAAGATGTGCTAGTGGCACAAAAAATACTTATTTTGGCCAGAATAATTTACACATAATACAAAACATATTATTAATCGATTAATTTATTATGTATCCAAATGTGTTATGTCTATAGCCGAGGACAGGTACTCTTTAAAAGTGTAAAATCTGCCTACACCACGTGACGTTATGGTCATTCTAATATATCGACATTGTATCTATGTTCTATCTATGACTAAGAGGAAAGATTAATTTAATCATTGATTTCGCTCTAAAGTAGCTTTCAGTAAAGGGAACATAATCCCTATCATCGGCCTTCAATTGCCAACGCAGTGGGCAATTGGATCATGATGATGATTTATAATGCAACGCAGAAGGTTGCCGGTTCGATTCCCGCATGAGACAAATGTTTGTGTGATCCACAGATATTTGTTTCTGGTCTGGGTGGCTTTCTGTTTCTATTATAAGTATGTATTTACAAAAGAAAAGTATAATATAAGTATTATATCTGTTATCCTAACCACCATAACACAAGCATTAAGTTGCTTAGCTTGGGGTTAAGTGGCGCTGTGTGTTATGTCCCGAAATATTTATTTATATTTATATAATATTTCCCCAGCTAGCACCATCTCGCGACGAGTTATTCATGGACTGCCTGTGGGAGAACCTCACTTGCAGCCAGATGTTCTACCACACGCTCACCAAGGATGGATACTGCTTCACCTTCAACATGCTGTCTGACGAGGAACTCTTTAGGATGGAGAAGTAAGATCCTTGGACATTTCACTATTTTTATTTTATAGAATGGAATAGAAAATACTTTATTGTGACACCACAGAAACACAGAAACAGATACAGAAACTTAGAACTAAAACAATTTATAATATAAAGTGTAACAATTGGCGGTCTTATCGCTAAAAGCGATCTCTCTTTTATTTTACAATTGTAGGAAAACCTACATATAGGTTTTATGAATATGGTGCTTAACTATTATACTAAAGGACATTTACAAGTTTCCACTTATAGGCGACAGAATAAGTTTTATGTTGTGGCTTTTCGAGGCAAATGCCTTATCAAAAGCGATTAAGAACGATCTACAGTACATACCCATGTGTTTTAAAACTTAATTTCATTTCAGGTAGTCTAAAGTATTTGATGTTAAGCGTATCTGATTGACTGATACACCTAGGTATCACAATTCAAACCGCTGGACCAAAATTTGGTACATCGATAGTTAACTAGTATAGTGTAGAAAGCGAGGGCAAGCATTTTTAGTCATCCACACGTTTTTAATAACTTAAAAGCCGATAAAATTCAAACGGGAAACATTTTACACTCTTTTGAACAAAAAAAGATTCATATCTCTCTCTAGTGAGACGACTCAAAAGAACAAAGCCTTTTGAGCTAGTGTAGTGATAGTGAAATTAGTGTAAATAGTAGTAAAAACAAGACACATGAACAAAGTGTACCTCACCAATAATAGAGACTGTAAGACAAGTGTTATTGGACACTATCTTAGATATTATAATTTTGTAGAAAAATACGTTAGAGTTAAATTACTCATTAGCCTAGAAAGGCTTGTTTGTAACACTATAACAGATCCATATAGTGATATGCTATAAAAAAAAATCTCTCGCTCTCTCTTTGGAGTCCGGCTTAAATATTAAAAGTACCCGTTTAAACCAATACCGTTCTAAAACCAACTTTTCTTTAACATTTCAGCATGCACAAGGAGTATTTCCACGTGGCAGGTCGGAACCGCAGCGCGTGGACTCTAGGAAAGGGATATCCACAAGATGCCACCATCAAGACGTATCCTTTGAGAGGACCGGTGAGTCAACAAACTTATTTTTACAAGCTTTTATTTATTACTTTCACCTGTCTGTTGTCTGTCTGTCTGTCTGTAATCAAATCTTGCAAGTTAAATTTGATCTACCTAGTTCCCAGTTTCCGATTGAGCTGAAATCTTGTATGCATGTGTAAATCGGATGACAATGCAATATTATTATGACATAGAGCTGATCTGATGATAGAGCTGGAAGGTGGCTGTAGGAACTTCGTAATAAAATGACGCAACCCCATCGAGATTGGGCTCGTTTGATTCGTCTTGACGAGTTAGTGCTAGATGGTAATAATAATAAAATCTTGTTTTTAAAAAGTATTTTTAAAAATTTCACTTGTATCTAGTTCGACTGCTTAAATGTCTTCGACAACCTGGACCCACAGGTTATCCAGATTTTAAGTTGACCATTAACTAACTCCCGGACATGTTCTGATGATCTAGATGCACCTGGATGTATCTAGATTTATTGATTTACCTATGTTTATAATATAATGTAATTTACAGCCTTTTAACAAAGTTCAAGCCAATCCCAAAGATTTGTGTACATTCTAAGCCACATACATAATTAACAAAGAAACTGTTTAGTTAAACTTTTCAATGTAATTATCATTTTCCAGAGTTATGGCGGAGTAGAATTTGAAGTGATCCTGTTGACGGACATACGTGATTTGGATCAAGTCTGTCGAGGACCTGTACAAGGATTTAAGGTCTGTATTGACCTTTTCACCCTCTTGGCGAAGATTTTTTGTTACCCTTTCGTTAAGTATTGTCACCTTGGAATATTGTATATTATGTTTTTCCCCTAAACTACAGTTGAATCTAGAACACAATAAATATCCATTCAAATTAAGAGTACCTATATAGACTAGATATTTTATCATCTTAAGGCGGGGCTTTACGAGCAGATTAGGTATTTAGTGCGGGCAAAAGTTGCTCAGAACGCTCGTTGGAAACGTGTGGCGTACGCTTATCGTAAAACGTGCGCGGTCATTAACCCTTGGTGATTTTTTGCTTGTAGTTAGCACACACACATTCACAAACACGTCAAACTTATAAAACCCCGTCGATTTTGCGTCGGGGGTTACAATGTGCTAAAATTTTTGGACAAGATCGAAAAAATGAGACACGAGATAAATATTATAGATACACGTATTTTTTGTTGAAAAAAAAAACAAAATTATATTACATTTAATTGATTAGATTAATTAAATTGGACCAATTAATTAAATTAAATTAAAACAATAATTCAGATAAATTCAGAAAAAATCTGATAAATTCAAATAAATTCAGATAAATTGAGAAAAATCTGATAAATTCAAATAAATTCTAAAAAAAGTCTGATAAATTCTGAAAAAATCTGGTAAATTCAGATAAATTAAAAAAAATCAGATAAATTCGAAAAAAAACAGATAAATTTTGAAAAAATCTGGTTAATTCTGATAAATTCAGATAAAATCAGATAAATTCGAAAAAAAATTAGAAAAATTCTGATAAATGCAGATAAATTCGAAAAAATCAGATAAATTCGAAAAAAATCTGGTAAATTCAGATAAATAAAAAAAAATCAGATAAATTCGAAAAAAAATCAGATAAATTCGAAAATAAATCAAATAAATTCTGAAAAAATCTGGTTAATTCTGATAAATTCAGATAAAATCAGATTAATTCAGATAAAATTAGATAAATTCTGAAAAATTCAGATAAATTCAGATAAAATCAGATAAATTAAAAAAATCAGATAAATTCGAAAAAAAAAACAGATAATTCGAAAATAAATCAAATAAATTCTGAAAAAATGTGGTAAATTCTGATAAATTCAGATAAAATCAGATAAATTCTGAAAAGTTCTGATAAATTCAGATAAAATCAGATAAATTCGAAAAAAATCAGAAATATTCGAAAAATAATTTTTTCGAATTTATCTGAATTTATCTGATTTTATCTGAATTTTTCAGAATTTATCTGATTTTTTCGAATTTATCTGATTTTATCTGATTTTATCTGAATTTTTCAGAATTTATCTGAATTTATCTGATTTTATCTGAATTTATCAGAATTAACCAGATTTTTTCAGAATTTATTTGATTTATTTTCGAATTTATCTGATTTTTTTTCGAATTTATCTGATTTTTTTTAATTTATCTGAATTTACCAGATTTTTTCAGAATTAATCAGATTTTTTTCGAATTGATCTGATTTTTTCGAATTTATCTGAATTTATCAGAATTTTTCTAATTTTTTTTCGAATTAATCAGAATTTATCTGAATTTATCAGAATTAACCAGATTTATTCAGAATTTATCTGATTTATTTTCGAATTTATCTGATTTTTCGAATTTATCTGATTTTATCAGAATTTTTCAGAATTTATCTGAATTTTTTTCTAATTTATTTGATTTTTTCGAATTAATCTGAATTTATCAGAATTTTTCAGAATTTATCTGATGAATTTTCGAATTTATCTGATTTTTTCGAATTTATCTGAATTTATCAGAATATTTCTATTTTTTTTTTCGAATTTATCTGATTTTTTCGAATTTATCTGAATTTATCAGAATATTTCTTTTTTTTTTTCGAATTTATCTGATTTTTTCGAATTTATCTGATTTTATCTGAATTTATCAGAATTTATCAGATTTTTTTTATTTATTTGATTTTTTCGAATTTATCTGATTTTATCTGAATTTATCAGAATTTATCTGATGAATTTTCGAATTTATCTGATTTTTTCGAATTTATCTGAATTTATCAGAATTTTTCTAATTTTTTTTCGAATTTATCTGATTATTTCGAATTTATCAGAATTTTTCAGAATTTATCTGATTTTTTTTCGAATTTATCTGATGAATTTTCGAATTTATCTGATTTTTTCGAATTTATCTGAATTTATCAGAATATTTCTATTTTTTTTTTCGAATTTATCAGATTTTTTCGAATTTATCTGATTTTATCTGAATTTATCAGAATTTATCAGATTTTTTTTCTAATTTATCTGATTTTATCAGAATTTATCTGATTTTTTTTTATTTATTTGATTTTTTCGAATTTATCTGATTTTATCTGAATTTATCAGAATTTATCTGATGAATTTTCGAATTTATCTGATTTTTTCGAATTTATCTGAATTTATCAGAATTTTTCTAATTTTTTTTCGAATTTATCTGATTATTTCGAATTTATCAGAATTTTTCAGAATTTATCTGATTTTTTTTCGAATTTATCTGATTTTATTTTAAATTAGTTCAATCTAATTTAATAATTAGTTTATATTAATATTTAATGTAAATTAATTTAATCGTATTTAATAATTAATTCATATTAATATTTAATTTAAATTAATTTAATCTAATTTATTTTATATAGTACGTGTGTGTTATATTTTTTAATAATCGACTAGAAGGACAAAATAAAGATTATAATATTTATTATCTAATTACAAATAAATTAAACCCCCTACACGCTTCTGAGATTTGGAAATTCACAATATATGTAAGTACTCCTAAATAATTCAAACGCGCGTGTGTAACCGTAGTGGAGGTGAGATCGAAGTGCACAGGTCCGACGCTGACAGTGGTCACCGGCGTTTTGAGTGCGTGCGGTAATGCTCCGTGGGAATTAAAATTCAATTAAAAATCATTAAATAAACTTATCGATAAAATACCCGCCATAGCCATCCGTTTGAATGTTATGTATCAAATAAAGTACTCTAAATGTTTATTTTTGTCCTAGTTTTACAAATATTTAAATGGAAGGAAGAAAATTAGGCATATTTAAAAAAAAAAAAACTATCGAGAAAAAAAACAATTATCATGTTTCTGTTAATAAAGATCTCTTGTTCAAAGATTGAAGTTACACATACTAAAATATAAAGTAGTAGATCTTCTTAAAAGTTTGCTATATTAGGCTTTGAAAAACATACATTTCACTTACCATAGCGCCTTAATTTTTATTAAAAAATGTTTTATTTTATTTTAGATTTGGCTCCACAATCCAGCGGAACTCCCAAACATGGGTCAGAACTTCTTCCGTCTCCCGATCAAGTACCAATCAGCCGCCGCCATCACGCCGCGAATTATGGATACTTCGGAGGGACTCAGACATTATCCGCCGAGCAAGTGAGTATTTTTAACACATTATGCATTTACACGAAAAGCCGCGTATTGTGAAACTACACTTCTTGTTTGCTCCAACAATGTTTTTTGCTTTCCATATCCAATGGAAAGCACGTACAACATAATATCAATATTTATCAAAATAGCCGAGATTTTTTTGAATGTTGTGATGTTTGTGTTGAATGTTTAAACCAAAACAGGCGCTGGAGACGCGGTTTAAGATGTGACTCTACCTCTACACGATAATATAACTATATGGTGACTACCAGGACCAAACGCCAACATACGAACGAATTTACGAACTTTTACTTTTCAAATAATAGTGTCCGACCGAAATTTCGGTTTCGGTTTCGGTTTCGGCCGAGTTTCGGCCAAAAATCGAGTTTCGGCGAAAGTTTCGGTTTCGGCCAAAATTGGCCGAAACTTTTGCCGAAACCGAAACTCCCTTCCGAAGTTGTCGTGCACGCTCGCCTAGCTTCGTTTCTCGCGACAACGCTTTGGCGGACGACTAATATATAATTTTAATATAAGTTTGTTAATTTTATATGTGTGATTTGATAATATTATCTTTGTTGAGAGTGGAACTAAGCGTGTAATAGCAATTTTAGTATTTATTATACAAATAGGTATACACCAAAGTATTAATTAGTAAGATTTCAAAATACTAATACTTAGTATTTTACCCGTATGTCCCCGAGCGGCTCAATCGAGCCGCACATGCACATGCAAATTTGAACCTCATTTTAAAGAAGCTAGAAATAATAGATGTCAATTGTGATTTGAACTGGAAGTTTTACCTGGATCAAGGGGTTAATAAAACAGTAACAATTAGCGTTTTGGTTATAATTGATAACTGATAAATATTTTGCTATAAGAACTTAATTTAAGTAAATAGGCTAAGCGCTATTCAGACTACGCGCAATGTAGGCTTCCGTAGAACTGGCAAAACGTATATCTACTGCCTTAATTTTCATCAACGATATCTTTAAAACTAATAAAACTATCTTAACTGCTATGGTTTTCCTGGAAAGTTCATAGTTGAAACTATATTCGTGATTTTTAACAGTGTTTGAAAGCTAGTAGTTTAGATTTTAGAGGGCGGGGGACGCCCAAAAACAAAAAAAATAAACTTGAATATCTTTCAAATGGATCATTAAATTGAAAAATTTCCTTAGATATACGTCCTTCATTAAAATACCTATTCAACAATATCCCAAATAATGGGATCTGCCAGAAAAAATATCATCCCCATTTTGCAAGTTTGGGAGGTACCCTAAATTAATTGATTTAAATTTATTTTTGTAACCGTTCTCTTACCCTAATCATTGCCCTCCTCTGTGCAAAATTACAGTTTTCTAGGACTTATAGTTTCTCCGTAAAGCCGCGGACAGACAGACGGACAGACAAAGCGAAACTATAAGGCTTCCTTGTTGACCACGGAAGCCTAAAAAAATTTAAAATATTATTGTTATATATTTTATATTACAAATGGTGCAACAAATTTAATATTATGCAGTGCTTCCATTTTATGTCATAAATAATGCAGAATAATGGGTAAAATGCGCCAAATTTCAGTATTTTAAAGATTTTTTTACTTGACCACGTGAGTTTCGGTTTCGGTTTCGGCCGAAACTAAAGCCTCGGCCGAACATTCGGTTTCGGTTTCAGTTTCGGCCGTAAAACCTGTTTCGGTCGGACTCTAAATAATATACCATAGATCGGTTAACTAGAGCTGAAATCTTCAACACATTGACAAGCTGCGCATACGCACTTCGCACACTAAGCATACACTAATAATGTGATGTAATAATTCCAGACGTCAATGTTACTTCCCCGAGGAGCGGTACCTCCGTTTCTTCAGATCCTACACACAACGCAACTGCGAGCTGGAGTGTTCCTCCAATCACACTGCTACTAGATGCGGCTGTGTACCGCTATACATGCCACGTGAGTTGTTTATATTTACTAACAGAAATAAAAATTGTAAAAAAAAACAAACATATAAAAAACATGCCATACGACTCGAAAAGAAGAAGAAGGAGAAAAACATAAAATACGTTGTAATTATATAATGATGTTGACATGGCAAAGAAATCTATTGATAAACGAAAATATATAAATACATTAGCCCAAACCCCCCAAGAGCTGTAAGAGAACTAAATACTCGCAGCTAAGAATTTGTGACATTTATGTAAACAGAAAAGAAACTTTACTTATATTTATATGTACTCGTATGAACTTATATTTACAGATGGTCCTGAAACCAAAGTGTGCGGCGGCGGCAAAAAGAAATGCATACAGCGAGCTCTGGGTAAGTTTTCAAATAAGTACAAATTGGTCGCCCAGCTGGAAAAGTTTCGTACAATGACCCCTTATTCCTATCTCCGTCCCTCACGCGTAATTTATATATTACCATCGGACTCACACGTAAGCATGACGATGAGGGAACGGGATCATTGTTATTACAATTATTTATCCTTGTCGCACGTTATACCTAACGTTTATGATTGTATTTTTGATGATTCTGTTGGTTGATTGGTGATGGATGGGATGAGGGAGCAAAAAAGAAAGAAAGGATAGACCCCTCCTTCGGGCGGGGCCAAAAATAATGTTTTTAATCTCACTTGTTCCTAAACATTTTTGTTTTCCAGAGGAGATGTCCCTATCAAAGTCGTCGTTAAAGAAGAACATAGAGGAAGTCCAACGCTGCGACTGCTTGCAAGCGTGCACAGAACTGAAGTACGACGCGGAAGTGTCACAAGCTGTCTACGATCTCACCACGTACAGGCGGAACCCTAACCCAGATATAGCTCAGGGGTGGTAATGAAACTTTTTAACTGTATTTTTTCGTAGGAAGTCGTAACTAAAATACCACTGAACTGGTGGTAGGCTTGAGGCGTATATAGTAACCACTCTCTGGGATATATATATATATATATATATATATATATAACGTGTCCCCAAGTGGTAATTATGGCTTAGGTAACATTACCGTGTTGTGGCCATATTCCGGCACAATGTTCAGTAAAGCCAGGGAGGAATTTGTTCTACCAACCTGTAACCAGACCGACAAACGCGTCTTAGTTTTTGCACTAATAATACTGTAGGTACTTGTATTATAGCTACTTCGGTCCATTATCTGTCCGACAAAAGCAATTTGATGGCTAACATAATTCTTGCGTAAGCATCCAGTCCATCATTTCAAGGTTTCGGATCAGACTCTGATCAAATTTACTGCGGAAATGTTATAAGAAGACTAATCTTTCTAATAAACAATTTATTTCCAGGCGTCTACCATCAGGCCTAGTGGTATATTTCTCAGAGGAACTATTCACATCGCTCCGTCGTTCAGAGTTGTACGGTGGAACTGACTTCCTAGCCAACTGCGGGGGCATCATGGGGCTGTTCATGGGCTTCTCCTTCCTCAGCCTCATTGAGATCATCTACTACTTCACTATTAGGTAAGTTAATCAGGGCTAGTGGTACTGTTTCTCAGAGGAACTATTCACATCGCTCCGTCGTTCAGAGTTGTACGGTGGGACTGACTTCCTAGCCAACTGCGGGGGCATCATGGGGCTCTTCATGGGCTTCTCATTCCTCAGCCTCATTGAGATCATCTACTACTTCACTATTAGGTAAGTTATCAGGGCTAGTGGTAATATTTCTCAGAGGAACTGTTTACATCGCTCCGTCGTTCAGAGTTGTACGGTGGAACTGACTTCCTAGCCAACTGCGGGGGCATCTTGGGGCTGTTCATGGGCTTCTCATTCCTCAGCCTCATTGAGATCATCTACTACTTCACTATTAGGTGAGTTAATCAGGGCTAGTGGTAATATTTCTCAGAGGAACTGTTCACATCGCTCCGTCGTTCAGAGTTGTACGGTGGAACTGACTTCCTAGCCAACTGCGGGGGCATCTTGGGGCTGTTCATGGGCTTCTCATTCCTCAGCCTCATTGAGATCATCTACTACTTCACTATTAGGTAAGTTAATCAGGGCTAGTGGTAATATTTCTCAGAGGAACTGTTCACATCGCTCCGTCGTTCAGAGTTGTACGGTGGAACTGACTTCCTAGCCAACTGCGGGGGCATCATGGGGCTGTTCATGGGCTTCTCATTCCTCAGCCTCATTGAGATCATCTACTACTTCACTATTAGGTAAGTGAAATACATTAGAATAGAATAGTTTTCTTCATTCAGTCATGCTACATGTTTTTATTATAATATCCAGTCATAATCTTACTTCTTACTAATAGGATAAAAGCGAAAGTTTGGATGTCTGGATCTATGTTTGTAACTCTTTTACGCCTAAAAGTTGAGCTGAAATTTGGTATATAGATAGCTTAAACCCTGGAATAGCACATAGGCTACAGTACAGCGGGTAAACCCGCTATGACAGATATCCATACATTTTTGCAAACTTTCACGTTTATAATATAAGTAAGATATTCTAATATATTAAAAGAAGAATTTAATAGTAAATACGTACAGTTTTCTTGTTTATAAGACTTCCAAGGCTAGATATCTATTCATAACAAGGCTTCCTTATAGAAAAAAATATTCCTAGGTACATACATAAATAATAATAAAGTTGTAGAGATTTTATTGTTTTTTTAATGTCCATTGTTTTTTTAATCAATTGAATAAAAATGTTTTAATTTTATTTTCAGGCTTTGGTGTCGAATACGGAATTCATCGAGAGTTGTAGCGGAATAAATACAATTTTATAATGTATCTTTTATATATGATGACCTAAAATTATGTTTGTGTTTTTAATACGTTAATGTTTTTTACGAAAAAAATATACTTAATTAAACTTATTATAATATTGTTGTTTTATTAAATGTACTTAATATATTAAAAGCATACAAGCACTACATACAAGCAGTTATCTTCTAAAACGTCAAGAACTAACTGATTGATTATTATTTATTATATCAGCGTATACAGCTCAAACCGCTGAACGGATTGGGTTGAAATTTGGTACAGAAATAGATATTTTGACGTAGATATCCCCTAAGAAAGAATTTTCAACTAGCGGGCAAAGTCGCGACCATAAATAAGTTGAACCTTAACCGAATTAATCACTAACAAGGTCAAAAAAGATTTGACCAATGCTCGTAGTTCATGGCAAAGAGGATAACCACAGGTCACAAGGACACATTATATTAGTGGTATAGAATAAATATATAAGTAGGTAAGTATAAGTACTTATGTATAGGACCTAGACATATTATGTCCTTGGTAGGTATCTAATAACAATTTTGAGGATTATAATAGAGAATGCATAGGTACTTTAACACCAAGTTTACATGATACTGCTAATCTAAATCACAAATAAAGGTTGTGTAGCTACATGCTGGAATTTCAGACATCCAAGATAAGGTATAAGTACTACACCAGGTACCTAATACGTAGAAATAGATTCACTTTTAGACACAAATCGGCAAAACAATCTATTTCGCTTCAGAAACCGCTTATTATCAAAACAACTACAAGTTTAGCCGAGTGACGTCACTGACCATACAAACATGTATAGAACAAAATACAATTATGTATGGAAGACTTGCGTGACCGGTCTGAAGTGAACCAGCGAGCGGCGTAGCGGCCGCGCCTCCATTCGTCGATATGGCGCTTCGCTCGCAACTCCTGCGCAATGGTAAGCCTTCGCACTTAGTGACAAAATATAGCTTTAAAAGTGTTGTGCAGTGTCCAATACACCGAAATTGGTGGCAAAAATAAGTGGTATTAATTAAGGAACTTAATTCTTGTGGAATTTGGTAAGTATTTTAATATTTATCAGCAAAACGCCGGTCGGCCTTGTTTGGAAAACAAGTCATGTCTGTTTCTTGTATTTTCGCAAAGGTCGCGAGGATAATGAAGTGGTCTTGTTTTGTATGTTTAAATAGCTTGAAGGCTTGATTACCTACTCTTATGAGATAACTCTTTAACACTGGTATGTATGGGTCTATCTTAGACCTTATATAGCTGTTAAAAACAGGAATATAAAAACTCACATTACAAGGAAGTTGCTTAGGATAATAAAGTAATATTCCTTCTTAATATTCAAAGATAAAGCAGAATTCTCTAAACAGGTTGTATAAATTATTAATACTAGCTGTGCCTAGCGGTTTTATCCACAAAGTAGCCTCTATATTTGTTATTCCAGGATTACACTGAAGAGAAAGCTAAGCCACAGTGTTAAGTTACAGAGATTCCGTTGAATGCACTGGGAATAGATTATACGAGAAGGTACATATTATATGACATAATTACCATATTGTTGGTATGTGAAATACAATCAAAATAGCATATCCATATTTGTCATTTGCTATGACAGTCGCTAGTTGGCTAACATAGGTATTGTAACCTTGTTCAAAGAAATTGCATATTAGCTCTATAATACTATAATAATAGATTACAGTAATCGGAGACAATTGATGCACGCGATGTGATTTGCGACTCCACTGCACACTGCACAGTAGCTTCATAAAACCCTATTATCAACTGTATACCATCACAAAAAAGACCATTTTTGTCTGAATTAGTTAATGAGGATAAAACTGCTGATTAATAAAAACAGGGAAGTCTATGAGGAAAATTTTGTTTGAATAGGCGATATTCCAGCACTTTAGAAATGCATTAGACGAAACTAAATGTTGTTGTTAGCTTTAGGCGACTTTTCGATTAAAAATTGTTATAAAAATTGGTCATGAGTCATGGAGGTCTTGAAGGTTGTAAAGGCTTTCTATATTCCAGTCATCGATTTATTAGTCGATAGATACGAAAACATGTTGATATTGTTTTAAATTGGACAAATGGCCAAAATGGTCTTAAATTTGTAAGGCTATAGACGTCAAAGACAAAATGAATCACACGAAAGTAAGGCATGCTTCGATCCTCAAGAGCCACAAGCGCAGCGCCAACTTGGTTTCAAGTACAAAAATCGCATAAAAAAGAGACCCTCGAGTTAATTGATTACCTACATTACTTACTGCGATATATGATACGAAATGGCGATATGTGTGTTTTCCTTTTTGTAGTATTCAACGGGCAGAATGTGCGCCACCTTCACGAGTTGAAGACGAAAGAGAGGGCTGGAGTGACCAAACTGAGAGAGGTGCTGGAAGACAGGCTTCAGGAGATCAAGCGTGCTAAGACTTGGAAACATGAGCGTGTGCTTACTTCGCCGCAAGACACTAAGGTAGGATATAATATCAGAATTACTTTATAAAAAAAATTGTGATACAAGTACCTGTCGTGAATAATTATTATATGAGTGCTAGTAAGTATAAATTTGTATTTTCGTGTCTCAGCGTCTGTGAATTGTGCGTCGGTTTGTCTATTTTTTATGAAATTTGGTAGGTCTGTCCCCTATTTTGATGACTATCATAAGCCTCATAATCGTGGACTATATCTGTATATAACATTTATTTAAAAAAAAATAGAAGTACGGGTAGAAATATAATAATATAAAGTTTCTATTCTTTAATAGAAGTATAAAGCTAATTACTATTAATTGACATTGAATAATGATTGATAAGTACTTAACGCAAAACCTGCGGCACCTAGGTACTTAATTAATAACGAGGGAAATTTTGTTGAAGGTAATTAAAAACCTTGAAACGTCTTAAAAATAAAATCAATAAAAAGAAAATTTATTAAATTTATATAGGTAGATAGATAACTGATAACCCTTTATAAAACACAAAAGAAAATGTACAAAAACAACTTAAAAACTAAAATAATATAAAAATTAAGTGTTACAATTGGCGGTCTGGATTGGTAGTTCTTGTAAAGTCTTGCCAAAGCTATAAGACCGCCAATAATTGTAAAATATTTAACTTTGATTTTTTATTAACTAACATTTACTTTTCTAAGTGCTACACTAATTTTGCATTTTACTCATAGACTTGTTATCGCACAAAACTTATCGGCAGCAGGCAATGACCTTAAATGCAGCTAATGCGAATGATGATTAGGAATAACTGCATTATTCCGACATCTCGTTTTATTACATCGATCTAAATATATGTATAAAAAGAAATGACTGATTGGCTGATCTATCAAAGCATCCTACTGGATGCTAAGGCTCTGCCGATTCCCAGTCCTCCGTCATAAAGACGATGCGGGAGTGCCGCCGGGTTGTTTTAGTGGGTATACCCGTGCAGTCGCTCTGCATGGGGAGTCCCACATAACCCTCCCATACCCCCGTATGGAGGGTATGCGTAATGCATTTTTTCCCGGCGAGAACAATCAAAGCATCCTAAACCGCTGAACAAAATGGATGAATTGAAAGAAATGAAATTTGGAACATACATAGATATGTAGATGTGTGTAGATGGGTTTATGACATAGACCTCCGAAAGGATTTCGTACGTTACCTACATTACAAAGCTCAATTCAATTTATTTGGCAGTACCTAGGCATAGAAAAATGCCTGACCTAGAAATCTTACCAATTATTTTAATTATTATTGCATATTTTGCTTTAAACTTCTCTCATAATATATAGAATATATAGAATAATATATAGAAAGACCTAATGTATAGAAATCGTTGATTTTAGCAATTAAATAGAATGCTTACGACCGGACACTAAAAGGTGACCGTTAGGAGAAACGCTTCATGCGGTTCAAGGATGTTTGTGCTAAGCAATGTGGGTAAAGTTATTTTTGCTCAGTTATCAACTCACTGAACCATTTGGCTTCCAAACGATAAAATTGTAAACAATCGTCTTTATAGTTAGGATTCCTTCGATATAACGTGATGCTAACGTATTATGTAGGTACATAGGTATATATTATGTATTTTAAATTATTTTCTGTAATTTATTGTATATCTAGAATATCTACTTCTATCTCATGACAATAAGTATTTTCCACTCCATGCTTGGTGGTTTGGAAAAGATCGCTTTTAGCGATAAGAATTCCAATCGTTACAGTTAGATATTATTTTTATTTTTTATTAATAATTGTGTTTCAAGTTTTTAAGTATTTTTGAGGAGTTTTAGATATATCTGTTCCAATCTTTTCTGACTCTGACTTACATCTATGGTCTCTTCCAGGTGAGAGTGAAAGGTGCCGAAGGAGAGTTCTTGAATTTCTGCGCAAACAATTACTTAGGATTATCTGTAAGTATCTATTCTCTTTGAAGATAAATATGGGTTCCATCATCTTCACAATATAAAATGTTCGATATTTTTCCAGAACCATCCAGAGGTAGTGGAGGCAGCTAGAGAAGGTTTGAAGCAATATGGTGCTGGTCTCAGCTCAGTCAGGTTCATCTGCGGGACCCAAGCTATACACAAGGTAAACAAGTGAAATTTAAAAAAAAACTATTTAAAAACAAACTTTTATTATTATTACCATCTAGCACCATAGAGTACTCGTCAAGACGAATCAAATGAACCCAAACTCGATGGGGTTGCATCGTTTAATAACGGAGTTCCTATAGCCACCTTCCAGCTTCATCATCAGATCGGCTCGATGTCATAAAAATATTGCATTGTCATCAGATTTACACAGGCATGTAAAATTTCAGCTTTAATCGGACACCGGGAAGTAGGTCAAATTAAACTTGCAAGATTTGATTACAGACACACAGACAGACAGACAGACAACAGACAGGTAAAATTAAATAAAAGCTTGTAAAATTTAATAATGTAAATATTTAAAACAACAAAAACGGCACACACAACTCACATCTAATATTGTCGAGAATATCTCGACCACAGTTTCGGACAAATTACGATGTCCTTCATCAGGAGTTCACGCCTGCAGAACCCGACGCTCACCGCTCACACACGCGATAGTTTTAAAAATTGTAATAATAGTGTCTGTAATTTAACGTTTTGATAACTATAATATGTACAATTTCTGGGACAAAATTAGCGAGACTGTAATTAGAGTACCTACTCAATCTGTTCCGTTGGAATGTAAACCCCAATTATTATAATTATGGTTAGGTACTTGTTATGGCAAATTGTATTAGGTATGGTAAATTGTTTACTTTTCAGTCAGTACCAATTTACCAATTATAATCTTAGGGACTGGATGTTAACGATTCCCAGTCCTGCTGCCGAGTTGTTTTAGCGGGTATACCCGTGACTCGTACTCCGTGCAGTCGTCCTGCAGAGTCCCACATAATCCTGCCATACCTACCCCTGACGGGAAGGTACACGGTACACCTAACGTGATTTTTCTTGGCAAAGTTAGATGTGGGAACCTTTTTCTTCCCTTCGTTCGTTGTTTTAGAATAATTTAAAAGCAGAACGTGCTCATTAGCGCTAGATGATTATAAACGACTTTAATAGCAAAGTGTTAATATTTGAACTAATATGTTTTGTAAATCTTAATATAGTTAATAATAAAGGTATATAATATTGAGTTCTTTTATATTGTGAAACTCACCAAACCACAGATTAATATTGAGTGTCATTAACATACTGAAACTCGCCAAACTGCAACTGCACTTTCCAATACGAAATTGGGATGGATGGGTGAGTGACCTCGGCTTAAACGAGGTCACGCCTTCGAGCAATATACATGCAAAATGGATGTAGATATTATGGTAAACAAAACCATTTCGTAAGAGATGAAGACGTCATGAGCAGCAAACGCAACGGTTTTCAAGTAACGGTAAATATTCTAGTGGTAGTTTGTCCGACTTTATCTGTACCCTATGACCCTAAACCCAATTTTAATTTTATTCCTTTGATCCCATTCCACCTGATGTTAGAGATAAATATATAGGTATAGTAGATAAGTACAAAGTACCTAAATTAACATTTGATGAAACAGTTATCATTTCATTCAGACTTAGGTAACTTGGAAGATAGATTAATAAAAAATCTCTTAAATTGGGGTTTATACGAAACAGCCTTGCACTAGCCAACTCAAATAGAGGAACAAATCTAGACGAGGTCGCCTAGAGACAACCCTTGAAACAAACCTTTTAGGTGGTAACTGGTTTGTTAAAGTTAAGGTCTTGTTCACTATAAAAAGATATTAATACACATACATAATACAAGTACCTACTCACATAAGTTTTTTTCTCAATATTTTCAGGAATTGGAGCACCGTCTCGCTCAGTTCCACGGTCGTGAAGATGCGATCCTATACGGGTCGTGTTTCGATGCCAACGCAGGCCTCTTCGAATCCATGCTGACTCCTGAAGATGCAGTGTTCTCTGACGCTCTCAACCATGCCTCTATCATCGACGGGGTGAGGCTATGCAAGGCACAGAAATTCCGGTATCCTCATAGAGATTTAAAGGGTAAGAACATCAGTTTACTATCGTGGATAAGAAACTGCTGAGTTAGTGACCAATCATAGTTACGTTAGCTCGAAGATTTCAGTATAACTTTCATCTCAAGACGATAGCCAATAAGCCCTCTGGACTTGCTTAATTTATTCGAACGCACAACAAGTCCATTTTCTTTTCCCTTCTAAATTTTTAACAAGTTCAAATGCCTTGACAAACATCTGCTTCTATTTTAATGAAGTTAAATACAGGTCTTGTAATATTTAAATTAAATTGTCATCTTTTTACAGAGCTAGAACATCTCCTAGCACATAGTGAAGCTCGGATAAAGCTGATAGTGACAGACGGAGTATTTTCCATGGATGGTACCGTCGCGCCTCTAAAAGGTCTTCGAGACCTCGCAGACAAATATCGGGCGCTGCTGGCAGTAGACGATAGTCACGCTACGGGATTCTTTGGAGAAACTGGAAGGTAAGAAAATGAAATAAATTCAGCTGTGCCCTTTAAACACTTCCACTGTTGTTCTTACTTTACTTTAATGACTAGGTTTAACAGACTTTTCACATCAGATCTACCAGGTTTTAGTAAATTTCCTTGTACCTAGCGTCCGAGGCCTAGTATGTTCTTATCTTACTTTAAACTTTTTTTCTTAATCAATCTACATGACATTCGTACAGGTGGTTTGACTTGTGTTCGTTATGTGATTCTGGGAGTGTAGGTGGGGTAACGTGTTCAGTTGGAGTAGGCGTAAACTCTTTTTTTAAACATCTTCATATAATGTTGTCAATTCCAGAGGAACAGAAGAATACTGTGGCGTGCTAGGAGCGGCAGATATAATCTGCTCCACCCTCGGCAAGGCGGTGAGCGGGGCAGCAGGAGGGTACACCACTGGGCCTAAGGAGCTCGTCACTTTACTGCGAAATGTATCCCGACCTTACCTGTTCTCTAACGCACCTCCGCCGCCTGTTGTCACTGCTTCTTTGAAGGTACAAGTTTTTTTTTGGTTTCAAACGTAGCGTAGATAGAATTAGTGGTAGTGGCGATGATTTCTGCTAACTGGACATTTGTGGTTTTACCCGCTGAAAAATATCCTCTAATTAGGTATTACATTATAACCGTAACTTATCCATCTTCATACCAGATCGAAACATGGATAAACTAAAGCCTAACCGCAATTAAGATAATACACATGGATGTAACGAGCTTAGTCATATATGTCGCAAGTGTATAGTTATGTTACCTATATGTTATCAGTGCACCCTGCTATTGCCTGAAATAAATGAGTTAAATTATTAAGTCTACCAAAGATTAACATAGCAGAAATACTATGTAACCTATAATATATAACCTACCCATCTTCCCCAGTCCCTAGACCTGGTAGAGAACAGCGGCGTGTTACGGCAGCGTCTCCGAGACAACACTCGACAGTTCCGCGCCGGCCTGCAAGCAGCAGGTCTCACCGTGTCCGGGGACGAGCATCCTATATGCCCTGTCATGGTGGGAGACGCACCGATGGCAGTGGATCTGGCTTCCGGGATGTTAGGTAGGTGGACTGATTGGTGAAATTTTCTTTATGACTAATCTTTGTCTCCATGACTAGTCTCTACGATTAATCCTGAAATCTAGCTTCAGGGATGTAAATACTTATATACTTAATGTTAAGCAGGTAGGTTTGGAACAAAACCTCTTGAATTCTCAGCTCCACTTTCACTTTGAGTTGACTTTCAATGGGAAAAGCAGTATGGGCAAACGAACTCAGGTAGGTATAGTATAACGCCGATAACTCAGTACATTGAGAAAACCAAAGAATGGCCATGAACACAATGACTTAAAGGGAACTGAATCTTTAGCCTGGATTTTAAGGGGGCCTGAACTCCCCTATTTGCTTTTACAACATTGGTTTTAGTAAAAAAACAGATGGAGTAGTTTCATTGTAACGCAATTGGCTAACCAGCTGCCTTTTTTTCAGAGCGCGGTATCTACGTAGTAGCATTCAGTTATCCAGTAGTGCCTAAAGGCGCAGCTCGAGTGCGCGTGCAAATAAGCGCAGCACACACTCCTGATGACGTCACCCAAGCTGTACAGGCATTTGGAGACGTCGCTAGGAACATTGGACTTGTGAAGAAATAGACATTGAGAGTGTCATCTATATTTCTTGTCAGTTCACACATCTATATCAAAATAGAGTCAACACAAAAATCGACTAGTTTGAGTTATGCATACCATTGAACCCCCACCTTTGAATTCCCGAACCGAAGGCCTTTCGACCAGTATAGGAACTTAACTACTACAAATTTAAAAATATGTTTGCTGAAATATATTTATAAAAGCATATTTCTATTCAGAATACATACTTCTACTGTGCACAAAGAAACAGTAGGTAATAAGTTTTTCGCATTTTTTGAAAAAAGTGCTTTTTTGAATTGAATCCCTTTTGATCTAGATGTGCGACTTGTCCGATCTGTAATGCGAGTGAGCGATGAACGATGGACAAAAATTATCAATATTATTTTTTGTTTAAGATTTGAAAACATTATACATATTATTAAAAAATTGGGCAGTTCATTTACAGTTTTTGAGATGAGTTTTGAGAGGCAAATGATCAGCAAAATATATTTAGATGCACCTATAATATATTTTCATACATACATTTTGCTAAATACTGCCTTTTTATATTCTATTTTGTAAATAGATGCTTGAGTATGCATGTAGTTTGCGACTGAATAAATATAATATTTAAAAATACTCTCTTTTAATTTCTATGATTAAATTAATATTTCAAATTGATTATTAAAATTGATTTATGATTTAGTGGTGTGACGTCACGATCAAGCAACTTTAGTGCGTTATATCTCCCACGTTTTTTATCAGATTTACAAATAAAAAAATACGTGTCCAATATTTTTCAATAATCTACATTATGGACAAAAAAATTTTTTAGTCAACATCCCTTTTGCATGATAGACATTGCACTGATTCATCCGCTCTCTGTGTGTTGCGTTTAAATCCTCGATTCCCATCATTAGGCAGGCAGCCTAATACGTAAGTATGTATGTAAAGGGTAAAAAAAGAGACATCATAAAAACCACATTGTGTAATAATTGATCTATTAACAATAATTTATTACAAATAATAAAATTAACACTCGCACAGTGCATGTGCGATCACATCTCGTGTTTACATTATAACTAGAATTATATTTACAATTTTATATTTTAATGAGTTTTTTTCATTTATTGCGTGACGTATACACGGATAGGTTTTGTTTTCGAAAGTAAAAAATATGTCCTTATAGTCTTTCAGCCTCTCTAGCACATACGTTTCGTAGACTTGTCTTGCTGTCAAGTCTGTCTGTCAAACTGTCATCCCATACATTAAAAAATAAAAAAACTATTTCAGAACGTTTTCATACAGCGCCACCTAGCCCCAAACTAAGCAACTTAATGCTTGTTATTATGGTGGTTAGGATAACGGATATAATACTTTTCTTTTGTAAATACATACTTATAATAGATATTAAAAACCACCCAGAGCAGAAACAAATACCTGTGGATCACACAAACATTTGTCCCATGTGGGAATCGAACCCGCAACCTTCTGCGTTGCAGGCGGGTATTAGCCCACCGCGCCACAGAGGTCGTCAAAACATTGTACTTTTGTGAATGTATAGGATGACAGTTTTGACTTGACAGCAAGACAATTCTACACGCATACGCATTGTCCATGCTAGAGGGGGCAGAGTTTATCTCTTTTGTATTACTTTTCGTAGATATAAAGCAATGCAGCGAATTCATGCCGCTTCGTTGCGTCAACTCTATTCTTCGGCTATTCTAGGCGCTTTTAGGAGATATTAATTGTTTTTTTTTGTTATATTTCTCTTTGCATTTCTCCTGTTTGGTTTTGTACTAACATTTCCATACGTTTAGGAAATAAAATACACACTGGTTTTCAGAAAAACGATAAATGCGTCATAATTCCAGGTTTAATTCTAGTATGATTGCAAAACCTTAAAAACCAATATCAGCTACTGCCTATTAGTTTTATATTCTGTTTTTTAATTATATGTCATCTATAAATTTCGAAGAAAACGTATCCGTGCACATTTTACCTTTTATTTTGTTGCACACTAGCTAAGTTATATACTTATTACAAAATAGAATTATATATTACAAAATACCTAATAATCGTGAGGCAATCGCGAAATTTACTAACTCTAAGATAATACAATACAAAAAATACGATATACAATGAAAATTGTGAAATATTATAACGCAAGTGGCACTTATGTTTTACATACACACGCTACGCACGTTACGCTTTAACACTTTAAATAAATTAAACTTAGACACTAAGTCATGATGCGACTAATAAATGATTCGCCCAAAATAAGCATGCCGCAAAATAATTATGCACAGATAAAAATAAAAGTTAATGTTTCCTTCTCTTAAACTGTGTCTATAATATAATGGTCGTTGTCTCTATTTTTTTGTTAATTTTACTAACAAAAAAAGTAAAATTAACATTCATAATATATAATAATATCTAGCTAATGTGCAACAAATTACTTCAACTCATCCCTACACCAACAAATCACATACTTCCACTTGCCCGCTCGAATAATCTATGCAAACTATAATACAATTTATTCAAAAATCATCGTCAATCAATAAAATAGTCATTTTGAATATATTTCAATATTTACGTCCTGCGGTTTCAATAGCTGATCCAAAATTTCACGTGTGAACTTCCAAAAATTTGAAAACTATCTATTATAATTGTTAAAATGTCAAACAAAACCTGCTATAATAAGTCAAAATACTAAAAACATAGTCCAGCTGAAAATATGAACTGTCTACGATTAAAAAAAACGCGGCCAAATATAGAACTAAAATTCCATCAAATTGAGCTCCTGTTAAAATAATCAAACTCTTACAAAAGCGCCCTCTTCATAAAATCCTAGACAGTTTAGGTCATTTTGGAGCAATATATAGGACGGCAAGGACCTTACTAATCAAAGCTATGTTCTAACAATCTAAAAGTTCAATTAACCTGCTACTGGGGAATAATGGCAAACGAAAGGCTTCAAGCCTTTGGCACCTACTTTGTTTAGAGTACAGATAATATTATATCAAGATAAATGCCACAAGTTCACGAAATATATATAAAAACTAAAAACAATATATCATGAAGATAGGTCGTCCGCCTGTCCACATATAAAACTTAGTCAATATTAGGCTTGTAAACGGCGGTCATATCACTTAGTCATATTTTTCAAACAAACGGATAAAAAGCATACATAGTACTTGCACCGCCTATCAAGTAGATATTAATATGTCAAACATGGTTATATAAAAATTACATTTTCTGTCAAATTTTAATAAAAATCAAAAACTTAAACTGTTCTTAAGACATCAGAGTTCAAATAAAGCAATAGTAACACACTTTTTTTTTTTATATAAATTGACATACTGGTGGCATCTATCCTAATATAAATCAGCGGCTTTCACGTCATTCCTTGTTCCATACACAACCATCGTCACAAAATGTTTCTGTAACCAAAATTATGCCAATTTGAATCAAAAATGTTTGTCATAAAGTTCATTTTACGATTCTAAATATATTTTGGAGGGTATCTGTAAAAGGACCGCCTGTTCGACTCGTATTTGTCTTGCGGACGCAACGTGTCTTGAGTTCAAGACGTGAGCTTTTCTTTTGGAGATCGGTTCATTGTAAATGGAATGTCTGGTCTCATATTAGGACGTTTGGCTTGGCTGGAGGACCTGGAATGAAGATCAACATCATATGAATATAATATGAATCGTAACACAAAGTAACAATTTTGACTTTAAGCTTTTTGTCCCACGTTGGGCGCCAATTTTTGTCGTTAAGTTTATAACATAGGTAATTATTTTATTATAAGTTTTTTTGTTAATATAAATGACATTTAATTAATGGCCATGACATGTATAGTCTAATTCATGTTTAAATGTATTTTATACGCGTTACATTTTTTAAGCAAACTATGAAAATAATATTGGCGCCCAACGTGGGGTCTCAAGATTAATTATTTTGTTTTATGAATTAATGTCTTATGTGCAATACTCGACTTCTTAATCACATTCACAAAATTAAAGAATATAGGTACATAAATTCCATTTAGACAACGACACAAAAAAAAATGGAATAAATAATAGGAAAGGGTGACTGACTGATCTATCGTCGTACTGACCAAACCACTGAACAGATAGGGCTGAAATTTGGAACACAGGTAGATTATACCTCCGCTAAGAAGGGACTTCTTCACGCGTGCAATGCTACGAGCGTAAACTAGTTATTAATATAAGTTAAGTACATTTTAATGCAAAGAACTAACAGTAAAGTAATATTTAGTTACCTGGTGGTACAACAGTGGTGATGGGTGCATTGGCAGGAACTACGCTGGCCACGCCAGGTGTGGGCGCGGGTGCTGCCGTGCTCACTGGTTTCTGGATCAAATACCTTATATTACTATTGTATATTACTAAGCTGAAGAGACTTTACATATTATGTTTCTGCATGACGAGCGTAGCGCACTGTTGCATAGGGGTTCGTGTATATTGAAAACTTAGGCAACACTGCGACTTCAATGGATCGGCGTTATGGCTTAACACAAGGCGAGCGTAGAGGTGGCGCTAAAATTCTGGCGCTTTTTAAAATTTGCAGTGGTTGTGGTTTTTTTTGTTAATACTTTTTACTGACTTGATAGGGGGAATGTTTCACAGTCGGACCTTCTTTTATGTGTGTTCACCGATTACTCAAAGACTCTAAACCAATTTGTTTTTTTTTCTTTCAAAGGGTATTAATTTCCATTTACATTTTATTCGCTCGCTCGCGATCAATCAATCTCCAATAAAATTAAGAGCGGTTTTTAAGTTATATAATTTAAAATGGGCGTTCCATCCTCGTTTATTGTAAGCAAGTTAAATGTCGGTTTAATTTTTTAATTCAATTGTCTTATTTATGGTTTTGAAATAGGCACGCGGGACGCTACAATAACATACTGTTAATAATCGTAGTCAAACGGTAAAATGCAAGTCTACGAATTTAAATTAGTCTGTTTTAAGTCTAGAATAAACATTTAAATTTATATTCCGTGCTATTTTTATAAGTTGTCTGGGTATTTTATGCATACCTACTCTATTATGGCATCGAATTGAGGTAATACTGTTTTTGTTTTAGACCTGGCATTTAGAGTTTGTACGAAAAGCCGGCGTGGAGAACATAAATGCTCAAAATAATTCAAATTTAAATGAGATTATCATTTATTTCGACGAAGACCTGGGTGGGTCTTCGTCGAAATAAATGATATTTCTCGTATTTTCTCA
Organism: Hemithea aestivaria; assembly: GCA_947507615.1. Lineage (NCBI taxonomy): Eukaryota > Metazoa > Arthropoda > Insecta > Lepidoptera > Geometridae > Hemithea > Hemithea aestivaria. The sequence continues at coordinate 9,030,760 of OX382339.1, read as the reverse complement.
TGAGTCTAACTCCAAACTCGAATGTTGGAACAAGAACAAATTATAAGGTGACTTTTTAGTGGTGGCATTGCAAGCAGACGGCCCACCTGATAGTGAGTGGTTACCGCCGCTTATGATACCTGCATACGCCTAGTATTGCAAATTGCAGGTACCTACCCCTCGTACGTATGTACATAGTTGCCCACCTTTATTTTCCTTTTGAAAATTCCCATGTTAATGCTCAACGGAAATAAACATATTCGATACTATCTATATTACGGCGCGTGTACCTGTGTTTTCAAGGTACCGTACAAAGCTCATTATTCATTAAACAAAAATAATATCAATAGTAAACAAATATTACCTCAAGGAAACAAAAACACGATTTAAATTATTCAACCAGCACCTGTAATTAGTCATTTAAGTATCCTCGTAATTGCTATTAAAATTCAGTTAACGACTATCGATTTCCTGTTTTCCTTCTGACCTTGACTTTAGAGGCGACTTTCGTACGAGGATGTCTCACATTATCTCGAAGAAGGCAGTAAATTAATAATTCACAGACAATTTGCGTAACTTACACTGATTTCCTCTATCCTCATCCGCAACGCGTCGACTTTGGAGATGAGCGTCGTATTAAGATTTGTGAGGGTATTCTTCAATTCTTCTCCTTTTTTTAGGTTATCTGTGACGTTGGCTATAGTTTCGTTTGTTCTGGCGTCGAGTTGTTGTAATAATGTACGAACTTCTTCGACTCCTGTGGAAGCTGCAACTGCTTGCTTCTTGGCGGATGATATCGCGCCGTCGAACCCATTTATCTGTGAAACAACAAACCAAAGGATGACCAAAGAGTAGCCAGGAGGTAATCCAAGGCAACATTGCTTGTGTTATGTATATACCCGAGGGGCTATTGGCTAATTCTCACCCACTACGATTGATGGCAACTTCAATGTACATTGCTGCTTTTGTTACTTTACTCATATAAATAAGGAGGTTTAAGCAAGTAATGTACGCGAAATTGTCTATGGATTCTAGTGTTTTACATGACGTTTGACGATAGCCAATAGGCCCTCCGGTGTTAACGCGCAACATAGGACGAGCGTTCTGTAAAACCAAAACTGTTGTAGCTCAGTAATTTTACTTGCCCATCTCACCCTTTTAAACGGAGCGAATCGCGGTAATAAATTGAGTAAGGTTGTGGTAACTAAAGCTGGTCACAGGAAATTTAAGAACCTTTAAAGCCGCGTCTCCAGCTACTTTTTTGGTCTACACTCTCAATAAAAACACGTCAACACGCAGCAAAATTCCCCTACACAAAAAAAAATGTCTATGCTTCAAGCGTCAACAAATGTTTTTACTTTCCATCGGCTATGGAAAGCAAAAACATTTGTTGAAGCTTACCGCCGGGCTCAGCTAGTGAATAAATAAATGAATAAACAAAGTAAAAACATTTGTTGAAGCTTGAAGCATAGACATTTTTTTTTTGGTGTAGGGGAATTTTGTTTGTGTTGGCGTGTTTTTGTTGAGAGTGTAGACCAAAAAAGTAGCTGGAGACGCGGCTTTGTACCGTTAAATACCTACCTAATCATATGTATTTATATGGTGTAGGTACAAAATGAAGAATACAGCTGAATACAGCTACTTCGACTTGAAAAGAGGAAGAAGGCAAGCGCCGAGTTTGTTGCTAATTTTACTTGCATTTTTTTTGTACCTTTTTGCAAGACGACAATGCCTGTTGTCTTGACCGGTATGACCTCAAAAGCCATTTCACAACCTCAAGGATTTTTAAAGTTCATAAAAAGGAAAAGTGACAATACTTTCCGTATATGGTTAGGGTCATTTTTGGTGAAATTGGCCCTTTGCCTTGAGTATCGAACATCCATTATGGCAAAAGTCTGTATCGTATAAATTACGCAGGAAGGTAAAAATACAAAAGGCACAATGTACCTACTCGTAATACAAAAGACGGGAAGTGTGGAAGCCTACTTCCTACTATCCCATCCCACTTCTTACTTATATTTTTTATTATTATAAATGCTTAAGGATGAGTGAATATGTGTTTATAACCTCTTTACGTTTAAGCGGCTAAACTGATGAGCTGAAATTTATTATGTAAACTATTGAATAACAGCATAACATAGGCTGATGAGATAAAAAAAACCACTACTAGGCGGTTTTAAATCAAATATGCACATAACCGTGTCATTCCGACTGTGTTCTGACATGATGTTCAGTGAAGCCAGGGAGGAATATATCCCGCCTCCTAGGTTTAGTCTGCTACCATATGCCGTCACATCATCGCTTCAGAACAGGCGAGACGTGGTCAAAGGCTAACCCACAAAAACTGATCTCACTCTACTCTTTCTGACAACATTCCGTACAAAGGTTCGTTGTCTGGGAGAAATCGCTTACAGCGATTGTGGACCAAACTGTGTTTTAGTACTAGTTAATAATTGTGTATGTAAAATTGTATTTTTCTTCTAGTCTCAATGAAGAGTATTCTTATCGAGATCTTATAGAGGTATATTCTTAACTACTAATACTAAATACTAAACCTGTGTGTTGCCATCATAAACAGGTAACGATTATGGGTAAACATACGGAAGAGATAAACACAATCATAATGTGCTAATAAGATATCGGCACATCGCCACATCATTGCTGGGTCCGTGTGGTTCAACGTGATATGCTAATCACATCTCAACATAACACAAAGGATACTGGAGTGCGTTTGCTGAGTACAGATATGAGCCATTATAGTATGCCCATTTGCTTATTGAAAACAATAGTTATTTGTTATACAAGAGTGCAAAGTTGCTTTTTGACCTCGTGCTCAGTTTTGATGACCGAGCAAGCGAAGGATTCTAAAATTCATTACACACGATGTTCTAAATTTAATTTTACTTTATCCTAGATAAAAACGGGTTTAAAACGAGGATAAAAACGGCTTTAACGCTCAGATATCGAAGAATAAAATACACTTTCCGAGATGGGGGGATGAAAAAATAATTATAACATTATGCCCACTAGTGTGGATTGTGTACATATACATACTGCTGACGCACACACTGATGATGGTTATAGAAGTTTAATAAATAATAATAAGATGATACGTATAATATCCTATACAATAATACAAAGTAGTGTATAAATTAAGTGTGTGCGTTTAAGTACCTATATTGAATAAGATCTGGTTTTGCTTTCGCAAAAAAAATGTAATCTTTATTTAATTTTGCAACTTACAAGTGTAAGTATGAAAAATAATTTAAGTGTACAATAAATATAACAAGTCAGCTAGTAAGCTGATAGCCCGCCATAGTAATGCGGTACACCCTCATTTCCTTTTTCAACAAGCTCAGTCCAGCAGTTAGGTACTCGTGTTATTCATCATTTTAGACACTTAACACTCTAGTTTATGATTTATTTGTCACGAATCAATTTCGCTGAAACAATAGGTTGCGAGTTGCGGGGCACAAAGTCTACCTACACAGTTGCTAATGGCTTTTGACATTGTATTTTAAGCACTTAACTTGGTAATGACGTCTTTGTCATTGAGGGGTCGACAACGACAGGCAAATATAGACTTAGGCCCTTCGTACATGGCGGGGCACCGTAAAGGCTAAAGGCATAGTAAAGCTTGGCGCAAAATACGGCGGGCCGCATGGAATCTCCTCGCATGACAAAGAACTACCTCATTTTTCGTACTTCGTACAATAACTACAGGCCGATAATATGCGGCCAAGCTAGCTTGCAGAGTGCGTTAGCTAAAGTTAAGTGTTAGCAAGGGGATTTTTGTTATGCGATGCGTTGCGGCCCGCTGTAGTTTGTGACAGTCTTTTTACCAGAGTAGGACTAGAGCAACTCGAGCACGTATATTTTCAAAAAAAAAACTGCCGAATCCGAAGCTTTGCATTTTAATATTATATTTACCATACTTTATAACCCGACACTGTGCGAAAGCCCTTCCTTGATAGCAGGTAATCAAACTCATTAAAGCTACTTGGGTGACAATGACTGTATTTGCAACAACGTGACGACTGCATTCAAATATACATCAGGAAATTATACGATGAGTCAAGATAATACCTATTTAGGAAATAAGCCTGAATTATACCTATGTGTGTGTAAATTTTGAGATGTATAAATATACACCGATCATTAGGGTACCTTTTTTACCGGGCGGAGGTAGACTTCCATGCAGGAGGTCGTCAAGGTGATACCCCAACCACGCCCTCAAAATGGCCTTAAAAATAGCGTCTTCGGATTATGCAGGACGTATTTTTATTCTTAATCTTACTTCTTACTAGTATTATACGAGTAAACGTGAAAGTTTTTAAGAATGTATGTTTTTTACTCCTTCACGCCTAAACGGGTGGACCGATTGAATTTAAATTTGGTATTGAGATAGCTTAGACCCTGGAATAACACATAGGCTACATACAGTACAGTGGGTAAAACCGCTGGGCGCAGCTCGTTACTAATATAATCTAAGCAAATTGAATATAATGTAGAACTTGCCTAAGATATCGACTATTACTGCTAAGATAAAAAAGTAATATTCTAACCTGTGATCCAAAGTCAGCTACGGTGCGCTGTAACTCGGCGAGCCTTCTCGGCGTATCAGCTAGTTTAGGCGCCGCTGACAGTTGCTCAGAAACAGCCGCCAGCTCGCTCGCAGCCGCCTCCACCTTCTTCACAAGCTCTTGATGCTCTAACTCTAGTTTATCCAGCCTTTCATTAAGACTAGTTGCATTCGCTCGCAGCTCTTTAGCTGCCGTGTGGCACACTTGTAACGCATCCCCTACGCTGTTACTGCTCGTTGACACTGTTAACAACATTTGTTCATTAATTTTCTGCGATCAACGATCATCAACATAATCGTTAAAGACAGCCGTTTGGCATAATTCTATACTTCCTATACAATGTTATGGAAATTTAAAGTCGTTATGTTAATTCTATTATTATATCCGGTATATCTTGCTTTGAACAGTACGTTAAAAGCGAAATTGCTAGAGCATAATAAAAGGGAGTTGACGAGATATGGAGAAAAGAAACCCACGTAATCGTTGTTGATGTTTTTGCATTCTATTAGGTTCAGTGTTTACGCCGTGACTAACAGCCGTGTAGGCGTCTACAGCCCATTGTTAACATAGAATGAATCTCGAATTATTCACGAGTACTTAGATAAGCCTTGCAAAAGGCGAAAGGAGATAAATCTCACCCACGCGGTGATAAACGAGTGTTTCAACCGGTATTATTTTGAAGGTTTATCAAGAGCATGTCCTCAGTACAGTTTTTTTGTAACAAGGTTAATGTATAAGATTGTAATCAATCGAACCTCTGTCCATTTCGATCCGTAAAGAGACAATCTGTCTTCGTACATCGACGAAGAGCCACAGCACGGTGGCGGCAGAGACGACGCAGACGCAGAGGGCTAGAGCTGCGGCAAGACGGACGAAAGGTCGGGAGCGACGACGGCGAGTGGTACGACGTCCCCATGGCTCGCCTTCGTCACTGGAGGCAGAAAGCAAGCGACCGCCGCGAGATCCAGGCCCGCTCACAAGCGCATCCAGCTCTCGACGCTTGCGCATCTTCTTCCCCACCCGCAGTGGGACCGCCGCGTGCACCGCGCTCTCCATTACTCAACACCACTACGGCGCACACATTCGCACTCGCTGTCCACTAATAACACTTTCACTTCGTTACACACGTGCGTGCCGCGCCGGAGCTCTGTGACGAATGAGCGCGCGAACAATATGATAATACGTTTATCCTAAAAGCTATTAAAACCAGGTTAAAGGTAGTATCGAGCGGTGTTGTCGCCGGCAGCGTCTGTTTGAACTCTATATCAGGACAACGAAAGCGAGTTGAACGAGAGGTGGGCGATATGTAGCTTATCTATGTCGCCTTATCGTTATCAGGTATTGAAATGGTATGTGAATCATTACACAAACAGTGGGGAAATCAGCATGGCTTTTACTTAACGTAAGATTAATGTGATTTCTATCTAAAACGTAGCAGCGTCCTAATATTTTTGCTTTTAAGCCGAAATTTATCTAACAAATCCCTTTGGAACAATACAATGCCTAAATTCAATTGTACGCCTCGGAAAATTGATGCTTCACCTCACAGCGTAATGTTCCGAGACTTCTCCAGGGACTATTATTTACGCTCCAATTCGAAACCTTGAAAAAATGTTTCCAAGCCTGTAGGACTTGCTAGTTCAATGTCAAAGCAATTTGGCCTTTATCCTCAAACAAATAAATACATTAATTACGCCTGTCATTAATAAGTGGAATGGAAACAGAGTAATGTTTTCACGGCCATCTGGCAATGTTTACAAGTATTGTACACGTGATTGGTCTGCTACTGGTCTAGAATATCTAGAAACAAAGTTAATGCAAGGTTGAAGTTGATCTAATGACCGCATGAAATGTGGAGGAAATAACCTTTGATTGTAATCATAGGCTAGATTTCTGCAGAGAAAAGGCTCTGCGAATATGAAGCTATTTAGTGGCATACCTCCTTTTAAACTACCATTGGTTTTTCAAGACACTGCACTGTGAGAATGATAACGCAATGATAAATAGGTAGGTAATATTGATAAACAAATTATACCTACAACAAATTCATAAATTTCTGATTTATTACTTAAGCAACCCCAGTGGGTCCTATTAACTTTTAATATCCGTCGAAATTTCCGAAATGCCGCAGACTGAAATAAAATTTAACCATGTATCGGAAATTTTCATCAAATGGGTGCAAATTTTCAAAATTGCATTCTCTATATTATGAAAAAAAAAAAACTTTAAATTTGGTACGCTGGTCAGGGGCCTAAATTCTGCACAAAAAAGAGACGGCGGCGCAGCAAAACGTAAGCAAAAAAAATAACCTATAAACACATTTTTATTTTCAAAAACGCCATTTTGAGTAGCCTAAAAGATGTTAAATTAAAAAAAATTTAAGTTGCATTTGAGTTTGTACTGGCATCGTAAGAATTTTCAAGATTTTATTCAAAATTTTGTTAAAATTTGACAGTGGGCGCCAGCAAAACGAGAAGCGATTTTTGACCGGCATAACCCCGCAGTTTATTTTGAGTTATTTTTTAAAAATATGAAAGGAAAGCATGTCTGCATCTATCAACGCACAGCTCAAACCCCTAAATGGTTTGAATCAAAATTTGGCATAGAGTTGACGTACAATCTAAAGACATTTTTGATGCAGGTGAAGCCGAGCCAGTTTATCCTAAACCAAAGTATTAAAAATAATATATTAAAAGTTGTTAATTATAAGTAATATTTGGTAAACTTGATCTTGCCGTTAATATTTATAAATTGTTTTCGGAAAAAGGGCAGGTTCTTTACGTCGTATCTGGGTCTATTTATTATCTCAATTGCATATAAAATTTGTCTTAATAACCTCATTATGCTAAAAGCAAAATAAAATTTTACTTACAAATTCAGATAAGTACACCTATATTTCCATTATTAGAATACCCTAAAAGCCCAATAGGATGTCTTATAACGCTTAATAATTATTTTCAATTAACATGTATTTTGACACTTAGGTCCATTCATACTTATCTATTCTAAATAGGCCGGATAAATTCCTTCTAGGTTTCCTGAATATCGTGCCAGAACATGACCATAATGACCTCTTAGCGACGCGGTTTTTTCAGTAGTTAGATGTGCCAAAGCGGAAGCCTTTTTACAAGCTTTTATTTACTTTCACCTGTCTGTTGTCTGTCTGTAATAAAATCTTGCAAGTTTAATTTGATCCACTTCCCAGTTTCCGATCGAGCTGAAATTTTGCAGGCATGTAAAAATCGGATGACAATGCAATATTATTATTGTGACATCGAGCCGATCTGATGACGGAGCTGTATGATGGCCATAGGAACTCTGTAATTTAACAACGCAACCCCATCGAGTTTGGGCTTATTTGGTTCGTCTTGGACGAGTACTTTGGTGCTAGATGGCAATAAAAGCTTGTTATTAAAAAAAAAATTTTTTTCATTTGTTTTATTTCAAAGAAGTACGAAGACGAGCAAGACTCCTGAACGTAAGAGATAACACTGCCCAGAATTTCAGGTATTTAATCAAAACTTTTCCTTCACAATGTAAATGAGCGTCGGAACGCAGAAACATTAAGGTAGGTACTTTGTCAAGGGACAAACAGGCTTTGTTTGTGAATTATAAATTCGTACCTGATGTTAAATTAAGCAGAGGGGGTTTAATGATAGACCCTTTCATCCCGTTTGTGAAATACGATCAAGCTTCAATTCGTCTGGAAGTATTAGAGTTGTCGAACGATTTACGATCGTGAAGGTAAAAAGCATCCCTATAATTTGGAGCCCTTGACTTTGACTTAACTTTTAATAATAAATTGCTGTTGTCATATGGGTACTGGCTGACTCGCGCAACTTTGCGTGTGACAGGAATCAGTACCTACATATTGTGAGCCTTTCCACATTCCAGAGCAGCGTTGCCAGTGCGTAACTTTTGTAACATTTTGCGTTACTTTTTGACCCTTTGCGTTACTTTTACGTTACTTGTCCTAAAATGTTACTTTTGCGTTACTTTTTGGGGTAATGATTTTTTTTTTAAATGAACTAACAATGGAAGAATATAAAATAATAACTAAGTGAAACGGAACGCAATCGAAACGGAAAACAAAAATTTTAAAAAAGTAAATAATATGTCAATGTCATGGCTCGTCCACATATGCCGGTCAATGACTCAGCGAGTCGTTGGCCTAAAGTTCGCCCGAGCGCACAGATTATATATATGCACTTGAGGCACTGATTATATAAATCAAAAAATAAAGAAAATTTAACTAGTTTAAAGTAATTATTCACACAAAATGGCTTCAAATGGTCCATGATTGATTAACATTCAAAATATAATTAAAGTCGTCAGTCGTCAGTTATGGAGCCCAAAATGTATACCAGAAATTTACCGGAAAAAAACGTAAATATCCGAAGACATTCGTCTATAGACAAAAACTGTTCATCCATAGACAAAACACACACTAAGCAAATCATTGGCCGGTATATGTGGACGAGCCATAGGACCAACGTCATCGATTCGAATGTAATGTGCCCAAACTCGACTGGTTTACTAATAGCCATTGAAGAGTTTCATTAGACACCTCCTGGCTCCATCATCAGATCAGCTCAATGGTACCAGATTATTTAACTGTCATCAGATTTCTAGACATTTGCAAAGTTTCATTATGATACGAATAAGTTGGTTTTTCTGCTTTCGACTTTTCGATCCACATACCCTTTTTGGGCACTCATTGACTGGACTAAGGGGCAAAAAGTATAAGTACCTATATTTAAATTTAGTAAGTAAATTACATTGTATTAAAAATCTTTTTTTTTTTTTTGTTAAATGCGTTACTTTTATTGTAAATGCGTTACTTTTCGAACCTACCTACGTTACTTTTGAAGTTAGGGCACTGGCAACACTGTTCCAGAGTTCCTGGGTCGTGAAAGTAACATGTTAAACATGACCTAACGATTGCCAATTATAACTTTTTGCATAGGGAAATGGATTTCGACCACTATTGAATTGCAGCTCATTCCCATAGACGTCTGAACATTGTGTTAGCTGTCAGATGCAATTTTAAATCGGTTTATCTGTGCGTCAATTCAATTACTTTGTATCAAATATGACACGTAGTTATTTGTTCACATTAATTCGATGGCATTGAAAGCACTATGAATTACTCGTATTTGATAGTAGAACTCGATAAACAGTATAGGATTGCCTTGATAGTTACTGTTTCTATATATTTATATCAGTTATACGACACAGTTGAATGATTTAGAAAAGCCATAGCGATTTCATACGTATTAGAGTACGTATATATATTATTACATCAGAATATGTGTTATAACATTATGTTTTGCGTTTCTCTTAACATATTCTTATAAATTATCTATATTCTTGATCGATTTTCATTCTTCTCCACTCTACATGATTTAAGTAAGATGCTTTTAGCTAGGTACTTTATTACGAAGTTTTAGAAATACTTAAATAGCTTTTATTTAAACTTAACGAGAAGTACGTCTTCCTAATACATAATATTAAAAACCTTAATTTTGTAATGATGCGCCTATGCTTAAATTGCCAGACCGAGTGAGCGTAGAAGCTTAAATAATAGAGATGGGGCGATTTCCTAAACCAATGGGTGCAGCTAGTTTGCAAGATAATGGCTATAATATTATAATCATCTGATCTGTTATACAATTATTGTTGTTAATTATTGTTAGACCTCTGTTGTAGTTCAAACTAACCTTTTATATTAATTTACTCGTTTTATATGTTTGAATATGGAATATGTTTTGTTTATGTCTTTTTGAGTAAATTACATTGAATTGGACCAACGTAATGTTCGTTTTTCTTCCACGGAATAATATAATAAACTAGTTATTTTCATCAGGTTATGGTCCTTTCACGAGAACATGGCTTCAACAGCAGGTAATCCTGCAGCAGCAGCTATACCAGTAATTGAAAAATTAAAAGGGTATGAAAATTATGTAAACTGGAAGTTTCAATTGAAAATGCTGCTCATACATGAAGACCTGTGGGATGTTATCTCCGAGGATGAGGCTGAAAGTGCTGAAAAAGACTCAAATTTTAAGAAAAGGTCGTTGAAAGCACTGGCAAAAATTTGTTTGTCAGTACAGCCAGCTGCATACATGCATGTCCGAAAGGCGGAGACAGCCCGTGAAGCCTGGTCCAATTTGAAAAAGGCTTATGAGGATAAAGGCCTTACGCGACGACTAAGTCTCCTCAGAATATTGTTTGCCACCAAATTGAGTGACTTCAAAGACATGGAGGCGTATATTGCAAAAATTTGTGATGTGAGTCAACAATTGAGCGACATTCAGTCACCTCTTGATGATGATTTTGTCGCGGTTATAATGTTGAGCGGTTTGCCTGCCGAATATGATCCCTTAATCATGGCACTAGAAAACTCAAACATTTCACTATCAAGTGAAATTGTAAAAGCAAAATTGATGCAGGAAGTACAGCGGCGCGGTGACAAAAATGAAGAAGGCTCAACAACAGCGCTTGTTTCACATAAGAAAATAAGATGTTTCAAGTGTAAGAAGTTAGGACACACATCAAAACAATGCAAGGGGGGAGCAAGTAACAAGAAAGAGAATAGTAACGGAGAGGCGATGTTAACTGCATTATCGACGTGCGTGCGTAAGGATGTGTGGATTGTCGACTCCGGTGCCAGCAACCACATGTGTAACGACAGGGACATGATCACTGATTTTGTGCCTGGTTTCATAACTGAAGTGAAAGTGGCGAATGGTGAAAAACTCTTTACTCGCGGTCGCGGCAATGTGATAGTAACCTTAAAGCATAGTGTAAAGACAATAAGTAATGTCTATTACGTGCCAAATTTGGCAACCAATTTGTTATCTGTCAGTGCTTTGACAAGAAAAGGATTCAGAGTTATTTTTATAGATGAAAATTGTAAAATATATAAAAATGATACCTTGATAGCGTCAGCTAAACGCGAATGTGGTGTGTATAGGCTTGAAACTGTAGAGTCTGAGCGGAGTGATACATCAGTTGTAGGGCATAATAATTGTTCAGCTTTTACAGAATGCAACGAGGCTGTGTCGATGGAGAGTCAAACAGGCTCAAAAGCTTCGCCAGCGGTGCAAGAGGATGTATCACAAACCCAAAAGGCGTCACAAGTAGAGTGGCACAAACGACTCGGTCACCTTAACGTGCGTAGTATGCAAGTCCTAAAAGGTATGAACTCTGGAATAGATTACGATACTTCTACGTTCGAGTCTTGTATTTCTTGCATTCAGGGTAAACAAATTAGATTACCGTTCCCGAAAAAGTCTTTCAGTCGTGCGACTGAGATATTAGGGCTAGTGCACATGGATTTATGCGGGCCCATGCCGGAAAAATCGATTGGTGGTTCAAGATATTTCTTTTCACTTATAGATGATTTTTCGAGAAAGACTTTTGTTTATTTTCTGAAAACTAAAGATGAAGCTTTTACTAAATTCATGGAGTTTAAGGCTTTAGTTGAAAATCAGACCGGGAAAACACTGAAAAGCATTCGTAGCGATAACGGCACTGAATTTATTAATACTCGTTTTCAGAATTTCTTAAAGAAACACGGTATTCGCCATGAGACGACTGTTCCTCACTCGCCAGAACAGAATGGTGTGGCAGAGAGAGCCAACCGCACCATCGTGGAGAAAGCCAGGTGCATGCTTCTTGGTGCCGGGCTGGATCAAAGCTTCTGGGCGGAAGCTGTAAACACCGCCGTATATTTGAAAAATAGGTCCCCCACGAAAGCTGTTAGAGGAACTACGCCCGAAGAAAAATGGTCCAAACAAAAGGTACATCTAACTCACCTTAAAGTATTTGGATGTATGGCTCATATACGGATAGAAAACAGAAAGAAGTTTGATGCAAAAACTAAACCGTGCATTTTTGTAGGATATTGTCAAGACACCAAGGGCTATAGATTCATTGACCCTACGAGCATGAAATGCATAACGAAGGCCAGAAATGTAACATTTCTGGAAAATGTTTTCTATCGTCCTGAGAAGGATAACGGTTCTTTAAAAGAACGTGATGTACTTGTCCACATCTCTCCATCTAAATGTAACTGTCAGCCTGTTAGTGTAGTAGACCCTGCACATTTAGATTCAAATGATGATTCTATAACTCCAAGTAATGCTGGAGCTGATGAATCAGTTGGGCAGGCAGATGGAAGTAGAGATATGTCTCTAGATGTTACTGACAGTAGTGAAACAGATGATTTTCGCGATGAAAATTATATTCCAGATGAATCGTCGTCGTACGAGTCGTTGGAATACAACGAGAACGCTCAGCTGGCATCACAATGCATCTTCGTGGCTGAAGTAGATCGTGCTGACGACGAGCCACTCACTGTGAAGGAGGCGCTGGAAGGCGAGGAATCTGCGAAATGGAGAGAGGCGATGGACGATGAGTACAAGTCATTTATTGTCAACAAATGTTGGACACTGACTGATTTACCGGCAGGACAAAAGACTGTGAAGAGTAAATGGGTGTTTAAGAAGAAAAGAGGACTTAATGGTGAAGTTTTGAGATTTAAAGCTCGTTTGGTAGCCAAGGGCTATACACAAAGGTATGGAGAAAATTATTTTGAGACGTACTCACCTGTAGTCAGATACTCAACTGTAAGGACAATACTTGCTCTAGCCGCTGAACATAACATGGAGGCGGATCATCTTGATGTTAAGACAGCGTTTTTAAATGGTGATCTGTCTGAAACCATTTATATGGAGCAACCAGAAGGCTTTCGTGACAAGAGGAATCCTACAAAAGTATATCGCCTAAATAAGGCAATTTATGGTCTTAAACAAGCGTCCAAAAGTTGGTATGACAAAATAAATGACGTATTAGTAAGAAAACTGAAATTTAAGAAGTTTTCGTCGGAACCTTGTGTGTTCATGAGAAATACTGCTCGAGGTTTGAGTTTTATTTGTCTGTATGTTGACGATATCATCTTATTTTCAAATAATGAGATTGATAAGTCTACAATCAAGAAACAGCTGATGTCTCAATTCGATATGAGAGATTTAGGGCCAGCGCATCACTTTCTCGGCATGAGACTTTGTAGAAAGGAAGAAGGTGGTTTCACCTTGGATCAGTCAAGTTACATTAAAAATGTTTTACAACGGTTTAATATGGCCGAGTGTAAACCGGCTGTTACCCCAATGGAGTGTGGTTTGAAACTGTTGAAAAATGACTCCAAATGTGAAAACTTGCAGTATCGAAAGTTGGTGGGTTGTCTGATGTTCATAGCTGTTTGTACAAGACCGGACATTTCGCACGCAGTGAGTGTCCTCAGCCAGTTTAACGAAAGCTACGGAGAGGATCACTGGAAGGCTGCGAAGCGAGTATTACGTTACCTGAAAGGTACACTGAACCATTGTTTAACTTATGAAAAGAGTGGTTTGTCTGTCAGTGGATATGTAGATGCAGACTGGGGCTCTGATGAGCTGGACCGGAAGTCATTTACTGGTTACATCTTCAAGATTGGTAACTGTGCTATCAGCTGGCAAAGCAGGAAACAGAAAACAGTAGCACTTTCAAGCATGGAAGCGGAATACTTAGGTCTATCAGATGCTTGTAAGGAAGCTTTGTTTATAAGGAGTTTTATGCATGAATGTCTTGGCGTTAACGTTACTGTACGTATCTATAATGATAATCAATCTGCGTTGGCCAGGGCAACAAACTCGATGTATCACTCCCGAACGAAACATATTGACATTCGTCATCATTTCGTACAAGACATTGTTAAGCAAGGGTTTGTTGATCTGCAATATATGTGTACGAATGATATGATGGCGGACGTATTAACTAAACCCCTTAGCGGGGATAAAACGCGTAAATGTGTTAACCAACTTGGGTTAAATAGTAATGTAGTTGGTTAATGTTTCATATATAGTAAGTTTAGTTTGAGGGCCAGTGTTAGACCTCTGTTGTAGTTCAAACTAACCTTTTATATTAATTTACTCGTTTTATATGTTTGAATATGGAATATGTTTTGTTTATGTCTTTTTGAGTAAATTACATTGAATTGGACCAACGTAATGTTCGTTTTTCTTCCACGGAATAATATAATAAACTAGTTATTTTCATATATAATTGCTATCATTCTTCTTCTTTTCGAGTCGAAATGGCTTTATATATTTTTCTTCTATAGCTGCTTGGACCAGTAGGTGGACAGAATAGCTCTGTCCACCGCTCTGCTAATTGCTATCATGACATGTTATGTAATTTTAGATTCATGCTGTGTGTTTTACTATTATAAACTTGTACAATATTATAATTTACCTAAATGACTAGATTAAAATAATAACTATAATATTGTATAACTACAAAGCATGCTCGCACAAGCGACATGTGCCCTGTCAGGGTGTGTAGTGAAACTTCTTTTTACACAATATAAGATCTGTGCAATGTAACCTACATGTGTTCGAAATGAAATAAAATAAAATATAAAATTTTCCTAACGTAATCAGATCTTATACATAACGACCAAGGTCTAAAACAGTTTTACGTGGAGATCTAAATCTTTGATTGATAAGATTACGAACAGGTTTGATACATAGATAAGGTAACTAAAGTGGAACCATAACAGAGAGATAACAAGACAAGTGACACCTATTCTGAAGCAACTACAAGAAGACAAGATGAGAGATAAGGATAAATATGTATTTTATGATAACATGACATTATGTAGCATCCGGAGCCAAATGGTCGTACGTCTGACTTCTAATCCAGAGTGTTCAACCGAGGGTACACTTCCTTTACAGGAGGTCGACTAGGTGGGTGTCGCAACAGTTGCAGTTATACAACCACTTGAGCAGTGATGTGCATAGTGCAAATATTACTGTGCTTCGGTAGGAGGGCAGTGTAGTGAAATGACATTATTTCCCGACATCAGGAGAGAGTCTTGCTCGTCTTCTTACTTTTTGTATAAAAAATAAAAATTTTAGGGCTCAAATTTAAATGTATGCCACAATTTTTCCTTGAACGCGAAAATGTGAACGGTGTTTCAGAAGGCACGTAAAAATTGGGGTTTACAAGACATGAAGCAGGCTGTGCGTTAGGTTATGTTGCAGACCTCGTAGTAATACATAATTCATTTTGACCACAATCGTCCCAGATGTAAAGCGCTCTATGGTTCTCTATGATCGTTAGATAGAACCGAAACATAGAATAGATGCGGACTAATGCCCATACTGGCAACAATAAAACTTTTCTTAATCATGAGACAATAGATATAGGTTAGCCTTTATATCGCATTCTCTCCTGATTTTAATGGATTGTGTAGCCGAAAGATAGAAACTGACTAAACCTAGAAGCAGACTACCCACCCTGGGTAGGTACTATATCAAATTTAATGATAATAAAGCGATCAGTTCCGAGAAATATGAATTATGTAGTGTGTTACTCTCATGTTTGTACCTTTATCGACCTCGTGGGCCCGAGTAAGGGTGAATGAATACCACGCATGCGCTCTGAAAGATGCGACAATACTCTTACATTGATGATATAGTTTTTCAATTGTTATCTAAAATCTTTGTACTAAATTTTAGAATACGAAAGATAAAGCCAATGAAAAATCATTTGTATATTTTAGAACAAATTCTTGGAATCGACAAAAAAAATACGGAATCCTAAAAACAATAGAAAACAGACGCTGCCGTAACCACACATCGATGTTTCCTTCACATTGTAATTACCACCTTTGTATGAAACTCTTCAAAAACAAATACTTAACACTGAGAGTTAATACACTAACATTGTAATGTTATTGTGGCACAAGGGTCCCGGAGGATGTTGGGCCAAGAACTGGGTGTGACGTCACCGCAGGCGCGGCGAAACGCATGCGCGTTCCTATCTAGAAGATCTACAACCACTGGAAAAGCTATCAAGAGAGTAGAGAATAGACTAAAGGACATCACCCCTGAGAAATGAGGGCGAACTAATACAATATAAATGGAAAATAGTCGATGAAAGTGCTTCGGAATGAAAGAGAATAAATAAATTATTTATTGGCTAGTTTTATTTTCTTGACTGGATCCACTTTGAAGATGGAAACATAATTTAAGAACTTTTTTTTTTACTAGGCCATTAAGGCAGTTTCATGAGTCAAATAAATTTAGTTTGTTTTTGCATGTGGCCTTTCACCGGAGAGAAAATTTTACCGTTTTCAGTAGGTAGTTAATTCATTGTTCTTGGAAGTATGGCGATGGACAGAATAATCGGTGTCCTAATTTGTTCCGCCTTAATTACAAAGCTCGATGCTGCTACACTTTGAAAATTATTTAATTTTGCCGCGCTCTAAATGTTTTAGAAGGAAATTGGGCAAAATTAGGTAATAAAATACGTGCAAACTGGGAAGGTAATTTATTACGGTCCGCTGGGTGTTTTTTACCTTTATTCGTTTATGTCACGGATAAATAAGAAAGTGAAATGGCCATTAGTTTAAAAATGCGGACGAAGTTGTAGAAATGGACTTATACTTCGCAGCGTTACTTCGCAAGCGCCGTCTCAGCTCGCTCGTAGTTTTATCCAGTTATTAAGGAGTCGGTTCTAAATTCTCTGTAGTCCAATCTAATCATATTAACCGATATCTGTTGTCTATGCCGATCCACGATAGGGTTTTACGCAAACTTGTTCTAGGAATCAAATTAAACCTTATCAAAATATCACGGCTTACGTATAGGTGTGATAAAATCGATTTTTAGCTATTTTTGTCTTCCTTAATCAGTAAACGATTTTCGTGTGTTAATTTTGTTATCAGATTGTTTTTGTTTAATTAGATGGACATTGTGGCTATAGGAATCTGTTCATAGTTCATATTTAAATTTTATAGTTTTAATATTTAATGATTTTTTCTGTCCTTCGTAGATGTCTAACACAAATCTATGACTTTATGTTTCTAACTGTATGCCAAACTTCAGTTCATTTCGTTCAATTGTATGAGCTGTGCATCAATCATAGGCGTACCCAGGGGGGGGCAGGGGGGGGCAGCTGCCCCCCCCTGGAAATCGAATGTCTTATATTATATCTGTAGAATAAGAAATAAAATTTTCTTGGCGCGCAATTTATAAGGCGATCACACACGTTTCGTAATCAGAATGATATATTTTTTAGCTTTTTAGTAACAATGTTTCATTTTTTCACCACTTCACACTCGGAGCGTACCAAATTCTGACTTTTTGTCATCATATTTATAAAATTTCTTGGCACTTGCACCAAGTTGTAGGTAGCTAAAGAGGCAGTAGTAGTACCTATATATCTCTTATATGTAACTTTCTTTTTGTGGGCAGAAATAGGATATTTTCTTGGGGCTCGAAATAAGCAGTTCGCACATTCTTCATAATCAAGATTTAAAAATTTCTCGGCTCGCAGTAAACTGCTTGCGCTTTATTAGTTAGAACATTCAAGTTTCTTGCAGCTCGGAACGACCTAAGCTCACCTTTCGTAGTCAGAAATATAAAAAATACTCAGATTTCTAACCGCTGAGAAAAAGACTGCACACGTTTTTCGTTGTCAAATATATACAATATTCTTGGCAATAGCAGCAAGCTGCTTGGCCTATTTTACAGAAGAATATTTTAATTTTCCTACTGCTCGAAGCAAATTAACTGCTTTTTTCGTTGTCCAAAATATAAAATTTTCTCGCCGCTCGGCCCGCAGCAAGCTGTATGCGCTCCTATATGTCAGAATATTTAAATTTCTAACCCCTCAGCAAAAGATTACATCACTCTTTTCGTAGTCTAAAATATAAAATTTTCTCGGCGCCCGCAGTAAACTACTCGCGCTGTTTTAAATAAGATTAATTTAATTTTCCAACCACTCGAAGCAAGTTAACCGCACTCTTTTCGTTGCTAAAAATATAAAATTTTCTCGGCGCTCGCAGCAAGCTGCTCGCGCTATTTTAAGGATGAATATTATAAATTTTCTACCGCTCGGAGCAAGTTAACCGCACTTTTTTCCTAGACAAAAATAAAAAAATTTCTTAGCGCTCGCAGCAAGTTGCTCGCGCTTTTTTTATGGAAGTAAATTTTAATTTTTTCTACCGCTCGCATCAAATTAACTGCAGTATTTTTGCTACCAAAAATATAAAATTTTCTCGGGGCTCGCAGCAAGCTTTCTTACCGCTCTAGCGGCGAAATCAAAGTGTGGTGTACTTTTAAATAGGTCCTACCTGCTCAACGTTAAAACATATATAGGTACAAAACATAGACATAAAGTTCAAGTTCAGTAAAAAAATCTGAATCCGCCCTTGCCTGCCCCCCCCTAGGCCAGAAGCTGGGTACGCCTATGGCATCAATAGATTCCTTTTTAAACAGAAGATTAAAACTGAAAAAAAAATGCCTCATGGCAACCCTATCGTAGCTAGCTAAGCAATAAAGTGAATTATTTATGAGTATTCCCTGGACATGTTTGTCAGACTACGCGGCGTGCCGATGCGAGCGAGGTCAACGGGTAAACATTTAAACGCAGCTACCGCTGTTTAGTAAGCTTTTATGTGACAGGGATACTTTATGGAGGTGAACCATTGAAAGGGACGTTTAGGGACGTCGCGTCGGGTGCAAATGCGAAATTTCCCTCGCGTTTAATTAAGCGTGAATTAGTAATTGAGCAACCCTACGGCTGAACGTATTTTGTAATTTCGAGTGAATTCGTAGGACGGCTCGCTTTCGTCACCGAGTAAAGCATGTGGCGTTTTAATAATTTCGTAATCCTGTGTCAATCTTCACTTAACAAATTTTCGACAAGAATACAAAACCAGGTTTACGCCTGGTTTTGTACATGCAGCCCCGATTTTGTTAAGGCTTTTGACACAGTTTTCTCTCTTACTCTAATTAAAAACTAAGTACATATTACAGATAGGTCTAAGTGCTTGCTAGACTGGAACAAGAATTTATTTTCATGCATGGCAAGGGTCATTAAATTCATTTATATTGTACCTACATAACAATTTACAGTTTTACTTACCTTCTTAATTATGGTGTTTTCCAAGGAAGCCATTTGGGGCCTGATATTTATGTACCAAGACCATTTCTATATAATATTATGATCAGATTTCATAATAAAAATGCAGAATTTCATAATTAAGTAAAAATTTGTACAAACCTAGTAGGTAAACAAGCAACTGAGGGCACGGCAGTGCCCCCACCAAGTGAAGAATAACTTAATTGACATGCTACAACATCAGATTAACGCGACTGCTATACTTTGTACTTCTTGTTTAATTGGGGTTGCGTTATTATAGCAGTATGATTTAATATTGGAAGAATAATATATTATGTTTCTGATTTTATCTTGCTTTGTTGCTTGTGCGGTGAATAATATGTTATGTTAATGATTAATTAAAATTATTTTATTGTATAATTATTAAGTTAGCTTTTTACTAATGATTGTTAGTATACAAAGTTGGCTAGGCTTATTTTTCTCTGATTTGTAATTTGCTAAATTTTATATACCTATTTGATGTAAAAGTATATAAAACAATTAGTGCTATTTAATAATAGAGCTTAGTAGTGCGAAAAAAAAACCAATATAAATGAAAAAAAAAAAAAAAAAAAAAATAATTATATATATATATATATATATATATATATATATATATATATATATATATATATATATATATATATATATATATAATATAATATAATAATAAATAGGTAGCAATAATTAGTTATTAGTAATATTAGGATATTGTTGTGTATAATTATTAAGTGACTTTGTTATAAGGGTGCTGCAGCAACGATAGCAGCAGGATTTATAATTGTATATAAATTAAAAAAAAAAAAAAAAAAAAAAAAAAAACCCATCAGATTAATATAATAATGCTTTATGCTTTTTGCTAATATGCTTTGTGCAAAGAAAGTCTAAATACTGATAGCCTAATAAGTAAATACTCTCAAGTAGAGCTTACATATTGTTAGAACTGGACATAAGGCTCTACTTGATAACTGCGGACTTTTATCCAGCAGTCGTTTTTTACTGATAAAGGCATTATAACATTGTTTTTAATTTAATTTCCTTAAATTCTACTTTTTGTCATTAATATTTATTGTGCACCTGAACTCTGGTAAGTATTTGATACTTCTTATATTTTATTTTCCAACTTATGTATATGTATAATATTCTGACAAATAAATACTTTGATTTGATTTGAAATTTGGTCTGCAAGGGTAGTCAAAATATAAAATGAATTGCCCAGTAATGTTTAGTTAATCAGCTTGTATCTACAAATCAACCTACTGCTGTAGGTATAGGTTTTCACACATCACAATTCTGTGAGTCCCATCCAGGTTTTGCCCAATTCTTACCTTTATTCATTTCCAGCTTCATAGATGACACCTGGTCGTACAATGCAGCACAGATCCATGTGAGCATGATCAACCACAACAGGAGTGTTCCACGGACTGCCCAGCTTATTGCACATTTTACTTCTTTCCCTATATTTGGCTCGGAATGTGTTGATATGGGTCCTTTACTCCTTTCTCTCCTAATAACATAGAATACATTTTTAAGTAATATGGAACAATTGAATATAGGTAAAGAGGTAGACTACTAGATAATGTAGAGCTAATGTAATGTGTGTGTAGAGATAATGTTTTTTTTATTACAATCAGAGTCAAAGCTTTCACAGTGGATAAAATGAAGGTGTTTGAGTTGTACATTTTTTTATCGGTACATGGGTATAAAAATTTAATTGATACTTAATGGTCTAAAATCTTGCTTTCATGGTTAATAAAGTAAAAGATCACCTGGTTATTTTCTTTTTACGACTGGGTATTATTTCCAACTGTAAATCCTCTGATTCCTCGTCACTGGACAAATCCAATAAGCGAAAGTTTTCTTTGTTGACTCTCGAAGGTGCAGACATTTTGATATTTTTCTCATAATATTATTACACTTTCTCGTAAACCTCGTCACTTGTCTATGTTTTATTCACAGTTCAGTCGGTTTTCATGAGCGTAGTCCACATTTGAAGGTTATAAAAGTTTTCAGACCAGACACAACGCAGCAGTTCCAGTGAGTTATAATATATTTATTATTGTCTAAATTGGACGATACTATGGGCTTAGTAACACCCAGCACTATATCACATTCAAAGGAAATTAATTAAATCTGATAAAATTGAAAAGACAGGATCAAAGATACAAAAACAAAGCGCTAAGCACAGTGCTGTCGCTGTCAGTTGTGATTAACTGTCATTCTGTCATGCGTTATCGTAGCTGTTTGTGAGTTTTGTTAATTTATGTATCATTAACACTTTTTCTGTCCGTATTTATTTTTTCTCCTTATTTACATAATAATATTTATTTTCTTTATGTTGTTCATTTGATACAAATTTACTAAATTTCGTTTTTGTAGGCATTTTTCGCGTAATCTGTTGTCTCCTTTTTACTCGACACTGGCAAAGTGCATAAGCCGTTGCTATATTAATTTAAAAAAAAAAAATATCGTAGCTGTCAATTCATTTTGCCGCGCTTTTGAAAAGCGGATGAAATTTTTTGTGTTCTTGGATAATAATTTTGCAATAAGTGCTAAACGCGTATTAATAGTGGGTTTAATAAACGTTGAGTGTTTGTGAATGTGATTTACTGTCGAAGAATGGAAAAAAGTTCAACATACTGCTATTTTCAAGAATCGTCACAAAATGAATCGATGTGATTCGATAAACGCCCACTCTTTATCGAATATTGGAGGGAATATCCTCTCCAAACAATGAACTTAAAATTATAATAAAGTTTTCGACTGAAGGACTTGTATCCATGGTCAGAATAAATTATAACAATTTTACTCGACACTGGCAAAATGAACACTGTTGCCGAAATTTAAAAAAAAAAATCGTAGCTGTCACTTTTTTTTATTCATTTATTTTATCTTTGTTTCACACTTTGCCAAAATAAAAATATTGTATTATAATTTTATTGAAAGTTGTCCCGCGACGTTAACGGATAATATAATAAATAAATATTATCATTTTATCACGTAGAACGTTATCAACAAGGCATGGATGAATTATTATCACAGATAAATTAGAAGTTGTTAAATTTTTGACAGTAACATAACATTTATTGTTAAGCCGCGTCTCCAGTTCCTGTTTTGGTTCAAACATTCAACATGAGCATGACAACATCCAAAAAATATCTCGGGGAATTAAGCCGCATCTCCAGCTCCTTTCTTGGTCTACACTCTCAACAAAAACACGTCAACACACAGCAAAATTCCCCTACACAAAAAAAAAATGTCTAGCTTCAACAAATGATTTTGCTTTGTTTATTCATTTATTTATTTACTAGCTGAGCCCGGCGGTAATCTTCAACAAATGTTTTTGCTTTCCATACCCGATGGAAAGCAACAACATTTGTTGACGCTTGAAGCATAGACATCATTTTTTTGTGTAGGGGAATTTTGCTTTGTGTTGACGTGTATTTGTTGAGAGTGTAGACCAAAAAAGTAGCTGGAGACGCGGCTTAATTCCCCGAGATATTTTTTGGATGTTGTCATGCTCATGTTGAATGTTTGAACCAAAACAGGAACTGGAGACGCGGCTTAACAATAAATGTTATGTTACTGTCAAAAATTTACAGTCGATATTGTCAATGTCAAAATCTGTGACACTTGTCAAATTATTCAGCCCGGCCAGGGACAATTTCAATTTTAAAATTAAAATTTACTCATTATTTCGCTATTCATGTATAAAAATATATTAAAACGTTAAACATGAAAGAAAAATGGAATTTCGTGTTGTACCTCCTTTGGTTTTCTTACTTAATTTTATCTGCAGTGTTGATGTTTGGTCATGGGTTTCTGCTATCGCGTAAAACCCTGAGCGATTTAACAGAATGTCTTCCTTTGGATAGTTTTGATTGCGATGGGTATGAGAGAGGGAACTCTACGGTGAAGGAATACTGCAACGAGAATGAGAAGATCAAGCGTATTCTGTCTGTGCCTGGTGCTCCGTTAGCGTGTGTGCCTGAAGCTCACCGCGTGATGTTTGTGCTAGTGGATGCGCTACGATACGACTTTACAGAGTATGACGAGCGTATAGAGCATCCATTGCCTTACCAGAACCGCTTGCCTGTTATGAAGAAGATGTTGGATAAGTGGCCTGATCGTGCGCGGCTTTTCCGCTTCATGGCTGATCCGCCGACGACTACGTTACAGCGGATCAAAGCACTAGTGACTGGATCTCTACCTACTTTCATAGACGTCAGCTCAAATTTCGCTGCCATGGAGCTGCAGGAAGATAATGTAATTGATCAGGTAAGCATAATAATGGAAAACATAGTGTTCTTGACTGTAATGTTACCTACTTGTGTAAATTTAGCTTAAAGGATGGATCTATTCTTGGTGATGGATTATCTGAATGTAAAAATATTCTAAGTCTCACTTCATTCTTCTACTGGTACTTGGATTTTCCTACCATTTTATATACTTTGCTGGACCTTTTTCCGTGCAGCAAAGTATATAGGTACCTAAAATGGTACTTTATATACTATGTAGTGATGTGGCCTGTCTTTTTATAAAAGCTCCAAATTTTTGTTTAGTTGGTGAATAATGGTGGTCGAGCAATCCTCCTGGGTGATGACACATGGGGTAGACTGATACCGGGGAAGTGGTTGAGGTCTCATGCCCTATACTCTTTCCATACTTGGGACTTGGACACTGTTGATAAAGGTATATCTACTGTTTTGATCTTTCTTTCTCCTCACCTCTTTCTTCTTAACTCTCTTTTGAAGTTGTTGATCTGTTCGTGAATTATACTTCTTTAATCTATTAATTTAAATTGTAATCAGCTAAATTTATAAACAAATAAAATATTATTTGCTTGAGATACTGTTCTTTTCCTACTCTTCTATAGATACTTTTTGTAATAATTCTGGGTAGATTTGACAGAGTATTACTTCTACCTGTGCTTTTGTGCATTGCTGCTATAAAAATAGTAGTGTATAAATAATTAAAAAGTAAAAATTATTTTTATATTTCTGGTGGAAACACTCACACTGTTTTATAAGCTCCCTTTGACACTCTGGCACCATCCAGCTTCCTACATATTTGGTGTCATCATTTTACAATATATTGCTAATACATAGAAGACAAAGATGCCTGGAAACCTCTGCAACCACCTGTAAATAAATTATGTAACCAAGATAAAAATTGTAAACACATATTTAAAAAAAACAATCCCTATGAGTTTCTTGCTCATTCTTCTCATAGAGGTGCCTTGCGGACAAGCGGTAGAATATTAAAATAAAATGTAAAATTGACTTGCAAAAGTGTTTCATTGTAGTCTATTTGAATAAATGAATTTTGAGTTGAGTTGAATTGTATAATCTCTTATTTGCAGAAGTTGACTCAAAAATATATGACGAGATACTGAAAGATGATTGGAACATACTCGTAGCTCATTATTTGGGTGTAGACCATGCCGGCCACAGGTATGGCCCAAATCATCCTGAGATGACAAGGAAACTGAATGAAACTAACACTCGATTGGAGAAAATCATTGATATATTACCACAAGATGTGGTACTTTACGTTGTGGGTGACCATGGCATGACTGAAACAGGTAAAATAGATCTTATTATTTATTGAATCATGATAAATTATTTACCTATATGCAGGTATTTGTACCAATGTGACTAACACTATTGAATAGAATTAAATATTTCACTGTGGGTCTTATAGTTGGACTTAAATTAACCCATATTTTGCTTAGGTAAAAAAGATTTAAAAGTTCTAAGAGAGCAGAGAAATTTTATGTGATTAATTTATTAAATAAATATTTGAAACTCAGTTTTTACTTTTGTTGTGTTGTTACCTAAGCAATAATATGAGCCACAATATAAGAGAATGTTTTCATCAAAATTATAGAATAAATATTAAACTTATTTACTTACATAGAAAAAAGTTACAAAAAAATTATAATACTAACAGCAATAATAAAACAATATAAGTGGTTGGCAAAGTGTTGATATTATTCCATACAATTTGAATATGTTTTATGGGTAAAGATATTTTTATTTTGATGTATGAATTTATTATTAATTGCCATATTTTTGGGTATATTGGGATTTGGGATCATTCTCTAAGGGCTTGTTCACGTGAACGCGCGGGCGCGGGCGCGACAGACTTGGCTTACACTGCACGTGCGTTTGTACGTGAACACCTTTATAGCACGTCATATGTTTGATATTTCGCGCCCGCGCCCGCGCGTCAACGTGGGCCAACGCTTATTCGTAAACTAAATAAAATAACAATGCACATTCACATGACCAAGAATGACATAATACATATGTTTTTCACATTGTTTTAGACTCACAAGGGAGCAAAGCCGGTAGGTATACTATCACTATCACTAGAAATGTTTAGAAAATTGTCTTTGATTTTTTATTCGATTTGGTTTTTCTATGTTCTGTGTGATTCTAAAGCATTAGTTCCTAGAATGGAGTGCTTGTGCTATTAAACAATGCATGCATGTAATATGGGAATGCCAATTGGTGAACTCCTCATAATTACTGATACCCTGGTACTTCCAACACCAAGTATTCCTTCCCAAAAATGTCAGTAACATTTTGTTTTGCTGTCATGTGCATTTTAAAAATGGTTGTTGTATCTTTAAATACTTACAAAACTGTATCGGCAAGCAGTTATTTGAGCTGTTCCAGTATGATTTTCAGTAATACCAGGTAACGAAGAACTTACTCTGTCCGCTTGACCAACAATACAAAACGGTGAACATTAAAGCGACGCGACGATAACTGCTCAACATCAAGCGGGCTGTCTGTGTGCCGTATTAAAAAACCTCATATCTTTTATTTTTTCTCTCCTGAAATGTGAATTTATTATATTTTTTTAATATGAGCATGTCAAAGAATTTCGAGGGTTTTTGTCCATAATATTGCGTGGAATTCGTCCCACACATACAAGTACAAATCTTAATAAATTCGTCCTTTACCAGGAGATCATGGCGGTGAGAGTAAAGCAGAGCGTACAGCTGCATTATTTGCATACAGAAGGGCGGGCTTTGGAGGAGGTTTACTCGATGTTTCAATAGGCAAAGAGGTTCAACAGACTGACTTAGCGCCTACAATGAGCGCAGCTTTAGGCAGGCCCGCTCCAGCGCCGTCTCTAGGCAGTTTACTGCCTCAAGTGCTTCCTAAAATGTCTGTACCTAGGACACTATTGCATATTAGCAATAATTTAAAACAGGTATGGGACTTTGATTGCTATGTTTTTAGGTCCTAATTATACCTTTGTGTTTTAGTCGCGGTCATTTCCGTATTCTGGGATGATGTTAAGAGAAGCGGGGATTTATCCCGCCTTCTATGTTTAGTCTGCTATCTACAGCCGCATTGTTGTTTAACATCACCCAAGATCTTGGTCAAAGGTTAATTTATAATGAATTTTAATAAAATTTTATTGCATTATCAAAAATAAAAATTTCTGTACATTTTTTTAGGGCAGATAATTTGGAAGATTTTTTTGTCAAAAAAGGATTTCATGACACGTGCGAAGCAGCAAGCATAAGCTAGTATATCATGTTCTGTCCATTTTAATATAACTTTAAAGTTGATAAAAAAGTGCTATATTTTTATTTACAGTGGCATTTTGTGCAGCATTATCTCATGTAGGTCACCAGTTTTAAAGAGTTATGAAATGTCATTAGAACATACCTATCATGAATGAATTTACTCTTATCGTCAAACCCTTATCTAAATACCCAAAAAATCAAAGTTAAGAACATTAGACTAAAAAATCAAAGTTAAACCATATAAACCTAATTTATCATAATGATATTTATCTTTTCAGATAACAAATTATCTAGTGAGATACGGCGAGGAGTCTCAGCAGGTGTCCCTAGATAGGCTGGCTAATTTAATTAACGCCACTCGAGAACAAATAGACAAAGCTGCGGCTGTCGACACTGAGGCTGATTTAACTAATTACGTCAACGATGTCAAGTAAATACATTTTACTACTATTTAAACCGTATGAGAGATCATTATATCGCACTCCTAGATATCTTACTGGATGTCAGGATGTTTGTTACTCTTTCCGCCTAAACGGGTGGACCGATTGTTACTATGTTACAGTTACTATGTTACATAATTGTAACATGCTGATATGTATTTGTTTCAGAATTCTCGTGGATAACATCCGAGCAACGTTCAGAGAAGTGTGGGTGGAATTCGACTCGCTCTCAATGCTCAGAGCTCTCCTACTCCTATTGCTAGCAATTTTCTTCAACTGGTTGATCATAGAAGGCATTCCTTTAGAACGTCTTCCCAACATTTTCGCCAGTTCCTTCGTTCCCACTGGCCTAACTTCCATGGCCGTTTGTGTAGCGTTTTGCTACACCGCATTCTATTTTAAAATACTAGAAGATTTAGAGCATGCTATTTATTTGAGTACTGGGTTAGTTTCCGGCGGGATGACCTGCGTTCTAGTCATAATGCATTGGGATGGGATTAGTCAGAGATGGTACGATGGGAGATCTCAGTTTTACGAGCGATTCGCTCGAGCGGCCTTAGTAGCATCAGCTGCTATATTAGTCTCTAACAGTTTTATCATTGAAGAAGGAGCTACACTTTGCTTCCTAGCCCTGTCTGTTTTAGGACTGATGGCTTATAATATTGGGACGATAATGGCTCTAGCGTTGTGGGCTGGTTGTGGGGTAGCGTTAGCTTTGAGTAGGAATTACAGAGGTTGTAGGGAAGAGCAAGGCGATTGCTGGGTGTCTGGGGAAGGTACACCGACTGGGCAGGCGTCGCGGGCAGCTTTGGTTATCGCTTTAGGGTCCGTAGCGTCCGCCGTTTCGATATCGAGGCAGTATGTGGGTTGGAGAGGTCACGGTTTAGTGGTAGCGGGGTTGTTAGCTTGTGCCCATTGGGCTGTAGGGTGGGGGTCGTTAGGCTCCGTACCACGAGCTCGTTTGATCGCTCGATTAGCTTGGCTAGTCATAGGCACCATGGTCGCGTCGCTAGTCAGACGTGACACGGGAAGTCCAACCGTGCCTTTGATGGTGTTGTCTATGTTGCTATTTGTGGCCAATACGTTAGTGTTGGGAGCGTCGTATGCTCCGTCTGCTGTTTTAGCTGTCGCTGCTGGATTCTTGGCTTTGAATGTGGTCGCCCTGCTGAAGAATGAAGGATCTAAATTAAGTAAGTTGAGCTATTTTCTTCTTATGTGTCCAGAACTTTCGGATGACAATGCAATATTATTATGACATGGAGCTAATCTGATGATGGCGCGGGAAGGTGGCTTTAGGAACTTCGTAATTAAACGACGTAACCCCATCGAGTTTGGGCTCATTTGATTCGTCTTGACGAATACTTTATGGTGCTAAATGGTAATAATTATAAAAGCATGTTTTTAAAAAGTTTTTTTTTAATTTCACTTGTTTTAATTAATGCCTGTGACCATTGGAAGGCGTGATGATTTTGGCCTGAGGGCCTTTTGCTAACGCGCACTGACCTATCATTATTAACCGATAAGGCAAGTGAATAGAGTCTTGAAAGGTAGGCAACGTACCAGCGGTACCCCCGGTATTGCAGGTATCCATAGGCGACGGTGCCACTTACCATCAGGTGGGCCGTCTGCTTGTTTGTCACCTATTACATAAAAAAAAAGTGCTCAAAGTCATAGAACAGTACACAACCATGACAACAAGAAATTTATTAACTTTGCCGTGATATATAAGTACATTTTTATGTATTTATTTCGAAAGTAGCATTAGTTTGTGAAGCATTTTCTGTGATAGCTTAAATATTACCTTCGAAACTTCGAACGCGTTAATCACGGAAAGGCCTTATCTATAATTTGGTTTCTTTTCCAGCGTTATCAAGTAGATGCAACTCAAGCGTGGCTTGTTTATGGGCATTACTGGCCTCCTACCAGTTCTATGGAACTGGTCACCACGCGACCATAGGCCACGTCAGATGGGGGCCCGCCTTCCACGCCGGAGACCCTCATTATTCTCCACTTGGACACCCCATTATTGGCGCACTGATGGCTTTGGAACTCTTCGGTAAGACTATTATAAGTCACTATAAATATAACACGGTCGGATAGACTCCACGATTAAAAAAGAAAGAACGAAAATGAAAGAACATGTCGTAATTCGAACAAGCCGCGTGATGATCAAAAAGAAAAACCGCGTATCTCCGAATTCGCGTTATGAGGGTATATATCGAGTGACGACTCTCTCGCTCGCACAATCGAAAGTTTTTTTTTTCGACATCGCTCCTCATCCCATTTTTTTATATATCTCACTGAAAACACTTTTAAAATGTGTGCAATAATATTATGCAGGACTTGTATAGAGGAATTTTCAATAAATTAATTCCTTGAATTTATATTTCAAAATTTGTCAAATTGTGCGAGCGAGAGAGTCGTCACTCGATATATACGCTCTTAAACGAGGTAGCATAAGTCGGTCATATTACTGTATTTGCAGAACATTTTACCTTTGCTTATTGTTCCAGGAATGCCCCTCCTATTCGGCGCAGCAGTCCCCCTCCTAATATTATGGCCGGGCGCTGGCACACAGTCCGTAGGGCCGAGGTCTCAACTCGCTGCTGTGTTCTCGCTGTCTCTCAAGTTTGCTATGTGCTTCGCTGTTAGGGTACGTATTTAAATTATCTTTGCCTTTTTGTGGATCCGCTAAGTGTTTTAAGGACTGTTCAAATCTGAGCGATATTTACAAAAGTGTATAGAAATTTCTTTATTTTGTGCGAATATCGCTCAGGTTTTATCTGTCAGGCAGAGTATAGACTGGCGGGTTCGGTGCTTGCACGATGTGATGAATTTTGAAATTGTAAAAAATTCAAATCTAAAGTAATACCAAGAAACATTGCAATAAGTAAAGTATACGAATTTATATTTTTAAATTCGTCATAACGTTCGAAAGGATCTGCTGCCAGGCTGCTTAATCGGTTATCTTAACTAAATAAGATAATTTAATATTTTTTTATTATTAACTTTTTTATTTATTTACTATATTTCAGATATTCGCCTCCGCATTATCAGCTACAATCCACTGCCGTCACCTAATGATATGGGGCGTGTTTACACCGAAGCTGATGTTCGAGGCGGGCGCGTGCGCAGCTGCGTTGCTCGGCGTCGCGCTCGGAAAC
This sequence comes from Hemithea aestivaria, assembly GCA_947507615.1. Classification (NCBI taxonomy): domain Eukaryota; kingdom Metazoa; phylum Arthropoda; class Insecta; order Lepidoptera; family Geometridae; genus Hemithea; species Hemithea aestivaria. The sequence goes on along the minus strand of OX382339.1, from coordinate 9,000,051 downwards.
ATCGTAGCGAACATTCATACTGTACACAAACGTGACAGTTGACCGCGTCGGTGTAACGGACGGACTTTTTAGATGAGTTTGACGAGTGTTTTTTGTGAATTTTTTAAAGTTGATTGTTGAGTCCCTTATTATGTTTCGGAAATATATAAATATACTTAGTCCTTCTCATCGATTTCGATGACGGCGACCCTAGATATAAAATATTAATCGATTTGTGTCGCCTGCGCCATCGACCCTAAACGTTGGGAGGAGCTCGCTACTCGAAGGTCATCATGGCGATCTACCATCTATAAAAAGATTAAGACGTTTGAGACAAATCGCCTCCAAACGCTAGACGAATAACGGCAGCTACGCAAAGAAAGACCAAAGCCCTTCTACATATACACATTCGGAAATATATAAATAACATGAATACATGAATTATATATGCCATAACAAATATTTAAGGGTGGTGCATACCGTTCCGTTGCTCGTTTCTATAGTATTTAATAGTGGATATTCATAATGTGCAAACACGATAGTCGGTGTAACTGGCGGACTTGTTACGAGTACACTCGCACTCTACTTCGTGCAAACTGAGCATTGTCAAATTCCCATTCAAGTACAAATACAAATATAAATCATAATTTGACTTTTTGTAGGTATTGTCTGAGAATGTGATAGACGCGTACATGGGCACGAAGTGAAGCTGCCCCATTGAGATGAAAGGAATGTGTTTTTTGTGAATTTTTAAGAGTTCATTGTTGAGTCCTATTTTAAGGATGTTGGTTGATAAAAAGACAGATGGTCTGTCAAGCAGATTATTAAAATACTTGATTGCCTGTATGGTTTTAGAATATTCTTAAATCACTGCCAGATATTTGTGTATTTGTTAATTGATTATGAATAATGTACAAAATGTTTGTTGTGAATGCCGAGCAGCTTAGGCTAACCCCACATGGGCGTGACGTCTCTACCGAGCAGAAGTTGTAATGATTTCGTCGGTCATACGCTTGAGAATCACGCACGCAGCACGCACACTGTGGTCAGCCTTATAGTGAGACGTACATGCGATTTTACACACTTTTGAAGTCGCGACATAGAATTGCGACAATAAATAATATTATCGCATGTGCATTTACGCTTATACTATGTAAATACTAGAAAAAAAACATTGTCGTTCTCTGTTATAATATTGCCTTGGCTAAAAGTATGGAGCATTTACTATTTTACTTGTGATTTGAATCTAGCTGTGTAATTAGGATGACGGGGTCTAGACTCCTTCGGTAGACATGTGCTACCGATTGGCGACGCAAAAAATGTTCAGCAGGGTTATTCACTTATCCGTGAAAGAACCGAACCGAATACCGATTTGTCAAATATGTATGAAATGACGTATTATGTAGATACAACTTGACATGTCACGTCATTTCATACATTTTTGACAATTCGGTATTCGGTTCGGTTTCCTAACCGATAAGTGAATAGCCCTGCAGAGCTAAGGTAATTCTGAGATGACAGTTGACAGTCGTTATCGTTCCTTTTTCCATAACTTCTGTTATCCCATGTCATACTGGTGGTCGGCTTCGGCCGTGGTTAGTTACCACCATACCACCCATTGGATAAAACCGTGTCGCCAAGCGATCTATGACCGTGTTCCGGCATGATGTTCAGTGAAGTCAGGGAGGGATTAATCCCGCCTTCTAGGTTTAGTCTGCTACCATCTAAGACCACATCGCAGCTTAAGATCAGGCGTGATCGCGGTCAAAGAATAACCTGTAATTAATAAAAAATCGAAGTATTATACATTTTTAAGGTCTAAGCCTGGTGACTGGTGGGACGTCTTGGTTTTAATTACGAAATATATATTATAAATAGAACATTAATTTAAAAAATAATTAAATTTAAAATTAACATTTTTTAAGGAAATGTTATATTATTTTAATTTAAAAATCATTAACTTTAGTTACTCAATACTTTTAGTCATGTTTGGGTTGTCAATACTTTATTGTAAGTACTTATGATTTGACTCATAATGTAAATTAAATATTAGATTGTCGACAGTATTAATTGAGCTAGTTCACAATAATATATTTTAACTTAAATTTTATAATGTAATAGCCACATCTACGACATGCATTGAATATTGCAATAACATATAATATTGCGTTAAGAAAAATATAGTTTATTGCAATATTCAAAGCACTATCTAATAATGTACATGGGTCATTTTCAAAAAAAATGTACATTCATTTTTGTGGTTGTCCCATTACTTGAGCTGTAATTATAATTAATATTTGTAAAGTCTAAGTAGAATTAGTACAAAAAATATAATTATCGGTATTTTTTAAAGTATTTTATGTATTATTTTCATAAAAAACACAGGTACCAAAAAAGATATTAAAATATTTTAGTAGCAAAGCATTAAAAATTACAATGTCACACCCTACAAGTTACGCAATAAAACTTTAAAATCTCAGATTTTATCAAATATATGTTTATTATGTTTATTTTTTCGGAAAATACAGATATTATTGCTTTAGTTTAAAATAACGCTATATTTTTAAGTTCATTATTATTATATTTAATAAATACATTTAATCGAGGACGTAATTCATGAAATGTGGAAAATTCCATTCCGAAACCACCTTTTTAGATATATATATTTATAAGTTTACCAAATTTAATGCTTATATATCAAGAACAACATTAAGTCTATCACTCAAACAGCGGCAATATTCGATTAGTTCATTTGGATGGCGATTGCAACAGCAAAACAGTGAAAGTGACCAATGGTCCATTTTTGATTTTCCGAGACCGAAACCAAAAAGAAAGCTAAGGAAAATAGTAAATTTTCTACAAAATGTATTGATGAATTCTATAAATATCATGGAATCGTGTATAATATTCAATTTTTAATATATACTACATTAATATATTTTTAACGAATTAATGTTGTTGAGATCTCGGTATCCGTTACTTCTTTTCCGAAACCAAAACACAGGTAACGTAGAAGTGGAAGTAAAAAAATTCGGAATGGAATCATAAAGCTTAATGCATACTGTACATTTTGGCAAAAGTGAGTGACATAAAGATGGCACCACTCGAATGTTCAACAAATCATAACAAATGAGTTTTTTGACAAAATTACATTTTGATAATTTTATACTTACTTTCAGTTTCCCCATGAACGCGTAGAGGTATTAAATTGAAATTCATATCAATAACTCGAGTCTATAATATCCTTAAACTGGAATAAAATCAAATTTCTATGTCCACAAAATAAATTTTTAGCCACACATTTTCATACTCGCAACTACTTGCAAGGGAATTAAAACCTACAGGGTACACTCCGTTGAGCTTAGAATTTTGAAATTTGGTAATTTGGTACCGACTCGTACTTGAATGGTTTTTATTATTTAATTCGAGACTGCCATTCCGAATTCCGACCAACTGAACCAATCAACTAGTTGGTCAGAATGGACTCGATTAATCAATTTGTTCCAATCGGACCAACCAGTTGATCGGATATTTTATTTATAACAAAAAAATTCCGTTCGGACCAACTAAAATTGTTAATCAAAACGGATCAACTGTATTCTTTCTCAACTAAACAACTATTTAGTTGGTCCATAAGATATATTTTTAAACACATAATATATCAAACTTGAAATACCAATATCGCGGAAAGTACTCGTCCTAGGCTAAGCATTTCAGATGACAGCTGTCGAACTTGATATGTAAATATCTCGGAAATTACTCGTCCTAGAGTGACACTGTCATGGAAGAAATTAAAGATCTTGAGGAAATCTACATTTCAGATGACAGCTGTCAAACTTAAAATGTCAATATCTCGGAATGTACTCGTCCTAGAGTGACACTGTCATGGAAGAAATTAAAGATCTTGAGGAAATCTACATTTCAGATGACAGCTGTTAAACTTAAAATGTCAATAACTCGAAAAGTAATCGTCCTGGATAACGCTGTCGTGGAAGAAATGAAAGGTCTTAAGGAAATCTTCAAATCAGATGACAGGTGTCAAACTTAAAATGTCAATATCTCGGAATGTACTCGTCCTAGAGTGACACTGTCATGGAAGAAATTAAAGATCTTGAGGAAATCTTCAAATCAGATGACAGCTGTCAAACTTAAAATGTCAATATCTCGGAATGTACTCGTCCTAGAGTGACGCTGTCGTGGAAGAAATAAAAGGTCTTGAGGAGATCTTCTTTTCAGATGACAGCTGTCAGACTTAAAATGTCAATATCTCGGAATGTACTCGTCCTAGAGTGACACTGTCATGGAAGAAATAAAATATCATGTAAAGATCTTCTTTTCAGATGACAGCTGTCAAACTTAAAATGTCAATAACTCGAAAAGTAATCGTCCTGGAGTGACGCTGTCGTGGAAGAAATGAAAGGTCTTAAGGAAATCTTCAAATCAGAAGACAGCTGTCAAACTTAAAATGTCAATATCTCGGAATGTTCTCGTCCTAGAGTGACGCTGTCATGGAAGAAATGAAAGGTCTTGAGGAGATCTTCATTTCAAATGACAGCTGTCATCGGGACCGAGATCAGCCTAAGACCAGCGCTTTCCGAAATTGACAGCTGTCATCTGAAAAGAAGATCTCCTCAAGACCTTTCATTTCTTCCATGACAGCGTCACTCTAGGACGAGTACATTCCGAGATATTGACATTTTAAGTTTGACAGCTGTCATCTGATTTGAAGATTTCCTCAAGATCTTTAATTTCTTCCATGACAGTGTCACTCTAGGACGAGTACATTCCGAGATATTGACATTTTAAGTTTGACACCTGTCATCTGATTTGAAGATTTCCTTAAGACCTTTCATTTCTTCCACGACAGCGTCACTCCAGGACAATTACTTTTCGAGATATTGACATTTTAAGTCTGACAGCTGTCATCTGAAAAAAAGATCTCCTCAAGACCTTTCATTTCTTCCATGACAGCGTCACTCTAGGATGATAACTTTTCGAGATATTGACATTTTAAAGTTGACAGCTGTCTTCTGTCATGTATGTACGCTTTGGTTTTATTTAGTCATTTTAAATGGTTTTTAACACCGTTGCCTACAAAAAATCCAATTGAAGTTAAGCATAGTTTTAAAATGTTGTATTACCGACATAAACCGAAACAGCCATCAAAATAAAAACCCTTCTATTAGGTCGGCAATATATCAAAATATTCTATGTTTTGCATGTAAGAAAAATATAGCTTTCAGATCTGTTTATTTAGCAAAATGGTTTTTGTTACATTAAATTGGTTTTTGTTACATACGTGCAATGAAGGCAATAATAATTATGATTTGATTTTTTTTTTTATTTTGAAAATGTTTTGGTGAAGATATTATTGATTGTAATAATTAAATTCATTGCTTGATGATTTTTACTATCAGTATGTCTTAGGCTTAAGAAATCTTTTCCATTACCAATGCACTCCGTTCCGTAACTGTCCCATTTATAATTTTGTCTAAGTTTTAATAATTAACGAAGTGCTATGTGATTTTTATGGTGCGTTTATTTTTATGGTTTAATATTTTTGGTCTCTCAATAATAATTGAGTTATATAGCTCTTAAGTGCTGCAATAATAAAAAAAAAGTAAATTTATTCCTCATTTTTATCCAAAGAGTAACGTAATGGAAACTTAATATACGATTCCTTGAGTTTGTTAAGTTGATTTTATTTTCCTATTTATTATTTATGAACTTTAAGGTACATTACACCGATTGAACAACTTTTTATTGCAAAACTTGCTTTATTTATATTATTTATCAACATTAGTAAAAAGTTTCGGAGTGGAATATATTGTGATACCTGAGTGTAGTAAAATCTTAATATTTCAGTAAATGAATTAAATTTATTCATTTTAATACCAATTTCTAATAATTAAATGACTAATTAATATATATTGGCCACAATAAAAGCTTTGCCACGATCTTACATATTTTCATCAATTTTTCCGCAGTGTACAGTTTTTTTGAAAATGACCCACATAGATGTAACTCCATATTATTATGACTTGAAAAATGACGATAGCACAATATTTATTATTTGAGGGTAAAGTTTGTTTTTAAAATTTTATTAAAGATTTTATATAGACACTTTGTTTTATTAAATAGCTGGTATCTGCAGTTTTACCCGCTTAATCGTAGACTTTGTTATTTCAGCCCAGCAACGGTCACAGGTGGTGATGGGAATAAACCGTAAACAATGTATACTTTTAAGTTTCTAAAGTTAGGAAATAGGTACTATAAAGGCGCCCGCCCGGTGCAGTCTTTGGATGTGACAGGACTTTTGTAACGGCCAAGTCTCAGTTTGGATCGCTGTGCCTTTAATTTAGTAAAAAAACAAAAATGAATTTCAATAACATTTACTTTGGAATAATATACTGATCACCATTATTGTGAATATAACATTTGATAAGTATCTCGCTAAGAGAACACATTATTAGACATTTATTATCATCTAGGACTCGTAATAGAATTACGAAAAATAAAGTCATAATACAGTCTAAGTTATTTTTCACCCACCATTCACAAGTAAAATTTTTAGGTATCTTTATAAATAAAAATGAATTGCAATTCTGTTAGTCTCGCTAAAACTCGAGAACGGCTGACCCGATTTGGCTAATTTTAGTATTGAAATCTTCGTGGAAGTTCAGAGAAGGTTTAAACGGTGAAAACATTTGGAAATATTGCGAAAAGGATAGGCGGTACGAAATTCGCCGGGTCAACTAGTATTATATAAATACTATAGTGAAATTACTGGGCTGAAGAGTCTTAACATCTTGACTCTCAAGTAAGAAGCGTTGGCGCAGTACATCCAGGACTTTACCTTTGTAAAATCATGGGTAGCACTGTGCTAATTATGGGCAGCGTTATCTCTAACTATCAGGAGAGCGTCTTGCTCATCTTCTTACTTCGTTGTATAAAAAAAAAACAAATTTTTATTACAATGCCTGTAAAAAAGGGAGAAAATCTCTGTTTTTTGCAGACAATAAAGTTTTGTAGGTGTTACCATAAATAGCACTTCTTGTAAGGAATGGGTACATTATTGACCCATCCTTCTTCACAGTTATTTATTTTGTTAGGTCATGAGGGATTTTTGGACTCTCCTTGGAGGTTCTCTTGTCATGCCGAAAGTACTGGCTTTTATAAATGTTTTAATATATAATTTGGATCAAATTCTTTAGCGCAGACTATATAAGAATACAAGAAAGGTTTGGAAATATGTAGACTAACAGCATAATAATTATATTATCTCTTCTCTATAATATTCTTTTTAGCCCCTCTACTCCTCCATATCTTAAGGAACGCTTTAAGTTTGTATCAAATACCCATTCGCTATATCTTCGATCTACAAATAATTTTCTTCTTATGACTACGACCCCCACTATTTCTTCGAAATTCACTCAAATGGCATTTACTGATTATGCTGTTCATCTGTGGAACGCCCTCCCAGTCCCCATTAGATGCTCAAAAACTCTTCAAAGTTTTAAAACGCAACTTAATAATTACTATCTCTCACAAAGTTAGATATTCCTTGTCTGTTTAGTATAATATGTATTATATTATGTATTTTATTTATTTATGTATATTTTAAAAATCATATTATGTATTTAATATAATGTATGTATTTATGTATAATATATTAATTTATTTATGTATATGTATGTTTATAAATTCAACTTATCCTATACTATATATCACCCTACTCTTTCAATCAACCTCTCCATGCAAAGTCGGTTGCCTGGAAGAGATCGCTTAAAGCGATAAGGCCGCCCATTGTGGACCAGTGTTCTAAATTTTAGTTTTAATTAGTTTTAAACGCTGTATACATAATATTATTTTTAAGCAAATTCTTTGTAAAATGTTTTTAATTTGGTCACAATAAAGAGTATTTGTATTGTATTGTATTGTATTGTATTATCATAATTACCCCTATCTCCGTAAGTATACCTATAGACATTTATTATTCTAAAAATATATTATATGTTTTATTTAAAATGTTGTCTTGAATGTGTGCATTGCAGACTGTATTTTTATGTGCAATGTTTACCTCTAATGATTAACTGTAATACTAAATTTGCTAATTTTATATTGTGATTGAAAATTTTGAAATACTTTGACTCTGAATACAGAATGAAACAGTATACCTATTATGAGTACATTGACTACTATTAATATCTACACAATAACATTAAATGCTGTATCGACACATTGACAGGTTATTTGCTGGGACTTTAAAGAAACTATTTAAGACTATTAGGTACGAAGAGGCGGCGGTGACTTTGACAATTTCTAGACAAGTGCTACTGAATATTTTATTGAATCGAATTTGTGATATGTAATTTTTTTACCAATAAATTGAGTATAGATATACAATAGAGTATGAATTACTGGGGCATTTTGTACAAAATCGATGCTAAAAAGTTTGATATTAGCCGTCCAAAATTAATGTCACCACCACTGTCTGGTAAGAGCCTCAAATGTAGTAGGTAAATGCTTTATGTAAAGTGAAATAAACTCTCAGGAAAGGTATCGCCACTTTCCTGTTTTCCAGGGGCCGGACTTTAATAATTTAAGTTGTGCTTGAAGTTGTCCCAGGAACATAGGGGTTCAACAGGTGTTCCGAGAAAGCGTTAACGGCTGGACCACCGCGCACTTCTTTGTCAAGGAGAGGCAGTTTTGTCACGTGGAAGTCTTCGTATAAATCCGCTATCTGTTCTAGATATTTCTCTTGGACTTTGTGTCTCGCTGCGCAGAGCTCGCAAGGAGCAGAAGCGCCGAGCAACAGCTGATTAACAATTATATTGTGTGTGTCAATTTCACATCTTGTTAGCTCCTGAACGAGTCGCTCAGTTTCATACAGTGAGAGGAACTCTGCGATGCAAACACAGACGAATGTGGTTTGGTTCGGATCTTTGAATTGAGTATTCACTTGTCTGATAATAGTGAGCATTTCATCCATTTTGGTGCTGAATATGTCCGAGTTGAACTCTGCCAGGCCGAATAGTGAGGCGACTTGGTTAATGAAGGGCGCCACCTGAAAATATTTAATATACGATTTTGAATACTAACACGAATACTGACTTAACTCAGGGACCAGCTCAGGACAGGCGCGAGCTCCTGATGAAGAGCATAGTAATTAAGTATTGTCCGAAACCCAGTGTCGAGCCTAACTTCGACTTTTATGTGTACCAGCAATGGTTTTAGTAGGCATCTCTAGACATACGTAATAAAGAAGTTATCCATACATACTCGTATAATAAGAATGGAAATTTCTCCCCATTCATTGTGATCCTTCACTAAGATGAATTGTGAAAATACGCATATAAACAAAACGACGCGAAAAAGTCGCTTGCGCGATCTAATTCTTAAAACATTTTGTCAATTTTTCCAAGGGAAACGTAAAATAAAATGATAAAATAAATAATAATCATTTATATCGGACACATTGCCCCTAATTTACATCAAAAATTCTAAATAAAAGTAATAGAATATAAAGTAAACTCAATTCAAAAAAATATGGTGCGACAAACTGCGACAAACTAAAAATACGCCATCTATCGATGTAGCTGTAAACGAAACCTTTAATTTGGGCTAAATTTGTAAATAGTTTGTGTCACTGGTGTGGTTAAACAACACCACCGATTTGAATAAAATTTTCACTAATACGTTGCAGTTTTCTCTACTTGAAACTTAGTGTTGGTTTTAGTCAAATCGGTTCATAAATAAAAGAGTTATATCAATCTAAAGATTCGCATATAAAATGCTAATAAACAAGAAAGGTAGTCATAGGAACCGCGTAATCAAAAGACAAAACCTCATCGAGTTTGGGCTCATTTGATTCGTCTTGACGAGTACTTTGATACTATGTAGTAACCAGGGTCCGATGACGGAGCTGGAAGGTGGCCATAGGAACTCCGTGATTAAAAGAAAAAACCCCATCGAGTTTGGGCTCATTTGATTCGTCTTGACGAGTACTTTGATGCTATATAGTAGCCAGGGTCTGTACATAGGTAGGTATCATTTTGCACCTTATTTTTAATTTCTAAACCATGTAAAATCATCAGGAAACAAATTAGAATTCATTTAAATTAGTAAATGTAACTTATTTCTCATATGAATCAGCGCCAGCGGAAAATAATGGAACTAATCTAATGTGCTCATGATGCGTGTAAATATCAGTAATAAATATCTTTATGCTGCTTATTTTTAATTTCTAAAACATGTAAAATCATCTAAAGATAAATAGAAAAATTCATTTAAAGTTCATTGTAAAAGTAAATTATTTTTCATACAAGCTAGCGCCACGGAAAATAATGGAACTAATGTCCTAAGAAAAAGAAATATCGTTTATTCTGCAAACAGTTTTAGAAAAGAAGTCCCGCGTAACCTAGCGGAACTAAATAATAGATTTATAATTACTGTGAATACTTCATTTATTATATATTTTTTATTTGTTAGATTAATTAAATATTATGTACCTATTTAATTGAGAAATTAAATATGAGAAATTATGAATTGTTAAAAATCTGTAGATATTTTAACTTAAAATCACGCGATTGTGGCGCTCCATCTAGGGGGATCTTTTGTAAAAATCACTGGTTATCCGGAGACACACAGACATAAAATCTGTTCACACCCATTTAGGCATACATCCAGACACAAACTTTCACGTTTATAATGTTAGTAAAATTTTGCAATGATTATTATAGAACCTTTTATCTGTGTTATAGATAATCATAGGCGGATTTAGGGAGGGGGGGCAAGGGGCCAAGCCGCCCCCCCCCCCCCCCCGAGTCATTAAGCAAGCTGCTCGCGCATATTATAAAGGATGTTTAAGCTTTCTTACTGCTCAGAGCGAGTAGGCGGATGCCAAGGCACCCCCAGAAGCATTGTAGAGTTACGAATTTCGCACATATTTCATGGTAAAGTAATTTGTACTGTGGTATAGGTATAACGATAGTTCTGGGACTTATCCCAGGACGTCTCTGAAATCTAAGTATTATTCACAAAAAATGTTTCATAATATTATTTACTAGCTTATGCTCGCGGCTTTGCCCGCACGGCAAAATCCTTTCTTAGCAGTGGTCTACGTCATGAAACCTTTCTATGTTCCAAATTTCAACCCAATCCATCTAGCGGTTGAGGCTGTACGTTATACAGATACATCAGTCACTAGCTTATTCTCATGGCTTTGCCCGCATGGACGGGTTACGTTTCATAATACCTACGGTCGTTTCAACTACGGTCGATATAACTACGGTCGATTCGCATAAGTTCATTTCACATATTGGACGACTCGCTTACAGTGCAACTCGCCTGCGGTTGATTAAACTATGGGCATGTGAACTAATGGGCGATTCGGCCAATGTTCATTTGATATATTGGTTAATTCAACTATGGACGACTCACCTACGGTTTATAAATTCTTTGCTACGCGTGTTTTTAGTACAGTATTCAGGGCAAACCGAAATCTGTTGGTTAGGTTAGGTTTGAACAGTGACCACAATGCGCGAGCAGAGCGAGCGAAGCGAGCGTGCCGCGGCAGCGGCCGGCGAAGCGCCAGATATTTTTCTTATTACTGAATTATTTATCCTGTGTCATGGCATCTTCAGGCATTTTGGCATCTTCTTTCATCTACCTCATCATGGCAAAGTGGCATAATAAGCTGTCTGCGCACCTACAGATAGAAATCATTCAGGTATCAAAAACAACACGTTTCTGAATTCTGTACTATAAACAAGTATTTTTTAGCTGTCATACCTGACTAGCAGCCGGAAACATGGTCTAAAAATACGTGAAACGTCCGTTAGTTCGGTCAAAAATAGGCAAATCGTCCAATAGTTTAATCAACCATAGCTCAATCGACCGTAGCTGAGTTAACCGTAGGCGAATCGTCCAATATTGATTTCAACCAATAGTTATTATGAACGTAGGCGAAACGTCCAATAGACATTTTGAATAGTAGGTGATTCGATCGTAGTTACATATTGGCAAGGTTTGCCAGCCTTTACTAATTCTACGCCCATTAAGTCGCAGAAAACCCGTGAATTGAATCCCTCTTTTCCGTGGAATTGGAAATCGAATTAAATGGTCTGCATTCTGCATCAAATTCATTAATATATGAATAATTTACTGTCACGCGCCACGAAGTGCGCGCGGGTCAGCTAGTCTCTAATACGAGTATCTTTTGTGCCACAGTATTTTTTAACCGACGAAAAAAAGAGGAGGTTTACAATTCTACACATTTTTTTTTTATTTATCGAACTATTCTGAAATGCCATGACTGATTTTTATGATATACTTTTATGTATTAGGTAGGTCTAAAAAGGGCGTAAAGAATTTTAGAACACACAATATTAACAATTGAAATTTAAAAAAACTTTTTAAAAACAAGCTTTTATTATTATTACCATAAAGTACTGGTCAAAACGAATCAAATGAGCCCAAACTCGATGGGGTTACATCGTTAAACTACGGAGTTCCTATAACCACCTTCCCGCTCCATCATCAGATCAGCTCCATGTCATAATAATATTGCATTGTCATCCGATTTATGCATGCATGCAAAATTTCAGCTCAATCGGACACCAGGAAGTGGGTCAAATTTAACTTGCAAGATTTGATTACAGACAGACAGACAGACAACAGACAAGTGAAAGTAAATAAAAGCTTGTGAAAAGGCGAAAGTTTGGGAGTGTGTGAGTGTGTGAGTTTGTTACTTCTTCACACCTAAATGGGTGGATCAATTGAGCTGAAATTTGGCACGGAGATAGCTTAGACTCTGGAATAACATGTAGGCAACAGTACAGCGGGTGAAACCGTAGCTAGTATAAAAAAAAAACTTGAGAGGTGTCAAGGGACACCTGGATGGAACGAAGTTCGATTAATGAAAATATCTGGCTTGCTTTCTATAAAAGAGAGAGAGACAGACAGACAGAGAAACATGTGCACGCCGCACAGCTTACAATAGCTTACTATAGCAAAAAGTGTCATGACAACTTTTCGTAAGAATTTTTTCCGTCTAGCCCCCTTTCACAATGCGCGATAAGGAACTTCGTTCCAATAATTTAATAAACTCTAGGAACTTACCTTGGACTTCAAGCGCATTAGTTTCCCCAGCCCCCTCTCAACAACTTGTGGGAATGAGAGCAGTCTGAGTGTGTGCCCCGTTGGAGCCGTGTCAAACACAACTACACTGAAGTTCATGCCTTTCACCAGTTTCATCACCTGAAAATGTCTCTTGTTATTAGGGTTTATTCCCTCTACGTCGAGTCCCGTTACGTCGAGTTTTCGAGCCTATTGTTCTCCGAAGATATCGCTTTTTACGCTTTCTATTCCCTCTACGTCGAATTTCGCAAAGTACAGTCAGAAACAAAAAAATCTTTATATCGTTTTTGCCGTTGAGGTACTAGGCGCCCAGTAACATTAAGAGATATTTTTAAGGAAAAATAGATAGTACTCTTCTAATAAGTATTATAATAATATGCTACTATCTCTTACTTCATTATATGATTTTAGTGTAGTAAGAAATAGTAGATTGACAGTATATTTGGCTTATTTTGCTAAAATTTCAGATTTAGCTTATATGGTACTAGGCGCCCAGGAACGTCAAGAGATGTTTTTTTAATATAGAAGAGAGGTACTTATTATATTATATCGCTATCTCTTTGTTCATTCATGTTTAGGTACTTTATATGTATTAGTGGTTGGTATCTCGTATCTTTATTATTTAACCTAATAATTACTAATTTAAGCTTTTGTGGTACTAGGCGCCCAGGAACGTCAAAAGATGTTATTTTTAATATAGAAGAGAGTTAAGTTCTTATTATACTATATTATTGCTATCTCTTACTTCGTTTATTCATGTTTATTTTTATATTAGTGGTTAGTAGCTGGTACCTATCTTGATTATTTAACCTAATAATTACTAATTTTAGCTTATGTGGTACTAGGCGCCCAGGAACGTCTAGAGATGTTATTTAATAAAGAAGGGAGGTACTTATTATTATATTATCTTTTATCTTATACATAGAATCGTACTAGTAGTAGGCTTGTAGTGGACTACTTTGTCTTGGTCCGACATAATAATATAATTTATTTTATTATAATAAAATTTGGTATTTCAGTTTTCTTGCTAACTGTACTTTTACAAATTTTTAGCACTCGACGTAAAGGGAATAGAAGCGGGGCAAAAACAGTAGGCTCGACGTAGAGGGAATTAAAGCGAGACTCGGTTTGTCGCTCGACGTAACGGGACTCGACGTAGAGGGAATAAACCGTTATTAGATTGTTGTCATTGTAAAATTTATTAGAAGCTGTACCTACTGATTTGTTTCAATTACAACATTCAAACTCAAACTCAAAATTCATATATTCAAATAGGCTACAATGGAGCACTTTTGCAAGTCAATTTTACATTTTATTTTAATATTCTACTGCTCATTCGCAAGGCACCTCTATGAGAAGAACGAGCAAGAAACTCATAGGGATAATTTTTTTTAAATATTTGTTTACAATTTTTATCTTGGTTACATTATGTTATTACGTAAAATGTTATTGTACTAAATGGAACAAATAGACAATACAGATTTGAAAGTACAGATTCAGTGTGGAGTGTGCATTAGATGACACCATCACTTGCCTCATTATATCAACTACAATTAAAATAAGTTTTACTATAGCCTGCAAGTCACAACAGGTCACTAATAAGTAATGATTGAATTAAGAAATGTTTCTCACCTCTGCATAGCTCATAGCCTCGTCAATGCCAGGAAAGGCGCCAACAATCTCCTGCATAACACCTTTGCCGAGGCGCATGGCTTCTGTTTCCCCCTCAAAGTACTCTTCCGGAAGCTCTGTGAGGCCCACATTGGGGTCTATTTCCATAGCAAAAAGGTTTTCAAAACCTGTCACTTTCGTTGGCACCTGAGGAAAAGAAAAAAAATAGAGCATTGTGTTTCAGAAGGCACATTTTTTTTTTATGTAATAGATGACAAACAAGCAGACCTGATGGTGAGTGGCTACCGTCGCCTATGGATACCTGCAATACCAGGGGTACCGCTGGTACGTTGCCTACCTTTCAAGACTCTATTCACTTGCCTTTTGAAGAGTCCCATGTTATAGCTCATCGGAAATACCGCGGGCAGAAGCTCATTCCACAATTTGCAGGTGTACAGCAAGAAGGAGCGAGACAAAACAGACATAAAACTAAGGGTTTTGGCTGTTCTATAAGATATGGAGTAGGATAGATCATGTTGCAATTTTGTTGTCTTACTGACTAAAAACAGCAGCATAAAGATTAGACAATGAATTACATTGTAATTTCTTTTTGTAATTATTGTCCAAAACTATGATTGTGACAATCTCAACAAAATCAATATGTGAGTGTTATATGTCATATTTTAATGCTTATGTTTTTAATATTACCTTGGAGAACTTCTGATCGAAAGCATCAGAAATGTTATGTGCAGGATCTGTAGATATTATTAACACAGATTCTCGCACTTTGGAAAGCTGAACCGCGAGGCTGCAACTGTAAGAAAAACATTAATTAACTACCAGTTACATACCGCAGATACCGGCCGTAAACATTTTGTGACTCAGAGATTTCACTAACCTAATTTTTTTCTTGTTTGTAAGAATCTAATTGGATCTGATATTAGGACATTCTATGTGTAAAAAGGCCCAACATTGAACTAAATAGTAGCATTATATGATGGATAGTTCTAAGTTCTTCATAAAGTCTTTACCTGCAGGTTGTTTTGCCAACACCACCTTTTCCTCCAACAAAGATCCATCGCAAAGATTTTTGCTCGATTACATTCCTCAGAGAAGGTTCCAAGGGCTCCATATCGTGATTTGTATTGTCTTCCATGTTTGTGATAATTACGGTTTAGGTGATCGGACAAAAATGTAAATTGTAACACAATAATCACAAATTATTTCCAATTTTTTGTTTTCCAAAATAGGTGATTGAGCGATTTGGGCGCAGATGATTGACTCCACAGGTGACAGGTTTTCACTTTGACATTGACAGTACTAAAGCGATAATTTTTGGGAACGGCCCTATAGCCGTTGGTTCAAACATTCAACATGAGCATGACAACATCCAAAAAAACATCTCTGCGATTTTTTTGCTGGAGCACTTTGGGAAAGCACGTACAACAAAACATAATAGTATCAATATTCATCAAAATCACCGGATTTTTTTTGATGTTGTCATGCTCATGTTGAATTTTTGAACCATAACAGACGCTGGAGACGCGACTTTACGTGCTTTTCATCGGATATGGAAAGCAAAAAATATTTCTGGAGCAAACAAGAAGTCAAAATCGCCGAGATTTTTATTTTTTATTTTATCATGCCCATATTGAATGTTTAAACCAAAACAGGAGCTGGAAACGCGGCTTAAAGTTTAAAAAAAAAAAAAAAAGGTAGCACTCCGGGAGTGCCGGCAGAAGTGAAAACTTCAATATTAACGTTGTGTTTAATTATAAGTATAAAAATACTATCATTTATGAGGTAGAATACAATGTTTATTTATTGCGCTATCGTACACAAATATGACAATTTATATTTTGTTATTTATAATATTATATCGTCATTTATATATTACATTAAATTTTATCTCTCAGAAAAATCAACTTCCATCCATAATTTCGACGACTTTTACACCATCGTTATTATCAGAATCATCATCCTAAATTTTTACAACTGATACAATTGGTTTATGATAACTGAAGTAAGAAACAAACAGTTTTGATTCGAACCTATTTAAGTGTCTAATAAAGACCGCATCAATAGTAGTTTTGTATTTCGTTGTGCTAAAATTGCGATCATTTGACATAGTTAAACCAAATTCACAGAGCAGCACACTCAAGCACGGTAGAAAGAGTGAGAGATACTAGTTCCTCTCCCTTCCCCTCGATCTTACGCTTTTTCGATCAGCATCACGTGACCCTGACGCGAGTTTGAAAGTTTTTACCCATACAAAAAAGTGCTCAGCGCCGCTAAAGAAGTTTTCACTTCAAAAAGGTAGCACTCCGGGAGTGCCGGCAGAAGTGAAAACTTCAATATTAACGTTGTGTTTAATTATAAGTATAAAAGTACTATCATTTATGAGGTAGAATACAATGTTTATTTATTGCGCTATCGTACACAAGTATGACAATTTATATGTTGTTATTTATAATATTATATCGTTATTTATATATTACATTAAATTTTATCTCAGAAAAATCAACTTCCATCCATAATTTCGACGACTTTTACACCATCAACAGAGCAGCACACTCAGGCACGGTAGAAAGAGTGGGAGATACTAGTTCCTCTCCCTTCCCCTCGATCTTACGCTTTTTCGATCAGCATCACGTGACCCTGACGCGAGTTTTAAAGTTTTTACCCATACAAAAAAAAGTGCTCAGCGCCGCTAAAGAAGTTTTCACTTCAAAAAAAGTTTGTGTTGAATGTTTGAAGTTTGAACCAAAACAGGCACTGGAGACGCGACTTAAATCATAGATATATTAAGCTGCATCGCCAGCTCCTGTTTTGGTTCAAACATTCAACATGAGCATGACCACATCCAAAAAATATCTCGGCGATTTTGATGAATATTCTCACATATAGTCGCCAAGATTTTTTTTGGATGTGGTCATGCTCATGTTGAATCTTTTAACCAAAACCGGAGCTGGAGACTATAAATATACAGTCCATTTCACGAAATAGGTCTCGCGGAATTTAGCGGAACTAAATTTAATTTTATCAAACTATTACTAGACTTTATATCCTAAATATTTTTGAAGTGAAAACTTCTTTAGCGGCGCTGAGCACTTTTTTGTATGGGTAAAAACTTTCAAACTCGCGTCAGGGTCACGTGATGCTGATCGAAAAAGCGTAAGATCGAGGGGAAGGGAGAGGAACTAGTATCTCCCACTCTTTCTACCGTGCCTGAGTGTGCTGCTCTGTTTAGGCGGCACAGGGGGCTTAGACAAGCGCGCGCCCGATATTTTTTTTTATATTTTATATTTATATTTTTTTTATTAGACACTTAAATAGGTTCGAATCAAAACTGTTTGTTTCTTACTTCAGTTATCATAAACCAATTGTATCAGTTGTAAAAATTTGCGATGATGATTCTGATAATAACTATGGTGTAAAAGTCGTCGAAATTATGGATGGAAGTTGATTTTTCTGAGAGATAAAATTTAATGTTATATATAAATAACGATATAATATTATAAATAACAACATATAAATTGTCATATTTGTGTACGATAGCGCAATAAATAAACATTGTATTCTACCTCATAAATGATAGTAGTAGTTTTTATACTTATAATTAAACACAACGTTAATATTGAAGTTTTCACTTCTGCCGGCACTCCCGGAGTGCTACCTTTTTTTTGTTTGTTAGATAAAATCAATACCTATTTAATTAAGAAACTAAATATGAGATATGATGAGGAGTTTAAATGTTAAGACGCGTCTCCAGCTACCTTTTTAGTTCAAACATTCAACATGAGCATGACAACATCCAAAAAATATCTCGGCGATTTTGATGAATATTGGTATTATGTTTTGTTGTACGTGCTTTCCATCGGATATGGAAAGCAAAAAACATTGTTGGAGCAAACAATAAGTCAAAATCACCGAGATTTTTTTTGGATGTTGTCATGCTCATGTTGAATGTTTGAACTAAAAACGTAGCTGGAGCTCGTTGTGAAAAGCACTCTATACTTGACAGTGACATCCAAAGAGTATGGTGACATCCAGATGAATGATGAAGTGACAGCTGACTGCTGACAAACCCTGAAAATCGGAATCACAGATCGGAATCTTAAATTTTACAATAAATTTTACTTCGTGAATACGAATTTCGTGAAATTTATAAATGAAAATGATCGTGATGCTAATGTAATAACTGAAATGTGTAATTATAAGAGCGTAAATAATGCTCTATCGTCTTTTTCGTGGTCGTTTGACGTTTAAATTTTACTTATTTTTGGCCATAGTTGCTGTTATTTCTATTAGCAGTTACTTGTTTCCACAATTTAGAATATATACCAGTCCTGTGAGTGTTGTAGTCCCTCAGGTAGGGAAGACATCGCGGCATTTGTCTAAGTTAGTGACTGTTGTGTTCCGGCAGTTTGAGGAGTTTGAGAACGATGTCGCGGACAGCGTTCAGTCGTTTGTGTCGGCGTACCCAAACATGCCTATGGTCGTGGTGTGCGAGAGTCCGCCTTACCCGCCGTTTCCGTTCTCCGCCACCAATGAAACTCTACGAAACGTGAAAGTGGTATCATTAGAGTTTAGGCTGACAGCGTCGCCGCAAGATCTAGATCCATTGACGCACATATCCACTGAGTTTGTTCTATTTGTACCTGATTCTACTCGCGTTCTCCGCCGCAGTCTTCAGCAAGCATTGACTACTGCTATATCGAACCCTTCACAAGCTGTAGCTATAGGCGTGGGCAGCGCTAAGTTAATTTGTCAGCAAATTAAATGGAACTATGTGGAGTGGACACTACAATACAATAAAGATGCTTCCGGAAAGGTTTGTGATGCAGTACACGGACAACATGCACTCTTGATCAGGACGGCACTGCTACAGAAACTGCCGCAGCCTTTTGCATTTCCATTTCCTGAGTCTTTGTATCTGCAGACTTCAGCTAAGAATCTCAAGGTAAGAAAAATCACATTTCTTTTAGTAATAGCCATTCTGAATTCAAAATTTATTGTCTGTAAGTAAAAATGGATGATAATTTTGGTGGAAACTATAGAGAAATGCTATCTTCCGACAACCCAAACAATAGGAAGACAATTATCTCAGGATTCAGAAACAGTACCTAGATGATCACGTCATTATTCTAGGATGACAGTGGGCTGGAAGAATAAAGGAAAGGAGGATTTATGAGCAAAACATAGAAAAACTGATGTACAATAAGTTTTTTTCTTTTTCAGATTCATGTCCTGGATAGTAAACTAGGCCCAGGTAGAGCAGTGCTAAAGAGTCCGGTAGCCAAGCAGAAAGCAACCCGTCGTACCAGAGACTATAGAGTTGCTTTGTACAAACAACTCGGGGTTAAAGCTATGATCAGGGAAGATGGAAGAGTGCAGTGGTTTGGCTGCAAGAGGGAGACTCAGGTAATGATCACATTATGTGTTATTTGATAAAGAGAAAAATATAGCAAAAGAAGCAGGATTTTTGGATATTCCTAACTGGTCTAGTACATTCAACAAGCGCAGATTCTTAAGTCTTTTTTCCTATTGTCACCCTTCTTGACAACTCTATGCCACCAAAAACATAACTTGTAAAAAATACCAAGTCTCGCAACTGCAGTTCTTCTACCGTAAAAAGTTGTGAGATCCATGTACTACCAAGTCTGTAAAATCTTTTGTGTTTTAAATCAATAGATAGACTTGGCCATCGCATGAAAACTCAACAATGTATCTCTCAAGTAATATTCCGACATAATAGTGCGATTGCCAAGTCAATCTATTAATTTAAAACACATAAGATTTTACCGACTTGGTAGTACATGGATCTCACAACTTTTTACGGTAGAAGAACTGCAGTTGCGAGACTTGGTATTTTTTACAAGTTATGTTTTTGGTGGCATCTCACTACTTTTTGTTTTTTTTTATTCGTTATAGGTTAGCCTTTGCCCACGATATCGCCTGTTCTTAAGTGAGGACGCCCGTAGATGGGAGCAGACCAAACCAAGAAGGCGGGATAATCCCTCCCTGGCTTTATACATTATTACGGCATATATATTATGGCATTATTATTGGGATTTTATGCAATTTTTACCGTTGACTGCAAATGTAACTTTGTAATCCTATACATTAATACGGGATTACAAAGTTATTTATGCAGTTTATGTATCTCGAAAACTAGACCGAAATTGCATGTTTTTTTAGTTTTTCTATGGTTTATACAATAAACTCTAAGTATCTACCAAGTTTGAACCTTCTATGTTTGCTAGAAGTGCCTTAGACTTTTGATGATCGGTCAGTGAGTGAGTGAGTGAGTGAGTGACAAAATTACAAAACTTTGACTAGTTATAATTTTTAAACGACTAGTTCAAATTGAATGAAATTTGGAATAAATCGTGTTTATACAATGCATACTCGGTTGTTAAAAATTGAAGCTTCTAGTTTTTTCCACAATGAAGTTATAGGGGGTCGAAAATGGTCTGAACTGCTTCCAGAAAAGGATGGTACGGCCGTGCCGCTTTTTTTGCTCGACTTGGCGGGGGCACTGCCGTGCCCTCAGATATGGCAGAATAACATAGGTAAAAGCTGCAAATCTCTGCAATTACAGTTGGAATAGCTGAAGAAGCCTCTTGCTAAACGTCGGACTACTTTTGATGCTAGATGAGAGTTGACTTTTGAGTCTTGACAGGTGGCATATTGAGTAATACCTGCTACCCACTGTTTCACCTGCATTGTAGGATTTACATAATATAACAAATCAGAAAAACATGTTTTATATAACATAAAACTTGAGTCCTACTTTGGCAACAAAAGAAGATAAAAGAATAAGTTCAATGTATTGTATGATTCCAGCGTTGCTTCCCGTCAGTGCAAGGCGTTCCGTCATACATCCTATCAGGTCGCAACACGCCGCCGTGCTGTCGCCGCAGCATGCGACGAGTCGCAGCGCACGTGCTGCGCGCGCTGCTGCAGGGCGGCGCTCGGTGCTGGCTCGAGACTACCTCGCTGCTGGGAGCTGTTGTCAGGTGCTGCTGCCATTGTTTATACATCCTGTCAGGTCGCAACACGCCGCCGTGCTGTCGCCGCAGCATGCGACGAGTCGCAGCGCACGTGCTGCGAGCGCTGCTGCAGGGCGGCGCTCGGTGCTGGCTCGAGACTACCTCGCTGCTGGGAGCTGTTGTCAGGTGCTGCTGCCATTGTTTATACATCCTGTCAGGTCGCAACACGCCGCCGTGCTGTCGCCGCAGCATGCGACGAGTCGCAGCGCACGTGCTGCGCGTGCTGCTGCAGGGCGGCGCTCGGTGCTGGCTCGAGACTACCTCGCTGCTGGGAGCTGTTGTCAGGTGCTGCTGCCATTGTTTATACATCCTGTCAGGTCGCAACACGCCGCCGTGCTGTCGCCGCAGCATGCGACGAGTCGCAGCGCACGTGCTGCGCGCGCTGCTGCAGGGCGGCGCTCGGTGCTGGCTCGAGACTACCTCGCTGCTGGGAGCTGTTGTCAGGTGCTGCTGCCATTGTTTATACATCCTGTCAGGTCGCAACACGCCGCCGTGATGTCGCCGCAGCATGCGACAAGTCGCTGCGCTGATGGCATGCTATTGTTAAACTCATAATAGAGTAGCTTCGTCTTAGCATGCGAGAGTCTCACGAAATGACGATTCTTCTAAATTCCATGTTTTCTGTGGGATACTATGTCCTTTCCTGAAACAGAACTATCTCAATACCAAATTTCATATAAACCCTAGAAGTTTAGGCCACCCACACAGTGTGCCCGCATTTTTGTTATAGACGCATTTCTCTTTTCACTAGTATGAATTCAGATTACAGCATCCAATTATGATGAATATCGATTAGGTAAATGAAATATGGTTTAATAAATGAATTCCAATACTAATAGTAACATTTCCTTCAGAAACGACCTCCTTCCATGGGCTGAGTACGTGGAAATAGGCATCCACGCGGCGGACGTGTCACGCGTGTCCTGGCTGACTCGCGGCGGGGCTGACTCCGACGGCTTCGTTTGGGAGCGAGCCACTAAAGGTAAGAGTTATACTTGGTTCTATAGTCAAGATATGAAGCAACCTCCTTAGAGCTGAGTTGGAAATAGGTATCGTTTGGGAAAGAGCCACTAAAGGTAAGAGTTATACTTGGTTCTATAGTCATAATATGAAGCAACTTCCTTAGGGCTGAGTTGGAACAAGTGAAATTTTAAAAATACTTTTAAAAAACAAGCTTTAATTATTCTTACCATCTTGCATCATAAAGTACTCGTCAAGACGAATCAAATGAACCCAAACTCGATGGGGTTGCGTTGTTTAATGACAGAGTTCCTATGGCCACCTTCCAGCTCCATCATCAGATCAGCTCGATGTCATAAAAATATTGCATTGTCATCCGATTTACACACGCATGCAAATTTTCAGCCCAATCGGACACCGGGAAGTGGGTCAAATATAAGTTGCAAGATTTGATTACAGACAGACAGACAGACAGACAGACAGACAACAGACAGGTGAAAGTAATATAAAGCTTGTAAAAAGGCATCCACTCGGCGGACGTGTCACGCGTGTCCTGGCTGACTCGCGGCGGGGCTGACTCGGACGGCTTTGTTTGGGAGCGAGTCACTAAAGGTAAGAGTTATACTTGGTTCTATAGTCGAGATATGAAGCAATCTTCTTCCTTGGGCTGAATACGTTGAAATAGGCATCTATGCGGCGTTTAAGAATGGGCCACTAAAGGTAATAGTTATACTTGGTTCTATAGTCATGATATGAAGCAAACTTCTTCCTTGGGCTGAGTTGGAAATCCACACGACGGACGCGTGTGTCATGGTTTTTTCCAGTGGGTGGTAATCAGCCACGGCCGAAGCCAGTATAGAGAATGGAAAAACCGTGGATGTTCTCCTAAATGTGATATTTCAATTCTACCTGCATACAATACATTTAGAAAATCATTTAAAAAATGCCTGAACCTAGTGAGTTTCTGGCCTTAATTTTGATTGACTTTATCTGACCATTTGTATATTTATATAAATCAAAGAAATACCAAGACATCTTTGATCCTAACAATCTACATTATAGGCTGATAAGTCGTTTACAAAACAATAAAAATTGTTTTCTTTTTCCAAAGGACATTACTACCGCGTGGCCTACTCATCGACCAACCGAGCATATGTCCTAATATTGCCGTTCAACGCGAAGAACGGTACGATGTGGCCGGCGGACTGGGTGCTCGCTCATCAGAGGGAGTTTCCAGAGAGGCATTTGCATCCACTTGCTCAGGTGAGAACATTTAAAATTTTTAATGGATTTACTGGTTGAGTAGTTACGGAAATCCAAAATAAATTTAGCATCTGATAGGATATAATAGCATTTAAACAAGCTAAAAGAAGAAATTTGTAGTTTTGTTGTACTATTTCTTAGTATCCCTTTTCCGTACTAATATAACATAACTTCCGAAGTAGCTGTATAGAAATAATGTTTAGATTTTTTATGTATCATAGTTAAGTAAACTAAAAAAATTATAAGTATAAACGTAGAGGCGCATAAAATCGTAAGTGGAGCTAGGAAATAAAACTACCTAATTCCATTCTTCCATTTTTTATCTTGTGCTATTATTTAGTTCTCAAATTTCTAAGTTTAGCACTATTTGCAGATTCAATTCGCTGGTCGTCAAGCGCCGGCCCCGAATGACGCTCGTGCTTTCCTCGACTTAAAACTCGGCGCGTTTGCAGTAGAAAGGTGTGAGAAAATCGGATCTAAGCTATTGTATCCTACATAAGTTTATTTCTTTTTTCAGAAGCATTTAGCTCACAAAATGTTACGTCGAAGCATTTTAAAAATTTAAGGCATTTTCGTGCATTTGAAACGAGCCTAGCTCAAATATTTTAAAACTGTCTTTTGCACTGAACACAGAATTGATTAGCTTTATTAAAGTATTTTTAGGACCCCTTTATTCAAAGATCTCTTCTTTGCTGTGTAAAATTAAAAGAATGTAATAACAATAATAACGCTTAAGTATAATAATTGATATAATATGAAGGGGTTAATAAACTATAGTTATATATAACAAAGTAGGATTTAAAAACTTTGATTCTCTTACACGATTTTCAATAATAATATACAAATATTTTGTATTATTACTATTCTTATAGATAATTCTAGATGAATTATGTATGATAGAACTAGATCAATTTTCTTTAGAATAAAATGTACCTATAGATATACCAAAGCAATATTTTTAGGTTATGTTAGGTTTACGTTCATATTCGTTAGTTTGAGTGAGATTTACTTTATGAGTTACAATAATATCATAAATCTTATGTTTTCATGTATTTGTAATTATTTATCTAGTCAAATCCATACATATAATAAGAATGGAAATTTCTCCCCATTCATTGTGATCCTTTACTAAGGTGAACTGTGAAAATACGCATATGAACAAAACGACGCGAAAAAGTCGCTTGCGCGATCTAGATCGTAAAACATTTTGTCAATTTTTCCTAGGGAAACGTAAAATAAAATAATAAAATAAATAATAATCATTTATATCGGACACATCGCCCCTAATTTACATCAAAATTTCGAAGTAAAAGTAATAGAATATAAAGTAAATTCAATTCAAAAAAATCAAATAGCAAAAAGTGCGACAAACTAAAAATACGCCATCTATCGATGTGGCCATAAACGAAAATTTACCAGAGTAGATTTATTAGGCTTAATTTGTAAAAAGGTTATTACTTATGTGTGATAAAACGGCACAACCGAATTGTATGCAGTTTTCGCTAAAACGTTGCAAATTTCTCTAATTTGTAAATAGTATTGGTTTTATTTAAATCGGTTTTTAAATAAAAGAGTTATATCTATCTAAAGATTTACTTATCTATTATAATATAAAATCGTTCGTACACTTTTGTTCTATCAACGCACAGCCCAAACGGCTGGACGGATTGAGCTGAAATTTGGACAGCGTATTCGTAAGAAGATTTCATCGTGCAATAAGAAGCGATTTTTTAAAATTCCCTCAGGAACAGGAATTATTCCCGAAAAACGAATGTATGCAAATCCGTAACCGCTGAACCGATTAAGCCGAAATTTTGTAAAACGATAGTTGGGATTGTGATTAGAAACATCAAATAGTTTTTTTGTCAGAAATTTACTTTTAAGGGGGGTAAAGGGGGGTCGAAGTTTGTATGGAAAATTTAGAACCGCTGACCCTATTGAGCTGAAATTTGGTACAGAGATAGATTGAGTCCTAAAAAATTGAATGGTATACTTTTTATTCCAAAAATCAACCTCTAAGGCGGGATAAAGGAGGTCAAAGTTAGAATAGGAAATCGGTAACCGCTTCTTTGTTTAAGCTGAAATTTAAACCAGCGTGTTCTTTAGGTAACGAAGGCGATGTTTAAAAAGGGATTTTTGCAAAATTCTTCCGGGAACGGGAATTATTCCCGAAAAACGTTTGTATGCAAATCCGTAACCGCTGAACCGATTAAGCTGAAATTTTGTAAAACGATTGTTTAGATTGTGTTTAGGAACATTAATTATTTTTTTTGACGAAAATTAACATTTAAGGGGGGGTAAAGGGGGGTCGAAATTTGTATGGAAAATTTAAAACCGCTGACCCTATTGAGCTGAAATTTGGTACAGAGGTAGATTAAGTCCTAAATAATTGTATGGTATACTTTTTATTCCAAAAATCAACCTCTAAGGCGGGATAAAGGAGGTCAAAGTTAGAATAGGAAATCGGTAACCGCTTCTTTGTTTAAGCTGAAATTTAAACCAGCGTGTTCTTTAGGTAACGAAGGCGACCTATAAAAAGGGATTTTTGCAAAATTCCTCCGGGAACGGGAATTATTCCCGAAAAATGTTTGTATGCAAATCCGTAACCGCTGAACCGATTGAGCTGAAATTTTGTAAAACGTTTGTTTAGATCGTGTTTAGGAACATTAATTTTTTTTTGACGAAAATTAACTTTTAAGGGGGGTAAAGGGGGGTCGAAATTTGTATGGAAAATTTAAAACCGCTGACCCCATTGAGCTGAAATTTGGTACAGTGGGAGATTGAGTCCTAAAAAATGATATGGGATACTTTTTATCCCAGAAATCAACCTTGAAGGGGGAAGAGGGGGGGGGGGGGGGGTAGAAGTTTGAGTAGAAAATCAGTAACCGGCCATCTTTTAAAGCTCAAATTTGAACAGCGTATTTTTTATGTAACGTAGATGACCGATAAAAAGGGATTTTGCAAAATTTCCACGGGAACGGGAATTAATTCTAAAAAACGTTTGTATCCAAATCTGTAAACGCTGAAAACTGATTGAGCTGATATTTTGTAAAACGATTGTCTGAAGTGTGTTTAGGAACATTGAATAGTTTTTATGTCAGAAATTAACTTTTAAGGGGGGTAAAGGGGGGGTCAAAGTTTGTATGGGAAATTTAGAACCGCTGACCCTATTGAGCTTAAATTTGGTACAGCGGTAGATCTAATCCTAAAAAATGATATGCAATACTTTTTTCCCAGAAATCAACTTTTAAGGGAAAAAAGGGGGGTGCAAGTTTGTGTAAAAAATCGTTAGCCGCTTCTTTGTTTTTGCTGAAATTTGGACAGCGTGTTCTTAGTTACATAAACTAAGACGACCGATAAAAAGGGATTTTGTGAAATTCTTACAGGAACGGGAATTATTCCCAAAAAACTTTTGTGTGCAAATCCGTAACCGCTAAACCAATTAAGCTGAAATTTTGTAAAATGATGGTTTGAGTTTTGTTAAGGAAATTTTTAATAGTTTTTATATCAGAAATTAACTTATAAGGGGGGTCAAAGTTTGTATGGGAAATTTAGAACCGCTGCGCTGACCCTATTCAGCTTAAATTAATTTAGTGCAGAGGTTGATTGAATCCTAAAAAATGGGATACTTTTTATCCCAGAAATCTACATTAAAGAGGAGGAAAGGGGGGGGGGGGGGGGTGCAAGTTTGCGTAAGAAATCGTTAACCGCTTCTTTATTTGAGCTGAAATTTGGATAGCGTGTTTTTAGGTGGTTTTGGCGACTCACGAGAAGGGCTTTTGCTAAATTCCCACTGGAACGGGATTTATTTACAAAAAACAATTGTATGCAAATCCGTAACAACTAAACCGATTGAATCGAAATTTTGTAAAATCATGGTTTGAGTTGTGTTTAGGAACATTAAATATTTATTTTGACAGAAATTAATGGGAAATTTAGAACCGCTGACCCTATTGCGCTTAAATTTGATACAAAGGTAGATTAAGTCTTAAAAAAAGATATGGGATACTTTTTATCCCAGAAATCAACCTTTGAGGGGAGGAAAGAGGGATCCAGTTTGTGTAGGAAAGGTAACCGCTTCTTCGTTTTAGCTAAAATTTGGACAACGTATTCTTTATGTAACGTAGGCGACCGATAAGAAGGGATTTTGTGAAATTCTCACCAGAACAGGAATTTTTTCACAAAAACGTTTGCATGGAAATTAGTAACCGCTGAACCGAAAATGAGCTGATATTTTGTTAAGTTCTGTTAATGAATAGTTTTTTTATGTCAGAAATTAACTTTAAGGAGACTAAGTATTAAAGGAGGGGGAAGGAGGATCAGAGATTTAATGGGAATTCAGGAACCATGGAATTGATTTGAGTCGCGGGAAGGATGGTGTGAGAAATTAGTAACGAATAATAATTTAGCTGAGGTACATTACAGTAGAGATAAGTTAAAGAGTTACCGGGAAAGGACCACAAATAGTTTTAATTCCTGAAAAGAGGCGTGAAAATTTATGAAGGCGATAAACTACCGCTCAACTGAGATAATTTGACCTCTGGGAAAGGACATAGGATTGGTTTCTACGGTAGCGAACAAAACTGCATAGAAATACCCAACCCGATATTCTTCGCTACCCACAGCGGGAGCAAATAATATATAGCCATGCCTTATTTTACGCTTACAAAGTCACGGGGATGGAAATACTATCATAGTGAACATAGCAGCACCAAATTCGCTTTATTAATTGACTCTCACGCGCAACGAAGTGCGCGCGGGTCAGCTAGTAATAATTAAGATCGAAATCATTTATATTATAAATTAGTTTCATAGTGTAATTATTATTATTTTAGATACCTATGTGTTAAATATAATGTATTTTAGCTCTCAACATGAATCTAGTCTATATATAAATGACAAGTAAAAATCTATGGACACAAAAATAAAAATGTTAAAAAGTGACTTATCATGCTCTGTTCCAAAGCTACCAAAGTATTTACAAAACTAACAACACTGTCACTCAAATCTCAAATTTGTTATTGTTTTTAGAGTTTATCTATTGTAATTTAGTATTGGGGAGATATTTTAAAATATAGCCCAAAGTTCTAATCTAAATGTCTAAATCTAGATTTTAGATAGGGATTATCTCCACGAGCGTTTGTATCGTTGCTGGCCAATGACGATTTCTAAAAAATTAAAACAAGTCATTTCTAATCTTTTAGTTCTACATTATGGACCTTTTTAGAATGACTTGAATCCTGGAAATTGTAAAGATCTGATATTTTTATTGGTTTTTATCCGTTCTAGACTTTTTTAATTACTGGTCATTCCCACACACGTCTGCAGTTGGAACATTTCTTCTATCAGTCAAGTGCAATTTAAAATAGTTTAAAGTCGTCGCGATACTGCCGCTCGTGAAGACAAGCCTTTAGACAAACTTAAAATACAATAAACACAATATGTGAGATCAACATAGTTTTATTTGCAAAATTATAACTAGTAAGTAATATCTACATAATACCTAAGTAAAAAAAAACAGTAAAAATTAATATTAACATAAGTTTTGCTAAAAACCATCAATATGATGGGAAGTTAGCAATAAATCTTATAGACGTTGCAGGAATATGTCAGTATTGAATTTGGTAATATTCATCAATGTTGCTAAATATCACGTCATGCTCCCCAGCAACCCCACCTTCTATTTTGCAATTTAAACAGTTTCAGAGATACAGCCAATTGAATTTGAGGTGTATGAAAATTCAATTGGCTGTACCTCTAAACCTGTTAAGGTACTAATTATTTAAAGGTAGTACTAATTAGGTACTAATTGCGTACAATTACAATATGTACTTATAAATTGCAAAATAGAAGGTGGGGTTGCTGGGGACCATGACGTTAAATATCATCAAACTTGCTAAATTCAAACTCAAACTCAAAATTCATTTATTCAAATAGGCTACAATGGAGCACTTTTGCAAGTCAATTTTACATTTTATTTTAATATTCTACCGCTCATTCGCAAGGCACCTCTATGAGAAGAATGAGCAAGAAACTCATAGGGATTGCTTTTTTTAAATATGTGTTTACAATTATTATCTTGGTTACATAATTTATTTACAGGTGGTTGCAGAGGTTTCCAGGCATCTTTGTCTTCTATGTATTGGCTAATTTTATAATAGGCTTTCTTTTGTAATATGTCTTTAACACGGCTTTTGAATTTACCTTCTGTGAGCCCCGTTATTTCATCAGGGATTTTATTATAAAAACGTACACAATTCCCTAAAAATGATTTATGGCTCGTTTTGGACAATCTGAATCGTGGTACAGCTAACTTATTCTTATTTCTAGTATTAAAGCTATGAGTGTCACTATTTAACTTGAATTTATCTAAATTTTTTCTGACATACATAATATTTTCGTAAATGTACAAAGATGGTAGGGTCAGTATATTTATCTCTTTAAAGACCTCTTTTAAAGAGTCTCTTGGGCGCATCTCATAAATGGCACGAATTGCACGTTTTTGCAGTATGAAAATAGTCTCAATATCTGCTGCCGACCCCCACAGTAAAATACCGTATGACATTAGACTATGGAAATATGCAAAGTAAACTAATCTAGCTGTAGCTACATCTGATAGTTGCCTGATTTTATACACCGCATATGCTGCAGAGCTTAATTTCCCTGACAATACGTTAATATGATTACCCCATTGTAACTTAGAATCTATATTCATGCCAAGGAATAAAGTTGCATTGTCAAGCTTTAGTATTTCACCATCAAGAACTACATTCGATTCTATGTACCTAACGTTAGGTAATGAAAATTTCAGGCATTTAGTCTTTTTCGCATTCAATAACAGATTGTTAGCTGCAAACCATTTAGATATTACTACTAAAGCGTTATTTACATGTACAAGCTCACTATCTTTCCTATCCACTTTGTGACATCAATCTTTCTAAATGACTAAATATCACCTAACTTTATCGCTTTATCATCATGGAGTTCACGAACAAATAATTGAATATGATGTTTACAACATTTAACAGCCAGTGTTTAAGTCGAGACCAGAGGGGCTATTGGCTATCGCAAAACGACATGTAAAATACTAAAATCCATAGACAAAATTGCGTACATTGCGTGCTTAAACCTCCTCATTAATATGAGTAAAGTAACAAAAGCAGCAATGTACATTGAAGTTGCCATCAATCGTTGTGGGTGAGAATTAGCCAATAGCCCCTCAGCGACGAAACCGATATAAATCGGTTGCTGACGCTGACATCAATACCAATAATAAATATTTTAACATCTACCCTCTTAATGTGTCAGGTTTTGGGTACATTCTCAACGAGTCATACGGAATCCTGACACTGACTGGTTGAGAAAAATATTCGCAACAAATAACAGTGGTGACTCGATGCGAATATTTATTCTCATCTAGCAACACTGCATGTAGATTCTAAACGACGACGCAAAACGAAACGCCTTTTATTACTTGTAAAATATATATTAATTATTAATCAAAAACGCCACTTTGGAGTTACCCACAGATGCCAAATCGTCTAGAATCAACATGCAGTGTTACTAGATGAGAATAAATATTCGCATCGAGTCACCACTGTTATTCGATGCGAATATTTTTCTCAACCAGTCACAGTGTGTGTGACTCGATGAGAACATACCAGATTTTGGAGTTAAGTCACGTGGTCAACTTTGACGCTTAATAACTGCGGAACCTGACACCACAAGCGTGGTTGTCAGAATATTATTTGTCGGTTTTAATGTCGACTATCGATTATTATTTAAATTTCGTCGCTGGCCGCGATATTGAAAAATAAATGGGGGATTAGTGCCGCGTTCCATACAAAATGTTTTAATCCTTTAAATGGCAATTATGGCAATTGTCTTTAACGTTTCTAATCTTCTTCAAACTTCTCATCAACGACGCCAGTTTGGAATGGTGGGTCGCGGACTAAGCTCAGCAGTTTGTCCAGTTTCATAATCTGTGGAACGTTGAAAAAATACTCACTGTTATAACTAGTTCGTGATAGTGGCAAAAACACGAAAGTGTGAGTGTGAACCAAACATAATACGCCTATTTAGCCTCTAAGGTACCTGCAATGTCCTTTGATCTATTCCCACTGCTTTCTTCGGAGGCTTGCACATCACTCGTAAATTAGGCGATAACTTCAGCACGTGACATGTTCCTCTGAAAACGGATAAAATTGCGTAGATTTGTACCATTGCCATAATAACTGAGCTAGGTATTCACTGAGCTTGAATTTGGTTATCTGTCTCGCTTAGCATATCCAATATTTATCATAAGGACAGTGCCAGTTATTTTACATTGCTGTGATTCGGTAGGAGGACACTGTAGCTAGTGAAATTACTGGGCTGAAGAATCTTAACATCTTATGACTCTCAAGTAAGAAGCGTTGGCGCAGTGGACCCAGAATTTTACCTTTGTAAATTCTGGCTAGCCACCGAGTCGACCTCCTGCAAAAGAAGTCTACCCCTGGTAAAATACTTATCCGAATACTGTTAATCAGAATTACCACTGATTCGGACAGGACTTAGTGCGAAACCGTTCTGAATCGATGATGGAATACGTTAAAAAATGTATTTCATAGACAAAAACCTCCCCAAAAGGATATACTCCAATGCCCCCAGAGAGATTTGAACTCTCGACCCCTGGTTTACAAGACCAGTGCTCTAACCCCTGAGCTATGGAGGCGATATGTGTTGTAGCGAAATTTGGGTGTGTCTGTTTAAACGTTTACTAAATAAATAATTAAATGCTGAAAATGTTTACTTATCTACATTTACGTAAAAATAAAGACAATAATATTACTCAGGTGTGCTCGTATTCAATATGCCAAATTCTAAGTAGGTGAGTAATTATACTTGTCTGATATGAGCAGCGGTGCCTTGGTATTCTAATATACCTTTTTTTTTTTATACTAGATAGGCCTACGTTTGACCACATCCCACCTGATGGAAAGTGAAAATGCGGTCGACGATGGATCACGTAAGATGCCTAGAAAGGTACCTATTCACTCGTGCCTTGAAGATACCCAAGTTGTACCGCTCGGGAAACACGGATGACGGCAAAGTGTTCCAAACGCGACCAGTTCCTATGTACTCGTAGCTACTAACTAGCTGGACCCAGCGTTTTTACCCACGGTACTGTAGCTTATGTGTTATTCCACGGTCTAAGCTATGTCTATACCAAATTTCAGCTCAATCGGTCCACCTGTTTAGGCGTGAAGAAGTAACAAACATACACACTCACAAACTTTCGCATTTACAATATTAATGTGAAGTGTGATAGGTAATAGGTACCTACCTAGTAAATTTAATTAATTTTCCTAATTAATTTATGATAACATTGAAATAAGCAAGAAAGAGATAAGGGATAGGTTAATAATTTATTCTACTAATAATATTATTTTGTTTGGATGTGTGAGTGACACACGCCTCTTAGATTCTGAACCAGTTGAGCTAAATTCCTACCAATATGTTACTAATCCCGTTAAAATGTGGATGAGTGTGTTTTCTGCCTAACTTCTCTTCTGTTGTAAGCGCAAAAAATGTGTTAATTTACATCACATTAGAAACCAATATTAATCAGTCCTTTTCTAGTAAATTATGCATGTTAGTAGTTATGGTGTATTATATAGGTACATTTATAATAAACCTTCCTTTTGAAACACTATATCTGTTAAAAAACTGCATCAAAACCCATTGCGTAGTTTTAAAGATCTAAGCATACATAGGGATAGACAGACAGCGGGAAGCGACTTTATTTTATACTACACTGAAAAAAAAAGTGATTGGTTTAAACAAGATGTTGTTTACTGTAATCACCCATCTTAGCTCCATATGAGCCTACAAAAATCATTATTGCTGCAACTAAGACAAAATTGTTGATTTTCTCTTAGTTTTGTTAGTTAACACATAGACTGCTCCCCACTCGGTACCGAGTGAGGCGGGGCTCTAGTAGCGGTGCCGCTTACTCGGAACCGAGTGAGCGTTCCGTTCATTTTGTAGTAGTTAGTAAACCGCCGGGGTTTGAGGCTAATCCACGTTGCTTTAATCGGCCACTCTGGCAATATAGTCAACTTACGAAAACAAGTATTGGCGTCATTCATCTATATTTACTTAATCAAAATTTACCTAAAAAAGTTTTGGCACCCAGCAAGTTTTTTTCATTTTTTTTAAAGCAGTCAATGTGTTAAGTACTGTACCACCGTTATAAAGAGTAGTATAAATTCAAAGGAGTTATAGTCGTTTTTATTACGATGTATTATTAGATTATCAATTAATATAGGTTGTTTTTCAACCATATTTAGCTTGCTATTGCAACTAAGCCATTTTTTTATAACTAACATGTTAAACGTTATTCCAAATATAACGGTGCCAACTAAGAGAAATCAATACTTAGTTGGCGTTCATTTTTTTCAGTGTACGATAATAATGTACCTAGTGATACAGAAGAAGAAGGCACTTTGAACTTCGAAGTTCCCACGGGTTCGCACTTGGTTCCCGTGGGATTCCTTAAACAAAGTACTCGTAGATCATACTATTTACTATTTTTACACTAAACGATTCGTATTTAGATTCATATTTGTAAATAAACGGCACAAACTCACTTGTATTCACACACACACTCACTCACTGACTTGTTTTTTTTTTTTTTATGTGATTAAGTAGAAGACGAGCAAAACGCTCTCCTGATGTTAAGAGATACCTAACGGCTGCCCATAATCAGTACAGTGTTACCT
Organism: Hemithea aestivaria; assembly: GCA_947507615.1. Classification (NCBI taxonomy): domain Eukaryota; kingdom Metazoa; phylum Arthropoda; class Insecta; order Lepidoptera; family Geometridae; genus Hemithea; species Hemithea aestivaria. Next base: position 8,965,280 of record OX382339.1, on the reverse strand, counting down.
AGGATTTCACAATGATGTGAAATTTTAGGAGCACTGCACCAACGCTTCTTACTCAAGAGTCATAAGATGTTAAGACTCTTTAGCCCAGTAATTTCACTAGCTACAGTGCCCTCCTACCGGTGCACAGTAATGTTTGCACATCACTGCTCAGGCGGTAGAATAACTGGCACTGTTGGGGTACCCACCTAGACGACCTCCTGCAAAGGAAGTCTACCCCCGGTAAAACTTGACTTGTTTGTGCCGTTTATTTACAAAGATAGATCATACTAACTTGGAATCCCCGCAGACGATAACAGGCAGAATCATATTGAAGTCCAGCCGTGTTAACTTCTTGTTCTTCTTGGAGACGACTGCTTGCACGCATATTGGGCGGTACTTGTTCACGTTTAGGTCGTATACGTATACCTATAATAATTAGGTATATTGTTTTTATTAAGATAAGAAACACTTTATTGATCCACATATACAGTAAATTTATTAATTTTTTTTTTTTTTTTTTTTTTTTTTTTTTTTTTTATTTTTTTTTTTTTTTTTTTTTTTGTTTTTAGTTAATTTTTTTTATTTATTTATTTAGTATTTTTAGAAATTTATTGCTATAAATAATTAAAGAGAAGTAGGTATTAAATATAGATAACCTTGCGACGTAAATTGAAATAAACAGGCCAAGCGCTAGTCGGGCTACGCGCAATATAGGCTTCCGTAGTACCAAATCACTGCTCTATAGGTGTAATAGAGACTTATAGGTATTCTTTGCTTATAGTATCTTCGCAAAGCCGCGGACAGACGGACCTACGGACTACGGACAGACGGACATAGCGAAACTATAAGGCTTCCTTGTTGAAGCCTAAAAAATGTGGAATATACATAGGTAGCGTAGGTACAAACCTTTCCATCAGCAGTGCACGCTGCAAACACAGTGCTGGAGTATGGCGCCCACTTCACGTCGCCCACCGGAGATCCCAGCTCAAACATGAATAGGGGCTCACTGCACAATTAATAAAGTAAATTTAACTCTGCAGGCAGACAACAAAAATAAAAAGTTCTTAAAATCACAGAGTGCTGAAGTTAAAAAAAAAGTAAAAAAATGTTTTTAAGTTAAACGGTTTTATTTTAAACATGTACTAAAAGCTAAAAATAAAATCGTGAGGCACGTCAAATATCTACAATTGTCAGAGAAAATGTTCATTAGAGATTTAGATATTTGACGTGCCTCACGATTTTATTTTTTAGCTTTTAGTACATGTTTAAAATAAAACCGTTTAACTTAAAAACATTTTTTTACTTTTTTTATTTTAAGGCTTTTTAGTACAATGTATTCTACTTGTCAAGCCCTTTCATTTGATACCCATATTGATGAAATTGAAAAAAAAAAGGTTATCCGCCATTTTGTAGCGGCGGCCATCTTGGATTTTAATTTTGTATAGTGCACTGTATTCTACTTATCAAGCCCTTTCATTTGATACCCATATTGATATGATTAAAAAAAAATACGTTGTCCGCCATTTTGTAGCGGCGGCCATCTTGGATTTACAATAATATTGAATATACATAATTGTATTGTCACCAGAACCAAAGGCGTATACCAAATTTCAGATCAATCGGTTGACAGGAAGAGGGTGAAATTTCAATTACTAAATTTGACCCAAGAAAAAAGAAAAATGAAAAATGAAAAAAGAATAAAACAAACAGAGTAAGCTAAATAAAACCGTTTAAAAACCGTTTAATTAATAATAAAACCGTTTAAAAAGGCATTTTTCAACTTTGTTGTGTAATCCACTAATATACGACAAATTTTATTTTTGTTGGTTAGTAGTGATGTACTCGTAATATAAGTACACGTGTATACCCAGTGCGTATTAGCCAATAGGCCTGCTGGTTGCATTTGGAACACAAAGTCGTTATCCGTGTTTCCCGAGAGATATAACTTGGAATTCTTCAAGGCACAAATGAAACCTTTTTAGGCATCTTACGTGACCATGTGATCTTTTTGGTGATTCATCGTTGACCGCATTTACACTTTCCATCAGGTGATATATGGTCAAAAGTAGGCCTATTTAGTATTTTTTTTTTTAAAATAGATGGATATCTATCCATCTATTTAACACTTTATTGAAACACAGAAAAATATACAAAAAATGAACTTAAAAATAAAAACAATAATAAAATCTATGTGTGACAATTGGCGGACTTATCTAAAAGCGATCTCTTCCAGACAACCGTGCAGGGAGAGAATATTATTATTTAATCGACGAAGAGATTAAAAATCAATAGATCCCACATTCTAGGTTCAGTTTTATTCCATGCATCGGGTGAAAAGTGAAAAGTTCTTGGACGAACCCCTCCGTGGCAACGTGGCAAGTGACTTGCACAAGTGCAAGTCGCACTTGTGCAAGTCGACACACTTGCACAAGTGCGTCGACTTGTGCAAGTGAGTCACTTGTGCAAGTCGACTTGCACAAGTGCAAGTGTCCAGTTTTATTGGTATGGTCACTAGTTTAAATATCAAAAACCACTTACTCCCGTCCGTCCTCCCAAATCTTAACCCTCTAACCTCCGGAGCAGGACGCGTAGATGCTGTTATTGAAGTAGTTGTAGCTGATCCTGTACACTGGCATGTGATGGCCACGCACTGATCGTACGTAGTTGCGGTTGTATTTGAGGGAACGATAAGTGTGAATGCTGTCTTCTGTGCATCGTCGCTTTAAATAAAACGCGTAAATTGAAAAAAAAAAAAAACAAAAAACTAAAACCACTTATTATATGAGACACTGTTGTACTCACGTGATTAAGTATTTGTTGAAAAATGTCTCAACCACGGTTTCGGAAAATTACGATGTCTTTCATCAGCAGTTCATGTCTGCAGAACCCGACGTAGACTGGCCCGTTTATAATGGATAACACTCACGCTAGTTTCCAAAATCGTAAAATCACTTACTCTCGTCCGTCTTCCCAAATCTTAACCCTCCAATCTCCGGAGCAAGACGCGTAGATGCTGTTATTGAAGTAGTTGTAGCTGATTCTGTACACTGGCATGTGATGACCACGCACTGATCGCACGTAGTTGCGGTTGTATTTGAGAGAACAGGTGTGAATCATGCCGTCTTCCGTGCCAACCATGAAGATGTCTGCCTTCTCGGGGTGGAAGCAAATGCTGCTGCCGCAACCTAATTGCAAAAAGTGAAGCGTCTTTAAGCGTCCTTGAAAGAGAGCATGAAGCGAGTTTTATTTTGCGTGCTTGATCTTATTGAAATGTGTGACAAAGAGACATAAGTTTATATTTATGTCTTAAAAATACCGAATTTTATGAAACTCGCACTGTGACCTAAGTCAAACATTAGCAATGATAATAGGAGTACCTGAAACATAATTAGAAACACTAAAGTACCCTACAAGACACGTCCTATGGATAAAAAGTGATAGCATATTTAGATAGCATACCTCACCATACTGCGTGACTGCCACTATTTGGTATATATATGGCACTATGGTACCCTGTTATCATGTGGTAAAAACTGGCACCCTGTACTTCTTCATTTCATTATTTCAGCCCACATTTACTTACTTGATTTTTTAAAACGTTCCACAGAACAAAATTTCGAAGTGAAATAATCACTGAAAATTTTCTCTACTGGTTCAGCATCATATTTACAGAAGACACGGTACAGAGATATATGTACAGTATTTTGACTCCCTAGAAGCGGAAGAATTCAAGGTCGCGCGGATTCGCAATTCGCACCGAGTCCGAGGTAGGTAGGGTTCAGTAGGCAGCGAGGTGCCGAATAGACGTTATTATTGTGAATTACTCAAAATATCAAAAATAATAAAATATTTTGTGATATTTTTACTAATTTACAACCATTATACGGAAGCTTACTGCATAAAACGTCTATTCGGCACCTCGCTGCTTACCGATCCCTGTCGACCGCGACGCAAACTCGCGCGACTTTGAGTTCGACCGCTTCTAGGGAGTCAAATTACTGTATATCTCTTTACAGTGTAGAAGATCTACGTCGAGATTGTACAAAGAGATCTTACTATTTACAGTGAGCATAGTCCCATCAGGGCCGGGTATGGGCGGCATGTCAGAAGTGAGCGTGATAATTGTAGTGGCTTGCAGTTCTCCGGGCATCACCGCCCACTGCACCACCCGCCCATCTCCCGATATAGAGAAGAATGATGCTTCTCCGTCTATCAGGCGAGGACCCCAGCGGACCTGATCACGATTTTACATTAGACTTTTTTATGATATAGACTGAGCTGGAGCGTCTAAACATCTTATGACTTTTGAGTACAAAGCGTTGGCGCAGTGCACCTAGAATTTTACAACATTGTGGGTAGCACTGTACTAATTATAATGCGTTATCTTTTACCATCAGAGGAGCGTCTTGCTTGTATCCTTACTTATTTGTATAAAAAAAAGAAGACAAAGATGTGTGAAATTGCATAATAAACTAGCTGGTGCCACTCATCATCAATAACCAAGATATAAAACCCGACATGTCGGAAGTGAGCGTGCTGATGGTAGTGGCTTGCAGTTCACCGGGCATCACCGCCCACTGCACCACCCGACCGTCGCCTGATATAGAGAAGAACAATGCTTCTCCGTCTATCAGGCGAGGACCCCAGCGGACCTGATCACGATTTTACATTAGACTTTTTTAGATATAGACTGAGCTGGACATCTTATGACTCTTGAGTAACAAGCCTCGGCACCTAGAACCCAGTGCACCTAGAATTACATCATTGTGAAATTCTTGATATATCCTTACTTCTTTGTACAAATAAAAATAATGTAGAAGACAAAGATGCCTGAAAACTTCTATATAGTAATCCAGCTGCCTATATTATAGACTTTGTAATCTTTAACAACTATCTGTATGAGATTCCTGCTCGCTCTTATCATTGAGATGCTATCCAAACGGGAGATAGAGTCTCAAAATATAACTAAAAATAAATTTATAACTGAATACTACGGGTATACTTGTAATGGTTGGTGAAGTCTGATCATATATATATGAAAGTCTGAAGCATGTTTATAATGTTACTAGCTGCCCCGAGCGGTTTACCCGCTGTACTATATACCCCCGCTGCCTATGTGTTATTCCAGGCTATCTTAATACCAAATTTCAACTCAATCGGTCGGCGGTTTAGGCGTAAAAGAGTAACAAACATACATCCTTACAAACTTTCACGTTTATAATATTAGGTACTAGCTGCACCCAGCGGTTTTACCCGCTGTACTAATATAGCCTATGTGTTATTCCAGGGTCTAAGCTATCTCTATACCAAATTTCAGCTCAATCGGTCGGCCCGTTTAGGCGTGAAAGAGTAACAAACATACATCCATACATTCTTACAAACTTTCACGTTTATAATATTAGTAAAATAAGATTATGGGTACTTTCGCTTCGGTAACATTATGTCGTCCACAATGATGACTGTTGACGACAGGGAAAAAGTTGCATCGGCACAGACGATTTAGTTCTGGTTTAGTGCCAAGCGTTAACAAATATACGAAGTTTAGCGTTTTAATAGTCATTGATTATAATTAGGACTGATAAGATAACGTAATAATTAATAACGAATAGATACGTAGCAATGTGTATCTTTGATATAAATCTAAAGTGCCGAGATTTCATTAAATATTGACGATAGACATAATACTTGATTTGGAGTGTTGTCTAATGTCGTCCAAATTAATTTTTTTGTAGCTTTATATATATTTTATTTGACTTCTGACATTATAATAATTTTGAAAGTAATTTAATAAGCGCTATAAAAAATAGATTACTCTTTATTGTAACAAAGAAAACAATTAACACTAAATAAGTACATTTCAGTTGTTCATTTCATGTTGCAATTGGCGGTCTTATCGCTAATAGCGATCTCTTCCAGACAACCAAGGAGGAAAGGAAAAATACAAGTTTAAAAAAGTAAGTTTTTTTTGTTTAAAATAATTCATTAGGTAATTCATTTTAAAACTATTATATCATATCTTATAGATCTCTACCTATACTATATAATATGGTTGAAAGAATACATATTAATATACATACCTCCCATACAATATTGCTATGTTTATCTCTCACGGAGTCTGATTTGTATTGGTAGGAGCTCTCCAGATTGAGTTGAGAATTGTAAACACACACGTTGCCGTCGTATAGTCCTGAGAAATATTATTTATTATATATCCTGAAAAATGTATTGTATTGATGCCAAATTTTAATAAAATAAGATTGCTATCTGAAAAGTGACACCAGTAAGTATACTTAGCAATTTTTCTTTGTTTTTAATGCGCTTATATCAGATACCAAAATGCTATTTTTGCTGCAATTTTCACGAACTTTTAGTATAGGCTGTTTAGGGGATTTTTTTATGATAAATAAGTGAAGACGTTTTGGAGATATTAGTAGTTGAATCTCGTCATGATATAACAGTATTTTTGCTGGTAATATTGCAAATGTAGGAAACCTTGTAGGGATCATGGCGACCTGAAACTCCACCACGTAAATTGACCACAAAACCCATAATGTCTACTTACGTGTAATTTGAACCTAGCTGAAACAATGACATTACTTTTGCCCTACCCTATATTTTAAGGTGTCCTTACCAACGCACGCTAAATAGGGCACTTCTTTGAAAACGTCCAGGCATATTATAGGCGACTCTGTTTCAACTGCATACTCCGGATACGCCGGATTCTTGATACTGTAGAGACATAGGCAGCCGTTTTTCTGTTGATTTGTGAAGTCCACTGTTGCAAAAAGAAAAAAAACTCAATAATCTGTTGCTATGTTGCAGTTGTTTCACGTACACTTAAGTTTGGCTTGTTAACACAGCTAAAATGACCGCTTGGTGACATGGTTTTGTCCAGTGGGTCGAAAACAATAGCCACTCGGCCTAACACAATTATAAAGCGAAAAATCGCAAACAACTAAATAAAGTCATTGGTGCTAGGCTAATCGAACTTGGTGTTCTGGAATCACATCTGCATCAAAAACCCCTTGATCTATCCAAAAATCTCTTCATAAAACAATATCAAAAAGGTTTACTAATTATAGTCATTGGTCCAGGGTTAGGAATCGAACTTGGTGTTCCAGAATCACATATTTGCATCAAAAACCCCTTGGTTTATCCAAAAATCCCTTTATAAATCAATAAAAGTTTTAAAAATTAGGTCTATTCTAAGAAACAAACACGTGCACGTGTCATAGAATTCTAGGTCTCATTTTATTGGCACTAGTTTTGAAGACGCGATCGAGGCCATAATTCTGTTTTATAATATAATAGTCGTATCCTGTAAATTCCTCTACATTCCGGCCAAGGCTCGAGTAATGCAACAACAAGGTTATTCGGCACTCGAACGATCCTATCGTGAAGCTATTGTCCCGTCAATCTAGATGAATAACAAGTAATCTTTTCGACGATGTTACATCCTCTTATATCACATGATATTATTTTACTAGAGTGCTAGTTATTATTTCTATTCTTGGTGTTTAGATTTCAGATATATATTTCGGAAGTGATTTCTAACGTCATATAAACATCCCCTCAATATCATTAGCTGAGCAGATATATGGTCAAGCGCAATTTTTTTTTTACTAAGACTGCAATTATTTCAAAAACAGCGTTTGCACAAGTTAGCGATAGCGCTAAACTATAAAAAAATATTTTATACGCAATTTTGTTCGTTGGTTCAAGAAATAAACCCTGAGACATCGAAAATTTTGTTTCTGAAGAATCATCCTTAAATCTTTAAAACTGCGCAACGGATTTTGATGCAGTTTTCATAGAAAAAGTGATTCAAGAAGAAGGTTATATGTGTAATACATGCATGATATAATGGAGGAACACTGATAATTTTCTATTACGCGCGACGAAGTGCGCGCGGGTAATATTTATTTATTTTTATATATTTATTTTAATTTATTTATATAATTAGTACGGCTCTAGCCAATTACACCAATTATCAATGTGAACAAATTACAATTATTATACAATTATACAATTACTACAACAGATTAATTATTATTAATGTCAAGAATTAAAATTAAATAAAAATTACAAACATGTCAAAAGAATAAAGATAAAAATTACAAACATTACTACTACAAACATTATTAAACATTATTACTGTACTTCGGTAGGAGGGCACTGTAGCTAGTGAAATTACTGGGCTGAGGAGTCTTAACATCTTATGACTCTCAAGTAGGAAGCGTTGGGGCAGTGCACTGGGTAGCATTGTACTAATTATGGGCAGCGTTATCTCTTTCCATCAGGAGAGCGTCTTGCTCGTCTTCTTACTTCGTTGTATAAAAAAATTACAAACAATATATAAAAAGAGATAATTATAAAATATCATTACCAAAACCAAAAAAAAAAATATGCAATAGTCAAGATACAATAGTTGAAACCACATATCCGTCTTTCTCGCAAAACTAGTGGTTAAATATAATAAACTTACAAGATCCATAAGCAACAGCAAACAGGTCCTGGTAGTGTGGGTTCCACTGTATATCGCAACAGGCGTGCTTGCTCATCGGTTCGTACGTGAACTTCCACAGTGGAAGAAGCGAGCCCATCCCTTCGCGGAACTCGTCTGATGGATCGTCCCAGTAGCGGTAGTCTTGGGCTAGTTACAGAAAACACAAATTGTGATAAAAAAATACTGAATAACAGATGCCTATGGTACATTACTGCCATGACAAGAACTGCGTTGATAAGAACCGAGAGCATCACTAAGGGTATATTGAGAAAATCACAGCGAAATCAATGTTACCTTTATAAACAAGCTGGAATAAAGGCCAACATTTTTTTATACAAACAAGTAAGAAGACGAACAAGACGCTCTCCTGATGGTAAGAAATAACGCTGCCCATAATTAGTAGGTACACCTAGGATTTTACAATGACGCAAAATTCTAGGTGCACTACGTCAACGCTACTTACTTACCTACTACCGCCTAGTTGACATCCTGCAAAGGAAGTCTACCCCCGGTAAAATCACAATCACTTATACAGGTTTTGTGAGTATGAAAACGACACAATATCACTAACATCATTACATACCACAGTTATATAGTATATTATTAACTAATTTTAGATGCGGTTTTGGGGGTGTCATAGTACTTCGCACCAAAAACATGTAGCAGTCATGAGTCCATTATGAGCCATAGTTTAAGTAGAACTTTATAACATTCGGTCAGGTGACTCTAGAGGTCGTTAAAATATAGCACTCTATAGAGACATATACTCTCTCTTTGTATTTTCTACCACTTATGCAATGTGGAGTGTTCTGAAGAATTATTCGACCTAATTCGGTTTTTATCACCGCACGAGCCCACACCGCTCGAAAGCCATCCACACATTATTGATTACCCCTGGTATTGCAGGTATCCATAAGCGACGGTAACCACTCACCATCAGGTGGGCCGTCTGCATGTTTGTCACCTATTACATAAAAAAAAGATCCTTACCAATGTCATCAAAAATGTTCTGATTGACAAGCCTCTCCAGAATAGCCCACGCTTCCCTGATCCTCTGCGCTAATTGCTCGTCGTGAATCTGCTGCGCAGACTTCGCGTGCTTTGCGGCTTTCTTACGTAACTACAAACAAAATAAGTACTTACTTAATTATAAGACAATACATTTTTAAATTTCAAATAACGAAAAGACGATCCCGGAGTCCTTGTGCGCAATGAAACAAACTTTTTTTGAAATTCAGTAGCAAGATTTGACTCGGACAGTATTTCATAGGACGCTAGACTTTGCATAAAAAAAGTTAAAAGGCATACACCTGATTTTAAGGAGTTAATACTTCGGAAGGTAAAGTTGTAAAGTGTTAAATATTATAATATGGTGAAGAATAATATTCGAAAGCTAGAACCAAGCTTGTCACGGTATATATTCCTTAATCCTGCAGCAAAGACAAAATCAAAAAGGTTCTCTTACTCTCTTAGGCTTTTCATCTTCTTTTTCTTTGAGTTTCTTGGCGTAGTCCTCTTGATAATAATCAAATATGATGCTTTGTAAAGCAGTGGCCCCGAAATTACTCCTTGGTGGAGGTATTGTTTGAGTGTCCACAGACTAGAAAGCAAAAATTTATGTAAATGTTGAAGCCTGTAGAAACACATTAGATGTAAGCAAAGCATTAGTTATGTGAAAGGTGGCTTAACTCTAAAATCTTATAAATAAGTCTTACCCTCTTCGGGAAATTGTAAGTAAGGGCAGCTCGTTCGCAGAAATTGAACTGGTTAGCAAGCTTCCTGACCCTAGGCTTGATTTCAATCACTTCTGCTTCGTCTGCAGGCACTGGCGGGCCTTCCTCTTCTGAAAAATAAAAATGAACAGGAGTAAGTACCTTACTCTGGAGTAGTTCTTTACTCTCTAGAGTCTGCTGAAGTGGAGTTGAGGATGTCAGGTTTTACCATTCTACGCCGGTTTAACAACTTTTCATACAACTGATGATAATGTGCCTATGTTCAGACTTGGCTTCCTCTTTACTACTTTTTTCTTCTAGTCAAGATAATAAAGACAATTACGTTCAAGTTCAGCATTCTCTTCCGCTTTCACAGCTACACTTTTTATTGTTTTCACTTCAGTAGCACTAAGCTCACCAGTGTTTATTACTTATCTTTTCTTTTTACAATGTTGATAATAAAGACACTTACCTTCAGGCTCAGCTTCTTCGCCTGCTTCAGTGGGGGCTGCACCTTCCTCTGCACCCACTTCACCAGCCTCTGGCTCCGCGGCTGGAGCGGCTTCTGCTACTTCTTCCTTCTTCCAACTGTTAATTATAATATAAAGGTACTTACGTTCAGGCTCAGCTTCTTCGCCTGCTTCCGTGGGTGCTGCACCTTCCTCTGCGCCCACTTCACCAGCCTCTGGCTCCGGGGCTGGAGCGGCTTCTGCTACTTCTTCCTTCTTCTCTTCATCTGCTGCGTCCTCTGTTTACAACATTATTTTGATATTATATTTACATCGTGCGTGCACTTAGAGTTACAGTAAATTAACATCAGTAAAGGGCTGGAGTTCATGAGTAGAATGTAGAGTGGAGTTGCAGAAAGTGCAGCCTTAAATTTGTTTTAATGAAATTAATAAGAAACAACTTGCTTATAAGGTGGTGTGTTTATGGTAATTTACCACAAAACATTGTTCAGACTTGCTGGTCACTAACCAGATTAATCCATAATATGCCTGTAAAATATTATGACTTTTACTAGTCCTATAATCACATTTTACACCAGAAAAAAATAATAACCATCTTGTTTTTCATCGTCAGCAGGTGGTGGAGGTTCTGGTTCTTCTTCTTCCTCCTCTTCTGTCTTAGACTTCTTAGCTTTCACTTTCTTGGGACCGGCGTCATCGAAACCCACCATACCTGGGCAAAGTTAAGTTTAAAAATTCGTCTTTTTAATATTATATTCGTTAGTAAGAGTGCAGCCCAAACATTAAAATCAAACTCGTTTCAAATTATATGCAGAGTATGCTTTTTTATATGCTTTCCCTGTCAGCTATATTAGTGAAATTTTGAAATTTTAAAACGGTTTATCTTCCCCTACTTTTTACAACATTTATATCACCTTCCTTAATATTGCAAAAAAGTCACCAAAAATAGTCTACGAGTTTTGCTTACCATACCCAGCAGCAATTTGTGCCTTAGCTTCGTCAGAATCCTTCCTGATAGCAGTTCCCTGATAAACGAACAGCGGATACGCCTTGCCAAACGATGGCTTCGGCTTGGTCACAAACTTGTTTTGGCCGTAGTGGTACGCTACTTCATCTGCCACCCATTGGGGGTTGAAGGTGCCCAGTATACGGCCAATTTCTTCATCTAAATCCTAGGTTAGAAATTAATACAGAATGTACACTTAACGATAGAGGTCATCCAGTTTTATACTTTGACTTACACATTTTTACATGTGTAATGATATAAATCCCACTAATAGTATTTTTGCCTATTGCAAAATTTCTTTCACAGCTGCATGTTATATGTACCTAATGGCTGATTTACTAAAAGTTAAATCGCATGTACAATTATAGCGCGTCCGCGCAATATCGGTAGTATTGTAAAAGTGGAGGAATATTTTTTACAAGCTATATTAAAAGATTCTAAATGAAAGTCGTTGGCAGTTTCTGCTACCTGGGTTCTACTGAATCGAATATATTAAAACTTTATATCCTTACTCTACATTCAGAAATTTACATCCTCATTGGAAAAACATCTACGAAGTTTTGGAAGCTTGATGCGAGGGTAACAAACATTAAACATCTAACAAACAAAAAGATGTTGATCATTTCCGAACCTTCGTAATTGATAAAGCTAAAATTTGGAATTCAAGTGATGCAGATGTCGGAAAATCATACAAGCTAATAAGCCAAGGAGTCTTGATAATAAAAACAGCAGCTTATTTGCTATTCCTTACAACTTCAGACAGCTCCAACTGATCATCAGGTTTGATCAAAGACCTCGGTTTCAACCAGTCCAGGGCATCATCCTCTGCTATGTTAACCCGAGACTTATTCGCTGCGTCTTTCTGTTGAATATTACATATCATATGTAAACCTTAGGTACTAAACGAGTGGAAATATTAACTTTTCCGCAATCATTGTTGTATTAGAAAAGTAAGTACTGCCTTTCTTGACAAGCGCCAAACTCTTGAGGCTAACGCTTAAAAAAATGTGCTAAGATGACGACAATTCACAATGTCATCCTAGTAGGTATTTTTGTGTAAGCTACAAGCATTTGGCGTGGCTAAAGAGGCTGAAATGATAGATGAGCAGAATTTCCTGCAACATTTGCCATTTCAGTACTTTTTTCTAACAATACCTTGAGTTTGAGGAAAAGTTAATAAGCACTTTTTAGAATTGCGATAAAGAATGTGGAAACATGTAGCAATACTTAGATATGGCTTATCTAATTATGTATCAAACTTTAGTTATTTAATTAAACACCATAAAAATGAAACTAATTAAGCACACGATGATAACTTTAAAAAGCTCTTTCCGATAATTTTGACAAGTACAACTAAAATAAAAAGAGACTATTATTTGCCAATTAGTTGACTTCTTTTAAAGGATAGGGGCATCCTTAAGTGTTGCTACACATTTCAACACCTCGTTTCGTATAGAACAGAAAAACAAGCACCGCTACATACATCCAAGCACTGCAATGTTTTTGTTATAAGCACTTTCTCCTCGATGTTGAGAGCGCGTTTTATCATAGCCTTCAGCATTTTGGCGAATTGCGCTTCTTTCTACGTAAATTAGAAATACGGTAGCACGCAAGCACTGGCCGACAGCAAATGACACACTGCTTTAGAGCCGACGCTTTCAACCCCGGATTTACGAGTATTCTAAGGATATTTGCATATTGTTTGATGGCTGTTTATTGGGCATGATCATGTAACTCGACCATAAATAATTCGAGCCACTTTTGGAGCAAGCGTAAACAAACGATTATAACGATTGCGTGCCTCAAGCATGCTAAATGTTGGGTACCTTTGAATCCCAATTTGAGGGAAATTGTAAATGCGGAAAGCTTTGATTACTTACGTCGGAATCCTCCTCTATTTCTAGATCACATTCTGATTCTGATGACATTGTAATTATGTTTTAATAGGCAAGTACGTATACGAATATAAAACTTTAAAAACTTTAACAGTAGATATTAAAAGTTAATTTAATTTTACAAAACCTAATTAAATTGCCTGTTATTTTTTACAAGAATAAGTATAGAAATTATTGTTATATAATAGTTTATTTAATTTCATGTAAATTTTTTTTAAATTAAATGCCTTTTATTTTACAAAAATATAAAAAGAATAAATGATTATAATTTATCTTTTAATCCTACATTAATTTACAAGCTTGCTATTTATTTCAACTTATTTAAAGTAACCCTTGGGTTGTACAGTGTACAATAGTAAAATAGTTAACAGCTTGCTCGAAGCTTGCCTCGTCGACTGAATAAATTAACCATGGTGTAAACTGCAGTGCATTAGGCGCAGTATTACGTGGGTAGTAATTGACTCAAAGGTCAGACGGCAAACAAAACATCTAGATATATTAGTTTTATTTAAATTAATATAAGGAGTTATTTTATTTTGCATATTTGTATGTAATTAATATATAATTTGTGTAACTTGTCAAAAGAATAGAGAATAACTCTTTATTGCACACAATCATTACAAACAAAACAATTAACATTCAATACATTTGACGACGACGAGATGAGACGTTGTTTAAAAAAACGAATTGAGGCTTTTGACGTAATCTTACTTATATTATAAACGTGAAAGTGAAAGTGTAAGTATATAATATCTGGATGTATGTTTGTTACTCTTTCACGCCTAAACGCTCGGAGTGATTGAGCTGAAATTTGGTATAGAAATAGCTTCGTCCCTGGAATAACACATAGGTATACAAATAGTATATAGTACAGCGGGTAAAACCGCTGGGCGCAGCTAGGAATGTATATTGTGTCTCCAAGCATATGTGCTTTCCACGATATAGTCTCGCGCGCAATATTTAGGTGCGTTAATTCGCGCGATACTCGTGGATGCGAAGTGTTAGCGCTTTGAATCTCAACCTAAGCAAATGAATTCGCGGTGAATTCAGAATGAATTCATACTTATATTAATATTAAGTTAAATACGTTTTATGAACGTTATTTTTATTTTTTATTCGTTATAGGTCAGGTACTGGTTTAAAATAAACGATATGGAATGATTAGTTTGCTGGTCAATTTTTTTTTATATTAAATAGGACTGCGTTCTTGTAAAGGAAGTAACATAAGTACCCAATGATGTGCCGCAAACAGCTTAGACCTACTGATGACCAGAAATTCAGTTTCTATGATAGCAGGTACTTATGGCCTCTTAGAAATTTAACTATTTTCGAGGAAGATTCGGGTGGACATTTACGTAGTATCCTCTTTTGGAAGCTGATTTAACACCCTAAGTAGGAGTAGTAATACGCAAGTATAGAGGTATATGATTTAGACAACAATTCGTCACATTAAAAAAGTTTTAACTGGCCACAACGCAAAAAATACTTTAAAATTTGTTCTGATTGGTCACACATTTAGTTCTAATATGTCACGGCATATTTTATTACTTATTGGTCACACTGTTTCAAATCGTCACTCTTCGAAAATTCCTAATTGGTCACAAGAAATGCAAAAATAGTATGCACCTACACGCCGTATCAAATCGCTAGTAATTTTATAACTCTATGATTTAAAACAAGTGAAATTTTAAAAATACTTTTTAAAAACAAGCTTTAATTATCATTACCATCTTGCATCATATAGTACTCGTCAAGACGAATCAAATGAGCCCAAACTCGATGGGGTTGCTTTGTTTAATGACAGAGTTCCTATAGCCACCTTCCAGCTCCATCATCAGATCAGCTCCATGTCATAATAATATTGCATTGTCATCCGATTTACACACGCATGCAAATTTTCAACTCAATTGGAAACCGGGAAGTGGGTCAAATAAAACTTGCAAGATTTGATTACAGACAGACAGACAGACAGACAGACAGACAGACAGACAGACAGACAGACAGACAGACAGACAACAGATAGGTGAAAGTAATATAAAGCTTGTAATTATTGCGGTCGTAGTAAAATTAAATGTCCCCATTCCATCTACCTGTTTATCGACTTAACTCAAACCTTACTAAGCTTTTCTACGTTTTGCATCAAAAACCATTTCGTAATAAAATTTTAATAGCTTCGACGGAAACGGTGGGGATTTCGTTTTTATACTTTCACATTAAAACCATAATGCAAGTTGACGTTCATAATGCTGTCTGTTTAAAAAATAATAGTAAAATTTTATTACGAACTACTTGTCCGTGCAAGTAAGTACTAAAATTTTAAAAATCTAGTCAGTCAGTCCGTCAATAGGGGTCAGTCAGTCGGGTAGAGGTAGTCTTAGTACCTATTTTTCAATAACTGAAACTTTTTATTTTAAATTTTTAACCAGTTAGATATAACAAAAATAATAATTTAATTAAATAATTTTGTGATAACAAAAATAATGAATATACCTACCTGTTTATCATGAGAAATTATTCACACAAAAGAACAATAATCCTGATAAGCACATTAACTTCATGAAAAAGGCCAAACGAGCTCATTATCAGTTTTTCCACGAGTTTTTGTTGGAATTAGTATTTTGTGAAATATTTTTATTTAGAGACTACAATGTTGATTCTAGTAAATTTAAGCGATATTTCAGGTCATTATAGTAGCAGTGATATATATAGAAAACTTCTTAAATATAATTAAGTATTTTTTTTTATATCTAAAAGAAAAGAGTACCTTATTTACATACCTTTTCAAAGCACATACAAAACCGCTGTACATATTTGAACAGAAATTATCTATATCGACAGATTACCAACATCTACATTTTTACCAAATATATTTTTAATAATAATATAAATTATTTTTTTAGTAGGTAGTAAATATTTTGTCAAGTTAATTATATTTTGCAGACTGTACAAAGTTGGTAAATGACTTCCCTTGGCAGGGCGTGTCACCAAATTCTAATTAGTACCCGTGTCTGGTATAAGGTAGCACTGAGGCTCGCTATCACGAATACAAGCGACAATACCAAACCAACTGGGCAGTCATGCATTCAGTACAGGGGATGGGGCAAATCAAATTTATAAAAATAATGGAGATATTTAGGACTTTTACATTAGAACTTCGATTTTTAGAGTTATAACGTTCCGCAACTACTGGCTATTTTGGATTTAGATTATACAGTACCTATAGTAGGTATAAAAACTTTATTTTTAGAAAAATTATAGGTTTAAATTTAATGCCACAAAATAAGTATTTTTTTGTTACACGCACATAAATATTTTAGAGGACTAGACTAGGACTAGACTACTCTTATAGCTGAAATATCAGATCTAAGAAAATTAAGGTATCTAATAAGGAAAACACACAGGAAACAGTATGTTTGAGCTACATCTTAGTTTTAAATAACAATTTCCGCGGGCCTCTAGATTATTCTAGCGTAGGCTCTATACGCATAAATAACTAACAAACAATACGACTCAAAGTAATCTAGATCATTTCAGAATTTTATATTGCACACAAAAAGCTCGAGATTATAATTTGTTAGGCAACAGTCGAAATTAAATGTCGACACGCCACGCCCTATCCCCCATAACTGAATTCAGCCCTGTTGGTATACGAGTACATTAGTTCTTCGTCTTTGTAATCACACAACAGCTATTTGCCATTTGACCCGTGTTGGCATCATACGTACGCGCTGGTTCACTCACTGGATTTGCATTACATACAATATTCTAAATATATTCATACTTCAGTGACTACTACTTATTCTCTGCGGTAGTATTGTATTCGTGAAGTGCATGTGTGTTACGGTCATATGACTTTTGATTGTTTCGAGAAAAATGGAGATAATTGTGGTAAGATTATATTATATATTTTATCTTGTTCTTTTCGTTGAGAAATCGTTTTTTTATATTTAAATAGACTTCTTAATTTGATAGAGCGAACACCAATAACACCAAGAAGTCTACTAGATATAACAATTCAATTATTTAGCTTATTCTCCTAGTAATTACCTAGTCAGGTCATAAGTATTGTCACACAGTAAAAACTTTTCTTTTAGAATGCTGGCCACAAAAAAGTTTATTGAATTCGAATTTCGAATTGTTCATGAAAATAAAAATGTATACTTTTTAGAATTTGACTCATTTTTAAATATGGAGTGGACGCTTAAAGAAGACCGTGTTGCAGTTATTGCGTTGCATCGTTGCGGTTACGCGCCAATTCAAATTTTTGACATACTGAAAAATTTGAATATAACCAAAAGATTCGTTTATCGTACCATCAAACGATACAATGAAGACTCTATTGTAGATGACAGGTCAAGAAGTGGTCGCCCTCGGTCTGTTAGGACTCCAGCAGTGATAAAAGCTGTGAAGGCGCGAATTCAAAGAAATCCCAAACGTAAGCAGAAACTGTTGGCCCTTCAGATGGGGTTAAGCAGAACCACGGTGAAAAGGGTGTTAAATGAAGACTTAGGGCTTCGGGTATATCGAAGAAAAACAGGACATCGTTTAAATGCTCGTCTAATGGACCTGAGACTGAAGAGATGCCGCGCTTTGTTGAAGCGGTACGCGAGAAAAAAATATCGAGAAATTCTTTTTTCGGATGAAAAAATTTTTACCGTAGAAGAGAGCTACAACAAACAAAATGATAAGGTGTACGCACACAGTAGTGAAGAAGCGAGCAACCGTATTCCGCGTGTCCAACGAGGTCATTTTCCATCCTCGCTCATGGTATGGTTGGGAGTTTCTTATTGGGGCTTAACAGAGGTACATTTTTGTGAGAAAGGTGTAAAAACGAATGCAGTTGTGTATCAAAATACAGTCCTGACGAACCTTGTGGAACCTGTTTCTCATACCATGTTCAATAACAGGCACTGGATATTCCAACAAGATTCGGCGCCAGCTCATAGAGCGAAGAGCACACAAGACTGGCTGGCGGCGCGTGAAATCGACTTCATCCGGCACGAAGACTGGCCCTCCTCCAGTCCAGATTTGAGTCCGTTAGATTACAAGATATGGCAACACTTGGAGGAAAAGGCGTGCTCAAAGCCTCATCCCAATTTGGAGTCACTCAAGACATCCTTGATTAAGGCAGCAGCCGATATTGATTTGGACCTCGTTCGTGCTGCGATAGACGACTGGCCGCGCAGATTGAAGGCCTGTATTCAAAATCACGGAGGTCATTTTGAATAAACTTTATTGTCATAAGCATCTATGTTTTGTTAAGTTCATTTTGGTATATAAATGGTTACATAATAAATAAACTTGTTCCAATAATTTTATATTAAACATGTGACAGAATTTATGACCTGACAAGGTATTTAGAAAGAAACATTTAGAATGTTGTGTCCATGACATTGCAGAGATGCTATCGCTGGAAAGCTGGAAGCGATCTGTTCAGAGCAGAAATCGCCTTTGCCCAGCAGTGGGACGATAAAGAAAAGTAGATAACACTATAAAGCTAGCTATAAATTACCTTCCTGGTCTTTTCAGGCGAAAAGTTGAATAAGACGACTCCAGATAGAGGTCTATTTATAAACAAATGTGTATTTTCTGATAGAATGCCAATGCCTAATGTAATGTTTATGGTTAAATCTATTTCAAGAATGCATGAAATACGTCGATGTTTTATTATGATGCGTCTCACGTGTAATAAATAGCACATATGAAATGCGTTTATTTTCCTCTAGCATGCGACTGTTTCGTCCATTTTCTCTTTACGAAAGGTAGCGCAGTGCTTACGATTTTAATATATAGACACTTTTTGTACTAACCAGTGTAAAAAGAAAAAGTAATTTAAGGAAAGGTGAATTGAGGAATACATTTTAAGATTTTATGTTCGCGAAGCGTCTTTTTTTCATTTAAAAAGTTTTATACGTAATATTATAGATACTTATTTAGTTTAAAAATTTTACTTTTTGGGTCTGGCTTATCCTACTGAATCCTATTTAATATATTACTCGGATATATGTAAAACTAAATGATTTGTGTTTATTACCTTTTTACGCCTAAACTGGTAAAGTGATTGAGCTGAAATTTGGTAAAGCTTAGACCCTAGAATAATACATACTTCCGCGGGTAAAACTGCTGGACACAGCTAGTTTATAAGGAAAATCTTTTACGGCTTGTATTGATAGGTTTTCACCCCTAAAAGGAAGAATTCGTTGGTCTTTTGGGTAAGTACTAGGGGTACTAAGTAATTCTAATATCACGTAGGCTTTAGGGCCAAAAGCTTGGTTAGACAGGCATGAAAAATGGCAAGTACCAAGCATAAAATATTTTATGGTTTATATTGTTGCGTCAAAGTTGCGTGATAGACATTCAAATGATAGCCGATCAATAGTATATATAAACTGATAACGATATCGTGATAATAAACTGTTTAATAGCCCATTTCCTCATTCTAATCCCTTTCGGTAGCTTTCATTATATGTTTGGGTTTCATAGCGATGGTTTGTCAAGAAATATGTTTCTCGAATTCGCGTTTTTAAAAGACGTTTGGTGAGTTTTAATTTCTTTTATACACGAATACATTTAGTTTTGCTATGAAGACGTAGATTTTTGATGAGAAACGGAATATTGGAATTAATTTTAGAAATTGTTTTTTTGGATTTTTCCACGATGAAGCAAGCCACATGTAGCAAAGCTTTCTTAGTACTGGAGTTTCAATTACTAATCAATATAATTTACAATTTGAATAATTTACTTTGAAAAGTTACATAGGCTCCAGTACCAAGCACGTATTTAACACAGAGAGGCACTTTGTGCAATGACAGACAGACACATTCGACATTATATTGACACACAAATATTTGATGAAGTGTTGCATGTACATGTGAGATGTGATATTGGACACACACAATATGTACAATTGCCAATGAGAGTTATTGGTTCCAACATTTGTACGAATAAATAGACCGATTTTTACCAAAGCACGTATTTTTAATTTTATTATGACTATTTTAAGATTTTTCCTAACAAGTAAATGAGATTGATAGCTTTTCTAACTTACGGGTAACATGATTGCACTCTGACTGCATATTGATTCAAAGCAAAAGGTTGTCTTCATAAATATTTTACATTTAAAATGCATCTATTCTGGTCTAGTTAGCATAATCAGATCTGAGTGATCATAATAAGCGGTATGTTTTAATGCAAAAGCTATTGATTAGTCTACCGTCTACGAATCATAAACTTCAAAGAAATGATTATTAGTTTGATTTTAAAGTTAGTAAATGAAAATAAATTTTAATCGAAGTTTTGGCGCAGCGACCAGGATATAAATCATAAGTATGGCATACAGCATGGCACTTTGGTCGTCACAAAGATTTTCAAATAAATTGTAGTACTCTAGTATTATTGGCGTACCTTATTTTTACTTCAAAAACATAATAAAATGCGATTTTTCTACTCTTAATAAAAAAATATATATCGCCGCTGCCGTATTATAGGCATTATTGCCTGTTTATACTGGATAAGTATGGCCCACACTTCTGTGATTTTACGTGTCGAGAACATACAGTAGATATTTTTACATTTGTGTTGGAACCAATAACCAACATTTGATCGAACATTTGGACGGACACAAACGGCCAACATTGGCCACACATACATGCGAGGTATGTACAGTTTGCCTCATGCAGGTACCGTACCGTACTCCCACGTAGCTTCTTCAGGAGAATCCCTATAGTCTTCTCTTGGGACTTTTTGCGCCATAAGTCAGGCAACCTGACTGGCTTACTCATTGGCGGGCTAGGTATCTAGATCAAGTAGTAAAAATCATTATGGCATATGCATTGCTTTCGATAAATGAAGTCCCTTTTTAGGGTCTCCTATTCAAGACAATATTTCCCTTACGAATTTATATTTAGTAAGTATTTAATTGGGTTAAAATCTTAACAATAAATATATAGTAAGTAAGTAGTATTGTAAAGTATGCTTTCATCGGTATTTAATACATTTCAATTAGATAGTTAAAATCTTTAATGATTTTTTTCATTGCGATTTCAGTCAAGACTTTTTAAATTTTGCAATGCATTTTATCTATTAATTTTTACAAGATTGTATAAAGAAAATACCACACACATTTATTAAGTGGTTACAGCATTTTTGCGAAAAGCAATAGCATTCGAATATGCCAATGGGATACACAATTTAGGGGCTGCGCAGACGACAGACTATCCATGACGCACTTTTTAGTCTGTGAAAATAGAACCTATGCAATTATATGCAGTAACGCACACGACGCGCAAAAAGTCCGGCACACAAATAATCCGTGAAATTCGGGCAGACCGGATCGCGCCGCGTCGCGCCGCTCCGCGCAAAAAGTGTGTGAAAAAAATAGAACGTTTGCTTCAACGCGCGCTAACGCAGACGGCACACATTTTAGTCTGCAATCTGCATTTGCTAGTGGTGGACGTAACGCTTCTTTCTTCTTCTTTTTCTGTACTTCATGTACAAAATAATACTTCGCGATCTATGCACGATTTCCATAGCGTCTACGTCCAGCCCTGGATTTACACTAGGGGCATTCGGGGCGAGTGCCCAGGGCGGCAAATTTTCAGGGGGCGGCAAATTTACTGAGGGCGGCAAATTTCGAAACGAGAAAAAAATATTCAATCCATAAACATCCGATGTTGAATTAAAATTTGTATTCTCAATCACGCTGGTTATTATTATAATTTTTTTTTGCGCTCATAATAAGAAGTCTGGAATACTGGTCACACAAACTCAAGATTTTTGCTCCAAACGAGCTATCCGTCCACTTTTCGTAGCAAGACTTTTCTCGGCATTTGCAGCTAGTTGCTCGCCTTCTTTTTTTTATTTTTGGCACTCAAAACGAACTACGTACTCACTTTTTGCAGTCAGATATACAAAATTTTCTTGGTGCTCGCAGCTAGCTTCTCGCGCTTTGAATAATATATTTTTTTTATTTTAACACTCGGAGCAAACTATGCATCCATTGTTTATTTAGTCACAAAAACAAAATTTTCTCGGTGCTCACAGCGATTTTGGCACTCAGGGTGAAGTATGCGCCCACTATTGTGTAGTCAAATATACAAAATTTTCTCGCTCGCAGCAAGCTGCTCGCAGTCTTTTTAGTCAACATAATATGTCTATATATATATATATGCCTGTCGTAGACAGATAGATAGGTAGATAAAACACTTTATTGAAACATTGAAAAATAAACTTAAACATAAAAACCCGGTATTATAATCTATGTGTCACAATTCACAATCAGCGGTCTTATTGTAGTTAGCATTATAAAATTTCTCAATTATAATTTCTCTTTTTCAAAGCAAGCTATACACACAGCTTTCGTAGTTAGATGTATATTTTTTTTTATAAATATTCATAATTACGTATAATATGAAAGAACTCGACAACAAATTTCTTAGCAAAATGTCTAGCCGATGAGCGTTTATAAATAATATTTCGGCGGAGGGGGGCGGCATTTTCTCACTGCCCAGGGCGGCATTTTGGCTAAATCCAGGCCTGTCTACGTCCCTACAGCTCTGCCGACAGAATGATCGAAGATGTGCGTCGTCTGCGTTGAGTCTGTGAAAAATCCGCAACAGACTTTTTGCGCGCCATGCAGACTTTTTGTACGCCGCAGACTCGATCGTACAAAAAGTGTGCCGTCTGCGCAGTCCCTTAGGCATGTAGTTAAAAGCCTAGATCGCTCTACATAAAACTTAACACTCACCTTACTGACTCAAAACTTACGAAGTCCCTTGTCCAAACTTAAGTAGGTATACGCAAGCTTTATATCAACACATTTTTAATAAAATTATTGATTTATCAACAAGTCTTAATATTTTTTGACGTTTATAAGTTAGAAAACTTGCCGAATTTTTTCTCCCGCTTTGTTTAGATTTGTTTTGAACGTTTGATCGATGTAGCCAAGTCGACTGTTTATGTTACATAATTCATGAATACTTTAAATATGCTAATTTAAACGCTACTTAAACTTAGCTGTGAATAAGTAATCATTTAGAAACACCGTGTAGATTTTGCGAAAAGAATTTTTATAAAGTTTCCATTTTACAAAAAAATAGATACCTAACTGATATAAAAGATGTATTGTTTCACATAAATAGCTTTAATTTTATTTTGTTTAATTTATATACAAATTAACTTACCTTTTTAGGGGCCATGATTTATCAAAATTATTTCATTACTAGAAAAATAATTGTCTTGAAAAAGTTTGACGGCCATGTAAATAATGCTGACATTTAAAATATACGTAGTTACGGTGCGCGCGCAGGTTATCGTTGTCATAGCAACGAGGCTGGAGCTTAGCTTTTTCTGTAGACCAGCTGAGGTCGTGTGCTAACCTACGAAGGAGGTTTTAACAAAATTTATAAAAAAAACGTGCTCAGTGCGGTTTTGTAAGTGAAAATAACACAGATAGGGTATGTATTCGTGTTAGAATGAAAATTTTGGGTGTGTTGCGTGGGTGCTTCAATTTTCGTTCAATACATTTCAAGGTCCCAATATATTCGTATCAATTTACAATGACAGGTAGGTGGGGGCTGAATTATTAACGCATGGTCTCTGTGGACTCCTACATAATGTTATGTATCTAGATATTACCTATTTTTATTTATTCACATGCTTATTTATTCTCCATAGATACTTTCATTCCCTATTTGACACATTTAGAGGTGATTTTCAAAAATCCTTTCTAAATTATTTAACCAATATGTAAAAGAATAGGAGGTTCCCATCACATTATGATCTGGGGTTTCGTCTCTACGGGGAGTCAGTCAGATTCTCTCTTCCTAATTCCAAGATTTGTACCGGTTTGCAACATGACCTAACAGCTGCCTCCTACCTATATATATTTTTTTCATTATAACAGGTTGGTCTTTGGCCGACGATCTCGAGTGATGTTAAGCGACGATGAGGCCGTGATGGTAGCAGATTAAACCTAAAAAGTGGGATGAATCCCTCCCTGACATAATATCTCATACATATCTAATAGGATCCACAGATTAACTTGCTTTCCAAAACACCTACTTTTTTTTTAAACACCTACTTCCGAATCGTCCTCAGCGCAAACAACGTCAAAGATTCAAAGTACCTCTAGTTTTAAGCTTGTCCTGTATTATATCCGTTATCCTAACCACCATAATAACAAGCATTAAGTTGCTTAGTTTGGGGTTAGGCACTGAGCATATAAATAAGAGTGTCAACTCCGAAGAAAAAAAATGAAATCGCCTAATGTACTGAATTCATTGGAGTCACCTTACCAACCTAAAAGTAAAATGTAAATTTGATTTCTGATGTTGCCTGCACTGTTGTATGACATTAATTAGTGATGGGCAGTGTCGATTGTTAGTGATGGCCAGGTCGATAAAAATATATCGATAGTCGGCGCGACCGGGACGGGAAAATTGATGATTTTATTATTTATTTTATAAATAAAGAAAAGTCATGTTATTTCAAAATAATATTTTAATATAATTTATTAATGCTGTTTTTACAAATAATGTTCCAATGAGTCATAAAATATATACAAATATTGTGAACAATAAAATTACATAACGTATATTTTATTATACAGTAAACCGCAAGCAGTTATAATAAAGGAATCAGGAATAAATAATAATAATTTTCTCAAAAAATGGTCTTATCGAATCTTATATCTATAAACTACTACCAAAAAACTTAACATAACTTAACCCGTCCGACTAAGTTTTTCAATGGGCCGAAAAACAAGCTCAGGATCTTCTACGACTCTTAGCATCTGCATCTGTAAAACATAAAAGGTTATTTTTAAACAACGAAGTAAGAAGGCCAGCAAGACTTTTTGAGTTGAGTTCTGCTTCTATTACATCCCTAGTTCGTTGGAGTCACAAGATGTTTAGACTCTTCAGCCCAGTAATTTCATTAATTACAGTGCTTTCCTACCGAAGCACAATAATGTTTGCACATCACTGCTCAGGCGATAGAATAACTGGTGTTGGGGAAAAAATGCCTACTTCAAAGCAATTGGTGGCTGTTTGTGACTTATAACTTACCTGTTTTCATCCAAAGGAAATGTGTAGAATGCTGTTGTTGATTCCATACTATATAAGATTTACCACACACTACACAAATGCGGTGTTATGCGAGAGTTCCGACTCATGATGAGCCGATAACTCTTCAGTCTCTTCGTGAAATAGGCACTAAGAATTACGAACGTTTACTGTACGAAATGAACCAAAAACTATAACAAACTAAAATCTGTTGAATATAAACTAAAAACACGGCTGTCCAGTCCAGAAATTCGAATGTTTAAAGCAGAAAAAAAGATAATTTTCTCAAGTTACATAATATCAACAAATAACAATGTCATAATATGTTGAATTTGTCAATTTTAAGTTTGTTTTTTTTTATTGTCAATGTTCAAAGGTCAAAGGAGGTGTGTATAAGAAAAAATAAACTATTTTTTATGTTGGTACTTGCTTCCTTGCGTTGGTAACGTGACTCCAATGAATCTCATACATTTTTTCAATGTATGGAAGTTATTGGAGACTGGGGTTAGGTGGCGCTGTGTGAAACGTCCTGAAATATTTATTTATTATTATTTGTCATTAGGTATGAAATAAGGAGCTATTCTATAACGTTTCAGGAGGAGTCGACAGGAGCGGTTCAACAGTTGAAGATGTTCCACGGGCCTCCGGAACCCTGTGATAGTGGGTTTGATAGCGACGACGATGCTACAGCTCGCAGGAGGAACAGACTGGCTAATGAAGGACGGGTAAGGAAGACTATTCTTCTCCTTTTTTTTATCCCAGGAAAAATGCATTACGCATCGTCACCCTGCGCAGGGGGGCGCAGGGTGGTATGTGGGACTCCCCCGCCGAAGATGGGCGCGGCGGGGATACCCACTAAAAACCTGGGGGTGTTCCTGCGGGACGCCATAATGCCGGGCTGTTTAATTTACAACTCTCCGTGCAAAGCTGGATGCCTGGAAGATTGCTCTAAGCGATAAGCGTAAGATTGTGGACCTTAATATAACGCACTTTTATTTAGTTTTAAGTCTATTTTGTTAATATTTGTCCCAATAAAGAGTATTGTATTGTATTGTATTCCCACACTAGGTAGGGTCGGCATAACGCATTTTTCTTCTTCATTCCTAACTGCACTGGGCTTAACCCACTGAAAAGTAGCCTAAGATAATTTAGAGCTCAAGCATGAGCTATTTGTATATTCGTTTTGTTTTATTGGCGGGATAATCCTTTAAGACTTCCAAACTAAACTAATATACCAAATTACATAAACATATTTATGTACGCTTCGAATGCTTTAAGCCTCGCTAAAAATCGATTGAATTATATTTATTTATTTATTCAACACGACATGTAGTTTCAACACAATTAATAACTTAAAGCGCCTAAATACATTGGGCGTCTCTACTTATGCCACTTATGTATCCTCCTTTGCTATCTTTAATTTATACTACATTTATATATTAAAGCAATCTTTCCGGAATTTCAGATAAGCGAGAGCAGCGCCGAAGAAGATTACGAAATGTATGAACAAGGCAGGGAAAATCCTGTAGTAAGTTAATCCGTTTTATTATTATAACTGTATTTTAAAAAGAAACAAAATGAATAGTTAGTAGGGCTCTTACAATCTAATCACTACATAGGACAAAGAAAAAAACGAAACCCTTATAGGATCACTCGATCGCCCGTCTGTCTGTCTGTTAAGACCCATTTACTAGAGAACGCGTAGAGTTATCGGTTTGAAATTTTGACCACTTTTGTAGGCCTACGGCCGCTTGATGCCTATGAAAAAATACAATTTCTAACGTTTGAAAAAAAAATCTGTCGTTTATGCTCCAAAAAACGTACATTTGAGCCTTTGAATAAATCAAAATTCCGTTACCACCGTACCCGTGGCAAATTTAAAGCATATTCCTTCTTTTCACAGCGTGAGGACAAAGCAGAAGTAGACGTCCTAATAGAATGGAGGAAGAGCGCCGTGCTAGAAGGAGAAATGTCCGAAAACTCAGCCGACCGGTCTTCCCCTCCCTTCTGCGTGTTCGAACTCTCTCCTTCAGACGAGGACGATGACGCTTCTGTACTAGAACTGGTAATACCGATGCAGAGTCGTTACCAACGCGTACCGACGTCTTCTCCTAAGAAAATGCCGCCTAAATCGCCAACGCTACTTTCGAATTTATTCTGCTGCTTACGCAAGTAGAGATATTATATATTATATCCACTAATGATTTCATATTGTGTGCCGCGTGAAGATGCAACCGAGGAAATTCTTTACTGCGCAGGGTTAAGTTATTTTAATACGATTATATTATACAGGTAGTACAGGTAGCCTGCCTGTCTATATGCCTCGCTTTGTGCGATAAGACCGCTAATTGATGCACCTTTGGTTTTAATTTTTTTTTATAAAATTCACTTTATTTGTGAATCAATAAAGAGTTTTTTTATCTTATAAGACGTAAATGTTTTGTAGGAATCGTGAGTTTAAAGTACGTGATAATATTCTTCCTTCGTGTATCCATCTTACTCTTTTTTGATACAAGACCGATCACTGTTTTCTAGCAATGAATTCTCTAAAACAGTATTTTAGAGAATCTCATCCTAGCTGATTAGCTTAAGTTTTAACTTTATTTATTTTACTATTTAAAAATAAAATAGAAATAAGAAACGTGAGCAAGTAATGATTGTTATCCAAGCAACTATATGTTGCTTGGATCCTGAAATAACACAAAGATTATTTATTTTTTAAAGCGTAAAACCGCTGTGCTAGTATCTATAATACCACGGTAAAGTATATCTCTTTACCATGATAATACATAAAATTACCTATATAAAGGTCGATGATTATGATGTGTCAATATTAGTATTATTATAACTTAGGGATTTATATATATTAAACAATATAATATAGTTACTGTTTCTCAACCGTATCATAATAATAATATTAAACAAAGCCTGTGAATAATTTAATTTTCACATGGAAACTATTAATAAATGACTAAAATTAGCATGGTACCTAAAATCTACTGGTTACGCTGAAATGAACAAAAATGTTGCATAAGTTAATTATTATTTTATAGACGCGACCTTAATAAGGATTTAATTTTGCAATATTATTATTATATATAGTGAATAGAATATATAGCTACGAAATTATTATAACTTCTGTATAATAAATATAATGGCCTCTATAATATGATGATTGAACATTATCGAAGTAAATATAATAAGTTTTTCGGTGGAATTTGTTCGTAGACTTTATTTGTTCGTAATGTCTGAATCAAATAAATGTCTTTAAAGATAAAAAAATAATATTGTGTTTAGTTTAGACATTAAACACTAAACTTTTCTGTTCCTAGACGTCCACATTACAGTAGGTAGTCATGCATTTTTAATCTTTTAAAAGTATTTTAAAAATTAATAACATAAAATACAATTGCCAATATATTTTACATTTTTTGTAAAAATCTAGATTTTTTGTTAATTAGAATAGGTATTTTAGGTATTTAGCTTAGTGCAATTAGTTATATTTTAATATATTTATGTGAGAATGAAACAATAAGACAAAAGGGTGTTTTTATGAAACATGGGAATACATGTCAATTAGATAGGTATTTGATTTATTAATGTTTTTCTTAGTTTGTTATAATAATCCTAAATTGTAATCCTATTTTTTATGATTACTGTATTTTGTACACTAAATAAAAATAGTTTTTTATTTAGTGTACAAAATACATTTTTTTGTACTATAAATAAGCTTTTAACCAATTATAGAGATGGGCAACGCAACACTTTTGTTCTTACTTGAATTGTTAAGTTCTTTTGTTTTTTTGTATATGTTACGGCTAGTCCGAAGGTTTAGCCGACTGCAGTCGGTTAAAGTTCTATCTATCTATTCAGCCTGTATCCACCCACTGCAGGGTATAGGCCTCCTCATGGTCACGCCACACCTTCCGATCCTGTGCGAGTCTCATCTAGTTCCTTCCGACATACTTGACAATATCGTCTGACCATCGGGCCGGTGGTCTGCCCAGTCGGTTAAAGTTAGGTGTAGAAAATTTATTTTCTGCCTCACGAGTTTAAACAAAATAACCCTGTAAAAAGTAATATACATATTATAATTAAGTATATAATATTTTTGATGATTAATTATATACACAACAAATACATTTATTATAGTTATAGTTGAACGTCAGTATATAAACAATATCTATTAAAAAGTCTTATTTATTTTTATACGAGAGTTTAATAAGACTTTTTTTTTTGTAATGCAGAGAATTTGGTTTTAATTATTTTTGTTTTTGTTCAAGTTTAGAATAAAAATTTTGGAATCTATATTTTTTTTTTTTTTTTTTTTATGTTATGAAGTAGAAGACGAGCAAGACGCTCTCCTGATGTTAAGAGATAACGGCTGCCCATAATCAGTACAGTGTTACCTAGGATTTCACAATTATGTGAAACTCTAGGAGCACTGCACCAACGCTTCTTACTCAAGAGTCATAAGATGTTAAGACTCTTTAGCCCAGTAATTTCACTAGCTACAGTGCCCTCCTACCGGAGCACAGTGATGTTTGCACATCACTGCTCAGGCGGTAGAATAACTGGCACTGTTGGGGTACCCACCTAGACGACCTCCTGCAAAGGAAGTCTACCCCCGGTCAAATTATTATAGTAATGTAATATTTTACATTACTATAATAATATAGAGTCAGGTGAAACAAAAAAGGTGAAGTCATATTTTGGGTATGTGTCCATCAACTAATGCATTATGGTACGATAGAAAAAAAAACCACTTCTTCTGATTGGTCAATTTGAATGAGTCAATTTAAATTGAAATAATATGTGTTTCATATGCTTTTTTGTAAATATAAGTTTTTAATTCCTATGTCAGTATGTAAGTGCTCAGGTTTGACGTTACCTTAAAGAAGGAATCGATGGAGGCTGCTACGTGAAGATCAAACTGAAGCGAGAAAACGTCACGGTTGTTTTCCATCTCAGTTACTCCTGAATACACACATACGTTACTATCTGCTATTTTGGCATTAAGTTAGTCCTAGCGTTGTGCTAAATTATAAAATAAATTACTGTGCTTCGGTGGGAGGGCACTGTAGCTAGTGAAATTACTGAGCTAATTAAAGAGTCTTAACATCTTATGAATCTTAAGTAAGAAGTGTTGGTGCTGTGTGCTTAGAATTTTACATCATTGTGAAATCCTGGGTGGCGCTGTACTGATTGTGGGCAGCGTTATCTCTTGCTAACAGGAGAGCGTCTAGCTCGTCTTTGTATAAACAAGTGAATTAAATTAAAAATTTAAAAAAACCCCCAACGCAATACGTAATTCACCATTTTTTGATGGCGGCCATCTTGGATTTTAAATTTTATATAGTGGGCTGTAATCTACTCGTTAAGCCCTTTCATTTGATACCCATATTGAGGGGGTCGTGGAAGAAAAAAGTAATCCGCCATTTTGTAGCGGCGGCCATCTTGGACCGATTTTCACCAAACATGGCTAAGAACACTCTCGACTAACTCTACTTTCAAACAAAAAAAACTAAATCAAAATCCGTTCATCCGTTTGGGCGCTACGATGCCACAGACAGACACATACACACACACACACACACACACACACACAGACAGACAGACAGACAGACAGACAGACAGACAGACAGACACGTCAAACTTATAACACCCCGTCGTTTTTGCGTCGGGGGTTAAAAATACATATAGGTAAATGATAGTATTTTGTTTTTAATTCGTATGAGGTAAATGAGATGGCAGACAACCGTGACGTCTTTTTTCATGCTTCAGTTTGGAGTTCACGTTGCAAACTCCAACGTTGCAGTACAAGGATATACCTACTTTACCTTTTTTGACAAACTGTAAAGCTTGTAACTAATCAATAATCCTAAGTATGTCTATTATTAATTTAATGTCCTGTTTCAATTATCCTAAGATTAAAGGGAATGATTGTCTTTCCAATCTTGTTTGTATTAATAAATGTTGTAAGCAACTGAAATACTTTTTTTTTATTAAAGCCTTTTTACCTGTAGCCTGTAGTAAATAGGTGTTAGATTGGTCTAGTTGGAATGAGGCTGATTTGTACCTCTCAGGAAACACGGATGACGGCAATATGTAGGTACCAAATACGACCAGTTCTTATTAAAAAAGTTGAAAGAAAACGCTTGATGCGGACAGTTAGGTTCTGTTGGTAGCTCCATGAAGTATGGATGCTGCATTGCCATCTCCCGTGATATCTCCTCTGTGTAAAAGGACCCCTAAAATATACAATTTGCAGTTTGCTTTGAATACTTTAATCTGCATAAAGAACACGTACACAGCCGTACACTATCCAACGACATTAATAAAACAAAAATTAAACAGTTTTATCAGAAAATTATTGCCTGTTAGATTTCTTTGTATGGTAGGAGTTTATTTAAGTATTTATATTACATACATAATATTATATTATTAGCAATCCTAAAACATGAGCTGAAGCAAAGTCGCTAATATTGGTTGAACCCACCAAAAATTAACCCTAGCTCAGTTTCGCTACTCGACGCTAGATGGCGTTGAAATAAATTATTAAGATCGTATTTTCAGTGATAAGGGGTTTAGTATTATATTCTCGTGGATTAAAGATAAACGTTTAATTAACCCTGAGGGGTTTATAATGTTAATAGTTTTTGAACTTATTTTAATTTTTATAATAGGAATTATTTTTATTTATAGTTGTTTTTATTGTAGAATTTTTTTTAATGTAATGAAGTAAGAAGACAACAAGTCGCTCACCTTATGTTAAGAAATAACGCTACCCATAATCAGTACAGTGCCACCCAGGTTTTCACATCATTGTGAAATTCTAGGTGCACTGCACCAGCTTACTCAAGAGTCATAAGATGTTAAGACTCTTTAGCCTGGTAATTACACTAGCTATAGTGCCCTCCTACCGAATCACAGCAATGTTTCAACACTCAGGCGGTAGAATAACCAGCACTGTTGGGGTACCCACCTAGACGACCTCTAACTAACATTTTCTAATGTCAAAATACCTACGCAAAAGTCCATGAAACCTAAGTCCAATTTTTTTCTCCGTCGTTCTGTTACCGCTGAAAATCACGACTTCACGATTAGCTCTTCCAGTGTACCTACTCAATCTCGGGTGGAATGGTGGAACTCGCTTTAGTAGCAGAGCCAGGATTTTCGGAGCCTCTAGGCTAAAATAAAAAAAATAAACGATTTTTTACTTCAAAATGAGTGAGTAATTTTCTGCGAGAAATTAATAGGATTTTATGGATTGATATTATGAATATATTATCACCACTGTTTTCGATACTAGATCGGTTTATAGGCTATAGGCTGTACCTTCCTTTTAATAGAGGTCTCTATCCTCTACCACCGATAACTTTCTTGATGATAGTCAAACAATTGACCCCATGTTTTGCACAATCCGTTTTGGCGTGGTAGCCTATATTTTGGCGTGGTCCAGTGTTATGAAAACGATTCATGAATTAGTAATGCGAAGATAGAAATCAATCATTTTCAAGCTGTTGCTTGCAATATCTCATTTATTAACTTGTCCTGAACGCCAGAATTTTCTTGGCTGATAGGTGTAATTAAAAGTAACCAACTACCTAACCCCTATACTTAAGAATCCTAGTACGACTGTACCTAAAAATGCGCGTAATCTGTTTTCATTTGTCTATATGAGAAACACCATAATGATGTAAGCCTCTGTTTATAGCAACGGTGCTTATTCCTCAACGAAACATTCCCTCGTCAAATAAACAACACAGAATTTATATCCATTCAAGATAAACACATAATTTTATATTCATGCAAATGGATGTGCGAGTGCTTTCACCGCGATTAGGTGATTTTAGCATAAATAAATATAAACCGCACAGCGCACAGCTTAATGAATGAGTAATTGTATCTAATCCGAGAGCGTAATCTCTAAAATTGAGTATATAGAGGTTTATTAGCCCCCACGGTTAGAGTGGCACACGTGAAGGCTGTTTAATCGCGTCTGGAAGGAAGGCGGCGGCGCCCCGCGAGTCGAGCTCAATGGGCGCGGGGCGCCGCCCGAGCCGCCGTCAGTCGCGCCTAGAGCCCCGGAGGGGCTGCACGTGTCCTCGCCTCGCCTCGCGACTTATGTAACCATCCGCACGGTGAGTCCGCAGCCTCCGACCCCATCCCCCACACCGACGGGCACCGACCCGCGCCGCGCCGCGCTCCACACCACGCGCTCTATCGACTGATAACCCCGCGGACGTCGATCACTCGCGCGCCGTGCGATTACCGTCAGCTGACACTTGAGAGGTGACATAATCGATGCAGTAAGTACGTGTGCTCGAGAGGGAATATTCGCGGAATGCAGGTGCGTTATGTAACGGGAGAGCCGGTCGTCTCCGGCGGCCCGGCGGTGGGCAGCGGGAGGCACCGTTTACGCGCCTCACGGCAGGATGTCGCGTTCTTAAGGCTTCTCGGAAGAATGTCGCGTGCTCGTTGCGATAATGACGATGGTTTCCACGCGAAACTCTGCTTTAACATTTATTTTGTGTCTTTAAAGCGATAAACGTGAATCGTGAAGTTTATCGCGCGCATTTTAACGTAAATGCCGTGAATAGTTTAGCCGTTTGAAATGATTATTTAGTTGTACGTAAACGAAGCAAAAATATTTGTACACAGGCATGCCGCCTAATTGGAAGGTTACACGAAAAACCATTCATTCGTGGAAAGGAAATAAATGTGTTAGGTAAATTGAGTATTTTACTTTATAAGGACATTTTAGCGAATTTCCTACAGCGATCTATCTTATTTTAAAACCACCAGCTCTCTTAAACTTACTAGTTTTTTACTACTGTAAAAGAAACCTAATATTTTTACTAGTTCAGAACACCTCCACTTATATTTAATATCAAACTAACATAAACGTTCTCGGTAACCGTTCGCTGGCACAACCTCCGGAACTCTGGAAGCTCAGTCACGTCTTAAAAGCTCTCTTAGCATAATAATGTTTATACCGACCTAGTTATTGAAGTGTTATTCGTAGTTATCGCATATTGCATAGATGTTATTAAATTGCTGTATTATATATTTGTATATAACCATGTACATTATATATTATGTAAAGGTACTTGTACTTAGTTATATTTGGTGATGTTATGAAATGAAATAAGTAAAGTAAAATGCAAAAGTTAATATGAATGCCAAATTGATCCATAAATACAAACAAGTATTTGTTATATTTTAATGATAAAATCTTTTGGAGTCGAAATAGCTGTTAGATTGAATAATCTTTAATTATTTATGCTCCAAAAATAATCAAAAACAGAGTAGCTAGTCCATTTATTTTTGACTTTAATTAAAATTCAAGTTACTCGTATATGTCATTAAGATGAATCATAATATCTATAAAGCACGTAACTATAGTCCATATTATACTCGTTTATCTTCCAGCCTAACTGTAAAATGAGATAAAAGCAAACATCGGTAAACACAATTCTCACTTTTCATGTAAAATGAATTCGTCAGATCATATTGACACTCAAATTGTTGTTTGATCATGCCTCTATTAAACCTGTAACAATTGGCTCACAATCATGAGTCACTCAGCTTTGCATAATAAGTGTACTCGTGTATCTATGTAATATATGATAAGAAAACGTGCCTGACTGACTGACTGAATGATCTATCAAAATAGAATAGAAAACTCTTTATTGAAACACTAAAAACATACAGAAAACTTAAAACTATAACACAGAATCACGACATAAGTGTAACAATTGCTGGTCAATTGGCGGTTGGTACAGGCCAAATCTTAAGAGGCCGCGGATGTGTGCTTCGGCGTACCCGTTGCCCCGGCATTATGGCGTCCCGCAGGAACACCCCCAGGTTTTTTAGTGGTATCCCCGCCGCTCCCATCTTTGGCGGGGGAGTCCCACATACCGCCCCGCGCCCCCCGGCGTGGGGTGATGATGCGTAACGCATTTTTCAAAAAAAAAAAAAAGGCCAAATCTTAAGATGAATATTTCATATAATTCATTTCATTTAAGATGAATAGTTATGTACTATTTGCGAAAATGTAGTACTAATAGCTTGCAGTTTTACCCACTTTACAGTAGGTACTTTATGTTATTCCAGGGTCTAAGCTATCTCTATACCAAATTTAAGCTCAATCGGTCCATCTGTTTAGACGTGAAAGAGGAACAAACATACATTCTTACAAACTTTCGCGTTTATATTAGTAGGAATTAATTTATAATAAACTAGCTTATGTCGCGGCTTTCCCCGCATGACAAAATCCTTTCTTAGCGGAGACCTATCTACATTCCAAATTTCAAGGGAATCCGTTCAGCGGTTTAGGCTGTACGTTGATAGATCAGTCAAACAGTCTTTCCTTTTATATATTTAGTTAATAGTAGGATTAATAGGAAGTATTATTATAATAAGTACCTGCATATACTTTTAACGAAACTATTACCAATAAATAATTGGTTTTATAAAGTCTTGATATAATTTTGTTAATCTTATTTTGTTACTTGGAAACTTCATCCAGAGCCCAAAGACATTTCTTTTCGAATGGAAACTTAGCACTTAGCTGAAATGCTTTCAAAGCTTATTTAAATTAATTTAAATGAATTGTAATAAGGCTAGGCTACCAAAAACATCGAGATAATATTTTCATTAGCTTTTTTTAGACGACTAATAACTGACAGGCATTTGATCGCATTTGAGGAGGACGGAGGAACGAGTTGAGTGGCGTGCCATGGGGGAGGCCTATGTCTAGCAGTGGACGAACGTGGGCTGATGATGATGATTTGATCGCAATATCATCTGCTGGTAAGTGATGATGTGGTCTAAGTGGAGCTTGCTTGCTTAGTAAAAACTATTTCACTAAGAAAACAAGTGAATTAAATTAAAATTTAAAAAAAAAACCCCTAACACAATATGTAATTTGCCTTTTTGTGGTGGCGGCCATCTTGGATTTTAAATTATTTATAGTGCGTTGTATTTTACTAGTTAAACCCTTTCATTTGATACCCATATTGAGGGGACGTGGAAGAAAAAAGTAATCTGCCATTTTGTAGCGGCAGCCATCTTGGATCGATTTTCACCAAACATGGCTAAGAACACTTTTGACCAACTCTACTTTCAAACAAAAAAACTAGATCAAAATCCGTTTATGGGTAAATCCTGAGAGACAAAATTTTACGTGTCTGGGGGAATAAACTACCCGTAACATAAAAATTCTACCCAAGGGTATTTTTTTTCTGTTAGTTTAAGGTTTAATCTACTTAATGCATGATAGATATAAGGTTAAATTTAGCTGCAAGTATCTGAAAAAAAATGTTAAAGCCCTGAAATTTGACTACCATGGGGTGTCCCTTACACTTTTTTGAAACAAAATATATTTTTTATACCAATTTATAAACGGAATTTTATTAATTGCTATGATCTAAGCTGTAAAGGGAGAACTGTTATACGATCAAAAAAATACCAGAAGGCTGTACACAGCGTAGTTTTAGAAAAAATAATAAATTTAGGTTTGTCCCCGGACAAAAAGTGATTCCCATGGCGCACGACATAACTACTCACATTTCACAAACCACAAGACTTAGAAGTTTGTACGCACGCTGTTGGCTAACTTCAATTGCGCTCTATACATCGTGAAAAAATGTTACTCCTCTCGTGGTTATAAACTGGATTTACGAAGGTGAGAAATTGATTACCGTGGTTTTGGTTCACTAGATCATTGATTACCATTTCTATGTTTAAAAATATTTTTTTATCCATTACGGTTTTTTTACTAGGGTGTGCAGTTAGGAAAAGGGTATTGTTTATCATATATTTTATTATTATTGGTCTATAATTATGGTATTTAAAAATATTGACAAAAAACTATACAATTTTGATTTCCATTGTATTGATTCTCATGGCGTTTTACCACGGTGATCTATTTTCCCCTGAGTTTTCTTGCGCATTCTTTCACTTTTTACCCAACTACAGCGAAGCCGCAGGTATGGAAGTGATTTAGACAGTTTATATTTGTATATCTCATTATTTCAGATGTTTTTTTATATTGTATACATCAAATTTTTTTTATATTGTACTATAGTAGACAGCCGCTCTGGCTTATGCAGCACCATTATATCCCCTCATTAAAATAAGTCGCTCAGCGAGCTATGGAGAGGGCTATACTCGGGGTTTCTCTACGTGATCGAATCAGGAATGAGGAGATCCGAAGACGAACCAAAGTCACTGACATATCTCCGCGGATCAGGAAGCTGAAGTGGTAATGGGCAGGCTACATAGCACGTAGAGCGAATGGCTGATGGGGTCGAAAAGTGTTCGAGTGGCTACCACGTACAAGCAAACGTGTGGCAGACGACCTTATTTATTAAGGTCGCTGAAAGACGCCTGAAGCAGGTCGCTTCCAACACCGGTTTTATATATGGAAGTCTAAATGGGAGGTTGATGTTCAGCAGTAGACGTCTTATGGCTGAGATGATGTATGATGAAAAAATAAAACGAAACTATGGGCTGACTGCAACTTCAGTCCAGATTAACCTAACTACTGGTAAATGTACAATCTGATGACAGCTTCTGGAGTGAATGCTGTCAGTGACTGTGACTGAGAACTTAATCTCATATTCTAGGACTATTTATTCAATATTTTTACATTGTTTAAGACAGCAATACATTGATTTTATTTAGTTTACATGATTATTATATAGAAAGCCAATATAAACCTTTTTAATACCCTATGTTTGGTGTATATTTGTTAGGATCACCGTTTTTAATCATTTTTATTTTTTATGATTAGTATGTAGAGGTCAATATTTAAATAATAACATAGAATTCAAACAAAATAGTTTTAATTTTGATTCCCATGCCACATTTTATTGATTCCCGTGGCACCAAAAATTTAAATTTAAATATCTACTGAACAAAACAAGTTATAATGATGCCTATTTGACGGATGTGCTTATAATTATGGGAAATTTGATGTTTTACATGTATAATTCAATAATACTTTGATTTAAAATCTGCCACGGGAATCACTTAAATACGCCCGATCTCAGGATTTACCCTTATCCGTTCGGGAGCTACGATGCCACAGACAGACACACACAGACAGACAGACAGACACGTCAAACTTATAACACCCCGTCGTTTTTGCGTCGGGGGTTAAAAACGCGTTAAATGGATTTTTGTACTAGTATAGCAGTGCGTATACTGAAAATGCTCTAAAAAGCCACGATTGCGGTCTTCCCCGTACGACGAAAAAATCAAGTAGTCCATTTATCATGATACTGCTAGTGACATACTGCGTTTATCTATAGATTATACATCTATGGAACCTTGGCTTTATATTTTCTTCCTTTCTTTTGCTTTTAACCTTTGACCACTTTGCCTGAAGTTACGGCAAAGATACGTTCAATGCTAGAATCAGGAAAATCTGGAAGGAGAGACCTAAGGCCATAACAAATTATTTTTTCTCGGCATTACTGAATATCGTCCCTGAATACGACCATACGAGCATTTGGCGGTGTTTCCGTTTCTAATGAAAAGTTACGCCATCATTTAAAAAAAATCGCACGGTATTAAAAATTAAACTACATAATTGCTTCTAAGTAATCGAAGTCATCATAAATCGTTATGTATTTTAAATCATAATATTAAGGTATGAGAAAAACATTGAAACACGCACAGGAATATTGGGATTAAAAACATTGCAGAGCGCAGCAAAAACCAACTTTTTATGTAACCGAGAACAAAGGTTGACCCCACACTTTGCACAAGGACGGGGCAAAGTAACTATTAAAAACTCGAGCCAGTTTTTTATTCACAAAAAGTAGACTGTTCTCTATAATCGGATAGTTTATTAATAACAGAATTCTATTCGCAGCTTTGTATTTAATTCATCATGCATGTCGTTTTATTCGGTTTTATTGCTATGGGCCTTTGATTTTTTGCTCTCTTGTGAAATTGATCTGTCAAGACTATAATATTTATTGGTTTGGGATTTCTTATCGCTAAAATGCTCTGTGTGAAATATATTGTAGTGTATTTGTATGCAAATAAGTCTATAAACATATCAGCGGATATTTTAATTCAAATATATTTTAAGCTCTGTTCACATGGTAAGGATTGATTGAAACGATCGATTTTTGCGAAGAACGGATTACATAGCAAATGTATGGATAATCTAAAATATATGTCGGAGAAAGCACCGGGATTTTCGTCACCGGCGTTCCCCATGATGTATATTTTTATTTTAAAAGTCAGTGCACACGGCGGTGCCGTCGGGAACCGAACGCGAAGTGTATCACTCACTCTTGCGCCCACCGAACTACTGACTTTAGGAGATCGTTTATTCCTTCATGAATGAAGCCTTTACATTGTTCACATACTAGCGTGACGTCAGAGGTGGCGCGGGACTCACCTCGACGAGTAAGCAGTACTAGTCTAGTTCAACAAATCAATAAATCCCTCACACGGCCATTCTGGCAAGTTGTGCGCTCTCGCACAACATCCACCCTCACTGCAGCCGTTGATGTGCACTGAGCCACATGAAGTGCTGAGCTTCCAACCTGTGACAACACATGAAGCGCTGAGCTTCCAATGTACAACAACAATACACGAAGCGCGGAGCTTCCAATGTACAACAACAATACACGAAGCGCGGAGCTTCCAATGTACAGCATCAATACACTAAGCGCGGAGCTTCCAATGTACAGGAACAACACACGAAGCGCGGAGCTTCCAATGCACAGGAACAACACACGAAGCGTGGAGCTTCCAATGTACAAGAACAATACACGAAGCGCGGAGCTTCCAATGTACAAGAACAACACACGAAGCGCGGAGCTTCTAATGTACAGGAACAACACACGAAGCGCGGAGCTTCCAATGTACAGGAACAACACACGAAGCGCGGAGCTTCTAATGTACAGGAACAACACACGAAGCGCGGAGCTTCTAATGTACAGGAACAACACACGAAGCGCGAAGCTTCCAATGTACAGGAACAATACACGAAGCGCGAAGCTTCCAATGTACAGGAACAATACACGAAGCGCGGAGCTTCCAATGTACACACATAACTTTTCATGACAAACGTACTGAAAACGTCCTCGAGTTTTGCTCCACTAAGACTTCTTTCCTAGCTTTGTGTTTACTCTAGGGTATTTCTCTGCCAGTACGATGTCACCGACGCGACGTCAAATGGACGCACATTTGCCTTGCCCTTATCAATCCGGTCGCTGTCGAGACGTGCCTGCTCGTCCATTCTGACTTATTATTTTCGAGATCTTGAATGATTTTGTTAATATCGGGATCAAGCCGCCACTCAGTCTGCAGCCAGTCGAACCTGCACGGCATGCACTTGAGTCGAACAAGTGGTAGGTGCAATCGGGTTTCTACTAAGAAAATCAACGTGAAGTATCTTTTACACTTACGGTACTCTATCTCAAAATCAAAACTTTGCGTAAACGCCAACCATCTGTACACCCGAGGTAACAGGTCTTTCTTACGACGTGAGCTTTTGCAACACGTTGCGACTTCACACCGTCTGCCTAACAAGTAGTGCCTAAAGTGCTTTATCAATTGCCCTTTGATAAACGGCCATGGCATTACAAAGCCCAAGTAAGTCAGCAATAATTTATTCTTTAATAGCCTCACGCTTAACAGGAATATTTTGTTCAAGTTTTTAAGTTTAATTTCTATATCGCCAGTCTTGACTATCGTTGCGCATTTCTCTTAACAACATTTTCGTTATAATTTTCAAAAATTGGCCCTAAACGGGTAAATATTCTCGACTTCTTTCAAGTTCATGAACTTCGCGAACAACGCACTGTTATACATTACCAAAGACAACCCTGTCCAAATAAAAAAAAACATCGTGTCCGACAAGAACACACAATAACAAAATTTACTTCCACTTAATGTACGTCTTTTATAAATGAAAAGCAGAACCAAAACCCGTAAAACTGCGTAGTTTTAAAATGTCGGGTAAGTACCGTTTATTTCATCGGTACATGTTTACGAATGAGAGAACAATCGAACCCACTGTCTCTATGAGCCTGTAATTCAAATCCTATGTTTATTTTAATAACCGGGGCCACCGATGGGGACCATTCGTTGACCGATTTGGTAGCTAG
Source organism: Hemithea aestivaria (assembly GCA_947507615.1). Classification (NCBI taxonomy): domain Eukaryota; kingdom Metazoa; phylum Arthropoda; class Insecta; order Lepidoptera; family Geometridae; genus Hemithea; species Hemithea aestivaria. The sequence continues at coordinate 8,923,508 of OX382339.1, read as the reverse complement.
CTTATTTCTAGCGTCCCTTTGTTTCGTGAAAAAGATTAATTCCACTGTGTGACCTAATTTGTGGTTATAACTACGCTGAGTATTTTTTATCTGTTTTCGGCTTCGGCACTTGGTGAGATGTTTCCCCAATAATGGAGGACTGCGTCTGACCTTAAGATGTTCAATTACGCGTATAAAGCCCAATTTTACAGTAACGACTACAGTTGTAACACACAACGTGGCTGTGGTTGGATGAGTCCACACTTCGCCTCTTTTGTTCAAAAGTTTTGACACAAAGTTAGATGAGCTCAGAACATACCTGATTACTGAGGTTACCTTAGACCTCACTACAGCTCGAAAACTTTCCGCCGTGTCACGGAAACACGATGCCCACGTTGGTTATCGTTGGAGTCATGTTGTTCCGATCCCACCGCTGCTGTCGGAGAAAGCACCGGGATTTTCGTCACCGGCGTTCCCCATGATGTATATTTTTATTTTAAAAGTCAGTGCACACGGCGGTGCCGTCGGGAACCGAACGCGAAGTGTATCACTCACTCTTGCGCCCACCGAACTACTGACTTTAGGAGATCGTTTATTCCTTCATGAATAAAGCCTTTACATTGTTCACATACTAGCGTGACGTCAGAGGTGGCGCGGGACTCACCTCGACGAGTAAGCAGTACTAGTCTAGTTCAACAAATCAATAAATCCCTCACATATATAAAAGGAAAGAGTGACTGATTGACTGACTGATCTATCAACCGCTGAGTGGATTCGCTTGAAATTTGGAATAAAGATAGGTTTTATGATGTAGACCTCCGCTTAGAAAGGATTTGATCACGCGGGCAAAGCAGCGAGCACAAGCTAGTTTAATAATAATAGGATGGTAGCTAAAAATAACTTATTTACCATTCATTTAGAATGCATACCCATAGGCCCTTTTGATGTAGTTTCCATTAATTTACAATATTTTCTTTAGTCCTGGCACTTGACAGAGGCTATCTTTGACCATTTTCAATATATGGAAAAGAGATGTGTCATTAATTACCTTTATATTAAACATTTTTTAGCCCTCTGCTTTGCTTTTTCCTTTTTGTACTTTTCTGCGCTTTTTGCTGCTGCATTATAATAAAAATGTCTCTAATTTTAAAGCGCATTAACCGCCCGTCATGTGAATCAGAGCTTATTTTATTGAATCGCTATATTTTTTATCGACAAATAGTTAATAGAGGTAGTTGTTGGTACAATAAAAATAAATCATTTTGTGTACAAATTCGACCATTGACCGTCATGTCAGCACAAAAATAACGCTGGGAAAATAAAATCAAATCCAATTTTGCTCTATATGTTAAAAGCTCATCTTGTATTCAACGAATTCACTGTACTGAATTGAGCTATCATTTATGTTTCGCATTCCACTGTAAATAATAAAAAACCGTGGTTTGTGAAATCCTATTTGTTTTATATACTACCTCTATAATTAATAAGTTTCTGTACTACATAAGCAACTATACTGGTTATGGGCAGCGTTATCTCTTTACATCAGGTGAGCGTCTTGCTCGTCGTCTTAATTCTCCGCAAAAAAAAAACTCATGAAGTGAACATGATGCAATATGGCCTCCTAAAATGTTTCAGTCAAAAAGCAAGTAATATTACGTTAAAAGTAGACTTGGAAAGGTCTTCTATACAAAGGGCTAACCTCGTTTATATTCCATATTACGAGTACCATAGTCGCATCCATATATTAGCCGCAACTCGCGCGAATTTGTACTTTCTGTAAAAGGTACCAACACTGTACTGAGGTCAGCAAATTGAGACTGATATGACTTGCTATCCTAATATGAACCATAAATAAATGGATCCCCAAACAAGTCCTCATCTCATGGCTCTTCAAATAAAAGAGTGAAAATCAAAGATTGAAGATATATAAAAACCTTAAAAATCGCCTTTTTAGAATAAGTCTAATTCCATCTTCAACATTGCTTCTAATTAGGCAAGAAGCAAAAACTAACCTAAAAAGAAAAAAAAAACCGTTTTTTTTACACCCAAACTCGATACAGCATTAAAATCACTCAATCAATTTACAGGCATGAATATTTGCCACCGCCGTCACCGGTGAATGGCTGTAATATCGGCGTAGAGTAGGCTTTTGTCGGCGCTCCTTTGTGCCAAATGCTCCCAGTACGCTCGTCTCCCTGACATGTTTACATTTGCCATGATTTATTATGGGACCATGTCAAACTGTCAATAAGTTTACTGCGGCACGATTTACACATGTGATTTTCGGTTCCTAAGGTATTAGGTATTAAGTATGCTATTTTTTTATATGCAGAAGTACGAAGACGAGCAAGATGCTCCCCTGATGGTAAGTGATAACGCTGCATAGATGGTAAATTTTTAAGTGTTTCTAAATCTACCAACGCTTCTTATTCGAGAGTCAAATAAGATGTTAAGCCCCTTCAGCTTAGTAATTTCACTAGCCCAATGTCCTACCGAAGCACAGTAATGTGTGTACACCACTGCAAGAGTACGAGTCCCCCAATAAGTTAGTAGAGCTATCGAGTCTCATCATGCCCACTCATTTCGTTGACTTTGCCCTTTAGTATATAGAACACAACGATGCACATTACTGTTTCGCAGAATAACTGACTGGCAAAGGTGTAGTATCAATGCTTCTTCTTTCAAAAGTGGCCTACCACTACAAGAAGTTAAATCGGGTTCAAATTGCCATGATAGTGATGTGAAAACGTTTTATTGTTAACACAACTTTAATGTAACATTCAGCGTCTAAACTGCGCACTTACCGAATTTCAACCTTATCTATAAAATCATCTTTAAAAAATATATAAGTACTTTTGGATCGTAATTTTATAGTAAAAAGTTTAAGAGCTTTTATTTAATGTAATTATATAATTTCTCATAAAAATTACGACGTTCTTAAAATGTTGATTTAAGAGAACAATATTAATAATTCTAGTGGTATTTCTATTGATCTTTATTTTCATTATAAAGACTTCAACGGGCGTTGCACTTTTGAATGCAATTTGCTTTTTTTTTTCATGTGCCCGATGGTAAGTATCATCAATGCCCAAATCAGACACAGTGCCATCCAGTGTTCATAACAAAATTCTATGTTTAATTAAATCTTTAATAAAAAATTGGTGCAGCACCGTACAGCGGCTGTCATCTTGAGAAATCGGCTGTAGAATCTTGTTCTGCCCGGCATTTCACTGGTAACAACGTCTCCTACAGTCCTCTATACAGCAAAACAATAAATATCTATTTTTCACAACAAGTGTTCCAAAGGCGAAGAATTAACAAGTAGGTAAAAGGGACTAGGCATCTTCTAATAATATAAATATTTGAGGTTTATACTTCAACATAACACCCTTCTTACACTGTTAAAGTTAAATCACAAAAGCCAACCTACATGCAATTTCGTTTCCTATATGCCCCGAAACATGATCTAATAACTGCCCTCTTCATCTATAGGAAATATCTTATAGGAAATAATCTCGACACAATTTTACGTGTCTTCGAAATACACCAGGGCTATTGGCTAATTCACACCCACTAAGATTGATGTCCACTTCAATGTACGAGTACATTACTGCGTTTGTTATTTGCTCATATTAATGAGAAAGTTTAAACTAGTAATGTACGCGTGTTTGTCTATAGGTTCAAGAGTTTTACATGTGGGTGTAAAACTCTTGAAGGAACTATCAAAAATAAATAAACAAAGCCAAGAACGGAAGGTAATTTGCAAATTTAAATCTTATATAATTTCCTCTATTGCTAATAATTAAGGATTATCTACAATAATGAAGGATTATAAATCCGTATGTGAAGTTCTATCCGAATTATACGAGGGTTTCATCCGAAGAGATTTAAGTATAAATCACATAAATCTATTTCAATAGATTCAAATATATCAAAAAGGAAGTAGGTACGCATAGTTCCCGGTTCCTAAAATATACGAAGATGTATACCTAATTTACATATTTGGGGCAAAAAAGGTTGTTTGGCAGGCCAGTGGAATTAAGGCACTTAGTGGCCGGCCGCCCTCGCTCCAGAGGCGACGTGGATTGATTTTGCCCACTTTGCTTATTTGTACTCACTAGTGTGTTACTCGGCATAAATAGTTAGGGGATGTTTACATTGGGATAGTATTATAGGACTAAGCAAACGTGAAGAAGCTTTTGAAGTTGTGTAACAACCCCTCAAGCACAGACGCTGCGTAGACTTGTCTTGCTGTCAAGTTAACTGTCATCCCATACATTCACAAAAGTACAATGTTGAAGTCTTGACCACAAGTGTGAATCAATTGATTTTTTTAGACTTGTTTGTTGCAAATTTTTATGTATGTTGGTAGATAAAAGTACCTACTATTTTAAAGTAGTAGAAAAGTGGAAGATATTTAAATTGAGTTGCTTTTTATGACTAGTTTAATTTATATAAATAAAAAACTACAACTTTATAAATACCGATATTTTAATTGAGTTGAAATACATCCAGTAATTAAAATAATAAGAAAAATATACTTTATTAATTTTATCCTGTTGCTAAGATAACTACTTACTTAGCTGTTTTTGTTCTTTATAATATTCAATACTAAAAAATCATCGACCTTTTTAGTAAATGTATTCTAACCAGACCCAAAAAGTTCAAACTAGAATCTAGAATAATACAAGAACTTAACTTATTTTACTGTTGAAAAGGAAGACTGTTTAGTTACTAAGAACCCCTTACTAGACTAAATTCAAGTAAGTTTGCAAAATAGGTTTAACAACCGTTTATTAAATTTCTTCTGAAATGTTTTTGTCTATCATATTAAACTAAAATTTTGTAGTTGGTATAGTACCAAATATTTTTAAAGAAGAAAATAGACTGAGACTGTATCTTTTATTCATTAATGGTGCTCGCACATCTATCCGCATCGACCGCGCCGAAAGAATTGTTGTATAGGAAATCTTCTTTCGATTCGGACGATTCGATTCAGGCAAGTGTGCGAGGTATCATGACATTTCATATTAAGAATTCAAAATTCGATTCCTTCGGCGCGGTCAATGCGGATAGATGTGCTTTCACCATAAATGTTAATCTCTGATCACGATTTTGCCTGACCTTAAGCAATGATGCAGTCGGAGATGAACCTAGAATGTGGGATAAATTCCTCCCTGTCTTCACTAAACAACGTGCCTTAATACCAACAACACACACATATAACACACACAACACATATATAATAACCATACTTGGTGTCACAGTTTTGTACGGTGTGTGGTAACTAGCCACGGCTGAAACTTACCACTCGTATCTATAAGAAGTGGAAAAACCACACATAACTAATTATATTTATTATTCATTAATTCATTTTCAAAGTTCTTTATTGACATAAATAAAAATACATAATACAACACAGCGAAATAACTGAGCTATACTTAACATAGGAAGTTAGTTGGTTTATCAGGCTATAGTCGTCTCTCAAAACAGTTGGCACCAGCAAGGGGTTAATTTTTTGCGGTTCTCTTAAAATCATAATTTTTAGTCATAAACATATTTTTCCCAGTTTTGAGTGCGAATAGCATTGCTAACTAAAACGCTTATAACTATATATTTATTATTGGTGTGGGCTGGGATTTAAGCTCGGTAATTACTCGGTGATACCTTCTATAGGTATGCGAAATTTTGTCTATCACACTAATATGAATTATAAATGCGAAAGGTTGTGAGTGAGTGTGTATGTTTATTACTTCTTCACGCCTAAACGGGTGAGCGATTGAGTTTTTTTTTTTTTTTATATTTCACCACATTATACTCAGCGCCACCTAACCCCAAGCTAAGCAACTTAATGCTTGTGTTATGGTGGTTAGGATAACGGATATAATACTTATATGTACTTTTTTTGTAAATACATACTAATAGATATTGAACAACCCAGACCAGAAACAAATACCTGTGGATCACACAAACATTTGTCCCATGCGGGAATCGAACCCGCAACCTTCTGCGTTGCAGGCGGGTATTAGCCCAACGCGCCACAGAGGTCGTCGTTTAAATATGGTACAGGGATAGCTTAGACCCTGGGATAACATATAGGCTACAGTACAGCGGGTAGTACCGCTGGGCGCAGCTAGTAACATAATCTCTTACATATCCACTATAATATTTAGTTCAAAAACTTTAATGTTAACTATAAAGTTATCCACTTGCCTAGTACACTAGTTTCGTGTAAACTTACCTTAAAGGAACTCTCTGGAAATGACATGAGACGAATTGCGCACTATTTACCTAAATTGGACGGACTTTAGAAGTACATTGAGGCTTGAGACGTTGCGTTGGGTTGGTGAATGCGAATGTATCAAGCACATAAAGCTTGTATATATATACTTTACTTATTGTACTATGTAGCTTTTACAAATTGATCCAGTTTTGAATAAAATATATAAAGTGATGAGAAAAGTTTGTCAAAAAACTGATGAGTAGTTTGATTACGTTTAACTATCCGTCCGTTGATTGAAAATTGCCTTTCAACTCGAAACACAGTATTGCACATTACAGGTATAATAACTGACAAAAGTGTGGTAGGTACTTCACAAAGAGGTCTCCTCCTCCATCAGTCGTGTTCCTCATGTCTGAGGGTCGTGATGGAGGGGGCCATCCATGACTTTAGTCCGAACAATGGAGCGCCATCTGCTCCTATCTCCGGCTACCCGGAGAGCATCGTAGACGGTAGAGTCGAGCGTGGTGCGGATCTGGTCGGACCAACGCATTGGGCTGCGGCCACGTGGTCTTTTTCCATCCACTTTACCGGTGATCACCAATTTCACAAAGAGGTCTACCTATGCAAAAAATTACAAACAACAAATAAATAAACTTTTCAAATAATGAATCATACCAATAAACAACTCTCATAAAACGGTAAATAATTTCAACAAACAGACTTAAATTCAAACGTGACAAAAGTAAAAATAAACCTCAAACAAAAATAGCAGTAACAGCTTTTAAAAAATTAAAACCTTTTTGAAATTAGCGGTCATGTCGGCTGTCGGTTATATCATAAATTCAGTGGCATTCGTCGGGTCACTTCCACGCTGGGTACAATTTGTGCCACTCGTTATGGAACCCGTTATAACCTGCTTTAGGGATCCGCGGTTTGATGATAACCGTTAAATTTGAGATAGATAACTCGTTTATTGAAACACTGCAATGTATTATTTTCATGATGAGGCGGCAAAGGTGGTACTTCTCCAATTGACCTGTAATAAAAAATATTATTACAATACAAATAATATGTTTTACTTATTAAATTAGGAAATTTAATCTTTATAAATTTAATTTAATCCTAGAAGAGAAAATGTTCATAGATGTCAATATGTGGCCTTAAATATAAAAGAGGCAGCATAGGAAGACAAAAATTCACAAGTTGGTTACTGATCGAATTTTGCAAATTTTAACTCGAAATCAACTGAAAATGTATTAAATAGGTAACCTAGAGGTAGTGCATTTGCATTCTTAGATTACACTACACTCATATATACAATATACGTTCCCAAGCAGCTCCTACTCATTATATCTAATTTATTTCACTAACTTATAATTCAAGATGGCGTCGGCTATACAGTCTTACGTAGGACATATTATTTTATAGTCCTAAATAGCATTCATTATATCTGTTTGGCTTTCATTTTCTGTTTAATTGTCTGGAAGAAATCGCTGTTAGCGATAAGATCGCCAACTGTAACATTTTTTATAAATCAAATTATATTTTAAATGTTAATTTTGTTTCTTATAATGTTGTTTAATTAAGTATTATCTATTTATATGTATATTTCATACATTTAGTGGTATTCACGGTCGGTTCCAGGCGTGCGTATAATTTGAACCGCTCGTTAAGGAACCCGCTATAACCTGCTTTAGGGATCCGTAATTTGATGATAATACGAGTGACCGTTTTTGAGATTCGATATTGTGATATAAAATGAAAGTAGGTCAATCTGACAAAGGATCCTTACAAAATTAATTTTACTCATGTTAATTTATTTATTGTTAGCCATGGTCGTCCCAGGGCAAAGACCTCCCTACCTTCCTTCCACGTTTTGCGGTTCTGCGCTATTTCTGACCAGTTTTTGCAAAAAGAGTTTAACTCATCCCGCCATCTCCGCCTGGGCCTACCGCGGCGTCGTCTTACTCATGTTAATTTTCATTTTTTTGTGGCAAATGCCTTTACTGAGTATATCAAGCAATCAATACTACAGCTACTACAGCAGTACTTAAAGAACACTTATATGATATATATTTCTTGAACAGTTGAAAATGCCGTGTCGTGTTACGTAAGACTTCGACTGCAGTCCTGCGGGCCTATTAGCATCGCCCATCCACATGCAAAACTTTAGAATCCATAGACAAACATGCGTACATTACTTGCTTAACCTCCTCATTAATATGAGTAAAATAACAAACGCAGTAATGTATATTGAAGTGGTCATCAATCTTAGTGGGTGAGAGATATCCAATAGGCCCTCTGGTGTTTTGAAGATCAAAATTCTACACTGCACTTCACTGCGCTTTTCAACCAGAGATTTTAACCTGTTCTGTTGGAGTATAAACCCCAATTAATTATTTACGTTTTTTCCAGCTTCTAGCATTTACATTATATAAAAATTTAATCACTATTTCAGCTACGAACATTTCTCAGCAACTACGATTTAATTTTTCACATTTTTTCTCATATTTCACTACATTCATGTTCAACGTTCAAGCTCGAACACAAAGCGTGACCGTGTCCCATTGGATACGTTCTCATACGAGCACGTCTTATGAAAAGCTCGCAATTTTCGTCGCTCAAGCGCCTTAAAGATCACTCACGCGTTCGCAATATTGTACTGGATTCTGAATGGTAAGTCGTGCGTGTAACCTTTAAATACTAGCGTATTATCGATGAAAAGAACTTTGGATTTTATTGTGGAGTTAAACGTTGAAATGTTGTACTGTTATTACCAACATATTGTTGGCCACACCACATATGTATATATTATATTATGTAGATGTTTTTTATTTGAGACATCGACATATAAGCTAATAAGATGGTGCGCGCCTCATAGAGAGCGGTTACCCCCTTTTAATGATGCGTTGCAGTTTTGGAATGGAACACACACACACACATTTGCAGTTTTGAAATATGTAAGTAAAAGTGGGCCAAATTTTATTCACAATTTAATATATTAACTAGGCAACTTAAGTTCCAAGAAACATTATATTCGTACAAGAAATTATTCTTACCGTGAAATAACAAGAAACACTTGTCATGTGAAAATAAAAAGTACGAGAGAGTCAGAGCTGTCAGAGTCAGTCACTATTGTGTGGCACAAGGCGTACCTACATGTTTTTAGGACGCTAATTTTGACAAAAAGATTCCAATAGATATTACCGTAAATGACATCCACCTAAACACTAGATTATCCAAGATTTCGTTAATGAGATCTGTCATATTTAAAGTAATCCTAAAATTCACATTAAACATGGTTGATAAAATATAGCAATAATCAATTTAACCCATAAAAACTCAAAATTGCCATGCAAAATAACGGTTGTTCGACCCATTATACTGTGCATCCACGGCAATTTAAACCAACATCCTGCCATACATCACAACAACGGAGACACGGGAACAATTATCCAGTACAGCGAGAAAAATGCGTTAACACTCATGGCAATCAGATGGTATCTGTAAACGCGGCGATAAATTATCCTTACGCTGCCGAGGCGGAAGGTAGCCACATTAAAAGGTCATCAGCTGATATTGTTCGCGGAATTACACTACTTATCTGTTGTGTTATCAGACTTGTAGGAGGTTTAGTGCAGGAGTCAATATAGAGAGACGGTACCTAATCCAGGATAGCTGAACTAGATAAAGCTGGATTCGGGAAAGCGTCGCGCACCTTTTGTGGTGTCGGTATTTTTAGTATTGAATTACAAAAATAAAACTATATTATAATAATAAATATTTCAGGACATTTCACACAGCGCCACCTAACCCCAAGCTAGGCAAATTAATGCTTGTATTATAGGTATAGATCAAAAAAAGTAAACTTGGCGGCCGACCTTACAAGTATAGAGCCATAAATTAACATTTTTAGACAAGGCACGGCTAAGCAGCCTATTTATAATTAACTCTTTATATTGACATTTATTATGTTACACTCTATTACCTTTATTATGGCAGGTATCCTATACTACATTATGAGCATGCCATAGCTACATGGAATTTCCGTCCGGTGTAGTACCTTACTTCCTCATAGAGTTAATAATTATAGCACTCGTATATTATGAAAAAAAGGTTACTTATCGTACCTAGGAAGTTAATTGCCCTACATTTTATAACAGCATAGCTAGGTTACAATTTCTTTGTCAAAGTGCAATTGAGACTTAATTAGTGATATTTTTAAAAATATTAGTTTATTGTTTAATGCATGGCTAATTGAATTGCAATATGTGCAATTGTGTCGAATTGCATTCAATACCTATGGTCGATGATCTAAATACATAAAGGACAAAGTGACTGACTGATCTATCAACGCATAGCCCAAACCGCCGGATTGAGTTGATATTTGGCATACAGGTAGGTTTTAGAACGTAAACATCCGCTAAGAAAGTATTTTGCCACGCGGCTAATGCCGCGAGCACAAGCTAGTATTTTATAATCTTTATTTATTCAAGCTTATTTATTAAACGAAGCTATGATAAAGAATAAATTGAAATCAAAAGATGAAAGCGATGAGTGCTTCGGAGCGCTCGCAACCTTGGCATCATAACCTTCAGGATTATTTTGAATCCTCGCCGCGCCCATTGTCGGCAGAGGAGGCCCACATACAGACCTGCGCCCTCCGATTACCCCGTGACGATGCGTAAAGCAATATTTTCCTGAGTCAAGAAACAATTGAAAGCCGCTGTACGTTCGGGTTGCAGCCGTGCGTGTGATTGCTTCAATGCACCCTGACATAACATCGCGTGTAAAATTTTAACAAGAACTAGTTATATTGCACATAACATTCAAAGAACCAGGAGATACACATTTCCGAAGCTCTTTTATGCCGGGGTTGTTGAAATATCTTCAAAAACCCTATGTAAAATTGCGATATTAATGTGTAGCTGATAGTGTAAGAGATGTACCTTTTATACAACGAAGTAAGAAGACTAGCAAGACGTTCTCCTAATGGTAAGAGATAACGCCGCCCATAATTAGTACAGTGCTACCCAGTGCACTGCGCCAACGGTTCTTACTTGATAACGCCCAGTAATGTCACTAGCTACAGTGCCCTCCTACCGAAGCACAGCAATGTTTGCACACTACTGCTCAGGCGGTAGAATAACTGGCACTGTTGGGGTACCCACCTAGTCGACCTCCTGCAAAGGAAGTCTACCCCTGGTAAACCGGTACCTACTTTAAAATTCGCATAAAACATGCTATTTTAGCATTAAGTTAGTCCTAGCGTTGTGTTGAATAATAAAATAAAATAAATAAAATACTTTTAATATTCTGAATTTTAAATTCATCCCATAATAAAATAATTATTTTCCCATTCCCCATCTAAATAAAAGGATATAATATCGAGGGGTCTGAGGCGAATTGACTCAAGCGCCATTTTTAGGCGATATTGAGTTATATATATCGTTGTAATCAGCGATTTTTTCTCCGTACAACGATATATACATATAACTCAATATCGCCTAAAAATGGCGCTTGAGTCAATTCGCCTCAGACCCCATATAGGTAATATTAATCTACCTATATCTAAGCAGAATCCTTTTAAGTCGTTAAAGTAATAGTTATAAGAAAGTTGAGCCTTTAACGAGTATTCCTGTCGTAAAGGAAAGGAATTCCAGTGAAACGCACTTGGTACTCCTGTGGTGTAGATTGTAAGGATATAATTAACTATTTACTCTTTGTAACCAGAGAATGCGAAGAACCCTGCGAAAGGAAAATACTTGTACGATATACGTATGCTGATACATACTTAGGAGTATTTCTTTATTTACAAATCATCACCAAACAGCCCTTTGTGGACCTTTATTATTTAGAAACATATAATTTTCGAAATTAAAAACAAAATTTATATTCGTGAGTTTAGGAGATCACACTTATATTATAAATGCGAAAGTTTGTGAGTGTGTATGTTTGTTACTTTTTCACGCCTAAACGGATAGACCGATTGAGCTAACATTTGGTATAGAGATAGCTTAGATCCTAGAATAACACATGGGCTACTGTACAGCGGGTAAAACCTCTGAGCGCAGCTAGTATTGTATATTATACCATATTTAAATGGTAAAAAGTGTCTATTAATCAAAAATTCTTAGAAGGAACCATTGTACGAGTATGAATATAAAATACTCTTATCGAATGTCTCAAATTCAATACCAAAATATGAAAGACGGAAATGTTTACCCAATTAGATGAATGCTCTTTATCGCTTTTCTTTCTGTGGGATCGTAATGTTTTTAAACTTAACCTAACTAAAATTTATATATTAACTAGCTGCGCCTAGCGGTTTTACCCGCTATACTGTAGCCTATGTGTTATTCCAGGGTCTAAGCTATCTCTGTACCAAATTTCAGCTCAATCGGTCCACCCGTTTAGGCGTGAAAGAGTAACAGACATATATCCAGACATTTTTTCAAACTTTCGTTTATAATATTAGTAAGATGTAAAAATTTTAAATCCATGCAATTTTAGATACATTTTTAAATAAACATCGTAAGCATGGCCCTTGAAATCGTTACAATGTCTCGGCTGCAGAATTCAAAGTCAAGCCGTGTCGATAATAATTATCGCACCTACAAAGGTTTGACTGCACGCAATGTATCAACCACGTTGTTAGTCAGCCTTAACACTTAACTGGTTCACAAATAATAAAATAATAATATATACTTCGTTTCAAAAACAAAGATAATTTTTGCGGGGTTCGAAGGTTGTATATCTATGAAAATGTCATAGATGTATTCACAAAAACAAAGGTAGTAGATTAAAAAAAAAAATATTCTTATGATATTATCAGATATATTATGAAAAATATCCGATATATATCCAATTTATTAAGATATTGATCCTTTAGATCCTGCAAATTAGCTAAAAATATATCTTTTTTTTTGAAACGTAGTAAAGGTTCTTTGATATTATGTAAAACTAGCCTCTCCGACTTATAATGTTTTTAAAAACAATAGTTCAATCATCAGATCATTCGATTTTTTCTCTTTGTAACAATGTAACATCGCAAAAAGCGTAATCTTTCGGAAAACGATATTGATTTATATAAAAAAATAAGGTAATTTTTTATAAAAATTTACCTTATTTTTAATGTCGCGTCATGATGTCACTAAGAGATAATGTGGAGGTCAACGAATTAGGGAAATGTGGAGGTAGGTACTTTAAACAACAAAAAATAAACTATATAAATACATATGTGGCAGTCATCAGTCATCACGCGTTTGATTCTTTTTAAACTACCTTCTTTGCTGCATTTAATTTAAAGTTCTGTATACCAAACAGAAATAGCCTTCTGAATCTGCCAATGTAACCTTGTAAAGCGCTATCCTATTTCCGTGTTAATATTGACCCGGTGCACTCGAATTCCATGCCCTAAGCTGTAGGGTTGCCAGTGTGGGTATTCTCTAAATATTTGATGAATGTGGAGTGCAAACGTCACTGTGTGAGCAACCCTGTCTACTCGCAGACAATCAGTGTCTGGTTGGCTAACCGATGTTTAGTTCTATTGTTTTAGGTGCAAATCGTTCCATTTACGAATTAAACAAAGACTATAATTCTATATTTTTTTTATTGTGATAATTTTAAAAATACCCTACGACTTATGAATATATTTGGAATTCCCGCGCAAACTTACGTCAAGATGGCTGGGCCTAAATTCTGTACAAAAAGGGATGACGGCGCAGCAAAACGAAAGCAAAAAAAGAACCTGTAAAACATTTTTTTTCAAAAACGCCACTTTGTGGCGACAAAAAGATGCTAAATTAAAAAAAAAAAAATAAGTTGCATTTGATTTTGTACTGGTATCGTAAGAGTTTCCAAGTTTTTTTTCAAAATTTTGTTAAAATTTGACAGTGGACGTTTGCAAAACGAGAAGCGATTTTGGTCCGGAATAACCCGCTGCACTCTGAATTTTGTCATACGTGCGGTGCTTGTAAAAGTGTGTCGTGACAATGATGGAGTAATACGTGTGTTTTTAATGTTTACAAATGTAAACAAGTGATTTAGTTGCCGTTATTGTGCTTTTCGGCCAGGGTGAGTTGTAAAACTTGCTTTGATAATAATTATGACTCGTCTTACTTGAACCATTAATATACGCGGCACTGGCAAATACACGAAAGTGATTATAGCAAGCAACTATCTATCTTACAGCGAGTACCTTTATAATAAAATAAAAAATATCTTTGTTTTCGTTTTGGTTTGGCGGTTATCAGAACTTAAGTTTTTTGTTACTTGTGATGTTGTACACAAAATATCTCAAATAAAGGTAATTTTGAGACATATGGGGAAGGCGCCTCTAAAATAAGCATAGTCTCGTATTATATTGCATATTATTAAATTGTAAATGGCAAAATAAAATTGCGATAATAGTTATTTATAATATAATCATAGGAAACATTTATCAAGTTAGGTGTGGAAAAAAAGATATTATCTATTTTGTGCTGTCAAGTTTAAGGTCGCGGATTAATCAAGATTACGCGGCTATTATAGAAGTTGTTAAAGGCAGACTATTGTCTAGCCGAGCCAGTGTAGGTGTTCCCGCATTATTTACATCAAGTACCATGCAGTAATATATAAATAAAATAAGTTAAATAAAAAAAAAAAATTAAAAAAAACAAGCTTTTTTGTGCAAATGCCCTTATTAAGAAAAAGCTATCAAAGTACTCGTTTCGTCAAGACGAATCAAATGAGCCCTAACTCGATGGGGTTACGTCGTTTAATTACGGAGTTTCTATGGTCACCTTCCAGCTCCATCATCACATCGGTGTCATAATAATATTGAATTGTCATCCGATTTATAACATGCATGCAAATTTCAGCTCAATCGGAAACCGGGAAGTGGATCAAATTAAACTCGTAAGATTTGATTACAGACAGACAGACAACGGACAGGTGAATGTAAATAAAAGCTTTCAAAGCGAGGGTGAGTCGCACGTATTAATTTATGAGAATAACCTGAAAATCGATTTCCATAAAATTCAAATAGGATCATTTGTGAAGTGTAATTAACCCACCCTTAAAATCCAAAAAAAATCCAAATCGGTTCATGTGTCTTTGAGTAGGTAATTGATGAAGATGCAAAAAAGTCAAAAACCATTAATCAAAAATAAAAACGTAAAAGAATACTGCTTAATCATAAATCACGCCAAGCGGTAATGATGTTAAAGCATGCGGGATTTATCCCACCTTCTAGATTTAGTCAGCTACCATCTGCGGTCGCATCGTCATTTAACATCATGCGAGATCGTGGTCAAAGATTAACCTATGATGAATTAAAAAATCCTAGCTTAGCTTGGCACTATTGTATATACCTAGTAATTCAGTCACAAAAACTTAAATTATTCTGAGTCAAGTCTCACGTTGTAAAGGTAGGTATATAATTACGTGATTAACGCTATTAAAGTAAATTGATAGACATTGTATTTTTGTATGAAAAAAAGCCGACACTAACTACTGTAAGGTAAAAAAGTTTAAAAATGCCAACCTACATTTTGCTTGTATTTTACGCGTATTCCTCTTTGAACTGAACTCAGAAATGAACGCAGAAATAAATAAAGCATTCCACATTCCCGAGAAAGGGACTGGTTTAAGCGAAAGTAGGTATGTTGGTGCTTTTGGTTCTTTTTTTGCAAGTTTGTTCTGTGGATGACACCGATACGATATTCTTAAAGTTTACTTTTGCACAATTTTACTGTATGTCTTTAACGATTCGATTATTATTTATTACTCTCGACCGTGCAATTTTAGTTATAAGTAGGGAGGGCTTTATGCCTTCAAAATAATATTATTTTTATTTTTATTACAGCAGCTGCATCATGATACTCGTAATTTAATGTCAGGTGAAATGGTCATCTTTGGTCAATGGCTTTTATAGTGAAAAAAAACCCCTTACAAAAATTGGAAAAACCTCAAATTCTTTACAGACGTATTATTTTTGAATTTTTAGACTACATACTTATAGATAAGGCGATTTTAGAGATGTTTTTCGAAAATTCTGCTTAACAATTTTTTAAGGAAAATTTTCTAGGATTTGGTAGGTATGTACGTAAAGAATGGCTTGAACGCCAAAGAGTGTTACTAAATAATATTAGGACGAGTTCATTAAAATCTTTGAAAAATAAAAACGCCTAAATTAGTACAGTGTAGTGTATACCTACGTTACTGATTAGTGTCGTAAAAAAGTTAATTTACATTGGTCACGCTCACTCACATTCATTACTCTATGTTATGACAATTCAATGTCGTTTTTGCAATGTTACTCATGTTGTAAATCTAGGATTGGCCGTTCTGTTTTTTTTTTTTTTTTTTTTTTTTTTTTTTTTAATCTTATTTGGTTTTGGGACTTTTACCCTTAAGGGCATGCCAGTCCCATCGTACCCTAAACATGTACAACTATCAAAAATATTAAACAACATTCATCCCATTCCCAACTGCAAAGCGACCCGCACACATTAATATTTACTACATAAATAACTGCAAGAACGCACGACCCGCTTCACAGTTGGGATCGGAAAGAATGCTTACAAATACACCCATATCATTCAATTTTTCTAAACGTGCCCTCTGCTATCGACTCTGAAACGTATGAAACATACGTTTCAGTATTTCCCCTTCAGCAAATAATTGTACTACATATGAACTAATTTCTTTAAATAACAATTTAACTACGCTTATTACTTTATCTCCTAACATCTCATTGCTAAAAATAATACTTTTAATACTTTCAAATATCCTTTTCCATTCAAATCTCCATTCGTTCTTAACCTTTTTGCCATCTCCTTCTCTTCTACGTTTTTCCTTTTCCACTTCAATCGGATCGTGTGTACTTCTGGAACTCTCTAATTGTTCCCTCTGTATTTGAACATCTATCTTTTCATTTTCCAAAGCTAACATCCGTGTGTTACGTTGTTTCTTTTCATTCCTATTTTTATTTACCTTCCTTTCATTGCTTATTACCTCTTCTTCACTATTACTTTTGCCATTTTCTTCACAAGTGTCGTCCTGTTCTATCACCTGTTGATGGTTAGATAGAGTTGTGGTGGACCAAAATTTCGTGGCTCTAAGTGGGGGTCTCAACGGTGGAAATTCTCTTTGATACTCGCAGACCTTCTCAAATTTTTTCTCCTCTTCCTTCCTTAAGTAAATTTCTAAGGCATTCTTATAAGTTATATTTTCCTCACTCATTATATTCCGAATACGTTTCTCTTTCGTAAAAAACGGACAAATCTTCTCAATAGCCATATGAGGTCCATTGCAATTCGGACATTTATAAAACTCTGTTTCGCAATTCTCGTGAGGCTGTCCGCATTTCGGGCATATACTTGTACTCAAAGAACAGAACTTTTTGGAATGTCCAAACTTCCAACAGTTTGAGCACTGCGTAACGGGGAAAACATAACGTTCTACGGCAAATCTACAGCCATATGCAGAAACAAAAGTTGGGCATGTAGGACTCTTGAAGCATATCCTAATCGTTTCACTATCTACCCATTTTCCATCAATGTCCACTCGTCTCAGCCTTTTAGTAGAAATAATAGGGACAGAAGTGTCTAGTAATGATCGAACCTCTTCTTCAGATAAATCTAGATCAACTCCTTTTATCATCCCATAAGACATGTTGTCTTTGTCGGTGAGGTGCGCTCTCACATCTAGCTCTGGCCACTTGGTACACTTAATCAATTTGTCAGCCTGAATCTGGCAGTCAAGTTGGACAAAGACTTTATAGGGGCTTCTATATTTAATATTAATAATGTTTGTAATATTTGAATCCCGTAAAAGACGTGCTAGCGCCATTTGCTTTGGCAAAACCTTCAGGGACGTCAGACAAACCTCGAAATCATTTTTTTCCCTTTGTTGTAAAATGGGGCTTTTACTAGACTCTTCCATCGAGGCAACTTTGGAGCGTCGCTTCCTCGTGACCTTAGTAAATCCGTCCTCACCACTTCCGCTCGTGTCACTGGTATCTAAAGGCCTCTTCTCTGCCAACTTGGGTGGTGCCGCAGTGGTAGAAATAAGAGTTGGTAAGCAATCATCATTATTGACACCTTCTTCCATCGCACTTCTGTCGGACCACTCATCGCTCGGTAGACTCGTGTACACAGACATTGCTGTGGGCGCGCGGAGCGCCCGAAATAATACGTTACGACACTTCCTATGTATAGGGGGCAATGAACATTATGTTGAAACAGCCCAATTCAACCCGATTTATATTAAATCTAGTTAATTTATTCAGAATGTTTCAGAAAAAAGTCCATCAAACTTGACGTGACATTGACGTTCGTAGGCTAATGATGTACAATGAGATTTTTAAGTAAAAGTGACTGTACGTGGCTTTTAAATGAGTAAACGAGTTGTTTTTGTACATTTTCTTCTGCGCTTCAATAAAGGGATCTAGACACGCGGCAGCGAGTCAAGCCAAGTTCAAGCAAAGGAACTGGCGACCGCGCCGTGTGTTATATTATACACGAACCGTCCAAAGCGCGTTTTGACGACTTTTTACACCCTCGTTATACAAAAACTATTACACATAGACAAGTCAAATTTGGCACATATACTTAAATATACGAACTATATCTCTGTTCCAAATTCCAATAACACAGCTCAAACGGTTATTTAGATATAAACATCCAGTAATCGGTGAAGTTAATACATACTGAGGGATAGATCAAAAGTAATATCCCAGTTCCAGATGACCTAGAAAGCTGAAATTTGGCATCCCGATAGGTAATGTCGTAGTAACAAAGGGAAAAATCAGAAACTAGTATTTTTTTATCATTTTAAATTATTATCAATTTTTAAAAAATGTATGATATTAAAGTTTGGGACGCCTAGGAACGCATAAAGCAATACATGTAGCATGTTGCTATAATTTTTGTGTAGGCGGCTATTTCCTGTTAGATACTACGAAGTGAGCGCGAGTCCACTATTCCTACTAATATAATTATAAATATAAATACAAACTTTATACCTACTGTACGTATGGATATATGTTTTTTACTTTTTCACGCCTAAACGGGTGGGCCGATTGACTTTAAATTTGGTATAATAAAAAATATAGCTCAGACCCCTGGAATAACATACATTATTTTTATTGTAAACAATGTTAATATTATTACCTCTGTGTTACTGAGCCGCCTTGTGCTGGTGAGTCGATTTATTTTTTATGTGGAGAAGTACGAAGACGAGCAAGACGCTCTCCTGATGTTAAGAGATAACGCTGCCCATAATCAGCACAGTGCTACCCAGAATTTCACAATGATGTGCAATTCTAGGTGCACTGCACCAACGCAAACCTATTTTTATTAGTGACTAGCTGTGCCTAGCTGTTTTACCCACTATTACAGTTTGGTACAGTAGTGTTTATTATGTTATTCCAGGGGACTAAGCTATATTTTTTATTATACCAAATTTAAAGCCTTAGGTGCAAGTTGGTGTAAACATTTTAGATACCTACGTACCTGTAACGTATAGTCATAATATTATAGGTATGTGGTGGTATCTGGGGGCACGGCAGTGCCCCCGCCAATTCGTCGTCATTACAAGTCTTGTCGGCTTAGGTTTCTTTTGATCGAAATTCTAATCTAGTTCCAGATGATCTAAAAAGTTAAATTTCCATCCAGGTAGGCGGTAGGTATAAGATAGCTGGGTGAATATAGATAAATTTATCAGTAACTAGTATTGTTTAAAAGTCAATTGATTAGGTACAATATTCAAATCAATAGTGCACATAAATGCTATATATAAATAAGTACTAAATTAATTATAGGTATAGGTATATCGAAGCACGGCGAGGCTCACGGGCCGTGGTGGGGGGAGGTGCAATAAAATAATCATTTGGTATTAATCTTATTATGACTGGGTGTCTTAAACCTTTCAAGTATATACTAAAAAGTACTGTACAAAAAGCAATGATATCCCGTCAAAAACATAAATGTGAAAAGAGAGCCAAGTTCAATATTACGATGTATGTACTCATAGTTACCTATGATTTGGAAGTTGACTTCAACGACAAAAGAAGTGAGATCTAAATGGGTGCCAAGTTCAATGGTCAGTCCTGAAAAATATTTACAACATAAAATATTTTATTACAACTTAAAAGATTATTTCTTCTTATGACTTAGAATTAATATTATTTTGAAGCCCAAAGTTTGACTTGGCTAGTTCTCATGGGTACCATACGACGAAGTATCATTAAGATAAGACAATAGATACTTTATTGTACACCACATAATGTTACAGAAAATACATAAGTACATAATTAAAATTACAATGTACAAGTGGCGGTCTTATCGTTAAAGAGCGATTTCTTCCAGACAACCAATGGATGCAGGGGACTAATTTACACGATAAAAGACGGTGGCGCACTAATTAGCATTAAGTGCGTTTAATAGTGATCAAGCTAAAGTTAAGAGAGTACCTACCTAGTATATTATGAGAACTGGCCAAGTCAGTCTTTAGGCTTCAAAATAATATTAATTCTAAGTCATAAGAAGAAATAATCTTTTAAGTTGTAATAAAATATTTTATGTTGTAAATATTTTTCAGGACTGACCATAGAACTTGGCACCCATTTAGATCTCACTTCTTTTGTCGTTGAAGTCAACTTCCAAATCATAGGTAACTATGAGTACATACATCGTAATATTGAACTTGGCTCTCTTTTCACATTTATGTTTTTGACGGGATATCTATTAAAACAAATAGTCCTACGAGTAATATAAATGTGAAAGTGTGGATATGTGTATTTGTGCCCGTTTGAACAGAAATTTGGTTTTTATGATATGGAGCGTTATAGTTATATACTCGTATTCAACAATGGAGGTCTTCCTTCTCAAATGCGGAATTTAGGTACAATATATATTAAAAGAAAGCTTGCCTATTGGACAAAGTCTTTTGCCAAGCGGTCATTACGTGATCCTGGACGATGTTCTGTAAAGCTAAGAAGGGATTTACCCCAGCATCAAGCCATCGTTTGCTACAATATAAAGCTGTATCGTAGCTTAACATCAGGTGAGATCGTGGAAAAATTAACCTATATTGAATAACAAAATCGCATCAAATATTCGCTAATGCTGCAGTTAACTGACCTAGACAGATTTCGGAGAAGTCCTTCCGACCTTAAAATATTTTTTTTTTATTTTAGTTTTATATACATAATTTAATGTAAAATATCTATTTATGGTATCAAAAAAGAGTATTGTAAACTAAAGATGCGTTTCCAACGTTTAGCCTTTAGATAGTTTTTTTTAAAATTTATTATAGGTAAGCCTTTGACCACGATCTCGCGTGATGTAAAGCGACGATGCGGCCTTATGATGGCAGCAGACTAAACCTAGAAGGCGGGATAGATCTCTCCCTGGCTTCACTGAACAACATGCCGGAACGCGGTCACAATGACATCGTTTTGTCCAGAGGGTGGTAACTAGACACCACCAGTATAGCGAGTGGACAAAACCGCTCATAACTAAAATAAAAGTCATTATTTAGTGATTTGGTCCGGCCGATATCGGCACGGCGATAGCTTCAGTTCCTAAGAATATCAATTCTAAACTCTAAGACTCTCTCTCTCTTCTTCTCTCTCTTTCTTCTCTCTCTCTCTCTCTTTTATTCTCTCTTCTTCTATAAGTATAAACTTATTATGTTGTTGACAATATAGATGTGTTCTACACATTATATCTACTTGCACACAGCAATCCGTCGAAGCCTTTGTGCCATGAACCTCTGTCTCGGGTACCAGGAATTTGACATGTAGGTCGTAGGTACAGCTTCTCGGGAACCTAGTGTACTAACTACACTTGGGTACACTTAGTTTGGTTTACTTTGCTTTGACTAACACGTTTACAACAATATGCGAAATAAACATAATAAATAAACCTCACTTCATACTTGATTCAATAATTAGGATGAGACTAGAAAAGATAGATAGATAGATAACACTTTATTTGAACACAGAAAAATATACAAAATTAAAGTTAAAAATAAAAACACAATATTGTAATCTATGTGTCAATATTAGAATAGATGAGATTCAGAATAGAAAAAATTCTGTGATCATAAACAAAAGTATTTAACAACAATTAAAATTAATTGGCCTACAGGAGGCGGTCTTATCGTTGTAAGCGATTTTTTCCGACGCGACGAGACATTTATTGATTGTTTCGTAAAATAAATGTATTTTTGAGAGTTGTTAGGCACTATAAACGAATAAGTAACACCGATTTAAAATTTCATTTATTTTTCCACACATATCAGCGAATTTCATATTCCCAATACTTGAATGTTGAATTTTGCGAAATCATAACATTTTAGAGCTCTATGTTCCGGATCGTTAAACGTAATATTCAGCGTTCATGTTTGAGGTTCAAATAACTTAACTTGATTTATTTGCTCTTTTATTTGCTTAAAATTGAGTAGTGAGCACACATTCATTTCAAATAATGGAGGTTTATTACTAACGCCCGTATTTTAAAGTTGTATCCTCACTCTGGGCTCTGCTGTTATGATAAAAAAAGGAAAAAAAAATGCTTCACAGTTAGGCAATGTAAATAATTATTTAAATTGTAGTGAATTAACATATAAAAATATAAAAAAATGCCATTTTTTTACTTTTTTATTTATTTAGGAATAAAACATATACTCCTCGTATAACTGAGTAGAAAATAATATTCCTTTATCAATTTCCATAAATTTTAGATTATATTTAGTAAAGAGATAGTTCAAGTCTTGTAAAAGGACAAAGGATATTTTTTATCCCGCGATAAAAACTTTTTTAAGCGCGGGTGACACTGAGGGGCGTTAGTTACTATTTAATTTTTATACACAGAAGTAAGAATCACGTATTCTTATTCTCGTATTCAAGACGCTCTGTTGATGGTAAGAGATAACGCTGTCCATATAATTAGTACAGTGCATTCAGGGTTTCACAAAGATGTAAAGTTCTGGGTGCACTGCGCTAACGTTTCCTACTCAAAAGTTATAAGATGTTAAGATTCTTCTTCAGCCCAGTAATTTTACTAGCTACAGTGCCCTCCTATCGAAACACAGTAATGTTTACGAGAAGTAAATATAACACATATAGGTACCAATTACTGGGCTAAAGAGTCTTAACATCTTATGACTCTTGAGTAAGAAGCGTTGGTGCAGTGCTTCTAGAATTTCACATAATTGTGAAATCCTAGGTAACACTGTACTGATTATGGGCAGCCGTTATCTCTTAACATCAGGAGAGCGTCTTGCTCGTCTTCTACTTCACCACATTAAAAAAAATATAGGTACTACAAGGTGTTATATAGAGTAATAGCGTTTCCGCGTAAAACTGTGGTGCTCTTACACCAACTTCATAATCTTAACACACAAGTAAGGAGTTGGCAAGTCAGAGATCAGATCTTACGAAGTTATGGAGGCGCTGTCGAAATCGATTAACTAATTAGAATCGAGTCGTTGCGGCGGTAATCGAGTATAATGTTGGATCGAGACGGACGTCGATATAATTCACTTAGGGATGTTAAGTTATAGGAGATGTTAACGATGCCAGCTTACTTTGATTAGATAGTCTGAGTCGTTTTTTTTTGCTACTCACACATTGCGTCCTAAATCATAACGTCAAATAAAGTTCACATAATAAAGAAAAGCGTTTTAAAATACTTAGGTATAACAATTATTAGTTATTCAATTATTAGAATAACTAATAATTGTTGTGATGGATTTCCGCAAAGTAACGCCTAGTTCCATTAATTACTTAGGTATACTTCCGTATAAAATTAACACCAAATTAAATAATTAAACACGTGAAATTTAAAAAAAACTTTCTTATAGATCAGCTCGATGTCATAAAAATATTGCATTGTCATCCGATTTATACAGGCATGCAAAATTTCAGCTTAATCGAACACCGGGAAGTGGGTCAAATTAAACTTGCAAGATTTAATTTTTTTATTTATTTATTTAAAAGTAATATAGTCCACTTGGCGCTTCACCTTCTTAGGTTCATCATCATCATGATCTCAGCCATAGGACGTCCACTGCTGAACCTATGTTCAGCAGTGTTGAAATCTATCTTAGCGGTGGTCTACGTCATGAAATCTATCTGTATTCCAACTTTCATCTCACAAAGAGTCAGATGCCGCAGCAAGCTTAAACGGAGATGGCGGGACGAACTGGATTCGTTTTGCTGTAATTGGACAACCATAGCACTAGACCGAGATAATCGAGAGAGGGAAGGGAGGCCTTTGCCCAGCATTAGGAAAACCAGTCTGAAAATAATAAAAAATAATATTATAACTGTAAACTTGTATATATTGTAACACAAATTATAATGTTCTACTACTTCTTAAACACTTATATCAGTACTACTCTTTGAAAATGTGTACTCCGATTTTCTATTTTGTATTTTTATTTGCCATTTATAATGTATAATTATCTACAAGCAATTTCAACCTAGGAATCATATCCTTCATCAGATTCGGTAATCACTCTGAGGCTCAAGATACAAGCCTTAATTGAGCTTAGTTTGAGTCTCACGGTAATATCACTAACTTAGTATTAAGGACACCTCACTGGATGTTACCTATGTGTTAAGCATAATTGTTTTTTTTTTTTGTATTGTTCTTTTCTGGCAATAAAAATTATTCTATTCTATTCTATTCTATTCTATTCTATTCTATTCTATTCTATTCTATTCTATTCTATTCTATTCTATTCTATACCCTCTTTATTTATAGCAATAACTAGTGAAGGCTCAAGCACACGTGTTGTGAGCCTAATTATTTGGGTGTCACTTGATTATTTAGTTAGCGATGGCGGCAAATTGATATTAATCTCATTAGTGAAGACACTATTATGTTACTGTATTTAGTTGTACGAGTATCTATGTTTAGCTGTATCTTTCTGAATGCGGTAGAATGAGTCCCGTACGGCTTACCGAAAGTAAAAAGTTTTTTTTAGGAACCGTTGATTGGTGAAATAATTTTTGGTAAGCCGTACGGGACTGCGGTAGAATTATAAAATTGAATTATTAACTTTTGTTAATTTTATTAATCGGGGCTTACCGCGTAAAATTATTGTGTTAGTTTTAGGAAATTTTTGAATCCCCATCCCCATTTCTTTTTTTCTGTATTAAATTAACTTTTTAAACATTTCTTGCAATGAGTTAAAGCTTGACATCTAAAAAAATAGAGAGAAGAAAAATATCAAATTAATTTATTCAGAAAAAGGATTATTAGTTATTATTTAATATTTAGTGAATAACTAATAATTGTTGTGATGGATTTCCGCAAAGTAACGCCTAGTTCCATTAATTATCAGAAATAGGAATAAATTGGCCACTTTTTTACAAATATTATGTTAAATTATTTTTTTTAATACTCTCCAGACGCTTATACTATTGTGATTTTAACAATGATACAGATATTATTATGTGATTCAATTTAATTTATTTATAAAAAATTATCTGTAGTTTCACCTAGACGCAAACTATGATGCCAATATCAATATTAACAAATATATTAATATATTTACACATTCAATATTAAAAGCTCAGTTTGACGAATGCCATTCTCAAACACGAGTAAATTTTATTTCATATTGGCACTACAAATATTTTACTGCGGAAATTAATTTATTGTGTTGATTGTAGACATTTCATACCCATTGTTATGCCATTCGAATGACTAATCGATCAATTGGTCAATCGATCAATTGGTCAATCGACAATTGGTCAATCGATCAGTTGTTTTGGCGTGAAGAGGTAACAAATACATACATACGGACATTATATTATTTGTGATAAATCTTAAAGATGTTTAATTAGCCTTAAGTAGTCTTACTTTTATGATGTGTGAGAAACCCCGCTGAAACTACTTTTGTAACTACTCGACTAACACCGGCGCTCGAGTATGGGATTTGGGATAGACTAAAAACCAGCGCTGCGCAGTGATTTCTCCCTGTGCCGCCCAAAGCTGAGTCTATCCCATTTGACAATAGAATTGTTCAAATTGTATACTTTTTTTCGAGTGTATCTTTTCTGTTTTTACCATTTTACGATTTTAGTTATAGTACATTTTTTATAGTTCTAGTACATTTTCTCCAGCCTAAGCGCAACTGGTAGAAAATGCTAATGCGTTAAGTTAGTCCTAGCTTTGTGCTGAATAATAAATAAATCTTAATTGAAACACCACAAATTTAAAGAAAAACTGAAAACTAAAACACGATTTTTGATTATCTAAGTTTAAAAATTAACAGTTTTATAGCTAAATCCGTTTCAGACAACCATGCCATAGCAGACACAAAATAACTATACTGCCTATCGCATTTATGATATATAAGTAGTTATGGATTCATATGATACAAGTAGGTAAAATATAATACAAATTTAAGGTTTTACAATGAAAGAGAAACAGTTTTCATAAAGATTTTTCAAATAAATTTGATTTTATCCAAGTTTTATTCAATAGTTTGAAGATTTCTTCATAGCTCGCTTAATAAAACTTTAACTTGTCTCGCTTCAGAGTTAAAAAAGAAAATTTGCTGAACCTCCATTTTTAACACGGGATTAAGTCAAAGGATAAGTAACTGTACAAGTTATGAACGTAGAGTTGATTTTTATACGAAAAACTAGCTGATACTCGGGGCTATGAAAATAATTTGTTCTTGGCGGACGTCTACGTCATAAAATCTATTCATATTCCAAATTTCAACTCAATCTGTTCAGCAGTTTGGGCTGTGCGTTGATAGATCATAGTAAGTCAATCTTTCGTTTTATATTCCTAATTTATATCTATTCATTATAGGTTAGCTTTTGACTACACTCGCGCGACGTTAAGTGACTACCTCCGTAGATGATAGCGGACTAAACCTAGTAGGCGGGATATAATCCCACACAGGCTTCACTGAACATCATCCCACTCCCAACTCTTACACAACACAACTTACTTGGCGACACAGTTTTGTTCAATGGTTGGTAACTTCTGGCCACACTCGAAGCCTATCATCACCAGTACATTTCCCTTTTCCTTTTATAAATTTACATAAAAGAAAACTAATATTAACTATGTAAATATACCGACTAAACTCACGGGTATAAAAGTTGAAGCTAGGCTCGACCCTGGGTTTTGGACTATTACGAAGTCTTTCATCAGGAGCTAGTTAACAAAACAAGTTTAGAAAACTAGGGAAGGTTAACTAGATTGGTGGGTTAAGGTGGTTAGAAATCTAATAAAAATCCCCAAACGATTAATATCTCCCATACGTTGAATCCATGCTTTCACACCTACTTATCTACCATCAATGTTCGAAAGTCATAAAAATGCTGCGCACGGATCCTCAAATTCCTTTATTTCTTGTGCGTGAACACATTTTAGAACATGCCACCTGCGTTAGGTATTCTAGATTTCCAGTAACAGAACAATGAGCCTATATTTGTCGCGGTCTATTGTTTCTATTGTTATGTTAATTTATTCCGCGAGTGTCCATTCAAGTGACGTAACCGATTTACCAGTACTTAACTGTGACATTTATGAACTCAATGTACGAGTATTATAGTTGTTGTAAGGAAAAAGGCGTTTTTTCAGTGTTATAGCGTTTGGATAAAGCTTGAACTATTTTGTATTCTATGTCATTGATTTTATTTTTGGACAGTGCTTGCACTATATACTAATCTGTGACCCTGTAGATGATTAAAACCCGAATCAGTTCTTTAGCACTGACGTATAAGTCAAAAAGTTATTAAGTCATGGTTATCGAACTTTGGGTCCAAAGATAAATAAATACGATGCATAACTCTTCATAAGATAAGTAAAACTTACTCCCAAACAAATAAAATTATTGGTATACATAATAATTGGCGATATCTTCTGGATAAAGACTCAACTATTACAATCCCTAGTCAAAGGCAACACGATGATATTACGAACATAATCGTCGTTTGATCGTCATTCGAGTCGTCGATCGTTAAAGACGCTATAGACTCACTAATGCAATCTAGGAATTACAAAAGAAAAAGGCACCAAAGACCAACCTACAATTCCCCATCCATTATTCAAGAAACACCAGCAATTTGAAGCAAAAATAAAATCGCAATCGTCTCTTAACTCATGCCAAATTGCATTTCTCCGTATAGATGGAAACTAATCTATCGATACAAGCGAGCCTAAAGGCTTCTGGAGTCCCGAGCAATCGTGCCGAGGACCGAGGAGAATCGAGGAGAATCGTGGAGAATCGCACGACGCTCGCCCGCGACCGATCACAATGCCGCGATTTGGGCCAAGAGCCACCAACGAAAATAGACTTAGCGAAAAATCGATACGAAGGTGCTGAACTCGCATACTCGGCCGCTCTTTAAAATTGTGTCAAGTTCTATCAGTTTGACGTGCGCGGTTTTGTTTCTCTTTGTAATTAGATACAGTAACTTTGTTGGTTTGTTGTTGATGTTTTTTTTATAAATTAATTTTTGTCTTGACATTTTACTCTACCACTATCACAGAAAAATACAGAGAATGTGCATACATTATTTAATTTTTTATTTTGTACCTATACTCAATATAATATATCTAGTTGAAGAGGAAAAGTAATGTAATTTTGCGAATAATAAATAATAATTCAGGAATACTAATTTTGCACTCAAAAAATAACATAACAAAATTCTTGTAGGTACACATACGCGGAAAATTTACTCTTCTTTTCTGAAATCGGCTAAAAAACAGTATTTGTGGAGAATTTTCAACGCGCTACAGAGACGCAAAAATGGATGTTTTCGGAACGACCCTGTAGTTGCATTAGGCTTATTAATGTTGCCTTGTAAACTTACATTAGATATTATGCTATCATGAAATTTTACTTCAAGTTATTGATAATGACTAAGCGCTCCACAAGGTCCTATAGAATATAATATGGGGGGGTGCTAACAATAAATTCAATTTCTATGAGTGGGTATTTTTTAGTTTTTCAATGTTAACATTAATTATTAATTTATTTATTCAAATAATGTCTGTCCATCGAAACAAACCAGGGAAATCAAGTCTTTCTGCGCTCTCTGATAGGCGATAAGGAACTAAGGGCGCGTTCATCCTGCGCGACTAATAAAAGTTTAATTCTTTCTACAACTATTTCACTCAACCCAATCTAATGATATTGTTATATCACTTAGCATGAACCGTATTATAATTATATCCCTAGTATAACGATATAACGAATCGCTTCCTTACTAAGTTCCAGCATATAATTTTATATAGGGATGTAATTTTGGCTTTTACTATCTTACTGCAACATACATAATATGTAGGTACGTATGAATGCTACACTGTTAAGGGTGAATCTTGAGAGACAAAATTTTACGTGTCTGGGGGAATAAACTACCCGTAACATAAAAATTCTACCCAAGGGTATTTTTTTTCTGTTAGTTTAAGGTTTAATCTACTTAATGCATGATAGATATAAGGTTAAATTTAGCTGCAAGTATCTGAAAAAAAATGTTAAAGCCCTGAAATTTGATTACCATGGGGTGTCCCTTACACTTTTTTGAAACAAAATATATTTTTTACACCAATTTATAAACGGAATTTTATTAATTACTGTGATCTAAGCTGTAAAGGGTGAACTGTTATATGATCAAAAAAATACGCGAAGGCTGTACACAGCGTAGTTTTAGAAAAAATTACAAATTTAGGTTTGTCCCCGGACAAAAAGTGATTACCATGGCGCGCGACATAACTACTCACATTTCACAAGCCACAAGACTTAGAAGCTTGTACGCACGCTATTGGCTAACTTCGATTGCGCTCTAAACATCGTGAAGAGAGGCTGCTCCTCTCGTTGTTTTAAACTAGATTTACGAAGGTGCGAAATTGATTACCGTGGTTTTGGTTCACTAGGTCATTGATTACCATTTCCATGTTTAAAAATATTTTTTTATCCATTACGGTTTTTTGACTAGGGTGTGCAGTTAGGAAAAGGGTATTGTTTATCATATATTTTATTATTAATGGTCTATAATTTTAGTATTTAAAAATATTGACAAAAAACTATACAATTTTGATTTCCATGGTATTGATTCTCATGGCGTTTTACCACGGTGATCAATTTTCCCTTGAGTTTTCTAGCGCATTCTTTCACTTTTTACCCTTCTTCAGCGAAGCCACAGGTATGGAAGTGATTTTGACAGTTTATATTTGTATATTTCATTATTTCAGATGTTTTTTTATATTGTATACTCGTACATCAGATTTCTTTTTATATTGTACTATAGTAGACAGCCGCTCTGGCTTATGCGGCACCATTATATCCCCACATTAAAATAAGTCGCTCAGCGAGCTATGGAGAGGGCTATACTCGGGGTTTCTCTACGTGATCGAATGAGGAGATCCGAAGACAATCCAAAGGCACTGACATATCTCCGCGGATCAGGAAGCTGAAGTGGTAATGGGCAGGCCACATAGCACGTAGAGCGAATGGCTGATGGGGTCGAAAAGTGTTCGAGTGCCTACCACGTACAAGCAAACGCAGCGTAGAACGTCTACCCACAAGTGTGGCAGACAACCATTAAGGTCGCTGAAAGACGTTTGAAGCAGGTCGCTGCCAACACCGGTTTTATATATGGAGGTCTAAAGGGGAGGTTTATGTTCAGCATTAGACGTCTTATGGCTGAGATGATGTATGATGAAAAAATAAAACGAAACTATGGGCTGACTGCAACTTCAGTCCAGATTAACCTAACTAATGATAAATGTACAATCTGATGACAGCTTCTGGAGTGAATCCTGTCAGTGACTGTGACTGAGAACTTAAGCTCATATTCTAGGACTATTTATTCAATATTTTTACATTGTTTAAGACAGCAATACATTGATTTTATTTAGTTTACATGATTATTATATAGAAAGCCAATATAGACCATTTTTAATACTTTATGTTTGGTGTATATTTGTTTGGATCGTTTTTAATCATTTCTATTTTATATGATTAGTATGTAGAGGTCAATATTTAAATAATAACATATAATTCATATACAAAATAGTTTTAATTTTGATTCCCATGCCACACTTTATTGATTCCCGTGGCATCAAAAATTTAAATTTAAATATCTTTTGAACAAAACAAGTTATAATGATGCCTATTTGATGGATGTGCTTATAATTATGGGAAATTTGATGTTTTACATATAAAATTCAATAATACTTTGATTTAAAATCTGCCACGGGAATCACTTAAATACGCCCGATCTCAGGATTTACCCTTAATTGTAATAAGCAAGCGCTATCGCTTAACGTCAGCTAGTATGATAAACTACGAGTATTAATATAGTAAACCTATAACGTAAGCAGAGCGCATGCAAATACACTCATTTAGCTTATTTACGTAAGCAATATCCACAGAACCAATAGCAATATGCAAGAGCTTAAACTATTCATAAGCTCTATGCTTCACTTAATTGGGTTTGAGTTGCATTAGCCATCCTTTTAGTGAGATCATTCACAGACGACAATCATTAGAGCAGAAACCGCGCTTTATACAGAAGACTGATATGATGTATTTTTGTGAGATGACTCCGTCGATGTCACATGACATCATCCGCTGGAGCGCAAACATAATAATTGTTACGACTGCAACTCCAAAACCTCGTATATTTTTATTTAATATCTTGAGATATGTTAATAATAACTGTTCTTTTGCGGTTTTGTGTTAATATGTGAAACAAATTTTTTTTTTTTTTTTTTTTTTCCTTTTTTATCTTGCGATCAGTCTGTTGACTATGAGCAGATGGGTTGTATGCTTCTGGTCTTTTATAGGAGTCGTCTCCCCATCAGGAGTAGCCCCTTCTTTCACTATTTTGTATCATTTGTGGAGTCAAGGATTCTACGTCTCTTTAGGCGCCTGAGTGTACTAGGAATTGTGAGCTGCACAGCCAATTTGTTAGGATGGTAGTTTAGTCGTGACTTGTAGCTTTTTGTAAATGAGTTTATTTCCTCCTTTACTGTGCCAATTGCAAGATGTTGGTGGAGTTCTGTGTTCCTGATATACCATGGAGCATTGCTTAGTTGCTTTAGTATATAATCCTCTGCTCTCTGAATAATTTTTATATTTGTGTCACAGGCTGATCCCCATAGTTGTACTCCATATGTCCATATGGGTTTGAGAACTGTCTTATAAATGAGCAGCTTGTTATCAGTTGACAGTCTACTATTTCTGCCAAGTAGCCAGTATAGTCCTTTAAATCTGAAATTGAGTTCGTCTCTTTTCTTTTGTATATGTTTTCTCCATAGAAGTTTACGGTCGAGATGCATTCCTAAGTACTTAACAGAATCACTGTGTGGAAGTATATCGCTGGATAGTCTCACAGGAGGGCAATCTTCTTTTCTCAAAGTAAAAGTAATGTGCACAGACTTAGATGCACTCGCTTTAATTCTCCATTTCTTGAGCCAGTCATTGACTTTATTTAGGCAGAGTTGTAGAGTTTGAGATGCTTCTATTGGATCTTTATTACTTGCCAGTATGGCCGTGTCATCGGCAAAAGTGGCCACGGTCGCGTCTTGAGTTTGTGGAAAGTCTGATGTGAATATTGTGTACAACACCGGGCCAAGCACTGAGCCCTGCGGCACTCCAGCAAGTATTTCATAGAATGGTGACGTGTTTTCTCCTTCCCTTACTTGGAACAGTCGATTGGACAGGTATGATTGAAGTACTCTGTAGTAGCTATGGGGCAATAATTTTTTTATTTTATAGAGCAGTCCCTTATGCCACACCCGGTCGAAAGCCTGTTGCACATCCAGAAAGGCAGCGGAACAGTATTCTTTTTTCTCTAGGGAAGTTCTGATTGTTTGGCACACTCTATGTATCTGTTCGATTGTAGCATGCTCTACTCTGAATCCGAACTGGTGATCAGGTATGGTGGAGTTTACTGTCAATGTGTGCATAAGTCTTGTCAGGAGAATCTTTTCGAATAGTTTTGAAGTAATCGGCAGAAGGCTTATTGGTCTATAAGAAGCTAATTCGTTTGGAGGTTTTCCTGGTTTGTTGATCATTATTATCTGTGAGACCTTCCACAGTTCAGGGAAATGGCCTGTTCTCATAATCCCGTTGAAGAGTATGGTGAGGAACATGATGGCTTTTCTTGGTAGCTCTGTGAGAACCTTTTTATCTATTAGGTCGTATCCCGGGGTCTTGCCATTTTTCATTTTGCGGATGGTGGACATTATTTCCTGTGGCGAGGTGGGTTTTATTGGAATATCCAGTTGTAGGCATTGGTTGAGGACCTCATCTATGTCTGACTCATCTGTCTCAGGATCTGGTTCATTTGGGATAAAGATCCTAGACAGGTGGCTAGCAAATAGATCCGCCTTTTCTGTTGAGGTTCTTGCCCACCTATTTTGAGTTGCCTTTAATGGTGGTTTTGGTAGAATGGGTTTGTCTATGGTTTTACATGTTTTCCATAGAGAATAGTTCGTAGCCCTGGTAGCGGTTAAGGATTCAATTTGAGCCGCCATTGTTTCAGCTTCAGCTTCGGCGAGCATATCTTTCAGTTCTCTAGTTGCCACATTAAAAGCTCGTTTGTCTTCAGGATGACGGCTGTTATGCCACACTCTACGTAGTCTTCTTTTATCTAAGATTTTATTTCTGATATCCTGTGGCACTGATATTGTCCTCATTCCTTTATCAGTTTTCTCCGGAGTGCAATTCCAACAACTGTTTTGTACTGTGGTAGTGAACATCCAAGTTGCAGCATCTACATCATTTTCTGTTTTAAGGGCTACTTTCAGCTCTAGGTCTCTTTCTATCATATCCTTAACTGAGTCCCAATCGGTCTGATTATTGTATAGAGTTGGGCGTTTGTCTACTGTGAGGATTGTGGTGCTAACTGTTAAGATGACTGGAGTGTGGTCTGAAGAACCATCAAGGCAAGGTTCTATTGCACAATATATTCCTCCTAGTCCTTTTGTGAGAAAGAAGTCTAGTACGTCGGGCAGCTTATCTTTATTAGTTGGCCAGAAAGTGGGTTCTGCAGTGGAGATCGACTTTAGATGAAGACGTTCTTGGCTTTTTTTCAGTTCTCTTCCTCTAGTGGTTATTAACCTTGAGCCCCAGTGCACATGCTTCGCATTCCAATCCCCGCCAGCTATGAATCGTGTGCCTAGGGTATTCAAGTAGTGGCTGAAATGTTCTTCAGTGATTGTGTGCTTAGGAGGGCAATATACTGATGAAATTACAATATCACCTGAGTTCCCTTCTACCAGTACTGTTGTTGCTTGTATATGGTTGGTTTTGTATCCTGGGAGTTCATGTTGCTTTATGGATGCTTTTATTATTACTGCACTACCTCCATGTGCAGTACCATCAGGATGATCTGTTCTATAGATATTATAGTTGTGAATCCTTACTAGGCTGTTGTTTGTGAAATGGGTTTCGGATACAAGCAAGATGTCAAGTTTATGCATGTTTATAAGTTGCTCAACTTCATTTTTATTTGGTGCTAGCCCATTTGTGTTCCATGCTCCTATTTTTAAGGCAGTCATTTGAGTTTGTTGATCAGTTGTGTTATGAGGCTCATTAGTGCACTCATTTGTTGAAGAAGAAAGTCAAATTTTGCTGATTGTGATGATAAAAGTTTTTCTAGCACGGAGGTGTTTGAAGCACCACATGTGTTATCTGTGTTCTTATTAGGGGGGTCCACTGAAGGGGGGGGTCCTGTGTGTTGTGGTTTTATAATTCCTGCATAGGTTCTTTGTGTGACACCCTGCCTAGAGTTTTGTGTGATGTTTTCTGTGTAGTCGTTTCTAGTGTATTTATGTTCGCTAGCGGTAGCACTATCAGGTTGATGCTCTTTAGCTTTCTCTTTGTCATACACTGGTTTTCTATGGAAAGTCTTCCTTGCCAAGATTTCTTTATATACCTGACACCCCTTATAGTTTGCAGGGTGGGGGCCAAGGCATAACGCGCATGTTGCCGGGGTATTTTTATCTACTTTGGTGCACTCAGAGGTTTTATGTGACTGTCCACATTTAACACACCTATAGGGTCTCAAGCAGTAATTCTTTGAGTGACCATATTGTTGGCAGCGTTGGCACTGCACTACAGTCTTCCTTTTCTTTGGGTCCTCTATGGTTACTACCTGATGGTGTATTACCTTGATATCCTTCACAGATTTGTTGTTTGGTCCAGGAGTAATGTTTACAAAGAAGGTTGATGTAGGCTTTTTTTCTGGCCCAGATCTGGCATTTATGATCTCCCCAGAGACTGTATTATCAGTGGCTTCTACTGCCTCTTTGATGGCTTCATGAGGTGTGGTGTGGTGCAAATTTTTAACAACTATGCGATAACATCTCTGACCTTTCAAGTTAAAGGTGTGACCAATGAGGCCCTTATCTCTAACCAAAGTGATGATTTGTTTATATGTTTCCGCATTTTCGGAGATTATCCGCAATTGGTTCTTGTTTACGTGTGATGTGATGTGAAACAAATGAAAATCTCAGAAAATTTATTTTAGCGAAGCTAAAATTATGGTTTTTCAAATAATGCGAATTTTTCTTACGAGTCAATCGTAAATTAGACGTAGGAACTTATGCGCCGCTAATTTCTGCCTTAATAGGTATAATTATTTATGAAGAAAATTGACATTTTAATATATGGATATTAATGGAGGGAGGAGAGTGTTATTTTAAAATAATCAGATGGTGCACATCTAAACAAGAATTATATAGCGGTTCCGATCATTTACGATATTTTCCATTAGGATCTTTCGCCTTATATATAGTTATGTGTGTATTGAAGATTTTCTCTGCAATAGTATTAATTGAACTTTCTTCGCTTTCGCATACGGTGTGCGGTATCCGTCTGAACTAAAACAATGTGCGAGATCATTATAATTGCAAACAAGATACTCACGCCGTATGGAGAAGTCAGCCGAGGTGAGCGAAATTTAAGGTCAGGGCTTGGAATTATGCTTAAGGGCTGTTTTGTATGAGAGGGCTTGTGACATATTCTAAGCCCACTTTTTTTTAAAGCTTTTTATATACTCGTACCTCTAATTACTAAAGGCAGATTTTGGTAATTGCTTATACCCAGAAGTACCTATCAAACATTATGGAGAAGTCAGCCGAGGTAAGCGAAATTTAAGGTCAGGGCTTGGAATTATGCTTAAGGCCTGTTTTGTATGAGAGGCCTTGTGACATTTCCAAGTCCATGGTATTTTAAACTTTTTTGCGAATATTTAAAATTAATTAAAGAGAAAGACATTGGTTATCGCTTGGAGCCAATCAACAATCTTAATGCAGAGATATGCAACATGGATAAAGAATTATGCTAACAAATTCAATAAAAGGGTTTAATAAACGATTTGCTATGAAATGTTGCACGGTGAGATATAATGATGTCTCTAGGCATTGGAAGCAACTAGGTACTTACAGTACGTTATATTTCAGCCGCTTTTTATAAAATTAACAATGCATAAAAAACTGTGTACCTACAAACTTTTTAAAAATCGACTTGATGGAAAAATTATAGTACCTACTAACCATTTTTTAGTTTAACTTTTGTCTTCAAGTCACGAGTGAATAGGTACCTTTCTAGACATCTTACGTGATTCATCGTCGACCGCATTTTCACTTTCCATCAGGTGGGATGTGGTCAAACGTAGGCCTATCTCGTATAAAAAAAAAAAAAAACTAAAATAAAAAGTTATGTGACCAACAAGTCTAATCGAGAACCAAGAGTAAATATAATCTGAAAGTGTGATTGATTCGCCGCCATTGAGTGATTAATAACGGATAGCTTTTGACAAACTTCCATTGAGCGCATTTCATAATTCAGTTGGCGCGGGTTCACTAGGAAATTAACCGATGTTCTCAAATTAATCTGCTCCGAAAAGTTTCCTGATTGACACTGCGAGAGTTGATTAATTAGATATTTTAGGATATTGATCTAACAAAATATTAATATTATTTTCCTTTACTGCTTGGTTGTCTGGAAGAGATCCCTTAGCAATAAGACCGCAAATCATAATGTGTATACAGTTCTTAAATATTCTTTGTTCTTAAAAATATGATATTATCAGTAGACCCTAAACCTGGACACATAGGCCGTTTTTCACCAAATAAAACGTATGGGCACAGGTACCTACCTAGTTCATTTTTACCCTAACTTGGAAGACACACATAGGGGTCACGGCGTCAAGTATACGTAAGCTTATATTCATTTTTAAAAATTTGAGACATGTTCTTGACCCGGAATCGCTGAAAACAGTATATTTTGCACTGGGGCAATCTGTCTTCTCATACTGTATTTCCTCTTGGGGTGGCGCGGTAAATCAAACATGATAAGATTAGAACGAGCACAGAGAGCCGTTCTTAAGGTAATGCTCTTCAAACCTATTCTATTTCCTACTAATGATTTATACTCACTTTCTAGACTTCTAAATGTTAGACAGATTTTTATATTATGCACACTCTTGCGCAAACACTCGGAAACTGTTTATGATCCCATAATTGCTACTACGAAACGTAGATCCAGTTTAGTCTGCCTTACCGAGTCCCGACGTACAGTGCTGGCGAGTAGGCATTACTACTACTGCATAAGTACCAAACTGTATAACAGATTAAACAAAGAATTGAATTTTTACCCTCTTCCTTATGTAAAATGCAAGAAAAAATGCAAAAAAGAAAATAGAATGGCTGTTGTCATTGACATATGATGAGACAGAAGATCTTATGCGCTAACGTATACACATCTCATTATATACCCAATCTAGATGAGACCAGTGAACCAAAAACACTCTCACACTCAATCACACACATACACACACACACACACACACACACACACACACACACACACACACACACATACACACACACACACACACACACCTGCTAATCTTACATTGCTTATGTAAAAATTAGGTTAAACCCTTCATTTGAATTATTTTACTAATCTTACTAACCTGCTTATTCATTTAAATTTTTTTCTAACCTTGTTTTAATTTCAACTCACCTTATACAATTAACTTTAGGATTGTTTTGGATTGTTTGTATCACAAGTGTAAACCCGGAGGAGGGCGTTGGTGTCTGCAACACAGTCTCACGACTATCGCAGGCATCATCGTTCCATAGCATAAGTTTCATTGTAACACTTTTCCAAAATAAACTATTTGTATTTTGTATTTGAATAATCATAGATATATACTACTCGTAGTACGAGTATATCTATGATATTATAATAATAATAAAAGCTTGATTAAAGCTTGATTATTTTATAATATAAAGTAGCATTTTTCATATAACAATGTTTATTTGGTTTATCCTATCGCATCGGTAACTGTATCGGTTTTCTTTTGGGCGTTTCTCCTAGAAATACTTATCTATGTTCCAAGATACCTATTATTTTCAAAACAAAAATTCTTATCTGGAAAATAGAATACAGAAGTCTATTAGATCGGAACTAGGTTAGGCTCCGTATGCCAGGACCATTTGCCCCGGGATAGTTCCTCGGGGATCCATTTGAATAAAATTATTTGCCTACGTTACCTAGCAACGATCGTTATGTGCTCAATTGAAGACAGTTAAAGAAATGTTTAATTAAATTGAGGTTGCTGTTTAAACAA
Source organism: Hemithea aestivaria (assembly GCA_947507615.1). Classification (NCBI taxonomy): domain Eukaryota; kingdom Metazoa; phylum Arthropoda; class Insecta; order Lepidoptera; family Geometridae; genus Hemithea; species Hemithea aestivaria. Next base: position 8,884,683 of record OX382339.1, on the reverse strand, counting down.
AACAATCACGTTTCATTTAATCATAATTAACGTTAAATTTTTATAATGAAAAAATCACATTGCATTTTACATAGTAATATGCAAATATTATGTAAATTCACGCGTGCGTACGTGTGTGATACTAAACTGAATTAGCTGTTTGGTATCTATATAGCTAATATTGTGGAGAAACACATAGGTTTCTTTTCAGCGGGTAAAAGATCAGAGATCGCTATTAGCCATAAGATTGCCAATGTTTTAATGTTATAAAAAAACTTTTTAATATTGAATGTTTTTTTTTATAATCACCATCATCAACCCACGTTCGTCCACTGGTGGACATAGGCCTCCCCTTTGGCACGACTCTCAACTCGGTCCTTCGTTTTCCTCCTTCAACCGCTTCCAGCGACCCCCTCTGATGATAGTGTTCAATAATCAGTTATCTTCTCTTAAACCGCTGGGCACAATAGTTTTAAATAAATAAATAATCATGTCAGTTATATTATAAGACCAACTTGAGCGCGTAGCAAGACGATAGATACTGTGGTAGGCTTTTAACAACAGGCATACTGAATAAAAATGATTAAAATCGCAAAAACCACATTTCCATATCAATAAAATTGTTCTAACTTTTGTTTTCACAACACAAAGTTTCCTCAATATAGCTGGCCTCTAAATGGCGAACGAGTCTGTAAAAGTCTTCATTATTCGTTTTGTTAATATTTAATGCGGAATAAGTTTCACCGCCGCGTGAAAGGAAAAGAAATGGGATCCGTTTTTGTAAGTCAATTATCCTTGAGGAATATTTATAAACAGGTGAAAATATACCATTAATCTCATAAATACAAAAGAAAGGACCATGATTTTATTAGAAAAAAACGTACAAAGCTACAGATGTATTAAAGGAAAGTTTTATCGTGTGACTCTGAAGAGTGCTAGATACTAGAAACTTGATTGACAAATTACTTTATGTAAACGTTCATCGTTATAATTATAAGGTACCTACTATAAAGTGTGAAAGTATGAAGCGATAGTTTATATACTCATAAAACTATAAAAAATTGCATAAATTAATTGAAAAATTCTATCAGTTTCCAGCAGTTTTATGCGCTGAAAAATAGCAATTTTTAGCTATTATAAAAATACAAAAATGTGTAATCATATATTTTTCTAATCTTTACTGTCGCAATTCTAGGCAAAGACTTCCCCCAAATTCATATACACAAGTAGAAAATAAGTATATATCCCATGAACATATCAGCGAGTAAAAGCACAGTCACCAAATGGCTGAAAACACTGACTTACATAGAGACTGAAAACTTACTCAACACGATACAATAAACCATATCACAAACAGATAAAATGATTACATACACTCACACACGTACATTCACATACGCACGCACTCACGCACACACCTACATATATATGGACGGACGGACGCACGGACACTCGCACACAAACACACACACATACATACACACACACACTAACGCACACGCACGCGCTCGCACACAAACAGTACACTCTCAAACATAAGCATTAAAAGGGGATTAGTCTAGGCATAAATAAAAATAATAATTAAATACTAGCTGCTACTTAAAATAGATTTACTATTCTCACATTTGATATTGTGTCCTATTAACAACCGTCAATATTATCTTGTAAATGTATAAATCTAGATCATAATATTGCATTGTTTATTAATCCGCGGAGTGGGGGCCTGGTGACCTGTACTACAGGTATTCTCGAAAACCTATTTCAGGCACCAGTCCCACACAAAACAGGTTATCTTCTTACTTTAAACATTCATTTCAAATAGATAATAAGACCATTACATTGTAATAAGATATACCTTATTGTGTGAGAAATAAATACATTTTATTATTATGTCGCTCTTAAACACGGGCTAAGCCCGGGCCTTTTTATAGGCTTACACGGAGACAAAAAAATCCAACGCGCAGAGGCCCTTTTGAGCTTTTAATATAAATGTAATGGGTGACACTTATTGGAGTCTGTCTGTGAGTCCATCCATAGAAAATAGGCTCAAAGACAGTCTCCGCCAAGTGACAGGACTATTGCTGATTAATGGAAACTAATTGAACTAGGCTATTATTATAATAATACCATATTAGAAGGAAGAATATGTTACTAATATTATAAACGTGAAAGTTTGTAAGAATGGATGTCTGGATGTGTATTTGTTACTCTTTCACGCCTAAACGGGTGGACTGATTGAGCTGAAATTTGGTATACAGATAGGTTAGACCCTAGAATAACACATAGGCCATAGAAAAGCGAGTAAAACCGCTGGGCGCAGCTTCAATGATATAAAAGTTATAAGCCATGGCGTTTCCACATCGCCGAGCGAATGCATTAGCTTCGAAATCACGGCAGGAAAGTTGAGCGTAGCACCCGGGGCTTCGCGGCCTAGACGTCGCGATAAAACGTCAATACCACGAGGCGAAGGGGAGCTTCCCCAGATCAAGTTTTAATGAAAAAATAACCGACTTAATCGCTAATCTTGCCAGCTGTCCCTAACACTTGTTAAATTGTTTCAATATTTTTTCAGTCGTTCCATTTTGCGCTCTCCCGCTCTATTGACTGAAATGATTTTGGCGTCGTGGCCGAAATGTTTGTTTTTATGACTAACTATATTATGTATTTTGGTAATTCAGTACATGCGTGTAAGGCCTAATGGGGAGATCATCAGCTATGATTAAAATACATAATGTTCCGTGAAAATTAACCGTTTTCGAGTAATCCAATTTGGCACCATGAGATATTAGTTGTTTAATTTTCGACATGTCTAGTAATTTTATTTGAAACATACGTAACTTCGCACTTCAACCTGTAATAATAACTAACTGAAAACCGCATCCGTTTATAACTTGTGTGCTATTTTTAGAAGTAAAATGAAGAGGTATAACCTATAGTTGTTTTGCTGATCTCGAAGCGAGACGCGGAGGTTGTAATGCGATTTCCCATCTGCTTGAACGAGCACGTTAACCCTCCACTACCGTTCGACGGACTCGTACGGTTCCCGATAAAAAAAGGAAATTAGAACACGACCTTCTCCGGTAACGGTTATCATAACCCGACCCTGCCTCGCTTCTTTAATAATGACCATCGACCCCTGTAATGTGAAACAGGCAACGCGGCCGATGATGACATGTGACATTCGAATTAAGATATTTTTATAGAGCGGGATTGTTTCGACGTGCGCCGTAACGTGACCTACACCGGTGGAAGCGGAGAACAATGTAAAAAGTCTAAATGCTCTCATTTTGTTAGTAGGTCGTAACGTCGAAGCGTGCGGATTAGAAGCTTTCAAAGGATTAACTGGGGCGGACCTATGCATGACCGTTTCATTAAAACTTCCTCTGCCCGTTACCGTTCTAATTACATTCAAAAACAAAATCATTCCGTGACTTAATTATATTATGGACGTGTCATTTATGACTCATCCGTATTCTGGCAGGTATTTCCGACCGCGACGCGACGAGAAATTTCCCTGTCTTCCGTTGAGCCGGCAAATTAGCCACATTGCTGGCGCTCGTCGCGTTACATTCGCGTTCGTTTACAAATTAATTTTGACGCTGCGATTCGATCACCGCGAGGTCGATCAAACTAATTTCCCGATCGTCGAACCGTGGATCTCATTACGTGTTTTAATTTGTTTCAGATTCTGGAGGCTGAGCCGACTTGAACCAAAATACAAAACAAACGACGAAGCGCCTTCAATCGATACAATTAATAGTTAGCTAACGTAATAGTAGTTAGTAGTAATAGTGTACGTAAACAGTGGAGGGAGGAAGGGTTGTATGCGCGCGTGCGAGAGTGGCGCGTGATCGGGCGGGTAGTGACGCGGAGAGTAGTGCGACGCGCTTGGGTGCGCGTGGCCGGCAAGATTGAGGTGGTGGCTGGGTGCGGGTGGGGCAGGCGCGCGCGCGTGCGGCCGCTGCACGCGCTGGGCCGCGCGGCCGGCATGTTGGCCTCGCAGCGGTCGCAGTCGTGCAACGAAGAGGGCGCGTTCTTCGGCGCGCGCGCGCTGCGTAGGCCGCGCGGCAAGGGCAGCGGCAGCCCGCCTTGCTAGGGGTACGCCATGTCGCTGCGCAGTCTGCACCGCCGGCTATCGTCCGCTAATAACACGTGAGTTTCTTTTTCACTATTCTGATAATATTATTATGTTGCATTGTGTAAACCTTCGTAATAGGCTGGAAAGCTAATTTATGAACATCAAAACTCATGAAAATTATATTGACATCTAAATTTTTGGGCTCACCTCACACTAGTTCTCGTACAGCACATGTGGTGGTGCATGTCTTCAAGTTTCAAGTCCATTTTCTATACATGGATTCAGATACAGACTTCATAATGAAGTCTGTCTCTGAACATATTATGTAGACAAAAAGCTCAGAGAGGGCTCTATACGTAGGACCTTTAAAATCTTTGTAATTCAAAAACAAGTTCGTATTTCCAAGAGTATCGCTAAGTAAGTCGGTTCTTATACCATATAGGTCAACTTCTGCCGCAAACTAACCTCAAGTGGTAACCCTAAGCAAAAGTTACGTAAACACATGACGTACATATTCAAGTAAAAGCTCTACCCCAAGTTTGAAAGATGATCAAGACCTATCGACGAGTCACCAAAATGTCGAAGCGGCCAGTGGGATGTGAATATTCAATTACCGAGCCTAAATCCAGAATTGAGGTACCGCAGGCCTTTTATATGTTACATGAAAATAGACTTTATGACGTGGGTATACGATTGGTTTTGGTTGTGACACGTCCAAAACTGTCGGTTACGGTGGTGAGAATAATTAGAGGTCGTTAATCGTCGTTTGATGTATGTAAATGGTTGTTAACATTCCCTTTCTCGAATTTAGTGCAAGTGCAATGTACAGTTATTGATAGTAATTGCTGGTCAAACGTCATCAAATTACACGAAGAAGCCATTAGTAAACAGTGATGGCTACGATTTCTGTAATGACTTAATTTCCATGTATTGAAAATGTTTGATTGATGATGTAGAGATTGGTAGTATCTGAGGACACAAGTTAATATGACCAGTAACTATTTCTTCATGATTTATTTATTTAATACCTACGTCTTGATGAAAGCAAGCAGTGCTGAATTAAGTCATATATTTTCTTTTTTTGGGAAATATCAGCATAACGATCGTGCTATGTTATCAAGTAACGTTTAGGAGAACACTTAATTTTTGTTATAATTCTGTCATGGTCTATTTGACGAACAAAATAACTTTTTATAGACGAACACCCAATTGATGAAAGTTGTTTAAATTTGGTAAACAATGCAATGGTGACGACTAGAAAAGGATCTCTTCCGGGAGCCGGGAGTTTCAAACTTATTTTTTTATGTTCAATATCATCATCATTATCAGCTTGTATTGACCCATTACTACCCATAGACCTCTTGCCTGTTGTGTACTCTTCTGCGATATTTATTTAATTTTATTTATTAAAGAAAAGAAAAGATGCGGTGGTACATTGTAACATGAAAATTAAAAACTAATTTCTTATGAACTAAATTGATTACACCTATGGAGTCCACTAGCCCCACACTAGGATCCCCTGTGTTGTGGTAGCTAGTCTCTTCCCTAAATAATTTTCTATTATCTACAGTAAACTACTCGGCTTTAGAAGTACTTATTCTACTCGTATTAGATTAACATTGACCTCCTCTCTGTGCACCACTTTTCATTTAAATAAATTTCATTTATTTCAATTATTTAGTAATAAAAATGAATATACATCACTTACGTTTATCACAGTCAGCAATATCCACATTATACATCATATCTAACTATAGAGCAAACAATCAAATCAATATCTTTAAATTATAAACAAACTAGCTTATGCTCGCGGCTTTGCCCGCATGGCAAAATCCTTTCTTAGCGGAGGTCTACGTCATAAAACACATCTATGTATGTTCCAAATTTCAATCAAATCCGTTCAGCGGTTTAGGCTGTGCTTTGATAGATCAGTCAGTCAATCAGTCACTCTTTACATATATATATATTTAGACTAAAACTAGTCACAATCATCTAAAATTCAGCAGTAATTAAAAACCAAAGTTAATCTACCAATTACAGTACAAACCTAATCTCAGTAGCTGATAGCCTAATCGCAGTAGCAGTGAATTAGTAGTCCTTTCTGTAAACTATTCACCCCAAACTTGGCGCAATCAATCATAGATGTGGCACATTTGGAAGGGTCTCGTCAGGGTCGTTATTGGAACCTTGATTAGAACAATAGCGGCTAATGTCGACAACACTGTCGCTGACGTCACAATACTGGCTCGAATGTGACGCTTGTTCTTTGATTCGTGGTTGAAAAATGTATGTTTTGCCTATATCTACCTAAATATATAAAAGGAAAGAGTGACTGACTGACAGATCTATCAACGCACAGTCTAAATCGCTACGCTGGACGGATTGAGTTGAAATTTGGCATACAGGTAGGTTTTAAGGCATAGACATTCGCTAAGAAACGATTTTGCCATGCGGGCAAAGCCGCGATCATAAGCTAGTAATAACATAAAAAGTATATAATGTAGTTAGTCAATTTATTTCAGAATAGATACCATGTAACTTAAGGGCTTCGTCTTTAAGTGCAGATGTTGCAAATTATATAAATTCGTTGAATTAACTTTTTGGAAATATTCTTCGCCATTTTTATTGTATCATTCATATTGGGAACACTTTTAAAATATATGAAATGTATTTTATTTAAAACTTTATAGAGAAACAATATAAAAATAAGTGAATTCTACGGATTTATATTTCGTGCGAACGAGACAAACTGCGTGCAATAGCTAGGCTAAAAGCGTGCTTTGTGGACCTTACAAAATCATCTCTATTATACAGTACCTTCAAAATGTACCTATCAACCTATGCACTTAATACGATGATATGCATTAAATAATATAATTTCGTGTCATCAATACATCATTCGTCCCACTGCCCCCGTGCCGTGCGGACGTTCGCTCCGCTTACCTGCGCTCAAAGGTTCATTCGATTTTATCGTTTGTTCCTTTGCTCGCAGCCAGCATTCGCGACCTACTGCCCTTTTTAAGGCAACAAACGTCTCTCTCGAGACGACGCTTAACTTTTAAGCACCCTTCCCTTGTTTCTATACCAAATCCACCTTCCGTGGTCTGTCGGTGGAAACCAAACGGTGCCAACGTAAGCCGACAGGGCGTTGCCCCGGAGCGCCCGTGTTTTTCTCCTTCTGAGAAAACCACGGAATCCGGAAGGGCTTGACGCACCGCCCAGGGTCACTCAGGCCCTCGTGTGACGTCAGGTACGCAGGTACACACCCGGTTGCCAGTTTTTGCTAAGACTGCAACAGCCGGAATCCGACTCACAACCTTTGCTAAGGACCTGTGAGTTGGCATTCACTAGGGATACAGACCTAGGCACTCACCTCCCTGTCTACACCCGGCAGGGAGATTCTCCCTTCCTATTAAGCTCGCCGGGGACCTCCTCCCCCGGCGCCACGTAGGCCCTTAACCTCTCTCCAGCCATGGATCTCCAATCCTGGCTGGGGAAGAAATATGCCACGATTTTGAGAGAGTACAACGACTCTCTCAAAACCGTTAATAATATTTCTCTGCGCCCCGCGGCGCCCGTCCCAACCGAGGCAAACTCGCGCGTTGCCTCGCGCGCCCCCAAAGTGGCCCCTCCCGTCCGCCATGATATGAGCCCGGCGTTCATGTCACGCTCTCCCTCTCGCACGCAGGCCTCTCGCTCACTCGTAGCGACGCCATCGCAGAGCCTTCAATGCGCTCAGCCCTCTCGCTCTCTCGCGACGCAGTCTCAGACTCAGCCCTCTCGCTCTCTCGCGACCCAATCCCAGAGCCTCCCTTGCGCTCAGCCCACCCGCTCGCTCTCGCCGGGTTTTTCACCCGCGAGCCCCTCCCCCCGCGACCGTTCGCGCTCCCCTGTCAAAATAAATTTTGCCCTCTCAGACTCACCGCAGTCTCCCGACCCCGAAATGGAGTGTGATCCTATATCCACTCCATCTCTCGCTTCACCCGACGATGACGGCTTCACCCAAGTCGTCTACAAAAAGGGTAAGAAACGTCCCGCGGCGTCTTCCCCGTCCCTCCCCGCTAAGGCCATCTGCCCTCCCTCGGGCTCTATGCCTTCCTCCGCGTCCTCCGACTCCGAGACTCCCGTCTCTAGACCTCCGGGCTCGTCCAAACTCCCCACGCCCTTCCTTGTTCATGACAAGGATAGGTGGTACGACCTGTCCAGTTCCTTCGCCGAGCTCGGTATAGAGCTCAAATCGGCGACTAACACCCAGTTGGGCATAAGAGTGCAGGTGAAGTCAATCGACTCTCACCGTAAGGTCACATCCTTACTCCGCTCCAAGGCCATAGGCTACCACACCTATGCCTTGGAGTCTGAAAAACACCTTCGGGTGGTCATCCGCGGAGTCCCTAAGGAGCTCGATGTAGAGCTGGTCTCCGCGGATCTCAAGGCTCAGGGCTTCCCGGTTAGGGAAGTCCACCGCCTTTATGGCCGAAACAAGGCCCTCTTCGACCTTGTGTTGGTCGTCCTAGAGAAAACCCCAGAGGGTAAGGCCATTTTCAATTTGAAGATGGTCTGTAGCCTTTCGGGTCTCTCTATTGAGACCCCGCATCGTAATGGCACTCCTGCCCAGTGCCATAGATGCCAATATTACGGGCACTCTGCCCGTTTCTGCCATGCCCGCCCTAGGCGCGTTAAGTGCCTAGGAGACCACAGTACTTCTGAGTGCACCCGTAAGAGGGAGGATCCCGAACCGCCCTCTTGCGTGAATTGCTTGGGGTCCGGACATCCCGCGAACTATCGTGGGTGTCCCAAGGCCCCCAAAGGCAAAGGTCCCCAGAGACGCCTCTCGTCTCGTCCCACCAAGCGAACCGGAGCGCCCTTGGCTTCTCCGCGTCGCTATGTGCCCGCCCCGCCCCCCGAGGGGAATGCTTGGTCGGCAACCGAGTTCCCCGCTCTTGCGCCGACCAAGCTTCTCCCACCCACTCCGGCCTTCGTGCCTCCACCGCCTCAGGCCCCTATGGCCCCCCAAATCCCCTTGCCTATTAACGGTACGTCCGCCACGAGTAGGCTCATGTCGTTTTACGGCAGCGTCGATATGGACGCATTCAACAAAGTCGCGCTCGAATTTGTTGCTATTCAGCAACGGAAAGACTTCGATAGTCTGACGGTCCTCCTTGCCCAAAACAAAGCCTTGATAGAGTCTGTCATGGCCGCGTTCTATCGCTCTTAACTATACTTCCACTATGGATAGTACAGCTAAGAGAATTAAGCCCCACTCTTTATCCCTGGCGTTCTACAACGCCAACGGCTTAGGCATAGGGACCGATAGGAACCAACTCCAACTTATTCATCAATTTTTAACTACCCATCAGGTAGACATCCTGCTAGTGTGTGAGACATTCCTAAAACCTAGCCGGAAGGATCCGAAGATCGGAAACTACCGGCTGGTCCGTAATGATAGGACTACCGCCCGATTGGGCGGTACTCTTATCTATTACAGGAACTCTCTCCACTGCATCCCCATAACCACTCCTCCTCTTACCGATCTCGAAGCGTCCTGTTGTCGCATCGGCATGTCCGGCCACCAGGCCATCACTATCGCTTCTTGTTACCTCTCTGGTAACAAAAAAGTCCACAGGAGTGATTTCGAGTCACTCTTCTCCCTTGGAAGCTCAGTCATTCTGGCTGACGACTTCAACTCCAAGCAAACCCTCTGGGGCTGCATTAGGTCCAATACGAACGGTCACGATCTCTACTCTCTCTCGACTAACCTCGACTTTGAAGTTATTGTCCCTAGCTCTCCCACGCGCTTCCCTCCCATTCCTGATCATAACCCCGAGGTACTCGACATAGCACTTATGAAGGGCGTAACTCTCCAGTTGCGCTCTTTAGAAGTGTTACACGAACTTGACTCTGACCACCGTCCCGTCTTAATGAGACTTGGACCGGACCCATCTGACAGACTGACCAAGACAAAGACGGTAGTGAACTGGCAGCGCTTAGGGGAATCCCTAAAAGCTATCAAGTCACCCGCTCTTGACCTTATCCCCGACGACATCGTCTCCCCTGACGACGTCTCGTGCTCGATCGATGCTCTCACTAGTCACCTCCGCACCGCCATTGGTGAATCCTCTAAGCAGGTACCAGCCGAGGATCTCCAACGCTGGTCCCTGCCAGAGGATGCGAGGGAACTATTGACAGCAAAGAACGCAGCCACGAGAGCGTATGACTATGGTCCCACCGAAGAGAACAGAGTCAGGCTGCGGCAATGCGAACGTTCTGTTCGCAAACGTATGACTGAACTCCGCAATCAGAAGTGGGACCACATGCTCTCAGAGATCGCGCCCACTCACCAGGCTTACTGGCAGTTGGCGCGATCCCTGAAGAGTGATACGTTGACCACTATGCCCCCTCTGACTAGACCGAACCTCCCTCCCGCGTTTGACGACGAGGAAAAGGCCGAATGTCTGGCCGATAGCCTTGAGGCACAATGCAGCCCCAATCTCGATTTAGTCGACCCTGCTCACCTCGCTGAGGTGAACAGTGTTGTCGAGCAAAAGTCCTCCCTCCCTCCCTCTGACCCCATCGAGCCCGTCAAGGCTTGTGAGGTAGAGTCGATTATCAGAGGCCTCCGCCCCAGAAAAGCCCCCGGTGCGGATGGCATCACTACTAAAGTGATCAAACACTTTCCCACCTCTCTCATCTACCTCCTAGTCAGCATCTTTAATGCGGCCATGGTAAACGCCATCTTTCCCGACGCTTGGAAGAATGCCGACGTAATCGGCATTCACAAGCCAGGCAAGAAGGCATCAGAGCCTTCTAGCTACCGCCCCATCAGTCTCCTCAGTACTCTGGGGAAAATCTACGAGCGCCTCCTTGTGAAGCGCTTATGGTCCATAACTTTGTCCCAAAACCTCCTTCCAGACGAGCAGTTTGGCTTTCGAGCCAAACACTCATGCGTCCAACAAGTACACCGCATCACGGAGTACATCCTCGAAGGTTTCAATTCGAAACCCGGCAACTTTGGCCGTCCTATGGGGACAACAGCTGTCTTCCTGGACGTTGCTAAAGCGTTCGACAAAGTCTGGCACAACGGACTGGTATACAAGTTGTATCAGTTCGGAGTGCCAGACCGTCTTGTACTCATAATACAAGACTTTCTCAGGGCTCGAAGCTTTCGCTATCGCGTCGAGGGAGACCGCTCTTCTCCCCACCCCATCGGAGCCGGAGTCCCTCAGGGCTCCGCGCTCTCCCCTCTCCTCTATTCGCTTTATACTAGCGACATCCCACGCCCCCCGAATGTAGAGATCGCTCTCTTCGCGGACGACACCGCCCTCTACTCTAGAGGGTGGCGACCGATCCGTCAGATAGAAGCACTTCAAAGAGCCCTTCACCTTTTTGGTGATTGGTTCAAGAAGTGGGCTATCACGGTAAACCCGGATAAGAGTACAGCAATGTACTTTCATCCGACCAAACAGCCCCGCAGGGAGCGATCTCTCTCACTCCTCAACGGACCCATCCCTTGGGCCTCCCATACCAAATATCTCGGGGTGACCCTTGATAGTCGACTCTCCTTCATAAAACACGTCACAACCGTGCGCAACCGAGCGGCCTTCTTCTTGGCCCGACTCAGTCCCCTTCTATGCAAGCGGAGTAAAATGTCACTTAGAAATAAGTTGACACTTTACAAAACTTGCATACGACCCGTCATGACTTACGCCTCCGTGGTGTTCGCTCACTCCCCTCTCTCCACCCTAGACATGCTTCAAGTGATTCAAAATCGCTTTCTCCGTAAAGCAGTCGGAGCTGAATGGTATCAGCGCAATTCCGATCTGCATTGCGATCTCGAACTCCCCTCTATCCTTCAATTCATGAAGGATTGCTCTCGCCGCTACTTTGACGCGGCCCCCCACCACCCCAATCCCCTCGTTGTCCAAGCCTCGAACTACTCTGTAGATCAGGCCTCCACTCCCCTCCGTCGTCGCCCTAAAAACGTGTTGAACGATCCGGACGATCCCATCGCTGCCGTCACATCGGCGGCGCTGGGATCGCCGAATCCGCCAACCATGCGCAACAGTCGCTCCGTTTTCGGTACTGGTCCCGGATACCAGATCCTCCAACCAACACAATCACGACACCGACCGCGCCGGCGCGGTCGAAGACCTCTGAGATCCTTCAGATCAGTTAGATTCTCTCCAAATAATCAAACAGATCAAAATACTGTTAGGGCCCTAGGACACGCCCCTTCAGGGGTGCCAGGGCAAGTCTAGTCCCCGTATCTGGCGACGGCCCAAGCCGAGGTTCGTGCCATCTGAGGCGCCCTTGAGCTAGTCGCCCACTAAAACTTTGGGTCGAGTGCCTCCTGCGCTCACCACACGCCCGGTAAAGCTGTAGAGGTCTCAATCTGAGACCAACAGCGTAGGTCATTCAAAAAAAAAAAAAAAAAAAAAAAAAAAAAAAAAATTTCGTGTCATGATAGTATCTCAACATGTCAGACACGTCAGCCTGACGACACGCCAGTCATGTCTCTTCCCCGTGAATGCACGTACGCATCTGTTTAACGTTTGCATTCAACATGCCCACTGAATGCACGGTAACATTTAGGCCTGACACACAGTAACACGACTGTTATTAATTAATGGAACTAGGCGTTACTTTGCGGAAAACCATCACAACAATTATAAGCTATTATTTAATATTTAGTGTTAATTCCGTTCTAAATCGTAAATCGGATATTTTGAGCGGAATTAACACCAAATATTAAATAATAGCTAATAATTAACGACTGTTATTAGTAAAAAAGTACTACTTGTTAGCGGCTAGCACGCGTCGAGCCTAGCTTCAACTTTTATATAAATAAATAAATATTTCAGGACATTTCACACAGCGCCACCTAACCCCTAGCTAAGCAACTTAATGTTTGTGCTATGGTGGTTAGGATAACGGATATAATTACTTGTATACTTTTCTTTTGTAAATACATATGTACTTAAAATAGATATTGAAAACCACCCAGACCAGAAACAAATACCTGTGGATCACACAAACATTTGTCCCATGTGGGAATCGAACCCGCAACCTTCTGCGTTGCAAGTAGTAGCTTAGCCCACCGCGCCACAGTGATCGTCATACATCTGAGTTTAGCCGGTATTTTACAAATCGCGTTAGTTTCAAAATCCGAGTTTTTAAACAGTAGACTAGCTTTAAAGGTCTAATAAATCACAATATTTGCACATCTAGATCTAAAGGGAGTCAACTCATAAACGAACTTTTTTCAGAAAAGGCGAACAACTGAACACTGCTTCTTTATACAATATAACTCAAATAAGTCGATTTTTGAATTGACTTCCTGATTTTTGATTTTCCTTCCTTTTGATCTAGATGTGTTACTTTAAACTAATATAATTAGTTATTTCACTATAAACGTACAAAATACAGGTGAATACAAAGCCACACATACTTTACACAGTCATAAAATCTACATAAACAGACTACAAAACATAATATATCTAGATACATACATAAAGCACAAGTCTTCAACTTTAATCTGCACGTGAGTAGACCATCCATTTCTTTTTATATGTAATCTGAGGCACATTGATGGGACTTCGCTTTTATGGCGGTGCTCCAAGTAATATACAACCATAGATAAAAACCTAAAAGATATGACATCAAATTGATTTTGTTGGCAAAAAATCTGCTAAGGTTTTGTAGAGCGAAACCTCAGTCACAAATATTATTATTTAATGTGAACAAGCTTCTTCTAGGAGTGAACTTACGCCACGTCATCACTTTATTTAAGAGTAATATTTCATGACTACGGATAAATAGGAAATAAAAAAATATATATTTTAAGCGTTTTTAAATACAGAATGGCCTTTAAACTCATAGTTTAAGAAACTCTCTACCGATACCTAAACGAAAAAAATAAAATGGCCTCTTGATTTTTTAATGCTTCGAAAAAAATATCTTTATCAGTTCTACGTCTTCGAATAATATCAGTGAAATCATATAAAAAATAATCTGAATTGTGAACCATTCTTCCTTTTCTTGAAGTTGGTTGGATGTAGTTTTAACAAGACAAAAATGTCATTTTCCTTATGTAAGTGTTACCAATCACAAAATTCGACATAAGCGAATACTAAGCTTCCATGCAGAGATTTATGTCTATCATGTCATTGCCCTGTATATGCCTACCCATTTACATAATAAAGGGCGTGGTTTTGCAAAATACCTATAATGTCGCAATAGGTATGTATATATTTCCTTGATAATATCGTATTGATAAAATCTGTTGTTATTAATGATTAAATTTAGGTAATAAAGTTAACGAACACGAAAGTATTTGCGTAAATTTTGAGCACGTAGAAACGTCTACGTGCTACGGTATTATGTAGAGTGGAAATTTTACATTTTAGAGGTCATTGACTCCTGAGTTAGTACTTAGAAATAAAAATAGTTACGTCTAGCTATAACTGTAGGTCCTGGCTGATTTCTATAAAATGATATTATGTAGAAGGCAGTTGTTAAGTTTTATTTATTTATTTATTTGTCGCTGAGAGACCACATCGCCCTTTAGGTAATGTAGCAGGCCTTGTTGTAATTATTGGGACCTGAAACGGTAACATGTATGTTAGCCACACAACTTTTACAATTGTGATTGTGATTTGACTCTGACAGTGTTTTTTTTTTTATGTGATGAAGTAGAAGACGAGCAAGACGCTCTCCTGATGTTAAGAGATAACGGCTGCCCATAATCAGTACAGTGTTACCTAGGATTTCACAATTATGTGAAATTCTAGGAGCACTGCACCAACGCTTCTTACTCAAGAGTCATAAGATGTTAAGACTCTTTAGCCCAGTAATTTCACAAGCTACAGTGCCCTCCTACCGGAGCACAGTAACGTTTGCACATCACTGCTCAGGCGGTAGAATAACTGGCACTGTTGGGGTACCCACCTAGACGACCTCCTGCAAAGGAAGTCTACCCCCGGTAGTGTAAGCAGGGATATTAACCACAATAACTATTTATTATTATTATTACAAATACCTTTAAACCAGATGCGTAGTAGGTCAACTATAGGCGGTCTTATCGTTTTAAGTGATCTCTATGCGACATAACAATGTATTTAAGTAAATAACGCAAAAATACGAAGTTTGCGTTTTGTTTTATGGTTCTTTGTTTTTTTATACCGAGTCATAACAGTAGAATCCCAATGACTAGCCTTAAAATGAATGAATTTCTTTCTGCACATAAACTTTTTGTGGTGGGGTCAAGCCGCAAAGCGATACAAAGTGGATTTAAGACCACTTTGCACAACTACAGCAATAAATGCAGACACCGCGTAATAAAAACCAAAGTGTAGCGAAGTACAATCAATAGTGCGTGGTGTTGTATTGTGGTAAATATAATTTTTGTGAACAAAATAATTTATGGAAACTATTATTGTTACATAAATATAAGAAAACTATCTGCGCCCTGCGGTTTTACCCACTGTGTGTATGCTGTGTAGCCTATGTGTTATTCCATGGTCTAAGCTATATTAATACAAAATTTTAGCGCAATCGGACCACCCGTTTAGGCGAGTAACAAACATACATCCAGACATCTTACAAATACAATCTTTCACTTTTATAATATTAGTAAGATTGTCAAAAACTATAGTGGTATGCGGGACCAATATGCGCAGTGCATGTTTGTCCTCCGCTTTTCTGGCGTTTTTGTACACTTGCGAGTAATATGTAATCGACATCAACATTTTAAGTGATCTACGTAGTGCGAGATTTTTGTCGTTAGGTGCATCTTGACCCTGCTGGTCAAATTTGGAACACATTCCTATTTTTATAATTATATATCAGGTTTCCAGTGTGTGTGCGCATGTGTTTGTGTGTGTGTTTGTTGCCTCTTCATGTCTAAAAAGCGACTGAGCTGAAATTTGGAATGTAGACTTTAGAATATCATAATATAGGTACTTTTCAGAGAGTAAAACCACTAGTAACATAATAAAACTAACTCACTCAGTTTTTTATTGGTAGCGCGGTATCTGCATTTATTAAGTGCAAACTGTAACAGTACCCAGTATCTTTCTATACACGATAAAGATAAAATATGTGGTATTGTTTAACCCAGTTAGCGTTAATTAAATCCGGGTTCGGTTTAACGGCTTTGTTCTTTGTTTTTGTACTGTTTGAGTTTTCTCTCTAATGTGAGCATTAAGTCGATTACGTAGTTTTTAATGGGGACTAAAGTGGCTCCGGCAGTTAAGTGATCATAAAAATTATGTCCTCTTAATAAAGGAAAAACATTATTTTTCTATTAAAGTTGCAAGGATTTTTAAACAAAAGTTGCTCATTGGCGCATCATTAGAACGAGCTTATATCATCAGCTTATGTTCGTCCACTGTTGGATCCCCCATGGCACGCCACTCAACTCGGTCCTCCGTCTTTCTCCTTCGGATATTATCGTCGGTCTCGCCCATGGGCACCCTACACTACGTTTACCGAGACGTGGTCTCCACTCGAGAACTCGTCTACCTCAACGGTTGTCGGTTCTGCGGCAAATGTGACCAGCCCATTGCCACTTCAGCTTGCTAATCCTTTCGACTATATCGGTAACTCTGGTTCTCCGCCGGATCACCTTATTTCTGATGCGAAAGAGTTCAGGGTTTTACAAAACCCTTTTTAGCGTGGTGTTGTTTAGACCTCTACCTTTACGCTACGCCAGAAAACCTATTCCAAATTTCTTTTTTTTCTTCTCTAAATTTCAACCTTATCCACAGCATAGCAAAGCCAGTTTGGTCTGCTGGTTGATTGATTAGTCAATCAGTCAGGCACATTTTCCGTTTGTATATTTTGATATTGTAGCTTCTATATGCTAAATGTTACCATTTGTAACTAAATTTTGCACAGAAAAGGCTATTGCTCAATGTAAAAAAGGTTTTAGTTTTTAAGTTTGTAACGTGATATCACAATAATGATAGAAATGCGAAAGTTTGTATGTTTTTTACTTCTTCAGGCCTAAACGGGTGGTCCGATTGAGCTGTAATTTGGTACAGAGATAGCTTAGACCCTGGAATAATACATAGGCAGGTACAGCGGTTTTGCCCGCTGCTAGTTATATTATAGTTTGTTGACTTTACCAAGTACCTTCACATTATTACAAAGGTCGCAAAATCTCAAACGTATAAAGTTTCATTTATTTTTTCTATTTCCATCATAAAAATTACAGGTAGTTTTATGAGCAGGATGTATCCGCTGTAGTTACAGCCGTAAGCCGTAAAAGGTATAATAAATATAACTATTATATAAAAGGGACTAACAATGTCAGAAGCTGTAAACGTGAGGCGAATGGGGCTTGGGAGACAGAAACCATGGATATGTATTGGGGAAGATGCCGCAAGCATACTATTTTCGTGACTAAAGTATACTGAATAGCTTATTTGCCTCCTTATAATATATAGGTAGGTACCAGGCCTAGTCTAGTAGGTAGGTACCTTTATATAGGTATATAAAGTGTTTTTTAAGGAATCTGTTGTACATGGAATATTAAAGTAGAAAATACAATTGTAAAAGCTATTAAACAAATTAATTGTTTGTTTATGGCATGTTAGTTGTTAGTTAGTGACTCCTATAATAAAGCATGTAACATCGGCAAACATTGTAATCACATTTCAAAATCAGAATTCCTTTTAGATTCTTGGCCTTTTTTCTCAAAGAGGTATTTTCCGATTGGGCGATAGTGTTATAATGCTTTCTTAGAATAAAATGAGCAAGTGTCAATGGACCCTTTAGACTCTAGAGCTACTGTTTTGTAATTTATAGAATCTGAATTAGAAGAGCACTTACCGAGAGAGAACGAGCTTAAGAAAAGCAGACAAAGAAAATGTAAAAAAATAACCAACGTCACAGTTCACGTTTTCGACATGTACCTTTTATTATGTCTGTGACACCAAAAACCTTAATGTCGTCTTACTCCGACATACTTACTCTTAAAGGCTCATCGTATTCTGCACATGTGTAATTTTGTGTTAAATGGAGTAAAAGAAATCCTTGCTTAACACGGAACCTCATTTCTTAACTGTGGCAAGCGGAAATTATTGGTTGGACTAAAACGTTCGCTTCCACTTTTTGCGATATATTTCGCATTTTGGTGGAGTCAATATCCTTTGCGTATATTTTAAAAAATATATTATTTTTGGTTTCACGTTTTACCTTATAAATTTTTTGATATTTTGAGTGTAAATTTTTGTGCAAAAACCTATGATCAATTACTAACAATTAACTAACACTCCTACTTCACTCTTGGGGACTGATGCGGCAAAACCAAGCTAGTGCTGTTCTTCCTAATTTGTATCAAAATTAAGTTTAAAGAATATTATGTAAGTCTATCCCTACATCAAAATTTTAATGTATGTGCATAATTTCCTACTTCCTACTATCCTACTAATTCCTTGAATTAAAAAATCTTACGTTTATAAATGTGAAAGTACGGATCTGTGTGTGTGTTTATAAGTGAGACGGTTTGTTACCTCTTTACGCCAAAACAGCTCATCCGATCAAGCAGAAATTTGGAATTAAGGTTGTTTAGACACTGAAATAACTCATAGGCTATTTTCCGGCGGGTAACGCAGATAATGAATAACATGATAATATTCTATGTCTTGAAAACACTTGTACACTACCATAACTAGCAAACTAAATGTTCAACGAGAACTTGCTCCTTGCTCCGAGGAGTTATCTCTTGAGGTTATTCTATTCTACAAGGCTATAAATAGGTATATACAAGCGTAATATACATAACTGTCTACTAATTAGAGTGATGGTATATTCGTAATAAGTAGAACCACATTTTTTTGGCTATAGGTGTATTGTCATGCGCCAGTACGAGTATTTCTTGAATACAAAACTATATAGTATATTAGTATAGCTATATTAGTATAATAGCTCACGTCTAATATTATCGAGACTATCTCAATACCAGTTCCGGATACACACATTTAGTATGGCCAGAAATGCTCATTTTTAACAGACGAAAAAAACGCTCTCGTGATTGACAGAAGATATTACGAGTAAGACTCTTCAGCTCAGTAATAACTATAGCTACAGTGTCCTCCTACCAAAGCACTGTAATGTTTACACGTGATTGATCTGGCGGTGGAATAACTGGCAATGTTGGGGTACCCACCTGGTCGATCTCCTGCAAATGAAGTCTACTGTAGACTTGCTGGCCCTTTGGCTTGTTAGTGTGCTAGCATCTGGCACTTTGTGGATGCATTTGCTAGCTAAACTGACATGCTCCTTAGCGTATACCCTTGCTGGTAGGTGGCACGTGCGAGCTAGAATGTTACTATGCAAGCTACTAGCATATGTATACCGGGTTAGACGAGTTTTACCGGGGGTAGACTTCCTTTGCAGGAGGTCGTCTAGGTGGGTACCCCAACAGTGCCAGTTATTCTACCGCCTGAGCAGTGATGTGCAAACATTACTGTGCTTCGGTAGGAGGGCACTGTAGCTAGTGAAATTACTGGGCTAAAGAGTCTTAACATCTTATGACTCTTGAGTAAGAAGCGTTGGTGCAGTGCACCTAGAATTGCACATCATTGTGAAATTCTGTGTAGCACTGTACTGATTATGGGCAGCGTTATCTCTTAACATCAGATGAGCGTCTTGCTCGTCTTCTTACTTCTCCACATAAAAAAAAAATGTATTTTCGTTTAAACTCCCACTTGTCAAATATAGATTTCCTCTAGATAGCTGTTACAACTTACAGTAAAGTTAGGTTTAGCAAACCAGCTCCAACTTCAAATAACCTAGATAGATGTTTGATAAGTAAATTTACATAGACAGTTCATGCAATATTATACCTACATACATATTTGCTTATACTCGCGGTTTCGTTCTCATTAAGAAATCCTTTCTTAGTGGTCTCTATATAAATATGTGTCCATGAAATGATGAAATGTGAAAAATGAGCAGTGCAAATTTCTTCGCTATAAAATCTTGTAGTGGTTTCTTGACATTTATTTTAGTTGGTATATTATACAGAAGCACCGATTTAACAACTTGTTATAAATTTGTACCTATCTAATCTGTAAACTTTTTTGAGTAACTTTTTAGTGTGTTAGAGCAATAATAATACTAGATTTAGTTAGAGCTATAACATTACTAGAAGAATAGAGTGTAAATATCCCATATATATTTAAAAAAGATAACTTTAATATTTCCATACATTTTCTTATCGTAGAAGTACTGCATAGTAAGACTTGATGCAATTTTATGTCGTGAATAGGATACAATATTATTATCATTATCGGGTTTAATTCCACATAAAAATTTTATATACCTAAAATATTAGATACTAAACCAACCAACGTTACGTTTTAAGTTTGTTTTATATTTCTATTCTAAATAGTAATTTACGCTATCGTATTAGATAAAACACATGTAAAAAGTTGTGAGAAGATAAACAAGTGAACATTTAATCAAGAAACTAAGTAGTTCCATCCATAAATAATGTACCTTCATTAGCTACATTCTTAAAGCCAAATCTCAAAGGGCACGCCCTACTTTCATCCAATCTGCTATTACATCGATGACGTAAATATTCGTAAAGGTGCTCCCTCACTTGGAGTATTCGCCTGCAGTGTTTTGTTACATGTTCAAGCATAACATTGATGACATGGCAAATAAAAAAAAATAATACAAGCTTTTATTGTTATTAACATCTAGAATCATAAAGTTCTCGTCAAGACGAATCCAATAAGCCGAAAATCGATGGGGTTGCGTCGTTTAATTACATAGTTCATATAGCCACCTTCCAGCTCCATCATCAGATCAGCTCGATGTCATGATATGGCTTTATCTCCAATTTATAAATGCATGCAAAATTTCAGCTTAATTGGAAACCAGGAAGTGGGTCAAATTAAACTTGCAAGATTTGATTAGACAGACAGACAACAGACAGGTGAAAGAGAACTACCGGGGGTCTACGAAGAAGTACATAATATGTATTTATTCGTAGCCGGGGGTAGACTTCCTTTGCAGGAGGTCGTATAGGTGGGTACCTCAACAGTGCCAGTTGTACTACGGCCTGAGCAGTGATGTGTAACATTACTGTGCTTTCGTAGGAGGGCACAGTAGCTAATGAAATTACTGGGTTGAAGAGTCTTAACGTCTTGTGACTCTCAAGTGAGAAGCGTTGGCGCAGTGCACCCAGAATTTTACCTTAATATACTGGGTCGCACTGTACTGATTATGGGCATCGTTATTTCTTTATATCAGGAGAGCGTCTTGCTTACTTCTTTCATAAAACAAGTGGAATTTAAAAAAAACTGTTTAAAAACTAGATTTTATTATTATTACCATAAAGTACTCGTCAAGACGAATCAAATGAGCCCAAACTCGATGGGGTTACGTCGTTTAATTACGGAGTTCCTATAGCCACCTTCCCACTCCATCATCAGATCAGGTCCATGTCCTAATATTGCATTGTCATCCGATTTATGCATGCATGCAAAATTTCAGCTCAATCGGACACCGGGAAGTAGGTCAAATTTAACTTGCAAGATTTGATTACTGACAGACAGACAGACAGACAACAGACAAGTGAAAGTAAATAAAAGCTTGTAAAAACCATCGGTGACAGACGAGAACTGAGCATCACAGTGATGTGAAATTTGATGTTTTTTACTGATCAAGTTGTAATATTTTGTTACCACTTGTAAAACATTGTAATATCATCCTAAGAAAAGGCAGTATTGTAATTGTATGCTCAAAATCGAAACTAAATGTTACATTACAGGCAAATGCTCGTCAGTAAGAGAGGCTTGTAATGTAATGCTCTAAATCGAATTCTGAAACTTTACATTAGAGCAATTTAACAGCACTTATGATTAAAGAACGGGGTCGTGTTTTATGTAACTAAATAAGTGAACATTCGTTTTCGTCCCCTGGCCTCAGACGTACGGTTTACAAATAGTTCAAAGTAACACCTTTAAAATAGAACCATAGTCCTTTAAAACCTAACGAGCAATACCGGGGGTAGACTTCCTTTGCAGAAGGTCGTCTAGGTGGGTACCCCAACAGTGCCAGTTATTCTACCGCCTGAGCAGTGATGTGCAAACATCACTGTGCTCCGGTAGGAGGGCACTGTAGCTAGTGAAATTACTGGGCTAAAGAGTCTTAACATCTCATGACTCTTGAGTAAGAAGCGTTGGTGCAGTGCTCCTAGAATTTCACATAATTGTGAAATTCTAGGTAACACTGTACTGATTATGGGCAGCCGTTATCTCTTAACATCAGGAGAGCGTCTTGGTCGTCTTCTACTTCATCACATAAAAAAAAAACGGATATTTAATTTTACCAACTGTTCAAAGGATATAAAATAATATCAGCAAGTACGTAGTTATAACGAGATTCATAATATTTGCCATCGCAGAGGACATCTTGAGGTGAGGCTCGCTTCGGGTTCCACTTACCCCGGGTTATTAAATAACATACAGGAGCTGCGTCGTTAAAATTTGTTCTAATTAAACGCAAGATTATTTAACGACTAACAAGTTTGCTCCACATTTTATGTGAGGTATTGGTACAAATTGGAACTTTGTATAAAATTCAGTTTTTTTTGTAAAGATGTAGAAATATTTTATACAAATTATAATCGACTTAAAGTTCGATTAATATATTATATACGAAAGTATGGAAGTATGTGTGTGTCTACGTATGGATGTATGCGTGTTTGTTGCGCTTCACGTTTAAACTGATATAATATTACAAACATATGTTTTTCCTTTCCTGCTTAGTTATCTGGAAGTGATCGCTATTAGCGATACGACCCCCAATTGTAACATTGTTTAATTTCAAATGTATTTAATGCTGCATATTGTTCGTTTTGTAATTTTTGCGTGCAATAAAATGTTATCTATCTATCTTATATTGAAATTTGGGTCGTAGGTTGATTGCAGCTTAGAACCTAAAATAACACATAAACTATCTACTATTCAGCGGATTTTACAGTATGGCATAACTAGTAATATCATAATGGCATAACTTTGTTTGTCTGTCTGTTTGTTATTTGTGCTTAAATTTGGTATGTAGCATAGACATTAGAACATACATATTATAATACTAGCTGCGCCCAGCGGTTTTACCCGCAGTAGGTACTTATGTAGCCTATGTGTTATTCCAGGGTCTAAGCTATCCCTATACAAAATTTCAGCTAAATCGGTCCACCCGTTTAGGCGTGAAAGAGTAACAAACATACATCCAGACATCCATTCTTACAAACTTTCACGTTTATAATATTAAGTAAGATTATATCAAAGGCCACTTCCGCGCGTAAAACTGCGCAGTTTAAAATAGTGGTATTAAGTGCATTCAAAGAATTAATATTAGCTACTGATTACGTAAATAATTTAGTTTTTGTTTGAATGTTAATATTGTTTAATTACAATTCTTTTAACGTTCCTACCAATGCCAAGGACATAATATTATGTAATTGCACGAATATTTTAACTATACATAGGAATGTAGATATGAGCCAGACAGGCTTAAGATCCCTGTACACTATAACTGTTAGGAGTTTTTAAGATATAAGAAGATTTTCTTATTCACTACAGATTAGGTTTTGGTCTTAAGCAAAGATGCAGCTGAAGATGGTGGTAGACTTAACCAAGGATCTGGGATAAATTATTACTCTCTGGATTCATTGATTTATTCTCTCTGGTTTTTTTTTTCGAGTCAGAACACAGACAGACCGTTTAGCGACAAGATTGTACGGAAAATGGGAACTAGCTATAATACCAAGCAACCAAGAAATTGACTATTAATAGGAGTAGGGGTCGTTTTATACAGCAGAAGGAAAAAAATACTATTGTCAAATCCTAGAAACATGGTTTTTGGCCGAGATCTGAGAAATCTGAAGAAATGACAATCTGATGAAGCTGAGGTTTGTTTTAGTCCACATTTTTGTCAACAGAAGAAAAAAAATAACAAAAACAGCACAAAACGACGTTCTTAAAAAGGCGAGTAAAAGAGTCTTGAAGGTTCAGCGACGTACCCCTAGTCTTACATAAAACCATAGGTGGCGGTAACTGCTTACCATCAGGTAGGCCGTTTGCTTGTTTGTCACCTATGCTATGGCACAAAAAAATAGAAAACATGTGATCTGCGGTGACTCCTGCTCGTGTGTAAAGCCCTTTAAGTTTGATGGGAAACTGACATAACAATGGCTGAAAATTCTCGCGTGAGTACCTAAACTGCGGGTAAAATGTTTCGCTGGTCCGCTCATACGTGAATAACTCCAGTAAGTTTAGTTTCAGTTGAACCGTACGCTTTATTGCGTTCTCGGCAATTCCCGCGTGTGGAGTGTCGTTTAATATTCGTTCTTTTTGAATGGATTCAATGAGGGCACATATAGCTTCTAAATATTCATGTGAATGAAGCCGATAAATTTATTAAAGTGCACGGTCGCTGACGGTGGCTCGCAAAAGTTAACTGTCCTTTTATGTGCCCGTTTTGGGTTTTGCAAATCGTGGTGATTAATATCGATAAAGGATTGCTCTCCGCTTCATTCTAAAACGTTACTTTTTGTGTTAAAAACCGAAGAAAAGCTCGACTTTGAAACTTAATCTCGAAACTTTAACTTTCGGTTACAAAGGTGCTTCAAAAGCTATAAAATGGATCATATTTGGTTCTATTTTTAAAATACTACGCGTGTGTGTCTTTTTTTAAACAAGTATCATGTGATATAGAAACGGGCTTTAGAGATTGGCTGAGAAAGACTTTCGATTTTTTTTAAGGAAAGTAAAATTCGCAAAAATGGCTCGTGTTACGATGGACATGGGGGAAGAAGGCGAGGATGACCCAAGCGTTGGCAATTTCCTCATAGTCCTGCCTGTCTCAGTCGTCTTCGGATTAGTCCTTTACCTTATCATACTGCTTTTAAAGTTCTATATGTTATAATGAATTGAACCGGACTAAATATGCAAGCGAAATATCACCAAGTGAGTGCCGAATTGGACGAGACGTGTCAAGATACTGCTAGAGGTGCCTGTAATAAATGGACCAAATTAAGTATTGCACTGCGATTTATCTCTATTAGGTAAGTATTAAAATATCATGTATGCACAATAGGTACATTATGTTTTAAAATCGTTATTGTAATCAACGAAAGTTTAAAGGATTTCATAATAGACTTTGGTCCCACCAACGACCTGACCTAAAGCCCCTTAGTTGAAATATATTTCATATTATCAGCCTATGCTTGCAGCTTGGCTCCTGTAAATCTTTTCTTCATCCAAATATTTTATTACCTTTATGACCTGACATTTTTTTTAATTCGTTTTATATTTACCTAATAGGTTCCATTTACTTTACAAGTAGTCCATAAAATTTTTATCGAAATCGGTCAAACTTTTTCAGGTTATGAATTAAAACGTGCGTTTTACCTTCGCCTATTGAAAGCGAATTTGGAGGTGGTTTAGGGGTAAATCCTGAGATCGGGCGTATTTAAGTGATTTCCGTGGCAGATTTTAAATCAAAGTATTATTGCATTTTACATGTAAAACATCAAATTTCCCATAATTATAATTACATCAATCAAATAGGCATCATTATAACTTGTTTTGTTCAGAAGATATTTAAATTTAAATTTTTGGTGCCACGGGAATCAATAAAGTGTGGCATGGGAATCAAAATTAAACCTATTTTGTTTGAATTCTATGTTATTATTTAAATATTGACCTCTACATACTAATCATATAAAATAGAAATGATTAAAAACGGTGATCCAAACAGATATACACCAAACATAAAGTATTAAAAAGGTCTATATTGGCTCTCTATATAATAATCATGTAAACTAAATAAAATCAACGTATTGCAGTCTTAAACAATGTAAAAATATTACAGTCACAGTCACTGACAGGATTCACTCCAGAAGCTGTCATCAGATTGTACATTTATCATTAGTTAGGTTAATCGGGACTGAAAGTTGCAGTCAGTCCATAGTTTCGTTTTATTTTTTCATCATACATCATCTCAGCCATAAGACGTCTACTGCTGAACATAAACCTCCCCTTTAGACCTCCATATATAACACTGCTGTTGAAAGCGACCTGCTTCAAACGTCTTTCAGCGACCTAAATAAGGTCGTCTACCACACTTGTGGGTAGACGTTCTACGCTGCGTTTGCTTGCCTGTAGTAGCCACTTGAACACTTTTCGACCCCATCAGCCATTCGTTCTACGTGCTATGTGGCCTGCCCATTACTACTTCAGCTTCCTGATCCGCGGAGATATGTCAGTGACTTTGGTTCATCTCCTCATTCCTGATTTGATCACGTAGAGAAACCCTGAGTATAGCCCTCTCCATAGCTCGCTGAGCGACTTTTTAATGTGGTCTGTCTACTATAGTACAATATAAAAAAATCTGATGTATACAATATAAAAAAAATATCTAAAATAATGAAATATACAAATATAAACTGTCAAAATCACTTCCATACCTGCGGCTTCGCTGTAGTTGGGTAAAAAGTGAAAGAATGCGCAAAAAACCTAAGGGGAAAATTGATCACCGTGGTAAAATACCATGAGAATCAATACCATGTAAATCAAAATTGTATAGTTTTTTGTCAATATTTTTAAATACCATAATTATAGACCAAAATTAATAAAATATATGATAAACAATACCCTTTTACTAACTGCACACCCTAGTCAAAAAATCGTAATGGATAAAAAAATATTTTTAAACATGGAAAAGGTAATCAATGATCTAGTGAACCAAAACCACGGTAATCAATTTCTCACCTTCGTAAATCCAGTTTATAACAACGAGAGGAGGAGCCTCTCTTCACTATGTTTAGAGCGCAATCGAAGTTAGCCAATAGCGTGCGTACAAGCTTCTAAGTATTGTGGTTTGTGAAATGTGGGTAGTTATGTCGCGCGCCATGGGAATCACTTTTTGTCTGGGGACAAACCTAAATTTGTTATTTTTTCTAAAACTACGCTGAGTACAGCCTTCGCGTATTTTTTTGATCATATAACAGTTCACCCTTTACAGCTTTGATCACAGGAATTAATTAAATTCCTTTTATAAATTAGTGTAAAAAATATATTTTGTTCCGAAAATGTGTAAGGGACAGCCCACGGTAATCAAATTTCAGGGCTTTTACATTTTTTTTTAGATACTTGCAGCTAAATATAACCTGATGTCTATCATGCATTAAGTAGATTGAACCTTAGACTAACAGGAAAAAAATACCTTTGGGTAGAATTTTTATGTTACGGGTAGTTTATTCCCCCAGACACGTAAAATTTTGACTCTCAGGAATCACCCTTAGATTAGATAACATTTTATTGAATCAACTTACAAGAACATAGGATTTAATACAATTAATTGGTTTATTTTTTAATAAATACGTACCAAATGCTTTTATAAAAATTCCATTTCTAGTCACCTGACATCATGAATATTCACCGGTATCTGTGTCAATAATTAACAAACCGTCCAAAAAGAAACCTCCAAATTGTGGTCCATAGGATGACCTAAATGTTGGCTGCACCTGGCGTGAAGCCAAACATGTTATAAACGAACTATGAAGTTATGCACCCGCTCCCAATTTTCACTTTTTAATTATCGAGTTCTTGAGTGAGGTATTTGATAACGCTGCATCGGTTTTATTGTAATTTTTCCAACTCTTGACCCAATTGCTTGAACTATTCCGATATTCCAGTGATTCCGATCGTATACCTAATTAATTGTTTGTTTGTATTCATAATACTCTTTGCTGACTTGTTTCTGTTGTAGAATATTTAATTAATTATAATTAAAATTCTACAAGTTTAATATACATTACGAATTGGTCACATTATTATTACGAGTTGTTTGACTTGTTGTTTTGACTTAGTTCTGGTAAAATCGGGGGAAAATATTCTTATTCCTGAATGAATTCCATATTGAATAGTTTATAATATTCTAGAAAATAGAACATCAGCAAGATGATGAACATGATGAGATAATGGATGATGTAGTCTAGGGTCACACTTGAACAAATTTGGCACTGGACACTGGTTTGATAAAGATAAAAATAAAAGATAAAAAATATATATTTATTAACAGTTCCAAAAAGTACATACATAAAAAAATATACATAAAATATAGTGCCATGTTAGTATGAGATATGAACAGAAGATAATAAAACAACATAAACATAGGTACACTGATAAATGGAATAGGTTTAGCATAATGCTGGGCAGGGAGGTCCTGCACAGCGCTTTTATGTAGTGGACGAAAATGATTAATGTTAATCTGATCTGTTACCTATACCAATTTTATTGACTAGCTCCTTTCTGTAACAAGAAGTATTCTCTTCTCTCTACACTTGGCACGATCCTGACACACCTCTTTTGCCTCCTCCAATGTCATTACATTCCTCATACATGCTCGCCGGTTCTTGGTACTCTTGACCTGGCCTTAATTTTTTTTTTATTTTTGTTTTCGCCGGTAAAAAATGGATTACGCATACCCTCCCATCGATGGAATGGGAGGGTTATGTGGGACTCCCGTGCAGGACAGCTGCACGGTTTACCCACTAAAACGACCCGGCGGCACTCCCGCATCGTCTTAGTGACGGAGGACTGGGAATCGGCAGAGCCTTGGCATCCAGTCCACCGTCGACGACCGCCCGCCTTTATAAAGACGGGCCCTTCACGCCCCTCTCAACAGGGAGGGGCCCGGGATCGGTCCCGAGTGCTCGGCCGTTCCCGCCAACGGTGGTGGTGAATTGTGCAATGCGGATGAAGGCGCCCTCACGCCAATCATCCGCTATTCACCACCGGGGGTAGAACATCGGTTATTTAAAGTATGCCTTGGTCAACTTATACCTATTTTATCGTTGGTACTTTAGATTCGTATAAAATAAACAAGTGATCTTTATAAACTATTCTGTGAAATGTCTAGAACTGTAAACTCTCCGTTGTCCAATCTCAAGGCGTAATTGTTTCCCACAATCCAAGTTTCCGTTTGGCTCGAGCCAGTACAAGTTGTGAGTGGTTTCTCTAAGGTTTAAACAACAGTTATATATATTGACAGTAAGTTATGTAATAGATGGACGAATGTAAACTTGTATCTAGCCCCGGGTTGTTAACAACAGAATTCTTCTCTTTTTTCGCCATCGGCTGCTGTCAAATTTTAACAAATTTTTGAGAAAAAACTAGAAAAATCTTACCGTTCCTGTAAAGAATCAAATGCTGTATAATTTTTTTTAAATGCATCTATTTGTAGCGCCTAAGTGGTGTTTTTGAAAATAAATATATACGTTTTTATTAACCATCTCCCCTTACGACACAATATGAGTCGCAGTGTGTGAAACAAAATGTTAACAGTAAGAACTTTTTGAATGAGGATTTGACACTGCTCGAGCATTTGTGCAAAGAGAAGCGCGTGCTTAAGAGTAGTCCATTTAATAAATATGAATAACTAGCTGTGCCCCGCGGGTTTACCCACTGACATATATAGCCTACGTGCTATTCAAGAGTCAGCTATTTTTTATACAAATAGCGTTTAAATATTAACAAAATATTTTGCAGTATTTAGGTTATGAATTAAAACGCGTGCGTCTCGTCCTCGTTTTTTAAAAGCGGGCTTGAAGTTGATTTATTATTTTGTTTTCCCTTGTTTATCTAAAATCAATCTTTAAAATCGTTTAACTGAGATATATAGGTCGATCGATCTCCGCAGACGCACGACAAAAGTTGTAACTTGCAGTTAACTAGTTCCCAAGTTCTTTCTTCGCTGTCTGAAGTAGACGTGCATTGATTGGCCGGTTAGAACAGCCGGATAAAGTACAAAATTTTTAAAATAATATCAACTAATAAAAGGTTTTCCTTCTATGCTTAAAATAGTTCTTACGCGCGATTCTCTCGCTCGCACTGTACGATGAATCTTGAAATTAAAATTCGTAGAATTTTCTTTTTCAAAATGTTTTACGGTATAGCTGTAGATAATATTTTTTTATTATAATTAAAAGTATTGAGTTTATTATCCTAAATGAAACAATGTTATGCTTAAAACGAGAAATACATTTGTATTTTAGAAGCCATGTTTCAAAGTATCAATCTATGAATACTTTTAAAAATATTATAGAGCCCGACTGAGAAACATTATGAAAAAGTTAATTCTCCGAGTTTACTCGTATCTATAAAATTTCAAAATTTGTCATATCGTTCGATTGAGAAAGTCGCACGCATGGAGAGATGCTATAAAAGTAATTTAGTAGAAGAATGGACTGATTTAGACAGGATTTATTCAAGAATTTACATTACCACGTACATAATAAATTTGAGCACAATCGGCTTAGTCGTTCAAGCGAGAAGATATAACAAACACAAATTCTTTCGTATAATATTAGTTGTAAGTAGTATATTAGTCCAAGTCTCCAGTTAGTCACACAAACAGTGAAACTCTAGAGTCCTTTGTGCTAGCGATTGGATAAAGATATATAGAACTGTTAGGTCGACGAAGCTCTGGCAAGTCTCTTTGGAACTACCTAAGTGGTTTAATGGAGTTAGCGTTTGTGACTTGTTTGTTTGCACGTGATCAATTAATGTGCTAAAAATAGCTAAAGGGATGTTGACAATGTATTTTTTAAATACAAAGATGGGTACCCCAACAGTTCCGGTTATTCTACCACTCGAGCAGTATTATGTGCAAACATTACTGTGCTTGCTTCGGTTTTGTTTTGTTTTTAAATGGTCTTTAATATATCAATAACCACAAAGTAACAGAATGTAAAGTTAAAAATAAAAATACATTAACACAGAAAAACTAATTTCTTTATACAGGCTAAACTACTATATACTTTGCTTCGGTAAGAGTGCACTGTAGCTAGTGAAATTACTGAGCTGAAGAGTCTAACATCTTATGACTCTTAAGTAAGAAGCGTTGGTGCTGTGCGCCTAGAATTTTACATTATGTGAAATCCTGAGTAGCACTTTACTGATTATAATAGGCAGCGTTATCTCTTACCAACACGTTTTTACTTATTGCATATAAAAACTCTGACTATTAGTTATTATTGTGACACAAAAAATATCAACCTAAAACAGTTTTTCTAACTTCCGAAACACGGCAGCACTCAGATGAAATAAATGGCACATCTCATGAGACCTGCGAGAGCTCTACGTTCAAAGCCGAGTAGATTCCCAATAGACAATATGATACATAAAAACAGCAAATGTACACGCTGACACGATAGAACTTTAATGTGAAGAATTGTACAGATTGAGACGAGATCGACGCCTGATGTATGCAATAAACCCGCCATTAGATTAGATAACATTTTGTTGAATACCATAATTTCAAAACAAAAAAAGGTCTTGATAGACAAACGGACGGACGGACAACAACGTGATCCTATAAGGTTTCGGATTTTTCTTTTCGAGGTAGGGATCTCTAAAAATTTATACAAAAGATATTACAACAGCAGTGTTACCTAGGTATTCAGACTGTTACAAAGTCCGACGCAACGTGGTGTAAAACGAGATTTAGGCTCTCCCACAATGGGCAACAGAAACTCTCGAGTGGATGACCAAAGAGGCGGAGAGTTGCGACGGTAACGTCATGATAATAATATTATGTCAGCCATAAGATGATCTCTCATAAGCCCAGTAATTTCCCTGGTCACCTTACTTGGTTCTAACTTGGTACTTTAATATTGGTTCTAAACAAAGCGAATCGAGTATTGGTACACAATAAGCTTTTTTTATTTTAAACTTTACTTGACTGTGGTATCTATAAGGAGTTTATTATATTATTATCTTACGTATTATATAAGGTTGTGGTAAGTAATCCAAACGTTTTACAGCATCAAGAAACGCTCTCACCATTTAACGAGTAGTAGATACAGAATTTTAATTCGTGAAAACATTTCGCTATCTCAACTCATTGTGCAGAACAATGGAAGCGTGAATTTTGTCCACAGCTCGTGTAAACGATTTCGCAAAGCGCTCACATTATTTTGCTTGATTATATATAATTCATGTACAACAGTACAACACTTGTGCTAAAAGATCATTAGGAAAGCGCTTGAAAGCGCCGCAAGGGGGTCTAGCAAGGAAATATAATTGAAGCAATTAAGAAACCGCTCAAAGCGCTCCCTTAACAAGAAAAACGTTTTCACTCAGCACTTAACGAGGTAATATGTATACTGATTCTTGTAACGTTAGAGCGTCAAGCCGTGAGATGAAAGAAATCAAATAAAGCTATTTCCCCAGTTGTATTTTATCCTGAGTCACGGTAAAATGTCCTCAGACACCGTAAATACCAGCGCTGGTTTTATTTCCTGGTCGGCGGTCGTTTTATGTGGTTTACTTCAGCGCACATATAAAATGTATACTCTTCTATCTACATACATATCTACGTAGGTGTATTTTATAGGAATAATGTAGATACTATTTGAATTTGTTTTAATTTTTATACATTACAATTTTTTATACACATAGTGTAGCATAGCATAAAAATGAATTTGTTATGATTACAAGCTTAATAAATAAGTATGAAAAAATTCGATTGCAAAAACGTACTCTTTGAGTTGAGCTTTTGTTTTATTAGTGTCCGAATTATGTTTTTAATAGGGTCCTAGTAAATAAAACCTTTCTTATGTCTACGTTACAATGTCTATTTCTGTGCGAAATCTTGTTTGAGCTGTGCGATGAATGATTTATATGCTTTCTTTGAAGAAAGTATTTCTTAACGAGTGTCTACGATCCAACATCGATATATTATGTGCTAAATTAATTTTACTTAACCTGTACAGCGGTTTGAGCAATACGATTGTCCAATCATTCATTTTATAAACGAGTACCTAAGTAGACCTAAAAACTGAAATTTTACAATCAAACTTTAAAATTCATTTAGGTATTCAATTGGGCTACAATGGAGCACTTTTGCAAGTCTATTTAAATTTTATTTTAATACTCTACCGCTCATTCGAAAAACGAGCAAGAAACTCATAGGGATTGTTATTTATTTACAGTATTTTATTTTTTAACCCCCGACGCAAAAACGACGGGGTGTTATAAGTTTGACGTGTCTGTCTGTCTGTCTGTTTGTGTGTGTGTGTGTGTGTGTGGCATCGTAGCTCCCGAACGGATGAAAGGATTTTGATTTAGTTTTTTATGTTTGATGGGAATCGGTCCAAGATGGCCGCCACTACAAAATGGCGGATAACTTTTTTCTTCCACGACCCCATCAATATGGGTTTCAAATTTTACCGGGTTTTGGTTTTACCGGGGGTAGACTTCCTTTGCAGGAGGTCGTCTAGGTGGGTACCCCAACAGTTCCAGTTATTCTACCGCCTGAGCAGTGATGTGCAAACATTACTGTGCTCCGGTAGGAGGGCACTGTAGCTAGCGAAATTACTGGGCTAAAGAGTCTTAACATCTTATGACTCTTGAGTAAGAAGCGTTGGTGCAGTGCTCCTAGAATTTCACATCATTGTGAAATCCTAGGTTACACTGTACTGATTATGGGCAGCCGTTATCTCTTAACATCAGGAGAGCGTCTTGCTCGCCTTCTACTTCATCACATAAAAAAAAAAAAAAAATAAAAAAAAAATAAAAAAAATAAAAGGGCTTGACTAGTAGAATACAACGCACTATAACAAATTTAAAATCCAAGATGGCCGCCACCACAAAACCGCGAATTACATATATTGAATGCGTTGGGGGTTTTTTAAACTTTTAATTTAATTCACTTGTAGCCTTTACATAAAAGGTAGAATTAGTTACTTATTCTTCAGGTAAATGTAAGCTATGTAAATGCCTCGAGCGCAGAAGTTCAACATGTTTGCCCAGACCTTCAGGTGAGGCTTGTAAACATGTGAGGGTATGACCTACTTAAAACTTTCTGCCTTACTAACACTTATAGTAGATCAACTTAAACAAAAACTAATTTTATAACTAATTTTTTTATGTGGTGTAAGAAGACGACCAAGACGCTCTCCTGATGTTAAGAGATAACGCTGCCCATAATCAGTACAGTCACGGTAAAGAGATATACAGTAGTTTGACTGAGCGTGATTTTTGAACATAAATACCTACAGTCTCGCGGTACATGCGCAAGTCATAGGGCTGCCGGGCAGCCGCTGCCCGCATACAGTAGGTACCTACCTATTTCATATCATCTACTTACTTGAGCTAATATCTAGATGAGTTATTATAAATTAATTATATTATTTTTGTACATTTATTGATATTTTTATTACAAGCTTTTATTTCATTTTCATATTACCTACCTATATGTACCTTACTACGTCCGCTTAGGAACCACTGAATGTCCGTTACAAAAATGCAACAGTCGAATGAGATTTGAAAATGTATTGTATCAAACTTAGTACACCCTTCATCCCGCGTTTTTTGCGGCTAGGACTAAAAATACCTAAGAACACTTCCGCCTAACTTACTTTTCAAACAAAATCTAAATCGAATCTATGAGACAGACACGTCAAACTTATCACACCCTTTCGTCTTTGCGTCGGGAGTTAAAAATAAATACGATTGATCACTCTTCAATTCAATAAAAAGTTGGTACATAATAACAGGTAGATTAAAACTAAAGTTAGTTCATAATTAAGAAGCCTAATCTGGGAACTACAATAGGTTTTATTCCAGCATAGTAGGGATAGTAGGTAGCTACTTACCTATCATGTCGTGGCGGCGTATATTGAACCCCAAGACAAGAGACAAAACAAGACAAAAGACAAGACAAGAGACAAGACAAGAGACAAGACAAGACAAGAGACAAGACAAGAGACAAGACAAGAGACAAGACAAGAGACAAGACAAGAGACAAGACAAGAGACAAGACAAGAGACAAGACAAGAGACAAGACAAGAGACAAGACAAGAGACAAGACAAGAGACAAGACAAGAGACAAGACAAGAGACAAGACAAGAGACAAGACAAGAGACAAGACAAGAGACAAGACAAGAGACAAGACAAGAGACAAGACAAGAGACAAGACAAGAGACAAGACAAGAGACAAGACAAGACAAGACAAGAGACAAGACAAGATACAAGACAAGAGACAAGACAAGAGACAAGACAAGATACAAGACAAGAGACAAGACAAGAGACAAGACAAGAGACAAGACAAGAGACAAGACAAGAGACAAGACAAGAGACAAGACAAGAGACAAGACAAGAGACAAGACAAGAGACAAGACAAGAGACAAGACAAGAGACAAGACAAGAGACAAGACAAGAGACAAGACAAGAGACAAGACAAGAGACAAGACAAGAGACAAGACAAGAGACAAGACAAGAGACAAGACAAGAGACAAGACAAGAGACAAGACAAGAGACAAGACAAGAGACAAGACAAGAGACAAGACAAGAGACAAGACAAGAGACAAGACAAGAGACAAGACAAGAGACAAGACAAGAGACAAGACAAGAGACAAGACAAGAGACAAGACAAGAGACAAGACAAGAGACAAGACAAGAGACAAGACAAGAGACAAGACAAGAGACAAGACAAGAGACAAGACAAGAGACAAGACAAGAGACAAGACAAGAGACAAGACAAGAGACAAGACAAGAGACAAGAGACAAGACAAGAGACAAGACAAGAGACAAGACAAGAGACAAGACAAGAGACAAGACAAGAGACAAGACAAGAGACAAGACAAGAGACAAGACAAGAGACAAGACAAGAGACAAGACAAGAGACAAGACAAGAGACAAGACAAGAGACAAGACAAGAGACAAGACAAGAGACAAGACAAGAGACAAGACAAGAGACAAGACAAGAGACAAGACAAGAGACAAGACAAGAGACAAGACAAGAGACAAGACAAGAGACAAGACAAGAGACAAGACAAGAGACAAGACAAGAGACAAGACAAGAGACAAGACAAGAGACAAGACAAGAGACAAGACAAGAGACAAGACAAGAGACAAGACAAGAGACAAGACAAGAGACAAGACAAGAGACAAGACAAGACAAGAGACAAGACAAGAGACAAGACAAGAGACAAGACAAGAGACAAGACAAGAGACAAGACAAGAGACAAGACAAGAGACAAGACAAGAGACAAGACAAGAGACAAGACAAGAGACAAGACAAGAGACAAGACAAGAGACAAGACAAGAGACAAGACAAGAGACAAGACAAGAGACAAGACAAGAGACAAGACAAGAGACAAGACAAGAGACAAGACAAGAGACAAGACAAGAGACAAGACAAGAGACAAGACAAGAGACAAGACAAGAGACAAGACAAGAGACAAGACAAGAGACAAGACAAGAGACAAGACAAGAGACAAGACAAGAGACAAGACAAGAGACAAGACAAGAGACAAGACAAGAGACAAGACAAGAGACAAGACAAGAGACAAGACAAGAGACAAGACAAGAGACAAGACAAGAGACAAGACAAGAGACAAGACAAGAGACAAGACAAGAGACAAGACAAGAGACAAGACAAGAGACAAGACAAGAGACAAGACAAGAGACAAGACAAGAGACAAGACAAGAGACAAGACAAGAGACAAGACAAGAGACAAGACAAGAGACAAGACAAGAGACAAGACAAGAGACAAGACAAGAGACAAGACAAGAGACAAGACAAGAGACAAGACAAGAGACAAGACAAGAGACAAGACAAGAGACAAGACAAGAGACAAGACAAGAGACAAGACAAGAGACAAGACAAGAGACAAGACAAGAGACAAGACAAGAGACAAGACAAGAGACAAGACAAGAGACAAGACAAGAGACAAGACAAGAGACAAGACAAGAGACAAGACAAGAGACAAGACAAGAGACAAGACAAGAGACAAGACAAGAGACAAGACAAGAGACAAGACAAGAGACAAGACAAGAGACAAGACAAGAGACAAGACAAGAGACAAGACAAGAGACAAGACAAGAGACAAGACAAGAGACAAGACAAGAGACAAGACAAGAGACAAGACAAGAGACAAGACAAGAGACAAGACAAGAGGCAAGACAAGAGACAAGGCAAGAGACAAGGCAAGAGACAAGGCAAGAGACAAGACAAGAGACAAGACAAGAGACAAGACAAGAGACAAGACAAGAGACAAGACAAGAGACAAGACAAGAGACAAGACAAGAGACAAGACAAGAGACAAGACAAGAGACAAGACAAGAGACAAGACAAGAGACAAGACAAGAGACAAGACAAGAGACAAGACAAGAGCACTCTTACTCGGTCTCTTACTCGCACTCTTACTCGGACTCTTACTTGGAATCTTAATCGCACTCTTACTCGGACTTTTACTCGCACTCTTACTCGGACACTTACACGCAGTCTTACTCGAATTCTTACTCAGTTTCTTACTTGCACTCTTACTCGGACTCTTATCGGACTCTTACTTGGACTCTTACTTGGACTCTTACTCGCACTCTTACTTCAGCAGCATACTTTTAAAAATAAAAAAATAACTTCTTACTAACTTACCTCAAAAACAGCATAATATCGCATGCTATTTTTTTGCCATTTTATATAATTTATTATATTATGTATACATACGTCAAAAGTAAATAACGTAAATTACACTAAATACTTGCAAAAAACTATCGCGACGTCCGCCCGTCGCTGCGTGGCACCCGCTTCTGGATTATATACCCACTTCTACCCACATCTACCGACATCTACCTACTCCCACATTCCGACTTTTTCTATGGAGTCGAACTACTGTATATCTCTTTACCGTGGTACAGTGCTACCCAGAATTTCACAATGATATGCAATTCGGTATTACGGTTTCGGTTTTTCGGTATTTTTCCCAAAACCAAATAAAACGGGAATTTTATTACAAGGTTTTATTTACCTGTCCCTTGTCTTGCACGTGATAACTGAAAATTGTAATTGTTTATTTATGAACTCAGTTTCTGCTTTTAATCAATGTTGTTGCGAGTTTATTATAGTTGGCATTATTTTATTGTTTTTCTTTTTACGAATGAAATATCCGAGAAAACTACCGTGGTCTTCATAGCTTTAACAACAAAACGGCAAAGCTAACGTGAAACATTGTTAAAACTGTGGTATTTATAGAAGTAATCAAGCAAATTAACTCCTCTGTAGAACCTAAAGCATCCTACTGTTAATACAACGTCCAACCCTAAGTTACCTGTACCCTGCAACCCCTGTTATTCCGTTATGTCATCGCGTCCTGGAGATGACATCTCAAAGCAATTATTGCACGTAATAACTGGAAATTGTAATTGTTGCGCTGTTTTTGATATAACCTCAGTTGCCTTACGTAACTGTTTGCTGTATTTTACTTTGTTGCGAGTGTGTTATAGTTGGAATTGAAAAATTGTTTTTCTTTTTACGAATTGTATGTCGGAAAAGAGGGCAGGTACTTATATTTATTTAAGTTTATGTAACAAATATTTTTGTTTTTTTATTTGTATAAAAGATTTCTACACGTGTTGATATCGTTGATTCGTAAAGATTGACCACGATATCGCCTGTTCTTAAGCGACAATGCGGCCGTAGATGTTAGCAAACTAAACCTAGGGATAAATTCCCCCCTGTCCCTGGGATGATCCCCCTAAGTACTAATATAAACATATAATTATCATATTATGTCAGTTCATCTAGTTTTAGACTTTTGTAATACCACTGGTTATCTGGAAGAAGATCTTTTTGAGCGATAAGACCGCCACCTGGTACGCATTTAGTTTAATTGTACCTACCTATTTAATTCGAGTTATACATCAACAGAAATAATTTCTACATACTCATTATGATTTCGACTTATTTTAATTTGAAATTCGCAACCAAAATTACGATACCAATCGGAAATTCCAATAACTAAATTTATGTTATCAGCGCGCTCGCTAGCGTTAAGTAATTACTTAACAGGTAAATCATGTATAGGCGTGAATATAATGGATGTTTTCACTGTATCGTATTTCATTTACAAGGTGTTAAACATGGGCTTCCTACTAATAATTATAAACAGTAAGAAAAAGTAAACAATGCAATGGTGGCAATGGGCAGGCCACATAGCACGGAGAGCGGATGGCCGATGGGGTCGAAGAGTGCTCGAGTGGAGACCACGGACTAGCAAACGCAGCGTAGGACGTCCACCCACAAAGTGGACAGACGACCTTATAAAGGTCGCCGGAAGACGCTGGATGCAGGTCGCTTCCAACCGGTACATATGGAAGTCCAAAGAGGAGGCCTATGTTCAGCAGTGGACGTCTTACGGCTGAGATGATGATGATGAAGAATAAAAACCGGTCAAGTACGAGTAGGACTCGAGCACCGAGGGTTCCGTACAAACCTACGGGTTTCTACGGAACCCTAAGGAAAAGTGGGTATAATATTATTCTGTAGGTTTTGATTCCCTTGCGAGTACTTGCGAGTTTGAAAATATGCGGCTAAAATTGCTGTTTCTTTTGATTGCGTTGACATAGATGTTTGATTTTTTTACAGCTTAAAGTTATTATAAAGCTGAGTATTTGGTATGAATTTCAATTTAATACCTGTATGCGTTCTTGAGGAAAGGGGTAGTAAATACAAAATTATTAAAAATATTTTTTTATATGATGTTACTAAAAATTTACAGTTTTCGCAATTTTTCCTGTGCCTATCATTTAAGATGTTGCTGCGTACTTACCAAATTTCAAGATTCTGAGTTAGCGGCAAGTACCCTGTAGGTTTTGATTCCCTTGAGAGTAGTCGCGAGTTAAAAATACGGCTAAAATTGCTGTTTCTTTTGAATGCGTTGAGATAGAGGTTTGATTTTATTACAGTTTAAAGGTATTATAGACCTTAGTATTTGATATGAATTTCAGTTTAATACCTGCACGCGTTCATGAGAAATAAGGTAGTAAGTATGAAATTATTAATTATATTCTTTTATATGATGTAACTAAAAATGTACAGTTTTCGCAATTTTTCCTTTATCTGTGCTCTAAGGAGTTGCTTCGTGCCAATTTTCAAGATTCTAAGTTCACGGGAAGTTCTCTGTAGGTTTTGATTTTTTTAGAGTAGTTGCGAGTTTAAAATTGCGACTAAAATTGCTGTTTCTTTTGAATGCGTTGATATAGAGGTATGATTTTATTACAGTTTAAAGGTATTATAGACTTAAGTATTTGATATGAATTTCAATTTAATGCGTTCACGCGTTCATGAGAAAAGGGGTAGTAGGTATAAAATTATTCAAAATATTTTTTTCATATGATGCAAATAAAAATGTATGGTTTTCGCAATTTTTCCTTTATCTGTGCTCTAAGGAATTACTTCGTGCCAAATTTCAAGATTCTGAGTTCATGGGAAGTGCCCCGTAGGTTTTGATTTATATGGTAATGTCGAAAATTTGCTGAAATTTGCGACATATTCGACTATATCTTTTGATTGCGTTGGCCTAAAAGTTTGAAAATTTCACAGCTCAAAGAGGCAATAGACCTTAGTATTTTCTATAAATTTCAGCTTGTTACCTCCACGCGTTCCTGAGAAAAAGGGTCTTGACAGACAGACAGACGGACAACAAAGTGATCCTATAAGGGTTCCGTTTTTTCCTTTTGAGGTACGGAACCCTAAAAAGTAATGATTTTGTGAGCGTGATGCGTACTTAAAGTGTGTGCGTGCGTGTGTGAGTGAGTGCTTACAAGAGTGCATGCGTACAAGAGTGGATGCGTGCGTGCAGCCGTGCGCATGTGAATACGTGCGTACGTGAGTGCGTATGTTTGCGTTGAATTTTTCAAATATTCTAGTCTTCTATGTACGTCGTACGTATTGGCAAATTATTTTAATACATCATAAACCTTTTTAACCCCCGACGCAAAAACGACGGGGTGTTATAAGTTTGACGTGTCTGTCTGTCTGTCTGTCTGTCTGTCTGTCTGTCTGTCTGTCTGTCTGTCTGTCTGTCTGTCTGTGTGTGTGTGTATGTGTCTGTCTGTGGCATCGTAGCTCCCAAACGGATGAACGGATTTTGATTTTGTTTTTTTTGTTTGAAAGTAGAGTTAGTCGAGAGTGTTCTTAGCCATGTTTGGTGGAAATCGGTCCAAGATGGCCGCCGCTACAAAATGGCGGATTACTTTTTTCTTCCACGACCCCCTCAATATGGGTATCAAATGAAAGGGCTTAACGAGTAGATTACAGTCCCCTATATAAAATTTAAAATCCAAGATGGCCGCCATACAAAAAATGGTGAAATACGTATTGCGTTGGGGGTTTTTTAAATTTTTAATTTAATTCACTTGTTTATTAATATTATTTATTTATTTGCAGGGCAACACATTATAATGTACTTAATAATAATTTAAACGTATGTCAGTAATCCCTAGAAAACACGAGGAGAATTTAAAATAAAATACAAACGCTATACAAGCGAGTATCGTCAAAACCAATGCAATATTCTGCTTACTTAATTTAATCAGCCTTCATATTTTAATAATTACAGTATACTAGGCTATCTCTTTCTTCTTTTTTTCATCTGATCACATAAAAATACTAACATAAAACCTGTGCTTGAAAACATATCGAAATATATTTTGCTTCTAGGGCAAACAAACTAATAACCAAGAGAGGACAAACTTGCGTCACATCTTGTACCTACAACTTTATTATAAGCCAGATCTTGTGTTCTGACGTGGAAATATCAGGTGAAATTGTGTAACTTCGTATTATTATTATGCTCCATTCAGCTCCTGTTTGATGACATAAAGCAGAAACCTAATTATCCATGAAACAAGTATGAAATGTTTAAAAACTTTATTAATTACATTGTCTACTGATAGAAAAGTGAAAGTTTGGGGGTAAATGGCTGGACCGATTGGCAGCTTCGATTCTCGAATGTAGGCAATTTTTCTGCGCGCAAAACCACTGGGCATATTTCCTAGTAAAATATATATTAGCCTAATTGAGTAGATGAATTTTGTGTTAAAAAAAAACAAATTAAAAGCTTTTTTATCAGTTTAATATGAGACAGTTCGTCATGTCTCAATTACGTACAAGCTACACTAATAAACGGGTAGCATTTCACATGCAGAATTAAATTAAGTGACAGTTTATAACAATACTCTATTCGTAGCAATGAATCAGCAAGACGTCAGACACCGCATCAAATTGTCTATGATATTATACAGGATTACCAGTATTCTGCTTATGTTAATTGGAACATTATACTATTTTAAATTGGTTATAGGTTAGCTTTTGATCACAATCTCAGCCGCGACGATGCGGCCATAGATGGTAACAGAATAAACCTAGGAGGCGGGATCAATACCTTCCTGGATTCTCTGAACATCATGCCGGAACATGGGCATAATGACCGCTTGGCAACACGGTTTTGTTCAGTGGATGGAAACTAGCCACGGTCGGTGCATACCACCAGATTCATGTGAGACAGTTTGTCATGCCTCTAAATAACGCACACTAATAAACAGGCAGCATTTCACATGCAGAACTAAATTAAGTTACAGTTTATAACAATACTCTATTCGCAGCAATGAATCAGCAAGACGTCAGACGCCACAACATATTAATTATTGTCTATGATATACAGGGTTACCAGTATTTTGTTAGTTTTATATTGTGCCATTTTTGTCATAATATGTACCTCCATACATATAGAGGGAAAGATTGACTGAGTAATTTGTCAAGGCACAGCCTGAACTGTTGAACGTACTGTGTTGAAATTTCCGCAACACGACCATAATGCCCGCTTGACGACACGGTTTTGTTTAGTGGCTGGTAACTAGCCACGACCGAAGCTTACCACCAGCATAGCTAGTAAAAAAAAAAAACAAAACTAGTTATACGAGCGGGATTCATACTTTGTGATCAAGAATCACATCTGCAACACATAACCGTACCATAACCATAACCGTGTTGTGTAAACACCAGTACTGCTATTTACCAGTAAAATAAAATATTTGGCTTTATAAACTTTATATTTTTTATAAGTACAGTTAGTTACCTTAATAAACTGTTGATATATTACCAGTAACCCTGTATAGTCAGTCTGTTCTCACTTCTATTCAGTTGTCAGCAATATGTCGGCCACATCATCGCGCAGTAATTAAACATTGGACAGCTTTACGCACTTTATGGAGCGGAAATGTGTTAGCTGCTTCATTAGACACTGCTCCTGGCATTACTTTGCAGGATTGACGATGCAAATTGATGGGTTTTGAAGATTACTTAATATTATCAATTAGTAAGACACATATTATAATACATTATAATATGTGTCTTATAGGATACATCCTACAATAATTATAAACGTAAAAGTTTGTAAGAATTAATGTATGCATGTTTGTTACTCTTTTACGCCTAAACGGGTGTGGGTCGATTGATCTGAAATTTGGTAGGTATATAAATAGCTATAGGGTCTACTCTGAGTCTACCCTAGAATAACATATTATAAACTACTGTGCAGCGGGTAAAGCCGTTATTAAAAACTATTGTACGCGCACATTTTGCTCCAAGGATTTAATAAAAAGTGGCTGAGATATAACGCACTAAAGTTGCTTGGCACTCCGTGCAACATTCAGAGCAACTTGTGACGTAGCGCGTTTTCATATAAAAACTTATAAAGGTAGTACTCGTATTTATTCATTCGTATTTTGCCATTTATTTTAGTTAGTCTATAGTCTATACTGTGTGTATATACTGCTGGGCTCCCGCAAATTCTTCTGTATCGTTTTTTGTGCCACCTCGGCCCAGTCACTGATACATATCAAATAAATTTTTAATACATTATATTTAAATTACAAATTAGACTTATAAATACAATTTTATCATCTTGTCAACATTGTGGTCGATCATTAGACAAAGCCCATAATAAAAAAATTTAAAAAATCTTGACAACATCTCTATTAAGCGCAGTACCTTGTCTGTCTGTAGTAATCAATTGGACGTAGTTTTGCAAACGAGAACCAACCCACATTTTGGCCGAAATTGAGTTATATATGCAATTTGTTTTCTAAGCGTATGCTTTATCTCCTCAGAAAACAAATGTGTCTATGATATTAAGCCAAGCCAGAGAAAAGGACAGTCGACTAGGGTACCAACCCAAAATAGCGACACATTTCAAAAGCAAAACAGACCTATGTCACACGGTACCCATGTATCTCCTTAATTTTCATTACGCAAAATAGAACTGAGCCACATGGTTCCCACAATTTTTTTTTTTTAACCAAAATTAGTCTGTATTTTTTTGTTAAAGGGAACCATGATAGCTTGGTTCTATTTTGTAAATTAAATAAAATAGCATATAAAATAACCAAGAAGTTTAGTTCCATTGAGTTAATTGGACGTAGTTTTGCAAACTAGAACCAACCCACAAAAAGTCACTTTCGAGAAATTTCGATTTTTGTTTCTAAAGTGTGTAGAAATAGATAATCAAGTTATTTGAGAATAAAAACTTTACAGTGCTTAGTGAAGCATATATGACGGTATATTGAAACATGATTATTAGATTTTTTCTTTGATTAACTATTTATTTTGATATAAAAACCTGATGGTTCCTTATTGAAAAAATACTGTATTGTAGGTTGGTTCTTTATAACAATATGTCGAGTTTTCACAATAAAAAGGATTTAGGATGGATTTAATCAAAATAATGTATTTTTATTTATTTAAAATTATATTTTAATAAAAATAGGACAAACATACGTAGGTACCAGTTTTACAATAAAAACCCAACTACTCACAACGAGCAAAAGATTTTTTCATTTACCCTCCTCCATCATCTGCTAATCA
This sequence comes from Hemithea aestivaria, assembly GCA_947507615.1. NCBI lineage: Eukaryota > Metazoa > Arthropoda > Insecta > Lepidoptera > Geometridae > Hemithea > Hemithea aestivaria. The sequence continues at coordinate 8,839,889 of OX382339.1, read as the reverse complement.
CTATCGCCCACTTCTACTTCAAAATCAGCTTCTCCAGAAAACCCATCAATGTCATCTTCAACAGTTCCATTTCCGGTAAATTTTTTGTAAAAGTCTTGTGCATCTTGGGGGATGAGATGCATCAAGCTTTTTAAGTCATTTAACTTCGCTTGAGGGATGGGCTTTCCATTAGGCCAAAGCAGATCCATTAGTTCTTTGGTTAATGGGCCTGTATTCCCTCTTAAATTTTTCTTTAAATTTACTTCTATGTAGTCATCATTCAAGTTACATCTCATAAAAATTGAGAAGTCGTCTTCTTTTTTCATCATGATTTCTTTAGTATTAAGCCAAGATACCTTGGTGCCATCTGTGGCTTTTTTTCTGTTGGTTATTCTCTTTTCCAAGTTAGTGCATGACAAGAAATCTTCTTTTTTCATTCTTTGTACTTGCATTGGTTTATATTTTTCCAAGTTTCCATTATTCGCAAATAATCCTCAGGCGTGTAAAGACGTTGCTGTAGTTTCAGTGCGCATTCAATCCTGCCAAAATCATTGTCGTTAGGTAGGAAACTATGGCCAGATTCCAGAAAACGATGCCTAATTGTTTGGAGTGATGGATGATCGTAAAATAAAGATTTCAGCATCAAAGTCAGCTTTATATTGCGGTTTTGACCGCCACAAGAGTCACTCCAAATAATAAGGTGTTTAACGCCGTCGCAAAATCTCTCCTTTACATTTTTTTTTTTTTTTTAAGAACATGTTTAAGAATACAGGATCCTACTTCTTGAGCTCCCCTACCCGCTTCTCCTTCAACCCAAAGATTGCAATGGGCTTTATTCGCATATAATCCATATGCGAATAATGGAAACTTGCAAAAAATATAAACCAATGCAAGTACAAAGAATGAAAAAAGAAGATTTCTTGCAAAACTACGTCCAATTAGAGGAGGCTATAATGAGATCTGTGCAGTAATGAAAGCATCGGTCGAGCCACATTTTACTGCCCGCATTGACATGGCGTTGGTACAATCGTAAACTTAATTTTTACGATCGACGCCTAAATACGGTAATCTGTTCAGAGCGTAAGCTCTCTTGAGTTTATTTTCGCACTTAGCTGCTTTTATTAATTATTAAGGAGGTATCTTTGTTGATATTAGATACAGTAGTACTCAATATTTATTCTATTTTATTTAGAGACTTTATAATATTTTAAATATAAATAATGTGACAATATCCCCGCTAAAGAAAGGCGCGGCGGGGATACCCCCTAAAAACCTGGGGGTGTTTCTGCGGGACGCCATAATGCCGGGGCAGCGGGTACGCCGAAGTACTCATCCGCGGCCGGCACGGATATACCCACTCCAACCACTCAGCAGCGGAACGCATCGTCTTTGAGATGAAAGACTGTGAAAGCTGAGTCTTAACATCCAGCTCCCAAAGCTCTCTAGGCTTGATATCCGCGATATAATTTGTCCCTAGATCACGTTTGATTTCCGTGAGGTGTCATACTGTCTACCAATTATTATTCGATGGACGGTATTATGCAGAAGATTCCAACAAGCTCTAGGCTTGATATCTGAGATCATTGACTAAAATAAAAAGGGACTGGTACGCACTATCGTTGCTATAGCCAAGCTTGGGCCTGCTGGGTCGAAAAGAGACGGTTGCCGCGCCAAAGTAAAATCGTGTGCATGAACCTAAATTGATCGATCTATTTGCGAGACCGTTATGGCTTATCTTTCCTTTTTATTTAAATCAAATCTGAGATATAATAATTTGTCACTAGGTCACGTTTGATTTGCCTGAGGTGTCATACTGTCTATCAATTATTCGATGGACGGCGTCGGATCGCAATACCCACAATGATGTTAGCAATAAGAGCTTATGTATAGCTTGCGGTCGGTTATTGCCCTTTCGAATGGTTTCCGTTTATTTACATGTTTTCTCCTCACGCCTTCAGATTCGGATATTTTTTTTATATTATGAATTGTCGTACGGTATAATGTCACTTTGATAACGGAGTAACCTATATTGTATTTGAGATTGTATTCAAGGGAAATAAAATGAAGTGGCGTGACCTTTTTGTTATGATTTTTCTGTCTATAAAGCGAAAAAATAGCTCCTAAGATTTATAATTTTAGCACTAATAAATTTCCAAAAAATAGGGCAAATATTGAGCAACGTCAATGATGCAATAACAATTTCCTCTGTAAGTTCTACTTTATATTGTATTCCTATTAATAATATAAAGGGGGTGTCAATTATAGAGGTAATATTATGATGTGTGTGTTAATTTCCTCTTCAAATCTAGACGATTGATCTAATTGAGTAAAAATTATGTATTCTGGAATAAAACATCAGTAGGCTTCTTCTTAGCGTATAAAACTACTGGGTTCAGCTAGTCGTACAAAAAAATAGGTCATCTAATTTGACATACTGCCAAAATGAGAACAAGACATATTGCTAAAATGATTATTTCTCGTAAAGAAGCAGCAAAGCTAATAGCCAGCCCGGGACAGAAGGATAAGTCCTTAATTACCGCGGGGTCTTCAAGAAATAGATGACGGTCGAACCAACTTTAGCAATTTCAGCTAGGGCCCAATAGGAGACGCGGTTAATCTTATCAAATTGGTCTACGGACGAAAATTTTATAATGTTCAATTGTGGCGGCGATATAAATTACACGATGAATGCCTGGGCGACTTTACCCCTTGCGACTACTGAATTAGTTAAATGGAAAGAAACTATTTTTGTTACAAAATGGTGTAAATAAAAGTATAGAAAGATCTGAATACTAAATTCAAAGTACCTAAGCTTTTGTATTATTTTTATTCGTGTTCTGAATTATTGTCACTTTCTGATACAAATGTATTCAGCTAATTGCATTTAAGGGTTTCCCATGTTTTTTTGTGAATATGGTCATTGCGCTGTATTTGCTCTACACTTAAATTTTTTGAGTGAAGTTCAGGACACAAAATTTCGCAGCTATAGCGTGGAGCAAACTTAGTCGTGTTTCTTGTGACTTCTATAATACCTTTATCTAAAACTTTGATTGATAGATACGGCCTCTAAAGTCTTAATAAACTTTTTGCCACTCCTTACAGCAGTTAAAGTATTATTGAATTTAGTTTTTAAATAATCTTGAGGCAACAACTAAATATCACAGCCATTCCCACTAAGTGTACATTTCTAAAGCTACATTTATTTTCGTAGCAGTCACTGTAAATCTAGGCGATCGGATCGGAGCTCGTTATTTATTGGAAGAAATCAAAGAACTAACAAAATGTACATAACCTATCTTTATGTGTGGTTTAAGTGGGACGAGTAAACTACGCCTTCACTTATCACGTATATTTTCAACTGTGGCTAACGTTCATATTAGTTACATTTGGGGAAAATTCAAGAGATAAAATGTAAGTCAAAAGACGTCATCGGGGTCAGCCCTAAAAGTAGGTGGTAAAATTATCTTTTTTTATGCGAAGAAGTAAGAAGACGAGCAAGCCGCTCTCCTAATGTTAAGAGACAACGCTGCCCATAATCAGTACAATGCCACCTAGGATTTCACAATGATGTGAAATTCTATGTGCACTGCACCAACGCTTCTTACCCAAGAGTCATAGATGTTAAGTCTCTTTAGCCAAAGTCTCTTTGGCCTTTAATTTCACTAGCTACAGTGCCCTCAGTGATCTAAATGAACACGAGACTGCATGGTCAGTGGTAGTAAAACACGAGAAAGAAATAAAAAAAATCTCGCCTTTCATTCCTAGACTTGATATGCTAGGGCCAAGGTTTACCAATTGAGACAGAAGGGTCCGTACGACGTCGTCTTACAGTAATGGGTATAAACACAATATGTTTAGCCCATACGTAGTCCGACTTGCGTTAGATAGTCATCCTATAAGTTATAATTATCTGATAATATTTAAAGCATAGTTTCAAACATCAGCCCGTCATTTACTTAATAGTTCTATTTATAAAATTCTAGCGTACCTATATATGAGTATGTCGGGAAAAAAATCATTTTAGCACAGATAAACGCGGCACTACCAAGAAATTTACTACAAAACATAAAAATAAGTAGCAAGCCAAGGAATGTAAATCATTTCCCAACTTAATTTCATGAGAATAATAGCCCGTAGCATTTCATTACAAGTGTCCTTTGAAATTGTTTCGTTAACAAAATAATAACTGTCTGCTTTTTATTGTTTCTTATTATGCTGTTTATTTTAGCCTACATTGTCGCTCTTTTGTTTTTACTTTTGGACTGTTAATTTTTCGGCAATTAAATGGATTAAAGGATGCAATTTTTATGCAAGTAACGATTAACAAAGTACAAAGTGTTAAACGAAAGATATTTCTATTATGATGAATGTATATTGAAGGAGCACAGATTTTATACTACACACATTTAGCCCACACGCTTTAAACTATGCTGAATACTATTAAGGTTGGAGGTCTTATCGCACTGAACAATTTATTTTTCCCTTTTTCTTTCATTCACTGGATGTGAAGCGGTCCCAGCCCATTAAATTTGTGGTGTTACCGAATATTTCGCAACAAATTATTGCGTAACATTAAGTAACTATGTTCGTAATATTTTAGACGTACACCATAAGTGGTGCCTCAAAGTCAGAAGGTCATTCTTAAATTATCGTAAACTTAAATTTATTTTTACACTGTGCTTGGTGTTACATTCTCAAATAAAACAATGTGTCAAAAGAAAAAAAAAATTTGAAAAAATTAAAATTAACAATAACTTGGCACTAACTTACTGATCACTATCACTACATAGTATAAAAGGGTGTCGCACCCCGTATCTGTCTGTCCCTATGTCTATGTCTTAAATCTTAAAACCTACTCAAAATCTGATGCGGTTTCTTTTAATAGATAGAATGATTCAATAGGAAGGTTTATATGGATAATACATGCGCAACGAAGTGCGAACGGGTCCACTAGTAAATAATATAAGTAAAGAAGTATAACTACGCGTAATAAAAAGTTGTAGTCATACGCTATGTCCAGTATTTTCTCTGACAAAACATCAAAATAAAGATATAGAGACAGATTATTCAATTTAATACTCATAGTATAATTTGCAGTTCAAAATGTTAAACACTACTTAATTTCTCGCCAAGGGAGCAACTACCTGAATAAACGTTAAACGGAATTCATAAAAGCTGTGGTCATTTTGTACGAAATATTATGGGAATAATTAAATGGGGTAGCCTGAAATTTGATTATTTTTCTTCGGATGGAAACTTTTCGGTGGAAAATTAATATTTTCCGACTTTATGTTTTAAAGTACCTACGCTGAAATAATAAGCGTTAATAAAAATCAATTAGATTTTTTTAAATATTCCTATGGAGGAAACATTAGATCACGTACGTGTTACGTTAAGGCAGTGGTCGGTAACCCTGCCGCGGATGAGTGCTTCGGCGTACCCGCTGCCCCGGCATTATGGCGTCCCGCAGGAACACCCTAGGTTTTTTAGTGGGTATCCCCGCCGCGCCCATCTTCGGCGGGGGAGTACCACATTCCCCGTGCCCCCCGGCGCGAGGTGATGATGCGTAACGCATTTCTCCTGGGTCAAAAAAAAAGTGGTCGGTAACCCTAAGTTCGCAGGATATTATAGTGTTTGCAGCAAGCTGCTTGTGCACGTACTAAATATTGATTATATAAATTTATTTAGCGCTCCGACTTTATAAACAAGCCTATGGCGCACATTCCGTGGTCAGAATTATACAACTTAATTTTTCATCTTGGGTGCTGACTGTGCTGCTGTCCAATTTAGTCCAATTAGCTAGCATTTTCCATACTTACTTATGTAAGTCCAGTGACTATGCAATCTTTCAAAACAAATTCCCTCCCATATATCCCTTCCTATAGGAAGTAAACTCACAAAATTTAGTTTATTGATAGGGATAAATTACCATAGTAGGAGTTACGCCTATGTAAAGCGCCCTCACTATAAATACTTCCGGAGAACATAGTCTGACAGATTTATGCGAGAAGTTGCTGAAAGACGAGAGTTTGTCCACAAGAGAATACAAAGTATTTTACGACAAAGTCTAGAATACAGCCTAATATTTAAGAGCCGCTTAATTGGTTAAAAAGAACATTAAAGTCGTCCCCCGTCGAGAGAATTCAACTTCAGAAATACCGGTTTAGTTTGGGGACCATGGATTCATGCAAAATTGCTGGATTTTTTATATTAAATTTGGTATTTAATTTTAAGCGGTGAAGACGAAAATTATAGTAATTCTTACCACTTTACCTATATACAGTACGTATGTATTATACATAATATGTATGTATAATTAGGTACAGACCAATCTTTAAATATTGCATATTTATTACAAGCAAGCGTAATAAACTTTATTATGGCTTTTTTATTATGGTATTTCCTATTTTTATTGCATTTGTTTTTTCCACTATATTTGGTTTTTTTAAGTACCTAGTGTTAGGCCTGCCTGGACGTCACTGCAATGGTATCTACGGAAGACCAGCGTAGGTTGCCCACCTACATATATGCTGAGTAGATACCTTTTTACAATAACATAATATAAGTACCTACTCTATTTTTGTTGTATGCTGTTTTTTATATGTTATTGTAAATAAATCTTTTTCTTTCTTTCTAAAATGGCAGCTACAGCTGTCGTTCAAGCATTATTTTTTCTCTCTTCAACTCCATCTATTTTTAGCACCACAGATATATTTGCCAATTTCATGTTTAATCCACTATTAGTGCGTGACTTACATTTTCGCAAATACTTGAAAAGCCAAGTTGAATATCAGCCCAAGTTAAATCTTTTTACTTTACATCCCGACCTCATTAGCTAACAGTTTAAAAGCAAGAAAAGCAACCAACACGTGCCTTCTAAAAGGAAAAGTAATCTTAAATTCCCGGTGGAACTCTCAATTCCCGTGGTAATTGAAAAAGCTATTTGAATAATGTGAATAGCTGCGGTGTGTCAATGGTGAGGTAACCCCGCGAGACGAAATGTTTCCATCTAATCTAGATGACGTTGAGACACCATTTGCTGAGAGGTGTAACTTTGCCTTTTGGCTGTTTTAAAGGCGTTTTTAAATGCAAGCGAGTGAAGTTTGATGTTGAAACACAGGAAGACAATATTATAACATGTTTATCTTTATTTGTAAAATACGTATTTCAGTATTGTTTTATTTATTTTTTTATAAATAATATTCTGGCATATTTTTTACTTGTTATCACTGCATTGTTATAAATAAATAGTTTTTCACTGTTTCACTTATAATTTTTTGACATGAAAGATAGAATAGACTCTTGTATGACACCACATTTCGTTATATTTACAAAAATAGTTAAAACGAAGATTTACAATAAATATAATAAAAAAATAAGAGGTCTCTTTCAGGCAATCAACATACATATTTTAAACTAAAAACACCACCGGTAGGGCTACATATTTTTAACTAAATACATAAAATGTATGATTTTTGTATTACTTAACTATGGTTTTACACTACATTTATTACTATGTCAGTAGTAAATGTAACGGGGGTAGACTTCCTTTGCAGGAGGTCGTCTAGGTGGGTACCTCAACAGTGCCAGTTATTCTACCGCCTGAGCAGTGATGTGTAAACATTACTGTGCTCCGGTAGGAGGGCACTGTAGCTAGTGAAATTACTGGGCTAAAGAGTCTTAACATCTTATTACTCTTGAGTAAGAAGCGTTGGTGCAGTGCTCCGAAAATTTCACATCATTGTGAAATCCTAGGTAACACTGTACTGATTATGGGCAGCCGTTATCTCTTAACATCAGGAGAGCGTCTTGCTCGTCTTCTACTTCATCACATAAAAAAAAACCTACAGAAAAAAATCTAATCAAAGACACGCGTAGGAGCCTAGTTATGTAACAATAGAGCCTAAATACCAAACAAATGTCGGCCCTCGTGGGACCCCGCGCTAATAGAGGCGGCCTTTTTATGTGGAGGTACCTTTTATTGTGTCATATTACATGTTGAGAAGAATAAATAGGAAGTCGGGAAAAACACACACACACACATATATATGCAGAATGTTCGCGTGTAAGTGTGAGAAATTATGGAGAAATGTTTTAAATCCACCCCAGTCCACGTTATTATAAGTATAATACTTATAATAAGTACTCGTACTTCCTTAGAAGCTATGTTTTGTTGATCCAACAAAATACTTATACTTCGTTTGAAAAACTTAGATGATTTTTGCAGGGTTCAAAGGATCAATATCTTAGTAAATTGGATATATATCGGATATTTGTCATAATATATCAGATATATAATATATCAGATATATATCGGATATAACAGTTTTTGTGAATATATCAATGATATTTTCATTGATATATAACCTTCGAACCCTGCAAAAATTAATCAATGTTTTTGAAACGAAGTAAAGATAGTTATAGAATTCAAAATTAGATAGTTGTAAAATTAAAACTTATTATCTTATAACTTATACAAAGCTTTGCAAAAAAAACTTTGAAATGGAACTAATTTCTCAAAAATAATTATTAATACATTCAACTTTAGGTTTTTTGAAGTAAGTTGGACATCGCAAGCGCTAACTTTGGCACTTACTTGTAGGTTTATATTTTCTCTACTCTATGAAAGCCAATCCTATTTGATTAAGTAATCTATGTAAGTAACTTACATCTAATTCAACTATTAGGTTTTAGGTTTACCCATGTAATAATGAGAGTTTGTATTTCAACATGGGTTTCCCTAATTAATATGCGTAGTTTATGTGTTATAGCTTGGGGTTAACCCTTGTCGAGGAGTTTTCAGTTTGTCGGGGAAAAGGGCACCATAAGATTGCCTCATTATGTATGTGTATTCGTGCTGTACGAAAATCACTTGGTATATTATAATAAACAAATGCTTGCAGCAAATGACATTATTGATAAAATATTTAAAAAAATCAATCATCACAAGCCGATCTACAGAAAATCCAAGTGCTCCAAACCACTGTCAGTTGGCAGAGTGCCCAGAATGCTGGCAGCATTGCCACGTTGAATGGCAATACTTATACGTTGGGCCAAATATACCCCAGCATTTCGGTCACACGTCGCCTCGACCTTAGCTTAAATTGAATAGTATATTATTTTTGATAGTACATGTTTAGGGTATGATGAGACTGGCATGCCCTTAAGGGTTAAAATCCCAAAAAAAAAATAGGATAAAAATAGGTACCTATATAGTTTTCCATTAGAAAAACTTGTCGGAAGATTTGCTGGCGTTGAATACAATTTTCGCGATAGCTATGTTAATATAATGTGGACAATAGTTATGCAGGAAAGATATTTTTTTTTTCAGCTTAAACTATCCCACTTCCTGAAGTCTTTGTCTTTGCTTTCCTCCAAACAAGAGAATGGAGGCCTCTTTTAGATAAATTCTACTAAAATATAATAATACTAGCTGCGCCCAGTGGTTTTACCCGCTGTTCAGTAGCCTATGTGTTATTCCATGGTCTAAGCTATCTGTATACCAAATTTCAGCTCAATCGGTCTACCCGTTTAGTTGTGAAAGAGTAACGAACATACATACAGATCTATACGAGTACATTCTTACAAACTTTCATGTTTATAATATTAGAAAGATTATTATCTTGGTAACCCAGTAATAGGTCAGCATATCTCTTAATGTCACTCGAAACGCTAAATTCTTGTTCATCTAATCACATAAAAAATACAGGAGTACAACCATACATATTAAAATACGGTTTTATTAAACCTCATCTCTCGTTGTAAAACGTTACGACTTTAAATCTTGGTTTATTCGACCGCTCGCGTTTTTCATAGATATGCCCAAAGATGAAAAAAATACTAGAAGTGATTACATTTAACTAGGTAAATGTAATACATAGTAAGACCATTTGTAAGAGTAGAAAAAAATAGAATAGAAAACTCTTTATTGAAACACTAGCTTATGCCTGCAGCTTTATTCCAAATTTCAACCAAATCTGTTCAGTGGTTTGGGTTATGCGTTGATAGATCAGTCAGTCAATCAGTCACTCTTTCCTTTTATATATATTTAGACTACGAACATACAAAAAACTTACAACTATCACACTGAATCACGACATCAGTGTGACAATTGGCTGTCTTTTTTACTTGTTGTATTCATAAACACACACCCACCCACCAAAATATACCTAGATTTAATAAAGATACTTTAGAAGATAAAGTAAAAATGAAACAAATATTGAATATTGTTTGTTTTATAAATATGGTGTTTAATAAAGTGTTATATAATCTAATATTTTGTACAAAGCTTAATCTAAAATAAATCTTTCTAATGACTACTTTTTTTATAAGCGTTTTTGTCCCCCCCCCCCCCCTTTGAAAGGGCGGTCACATTAGTAATTTGTGAACATTATTATGAAGCAAGTTAATAATTGAACATTATTATTAAGCTTGTTTTAGTGATTAATTGAACATTATTATTAATCCTGCATTTATTTATTATTTATTTAATTAGTACGACCTTAGCCAATTACATCAATTATTATTATTATGTTTTTTGTTTGCGTGTATTCAAGCGAGAGGCTTAATAGTATGTGCCTCAATTTTTTTTCAGCAAGTTCAGTCCAGTAGTAATTTTCGTCCATGTATAATAAAAGTATGGTCGTAAAGGAAACTTTATGTTTGTGAAGCGACATGATGTTAGGTACAATTTTGTTCACATCTGCGCCGCGCCGAGGCCAGAACTGTCTAGAGAAAGTTCGGGCACATTGATCTTTGGTGCTTTAGGGCTTGATATTACTATAGGTCATCTAAATAGCTTGGTTTTTTTTTCTGCAAGCACACGTGCAAATTATTAAGTAAGTATTTGTTGTTAATTATTACATGTGAAAATATGTCAATTAAATTATGTTTATTTATAATGTCAATTAAAATTAAATATTAATAGATACACATTAAAAAATAAAATTACTTAATAAATACACAAAAAATTTCATTAAATTCCTTTTCACTATAAAACATTTTTTTAAAAGCTAGCCAATTATTGTTTTTTTTAATTTACCACGACTTGACAATCTCACAGTGAATAGGACTGGACGGTACAACGGAATTAACAATCTTTCATACACATTTGCCCAACTTGTGCTCGATTTTGCCGCTCCATGGTTTAATTAGTCACCAATAGTAGTTTATTTTTTATGCTTAAAGCCCTACTGTTTAATTTACAACTCTCCGTGGAAAGCTGGTTGCCTGGAAGAGATCGCTCTAAGCGATAAGGCCGCCTATTGGACCTTAATATAAGTACTTTTAAACTTAATAGTAAGTCTATTTTGTTAATTTTTGTCCCAATTAAAAGTGTTGTATTGAATCGTATTGTAAAAGCAAGAAGAAACTAACAAGAAGTTCTCCTGATGTTAAGAGATAACGCCATAATAATCAGCAGTATCACCCAGGATTTTACAATAATGTACAATTCTAGGTGCACTGCACCAACACTTTATACTCAAGAGTCATAAGATTTTAAGGCTCTCCAGTCGCTTCAGCCTACTTCTTTGTATATTAAATTAATGAATCTCAATTTACCTACAATATACTCGTAATTTGTATACATAAAATAATGAATTTCAATAATAATTTACCAACAATATACGAGTACATAAGTTTTTAGTTACCTCTATTATACTTTTTTACGCGAAACAACTAGAAATAGTAAAATTTTCACTGAAAGTTGGTAACTTTTGCGTGAAATTCAAAAGTCCACACTAGTCAGGTGGCAGGTGTCGGTCGCAAACTGACTGTCAGCGTGTACAAATACGACGGTAATTGCCTACGCCGTAGCCGCACTGTCTCGTAGCTTCGTAGCCTCGTAGCAGTGCTACGTTGATTTGGCGTTTTGTTTAGCAATGTTTTGGTTTCTGCTGCTTAAATTATTTGTTTTTTAACCTTTTTCACACCTGACGCAAAAACGACGGGGTGTTATAAGTTTGACGTGTCTGTCTGTCTGCCTGTGTGTGTGTGTCTGTCTGTGGCATCGTAGCTCTCGAACATATGAACGGAATTTGATTTAGTTTTTTTTTGTTTGAAAGTAGAGTTAGTCGAGAGTGTTCTTAGCCATGTTTGGTGGAAATCAGTCCAAGATGGCCGCCACCACAAAATGGTGAATTACATATTATTATTGCGTTGGGGTTTTTTTAAATTTTTGATTTAATTCACTTCTTATTTATTTAGCTTTGAGCTAACTATTAGGCCAATTAATTTATTTCTTCTTCCAAATCTTATCATATCTGGCGTTTTGTTACGTATGGACTGTTTAAAGATTTTTCGCCTTTTAACCTTTTTTATTTAGCCTTAAACTAACTGCTAGGCCAAATTATTTATTTCTATTAAGTGTGACCCTCTTATATTTTAAACGGCTTCAAAATTCAATTCAATTCAATTCTTTATTTGCCAAGCAACATGGTGTTTAAGTTGTTACAATACATAGTTTTAGATCATAGACATGTTGAGCTAACATCATTTAGCATGCAAATGTAGCTAATTAGGGCTAGGTTAGGTTACTTAAAAGTTATAATAATTTCAAATATAATTAATTAATGTCAATGGTAATATTTAAACATTCATCAAATTATAATAATAAAGATTTTTAAATAAAAAGCGAGCAATGTCCCTGCTGCAGGGATATTCACTTATCCGTTAGGGAACCGAACCGAACACCAAATTGTTTAAAATGTATGAAATCACGTATTAAGTCGTATCGATTTAATACGTCATTTCATAAATTTTTGACGATTCGGTCTTTGGTTCGGTACCCAGACGGATAAGTAAATCCCTGCTGAGTGAATTGATTTTGATGATATATATTTTTTATTTGATAGCGGGTGCTTCCCGCGTTGTCTAATTTCAATTTGGTTTATTTTGTAAAAATATTATGGACCTATATACTTTACTATATGGTACCTTATGTATATGGTACTTTAACCCTTTAATATTATAAATGACAATTTACAATCGTGTGAGTGCGTGTGTATGTTTTTATTTGTAACCACTTCAAGTCGAATGGGCAGGCGTTATCACTTAACATCAAGCCCAAGTTTGATTCTTCCCTTTTTATTTTAATTAAGTCTGCATGCAAAAAATGGGTATTTTAAAGGTTCCCAAAGGTCAGTTGTTGATCTCTATGTAAATGAATGTGCTACAAGTGTCAATACATCACGGCAAAGCTCCTCCTAATTTAGCTTTAGCTAAACAGATTATACAGTGGAAAATTATTTAAGGCGACTTTTTGAAACGTTTCTTAGTAATTCAGCTAGATTTGCTCAGTGTTTTTTTGTTTATCTACTGATCAGTAGCTAATATGTTAATCTTAGAGCATTACTACGCACCTAATTTGAGCCCAATTGGTTCAGCTGTTTTGGATATGGAAACGTTATTCATATAATACAGATACACTGTTTCTTTTTCATAGATTCAGAATTATTTTAAAAGTATTTCATAATAAGAATTGTGAGTGTTTTCTCCACCAGTACATAATCAAAAATAATATACGAAATCAGAAAGGTGGAGTATTTTTGAAATTATTTAAATAGAAGCGTTTATTCCAAGTTCTAAGCTATCAATAAACCAAATCTCAGGCACTGAATTGTATCAATTACAGTTCAGCAGTTTTAACGGTGAAACGTGCTAACGCCCACACTGTAATAGAAACTTTCGCGTTAGGTGAGAATGCGATATTAAGTACTTTAGGTCGACAATTATTAGTTATTATTTAATATTTAGTGTTAATTCCGCTCTAAATTTGTGAGTCTAACTAAGTTTTAAGAAACGGCGAGGAATTCAAACGTTACCAAAATAGTAATTAGTATTAATTCCACCACCGAGTGCACCACCCGCCCTCCCGCATATGCATGCATTAAGGGTGATAACTATTTGTTAGTATTAGTTATGTGGTTACGCGAAACTTAGCTAGAACAAAGGATACGAAACGACGACGACAACGATGACAAACCGCTGCCGGACGCTACGCAAAAATAGACTACAACGCTGACACGTGTTTCGCCTCTACACGAGGCATCTGCTAAAAAAGCAACATTTCTTAAATATTCTTCATGAAATATTAACTTTTCTCGTTACAACAACAAATTGGTTTTTCAAAAATTGCTTTCATAAAGCGCTGCAATAAAATGCGGAACAATACAGCGCTAAAGTTTATTCTCTCAATATTTCCCGACTCCAGCTGTCCTTTGGTAAGTTATTTCTTACGATTGTGACACTTCCTCGGATATATACGGGTGTGATTTAAAATATACACTCGACTGCTCCCTCGGGCGTTCTGTGACACTACTACTATTTTTGTTAGCATACTAGAGTAACATCAAAACTGTGCTGTTTTTACAAGTTTTTATTTACTTTCACTTGTCTGTTGTCTGTCTGTCTGTCTGTCTGTCTGTAATTAAATCTTGCAAGTTTAATTTGACCTACTTCCCGGTGTCCGATGGAGCTGAAATTTTGCATGCCTGTATAAATCGGATGACAATGCAATATTTTTATGACATCGAGCTGATCTGATGATGGAGCTGGAAGGTGGCCATAGAAACTCCGTGATTAAACGACGCAACTCAATCGAGTTTGGGCTCATTTGATTCGTCTTGACGAGTACTTTATGGTGGTTGATGGTAATAATAATAAAAGCTTGTTTTTAAAAAGTTTTTTAAAATATAACTTGTTATTGAAGAACTTTTTATTGAAGAGAATTGAAGACTTGCTTTTTTATTTGTTATAGATTAGCCTTTGACCACGATCTCGCGCGTGGTATTAGGTGTGTGTAGCGACTATGGCCGAAGTTGGTAGCAGACTAAACCTAAAGGGCGGGATAAATATCTCCCTGGCTCCACTAAACATCGCGCGAACTTAGTCGTAATGGCGTTTGGCAACACAATTTCATATTATAATGCATTTTCTGAAAGTAATAATAACGAGTATATTGATTGTCATGATGCTTACCTTACGTTAAAAAGCCATAATGTGTTATTCTTCAGCTACTTTCGTACTCAATCACAGCTCAATCAGTTCAGCCGCTTTGTCTTGTAGGCGTAACAAAAAAAATATATACTAAAATTTTCTAACATCCATATTTTCGAATTATTCATCATATAATATTAAGTTTATTTCCTCATACAATATTATTACATCATACTCGTATAATGGAGGCAGTAAGATTTAGTCTGATATTAGAAAAAGTATGGAAAAAAAAATCCCGTTATGGGAAATAAGCCAAAAATATAGACAAACTTTCTCTACAATCAGTTTCAGAGAAAAGATCACACCGCAATTGCTCAATGGGTCACGTAGAATAAAATTACCTCTAGAAAGACCAATCAATTAACTGGAAGCATTGACCTTCCAGAGGTCATTTCCCGCTTGGAACAAACAACATAAAGTCTATGAAACATAAAATATATCTTTACTTTCTCCGATAGCTATGTTTTTATCTGGAGGAGGCGAGGACGTGAAAGTCTGTAACTAGGCAGACTTTTTGTGCCTACTGAATGTTGTTTTCATTTCATTATGCGGATTTTTGTATCTGTTTCTTTGGTGGAAGAGCGTGATATATCAGTATTCTATTACATCAGGTGAAATGTGTGGTCAAATATAGACCCATTTGTTAAAAAAAACATTAAATCATGGTCCCATTTATTGTTCTCATGTTCTTTTATCAATATTTTAACCGTTTTTGATTTCAGCCTAATCTATGCAGTCGAAATCAAAGAAATTATTATACAGTATACACCATGTCGCTAAAAATAATTATACTCGCTTATGCAGCTTTGCCCACGCGGAGAAATCTTTTCTTAGTGGAAACTGTCCTCTTCCAAATTTCAGCCAATTCATTTCAGCGGTCTGGGCTGTGTGTTTATAGATCAGTCAGTCGCTCTTTTCTTTTTATATAATAAGCTAGCTTATGCTCGAGCCTTTGCCCAAATGGCAAATCCTTTTTAGCGGAGGTCTACGTCGTAAAACCTATCTGTATTTTAAATTTCAACCCAATCGGTTCAGCGGTTTTGGGTGTGCGTTGATAGATCAGTCAGTCACTCTTTCCTTTTATATATTCAGATTTAGATTTTATACAAACTTTCCTATTTATAATATCAGTAGGATCGTCCATGACTACGAACGTCCCGTCCCAAGTTCCTTAAATTTCGTAATATCATGATTTTCTTTGATCACGCCGCGCAAAAAAGCGGCAAAATTTAATAAACTAGATTAATGCAAAATATGGGCAGGAGATTCGAGCTTTTATGAAATATTCTGCAGTGCGGCGCACTGTCTACTGACCTTTTTAATGAGGTCGTAGGGCGTCATTAGCTTGAACTACAGTACGTCTGTATCGATGACTTTCTCCAGGCTGCTTCGTTTCTGCGCTCATTATTCTTTTTCGAGAGTTTTCAGGGGAAATTGCGAACGGAAAATCTGTTACGTTTTGAATATTTATCTCGGAGCGCGTTTATTTATTCTTTGGTGTGTTTCTCAAATGTAATAATGTTTGTTTTGTACGTTTCAGGTAAGTCTTTGGCCGGTGCGTGGGAGAAACGTGAGTTTATGTAGATAAAATTATATAATTTATGTATTTTTATAGACTCGTAGCAGTTGTGTATGTTACACATACACATCAATGTGTAATGTGCATTATGGTAAAATCTGACTTATTTATTACTAAGATGCATTTGTTCCGAAAAACGAGTAAAACTGTTTCTAACTACTCAACGGCGATATAAAAAGAGTTTTATATTATTTTGTACAAAACTCACTGATATGTATCTAATTTGCGTTTGCCACAGTTACCTAACTCGCGTTAAAATCCTTAATGTGTGATGCGTCACAACATCCATCTCAGTGCCAAATTTTATCTTTTTATCAGTCCTTTTTATACAACAAACATTTCAACAAAAACACATTCAAACAAAACAAACACATCAACAACAACAACAAAACAAACAACAACACAACAAACAAACAACACATAGAAGAAACATTCTGTATAGCCTACTAAAAATAGACGGGTTCTTCTCACCAAAATGTTATCAAAATTAATTCACGCAGTCTCATCTATTCCTAATGAGGCAAATGAAATTCGCCTCACAGTGTACCAGATTTGCACCGTGTGTCGTAGGTAGAACAATTATGTACTTCTAGAGTACACCACATAAGCCGAGCGTGGGCCAATTTGGCATGGAGCCAATGGGAACACACTCGATAACTGAATATGCAAGTGGACACAGCCTGTGACAGGGCTGGCCGCAACCGGGAAGAATTCGATTACTTTATGATAGTTCATTATAAAACTTTATGCTTCGTTGGGCAGCTATATTGGTAATGTTTATATACCTCACTGGTAGGCTTCGGCCGAAGCTTGTTACCACCCACTGGAAAAAAACGGGTGAAAAATAAAAATATCTCGTGTTAGTGTTTATCATCGAACTCATCCAAGAGTCTTGATATTTTTTATAAAATTTATTGAGATTTAAAACCAGGTCGTATCTATGTATTTTTTTTAATCCCTATCCCAATGTTAAATTGTGCGCCACCACACCATATAATATTATAATTTTATTGTATATAGTAATATAACAATGTACTTTATCATTTTTATAGTATAGTTATAATTGTATGTAATATCGAATGTTCGCCACCTGAAGATAACAATTAGCCGATGTATTCTGTGACCCGTCTGTCCTGTATCTTGACATAAAGTGGAGCAAACAGAAACAGCATTGTCTTGTTTACCAATCTGAGGGGCTATTGGCTAATTCTCATCCACTACGATTGATGGCAACTACAATGTACATTGCTGTTTTTGTTACTTTACTCAAATTAATAAGGAGGTTTAAGCACGTAATGTACGCAATTTTGACTATGGATTCTAGTGTTTTACATGTCGTTTTGGGATAGCCAATAGGCCCTCTGAATAGACTGTACTGATTCAATGAATTGGCTAACAATATGAATTAGACAAGAGGTTTTGAGTTAATGTTTGAATTATTATTTCATTATTTAGCGTGAGCATAATAAAATATTGTTTTACTAGCTGCGTCCAGCTGTTTTTCCCGCTGTACAGTAGCCTATATGATGTTCCTGGGTCTAAGCTATCTCTGTACCAAAGATCCACCCATTTAGGCGTGAAGAAGTAAAAAAACATACACACTCACACACTTACAAACTTTCGCCTTTATAATACAATTAGTGTGATTTATTTACTTGTAGTATAGTTATAATATATTATACAAGAACATTTACCACCTGAAGATAACAATTAACCGATGTATTCTGTGACCCGTCTGTCCTGTATCTTGACATAAAGTGGAGCAAACAGAAACAGCATTGTCTTGTTTGCCGATCTATTCGACTGTACTGATTCAATGAATTGCCACACAATATGAATTAGACAAGAGGTTTTGAGTCAATATTTACAAGCTTTTATTTACTTTGACCTGTCTGTAGTCTGTAATCAAATCATGCAAGTTAAATTTGATCCATTTGATTTCCGATTGAGCTGAAATTTTGTATGCACATATTATTTTGACATGGAGCTAATCTGATGATGGAGCTGGAAGGTGGTGATCCGAATTCCGTAATTAGACGACGCAACCTCATCAAGTTTGGGCTCATTTGATTCGTCTTGACTTTAATGCTAAATGGTACTAATAAGAAAAGCTTGTTTTTAATTACTTTTTTATATCACTTGTTTATAAAATTTATTGTGGTTTGATAGATTTAAAAATAGGTATTTTTTCAATCCTATCCCTATGTTTAATTTTGCGCCACCTTATACTTTATTGTATAGAATCTATGTAATATACCTCTAGATCGTTCGCCACCTGAAGATAACAATTAGCCGATGTATTCTGTGACCCGTCTGTCCTGTATCTTGACATAAAGTGGAGCAAACAGAAACAGCATTGTCTTGTTTGCCGATCTATTCAACTGTTAGAATTAGACAAGAGGTTTTGACTCAATATTATATTAATAAATTGTGCGCTTAGTTAAATTATCACGCTTAATTAATGTATCGTAGCACTATTTATTTATTTTTAGCCATGGTCGTCCCACTGCAGGGCAAAGGCCTCCCTACCTTCCTTCCACTTTTTGCGGTTTTGGGCTATTTCTGACCAGTTTTTGCAAAAAGAGTCTAACTCATCCCGCCATCTCTGCCTGGGCCTACCGCGGCGTCGTCTAACTGTGCTGGGTGTCCACTCAGTGGTGCGTTTAGCCCACAGCTCGTCCGACATGCGGCAGATATGCCCTGCCCAGGTCCATTTTAAACTCGCGGCTTTATATCGTAGCACTAGTTAGTAATAATTCAATGTTATTTTTCTATTGGTCTCAATAAAGTGTTTTTTATTAGATAATATGTGAGCTTAGTTAAATATTGTTTTATTGTCAGGTGTTAAGGTATTATTTATTTTCAACTGGCATTAAATATTCGTAATGAAAATATTTTCAAAACATGTTTAATGGTTACTCAAAGACGCATGATCCAATTTTTTTATTTAATATTACCGACTGGAAATTCAAACGGGCAATAGACCTTATGGAAACATATTTATTCTTTGCTGTGTTTCTCAAAAAAAATAGTTTCTTAAATAAATAGATAAGTACATTATTTTTTTTTTTGTTAGTCTATGCTGTCCCATCATTTAATAGGAAAAAACTTTCAATGTGGATTTCAAGTTAATACGTGAATAATTTTCTAACGCTATCTAAAAAGAATTGTGCACGATAAATAAAACCTGTCAATAAATATTGTGCTGCATTGCAAAATAATGGAGCTGCAACTACACGAGAAAATGAATCACTGTTGCTTTGACACATTTATTGTACATGAAAAATGTGGTTAGGTAAGTTTTTTAATGATAGCATGAAGATTTTAAAAGAAAGATTTCTGTTTAAAGTACTCGTATAATGATAGACGAATGTAGCTTTATTAAGTATACGCTCTAAAATTTTTAATAGGATTTTTAAAAGTATTATAGGAGATTCATTACCTTACAAAGGTAACATAGTTCTCTAAGGTTTCGTACACATCTTAAGGTAATGAAAGTGCTGTCTACCGTCCCACTGGCCAGATTCAAAAATATATAATTAATATGTATCAAATAGACGTTTCCATACGAACTTTAGTATGGCTACAACAGTCCGATAACTAGTATAGGTAACCGCACATTGCGTCCCTCTAACAACGACAAACAACTCTAACAGCACAACTAGCGTAACTCTAACAGTAAGTGTAACTTACATTACTCGATTATACTGAAAACTTGACTCATGTCTCTGCTTCAATTTAGCCTTTCTCTGACCTACTCATATTATTGTAATGGTGAACGCACATCCATCCGCATCGACCGCGCCGAACGAATCGAATTTTGAATTCTTTAAAATAAGAAATGTCATGAAACCTCGCACACTTGCCAGAGTCGAATCGTACGAGCACCATTAAATAAACTAAATTATAATCTATTAACACTAGTTTTGCCGCTGAAAACTATGCAAAACGTGAGTTTAGTTCATATTTCCCTACAGGAGTGAAGTGAAAAATCGAAATACCTTACAAACTCGTGTTCTCTCAAGTCCCCCCTTTCGTAGCATTTCACCCCACGTTTGAAAAACAAGGCTCAAATGACAAAGGTTGCGTCGAAGCTCGTGGCTCCTATTTAAGCCACAGCTTGTCAGAATTGCGGTTGCATTCACCGACTGCGGTGTGCCAGTATTCGTGGACATTGTAAAAAAATGTGCAACTTTTAGCAACTTCGCAAAACTGTATTGTTCTTGTTTTATTTTTTATTATGTTTGGTGCTGCGCAGTTTATTTTGCACCTTCTATGATAAAAATGTATTGTGTCAGTTTTTTTTAATTCATTATAGGTTAGCCTTTGACTAATTTTTTTTTTTTTTTGGATGTTATGTGACGGTGCGGCCGTAGATAGCAGATTTAACCTAGGGGGAGATTAATCCCTCCCTGGCTTCAATGACCATCATGCCGGAACACGGTCATACTCGTAATGACCGCTTGGCGACCCGGTTTTGTCTAGTTTTTTTTTTAATGTTAGTAGATAAATATACGAGCTTGACTTGATTAACGAGGACCCGAGGGATTACAGATGCAGTGATTCTTACATAAGTACAGAAAAACGAAGTAGAATAGAATAGAAGTCTTATTAAAATTCTGAACAACATTTTCCTCACTGTTATTCCAACATTTTGCTTGCATCATAAGATCAAACAAGTCCTCACATATCGAATAAATTTCATTTTATTCTTCAAAGCCAAAGCTTTAAAAGAAGCTTTGTTTAATATCCTTGCCAAATATAATGTTGCGGTGCATTTTCAGCGCGGTGAGCCGAATTGCTAGCATAATTCATATAAAATAGGATTGACTTAAATTCGAGCAATTTTAACTAATCTTATGCAATTTGTTTTTCACTTTTTACTTTTTTTTTGTTTTTTTTTTTGCAATCGCAATCTTTCTTATTAAATAATATGTGAAAAACAACTTATATACGTTAAATAGTCAGTAACTTACATTTAGATACATATGATAATAACATTTTGTGCGGATCCTTATTTATGACAGAGACAAGATTAGAAAATGATGGTGTGAAGAGAAAGATAGTGAGCGTCCTAATTGTCCATATCAGATAGGTATAGTACCACCAAGTGTTTGCATTTCAAAACTGCATTGCACTGCACTACACCCTGAGTTATTAGTAGACTCATCATGGCATTGTCGCAACATTACTATCCATTCCGGAGCATAGAACTGCTTGGCAGATGAACAACTGTCAAAAGTGTGGAACTATCGCAGGCGGCCACTGCAATAGAAGCCTAAAACTACATAAAAAGTCCTCACTTTTGTATTGAAAAGATAAAAAGATTAAACAGGTGCAATAAGTTTTCAATCATCACAACAGTTGCTAACCATACATCTCACCTATAGTAGGTGCGAGCAATCTCCCGATTCAAACCAACCGGACCGTTCGATCGTGGCCCGTAACGCGCGGCGATCGCATAAATTCGTAAAGGGCTGGCTCCCTGTCGCCTAGTTATTGTCGGACAATTTGGTCGAATGCTCGATATTACTGCCGCTATGATCGGATATTGCATGCTTGCAGGAGCATTACTATGGACATGATTGTAAGCTGTACTGATATGCCATTGTGATCCTTATATTACTAACACTTGGAAATCCAACAAAATATTGTAGGTATAATAATACAATGTCTCAACTTGTATTTAGATATTGAGAGTATGAAGTGCGAAAATGTGTGTGTGTATGTGTATAGTAGTATGTGTGTGTGTGTTTGTGCGTGTTACCTTTTCACGTCTAAACAGCTGACCCAATTAATCTGAAATTTTGTTAATGGGTCTTATAGACCCTACAATAACACATTAGAGCTCAAACAGTAGGAATAAAGATAGAGTAGGGTAGGTTAGTTCGTTCTTTGAAGGTAATTATAAATTGCAAATTTGAGTACCTACCTTAAAGGCTTTCCGGATAAAAGATTTTCCTACAGAAAAGTTTATGTAATTTTCAATACCAAAATAGAGATGACCAAGAGCTTATTGAACGCATTATGTGGTTTCATAATACAAACCAAACGTTCAAACACGTCCATGTTTCGTTTTGTAATTCCCGACCTGCAACAATGCCGTTGCTTTGTGTGGTTTTCTATTTGCAACGGTGGGGTTATGCTTTATGGTTTAAGATCATGTATTATGTATAATATCCCACCCTACTCTTTATATTTACCTCTCCATGCAAAGCCGGTTGCCTGGAAGAGATCGCTCTTAGCGATAAGGCCGCCCATTGTAGACCAAATGTCATACCTACATATAGTTCTGTAAAGATGTTTTCATAGTTTTATTTATTAATTTTAAGTCATTTATTGTAAAATTATTTATTAAAGAGTATTTGTATTGTATTGTATTCTATCATAGAAGTAGACGAGCTTATTAATTCCTGCTCTGCCCGCGTGGTATAGTCTTTATTGAGCGGATATCTTTATCTGAACAACAAATACTACAACAACAAACAAATATTTCCAGTGAGTGGTAACTAACTATGGCCGGAGCCTATCACCAGTACAGCTAGTGGAAAAAGCGCACTTACTACTCTTTGGTGCGGGGCCAGGACTCGAACTCGTTGGTTTGGAATTACATATGCACCACATAGCCCCTTGGCCACCATAATATCGCTTCAAGTTCTTATTATCTAGATTCTAGAGACTTACCGAGAAAAAAAAAAAATTAATTCTACGAATTTTTGTATCAAAATTCATCATATCGTGCGAACGAGGGAGTCGCACGCTCTAAAAGCTCTTAAATAGACCCAAATTCAGAGTAACACAGAATCAGCACTAACATTTCAAGTCCAATAGTAAAGTTAAATAAAACATTTTGTAAAGATTTTCCGATTGACTATAACCCGGCAGAACTTCCTCCCGGCGGTATGAAAGGAGTATTATTTACTTAAAACTTTTCACTCCCTTCTACTCGAAGTTCCCGAGATTTTTCAAGAATAGGGTATTGAGGGGTTCTAGAGATGAGTGCTCGTATCCCCTGCGCCACTTTTGTTCTCTATTGTTATACTTACCTAATTATATATCGCATTGTAACCAATAACGTATTTAAGGGTAAGGGCATGATCAATAGGTTATACCTATATAATAAATAAGTTATAGGCGAAATTTTAAAAATATTAAACTGACTATAACCGAGACGCATGTAACGAATAATAAAATCATACATATCTTTAAACTGATCAACCGATTTTCCAGAAAAAAAAATTGCACAGCGTATTTCTCTACATTTTCATTAGTAACGGCCCGGGCGGTCTTTTTGTGAATTTTGATATGATAATATGTTACTATTATTCTTATCTTATATTTATAACATTAGTAAGAATAGAGTTTAGTTGATATAGTGTACATTATGGTTCATGTGATGAAAGTTGAGGAAGCGAAAGAGGTGTGTCAGGATCGTACTAAGTGGAGGGAAATAGTCTTTGCCTTTTTTTTTTTTTTTTTTTTTTTTTTTTTTTTTGACCCAGGAAAAATGCGTTACGCATCATCACCCCACGCCGGGGGGCGCGAGGCGGTATGTGGGACTCCCCCGCCAAAGATGGTAGCGGCGGGGATACCCACTAAAAAACCTGGGGGTGTCCTGCGGGACGCCATAATGCCGGGGCAACGGGTACGCCGAAGCATTCATCCGCTGCAAATAGTCTTTGCCTACCCCAACGGGAACCAGGCGTGATTATACATATGTATATAATATGTAGGAAAATTATACATAGTTGGACCATTAGATCTTTATGTACAATGTTTGTTACAAATAAATAAATTTAATATCTAGACATGTGGTAGCGTCAAACCAAGTTCAAGCATCAGAAGGCGCGCAGCACAGTGTGTGTGAGATATCATACCATAATATATTACATATTATGCATTACAAATTACAACACTAAGTAATCATTCAGAAGCGCCGATAAGATTACATACGGCCAAATAACTAGCATATCTGTACCATTACACTGGAGACTAGTAGGTACCATACTATATCTTTATGTATCCTACCCGAGACTTTGGAATATAGTTCGACTACGTTCATAGATATTGGGAAAATTTCTACTGTAGTTTGATCACTTTGTAACTTGTATAAATAATTTTAAGAGCTATCAATACCAATTCCTATGAGTTACTTGCTCATTTTTCTCATAGAGATGCTTTCCGAACGGGCGGTAGAGTCTTTACATAGAACTAAATAAAAGAAAAAGTGCTCCATTGTAGCATATTTGTATAAATAATTTTTGTTACATCAATATGAACCTTAATTATTAGTAAGTGTACCTACCTATCAATAAGCAGGTTAGAGATTGGTTTAAATTATACAAAACAGAGGACAGCGATTGGGTCGCGAGTGAGAACGATCACGATTTAATATCCACCTATTTTGTTGGGAACCTATTTTTTTGAGGCCAGTTACATATCCAGACCTATACATTACACAAGTCAACAAAAAATATACAATTTTTTTCTACCTTTTATCAATTTTCTTTTTTTTTCTACTCTTTTCACTATTTCGTGTATCATAGTCAACCTATATTAATATTCTCTAACAGATACATAGAGTGCAAATGTTTGTATTGTTGGCACAAGGCGGATAGTGTTTCCTTTATGCCGGGCTCGGGTGGGAATTGTTCTTGAGGTCTGCAATAGAGGCTTTACGAATGTTTATGGTATCTTATTTAGTACTGAGTTTTAGTTTAAGGTCAAACATTGAACAATTATTCTTGTTTTGACGATTGTCATTTACATTCATTTGTGGAATTTGTGGAACTTTATGAAAACTTTTTTTTTGATCAACGAGGTCGAATTTCGGCCCCAACCCATTGACTATGTAATAAGTTATGCGCGGTTTTTCCACTCGAAATACTAGTGGTAGGCTTTGATTGTGGCTAGTTACCTTACACTGGACAAAACCGTGTCGCCTAGCAGTGTGTTTCGGCATGATGTTTAGTGAAGCCAGGGCGGTATTTATCTCGCCTTCTAGGTTGAATCTGCTACCATATAAGACTGCATCGTCGCGTACTTCCCGCGAGATCGTGGTTAAAGACTAAACTATAATTAATTTTAAAAAATTACTGGGTTAGGTTATCTGCCAGATCGTGTTCATAACACCGTAATCCGACGACGAACTAAAGTCAAGGATATAGGTACCAGAGTTACGCAACTCAAGTGGAGCTGGGCTGGTCACGTGGCTAGACGTGGTGATGGCGGTGGTGTCGCTTAATGACAGAATGGTGGCCCATATTAGGACATAGGAATCCGGGTCGACCGATTGGTAGATGGACCGATTACATCAGGAGAGTGGCGGGAAATGGATGGATGAGGGCGGCAAGGGACAGGGGAGAATGGCATAATCAAAGGGAGGCATATGCCCAGCAGTAGGCTATTGAAGGCTGATGATGATGACTGGGCTAAAGAGATGTAGGTACATCTTATGTATCTGAAAGTTGTAAGCGTCGAAATCTTCGCCTATAAGAATGCACAAAGAAGAAAAAAAAGAATATACGAGTAATTATAATTTATGCGGTAATTTATGCGGTGTAATTAATGCGGTCTGCTCGTACCTATATAGAATGCATTGACTCTGTTTATTTCCCCATACCCGACGTCCTTAACTTTTAAAACGTACGTATGTTAACTGCTTTTTCTAATAACACTTAAAATATTAACGAGAGGAAACGAGCGGGTCAACGGGTCACTGTAACCCATTAAACGGGTGGAAGGTGCGCCGAGGGGGCTGTGCATTTAAAACTGTTGATTTTAGAGTCCCTTGCGGGTTTGGTGTTTGGCACACACTATATGTAATCAAGTAGACAATGCGATTATTAAAAAACAAATGAGGCATACAATTAGCACTTGGAATACGTTTTTCAGGCTAGTGTGAAACTTTTTATGGAATTGATCGTACAAATCATAATGTGTAGATATCACTACAACATTTATTGTCATTTTATCTAGATATGCTACCGTGTTTCAGGGGCCAGACTCAGTTCATACTTCGTGCACATCATTCTAATTAAAAAAATGCATTTCATGTTTTCTGGTTTTTGAAAACTTAACGCTGCGCGCGTGGAGCACGTAATGGAGCGCGTGGTTTTGAATGCATGTTAACTATGAATGACTGCAATCTATTATATACGTAGAGGGACCTTTAGGAGGTCTTATGGAAATCTCGGTGACGTAAAACCATAACTTGTAGGTTGGCTATTCAACCAATTTGGTCCTAAATCTACTCATGTATTTTTTATTCATTATAGGTTAGCATTTGACCAAGAACTCGCGTGATGTTAAGCGACGATACGACTGAGCAAACTAAATCTAGAAGATGAGATAAATCTATGTTGAAAATGAGAAAGTATAAATGTGTACCTACCTATGTGAGTTTGTTTTCTCTCCGCATTTAATATCTGGTGAGTATACCAGCAGCTCGGACTAAGCGATTCGCTTCGTCTTTCATTATGAGAACGGCGAAGTTATGGAACTCGCTACCACTCTCAGTGTTTCCGAATTCCGAATGCTATAACGTGGGTTTGTTCAAATCAAGGGTGAATAGGTTCTTACTAAACAAGCGTGCTACAACTTCGACTGCATCGTCACTTACCAACAGGTGAGATTGCAGTCAAACGCTTGATTAGTCTTCTATAAAAAAAAAAATAATAATAATAAGACTTGAACCGGGCCACTTTTGCTGGTGAAGCTCGGTATCTGCTCATTAAACAGTGTGTGGTGTTTGGTTGGTGCGTTATGAGGACCAACATTGACAGAGCACGGCCGTAAAACGCGTCGACATCGCTCGAGTGTCACGCTAGTGGAGGCTCGACACGCTACGTGAGGTGAGGTACTGGACTTTTATACGAGAGAAGCGATTTCAACCTCAGTTGAAAACCTCTCCCGAAATGAGTCTCCACCGTAAAAGATGTGTTTTGATGTTTTCATATTAAAAAATGACTCGTTTTCCATAAATATCATCTGACTCTTTAGAGAGGATCTTTATCAACATTAAACAGAAATATAAACATTAGCTTTATACTCCTACAGAATAGGTTACCCTAAATTCACTGTTAAGTTTAGAGCGGTTATAGAGTAGAGAGCAATGTGGCTGACTTATGTCGCAGCTTTTCATTGTTAAGAATTGTGCAAAATTATCTAAAAAGTACGTCCTATATAGATACACATTAAATTATATAAATATGACAATACGAGCCACATAATAATGTGTGTAATGTATGTACTCGTATTATAAACTTTCTCATATAAATATTCTGTAACTAGTCTATGTATAGATATTGCATACCGCCGTCTATTATTGTATTTTCAGTCCTGTTCCATTCCCAGGTTATCTGTAAGGATTTGCCTAGTGCGATAAGACCACCAATTGTTTACCTAGCTTTTAAGATATCTAGCTCATTAAGCTTCTTTGTAATTGTTTGGTATGCAATAAAGAGTATTATTCTATTCTATTCTCTTCTATATGCGATCAGATTAAATTCCTACGAAATTCTGTAAAACTAAAAATATCACTTAAATACACTAATTTTATATGCTTTAAATTGTCCTGTTTCACGATAATAATATTATGATAAAGAGTTAGATTCGTTATCTATTTTGCTTAGTTAATCCTTAATCTTGGGTTATAATAATAATATTTCCTAATGGGACGGAAGTGGCAGGTGCCGTAGTCCTAGCATCAGCCTCATTAAACATCCATTTAGAATGCACATCCATAGCCTAGTTCAAGTAGTTTCCATTAATTAGCAATAGTCCTGTCACTTGGCGGAGACTGTCTTTGAGCCCATTTTCTATGGATGAACTCACAGACAGACTCCAATAAGTGTCACCCATTACATTTATATTAAAAGCTCAAAAGGGCCTCTGCGCGTTGGAATTTTTTGTCTCCGTGTACGCCTATAAAAAGGCCCGGGCTAAGCCCGTGTTTAAGAGCGACATAATAATAATAATAATTGGGGTTTATACTCCAACAGAACAGGTTACCCTACTTACACTGTCAGAGTCAAATCACAAATTATAGGTCTTGTGGCCAACTTATGTTATAGCAAATATTCTAGAGTCCTTAGCGTCCTCATAAAATGTAATTAAAAACATGATACGTTCAAGGAAACGTGGTGAGTGTAGCAGCCATTGATGTTAGGTGATAAACCGCGTGAAGAATGGTGCGACGTCACGCGAACATTGTCATGTTATGAGTACCTTAACATAGTACGAATTAAGCATAGTTCATTTTTTTATGTTAGACACCGCGATGGCGGGCCTAAAACGGCCAAGAATGAAATTAGGACTTGTAAATTTAGGGCAAGAAGCTTGGCTCAATTTACCTCTACATATTTTTGGCAGTACGAGCAACACGGCCTCATTTTGTTAAATTTTCCTTAGTTTTTCTGATGAGATGTTTGTTATAATAATTTCAATAGGCACGTCTACGTTTCACCATTCTTTGAAAATGCAGATACAGTTTACAATGAATCATTTAGAAAGGTAGATATTCATTCGTGCTTTAAAGATTCCAAAATTGAGTCGGTCGGGAAACACTGATGACTACGATATGTTCCAAATTTGACCAGTTCTTATAACAAAAGTAGAAGATAACGCTTCGGACAGTTACCATTGGTAACATCACTAAGAATGGATGTCGTATTGCCGTCTGTCACTTGCATATCTTTAATCCGCTAACTCTTTCAACCAAATCCCATCCTGAAAATAATTCAGTTACAAAATGCAGTGAGAGTTATTACAAAAAGGGCACAAAGTCCAATTCATTTTGAAGTTCATGCTAGTGGAGTGGCTGTATAAATGTTTACTCGAAAACTTTTCCATAACATGGCGTGTTACGGAGGCAAAGGTTTCATATTTGGATAGAATAATTAATGTTGAGCTCTGAGTTATGTACTACAAAGAGAATTATACGTTTTATTGTGACATAAAAACAAAGGGAAACTGGATTAATTTTGAAGCACCCATGCCACTGTACAAGTACATGTTATTAAATGACCTTTTTTATTAGGACAAAGTAAAGGATAGCGCAAAAATAATGTCTATTTACCTCTAGTTTTCTTGCATGTTTTGTCTATTTATAATTTTTTATCTGTAATTTGGGATGCAAGAAAGAGTTATCTTACTAATATTGTAAACGTGAAAGGTCTATTCTATTCTAAACGGATGTACCGATTGAACTGAAATTTGGTAAAGAGATAGCTTAGACCCTGGAATAATACATAGACTATAGTACAGCAAGTAAAACCGTTGGGCGAAGCTGGTTAATTATGTAGTTGAAGAAAGGATTTTGCAATGCGATTAATTTCAACGCGAGCATTTGCTAGTTATATGTAAAATCAAGTTTTATATTATCAGACTGACTTTTCACTGTGGTCTCTCTTGATCGTTTGTAGAGACAGGCTAAAACTAGAATACGGAATAATTTCCACACTATGTTCCTTAAAAGTCGTACCGGATCATTGTCATAATGACCGCATGTCGATGTAGTTTTGTAGAGGGGTGGTAACTGTAGACGTGTCTAAAGCCTACCTCCATACGTTATCTATCTAGCACAAGGTCCAAGGCAGTCTAGTCCACGAAATGAGGGTAAATCGGGCAGAAGTGTCACCCACAACAAAAAGGTTTTGTAGCGGATAAAGATACTAAAGACTGTGCAGAAAGGAAAGGGTCGTAGGAATTGAGGGCGCGAGTGAGCTTAACAATCTCACTGCCTGCATAAAGTTTGTTGTTTTCCTGCATATTTTACACCGTTAGCTGTCAAAAATGGAATAATGTTTTAATTAAACAACATTGACAATAAGAAAATAGCATAGCAAACTGTAAAATCGGTAGGTATTTATTTTTAATATACCTAGTAAGTGTATGTAAGTCATTTTTAATTTTTAGAAAAAAAACGTGTTTTTTTGTTTTTAGTTCGTACTGTCGTACCCGTATACGACGAAGCTATGTAATACATAAATAATACACAAAATTTGCCAATTTGTAAATATCAAGAGGGTGTTGAAACTTGTTAATTTTCATTTATGTAATGTGTCTCCCATGCATATAATAATACATACATAAGATCCTACGGAGCTACGGAAATACGAGCCAGTTTTATGCGACAGATTTAGTTCCCGGTAATGCCACGACTCTTCTCTATTCGCACGCAATCCATTTCAAGTATATTTCAAGTGTATTTGTTTAGTCGTTGATTTATCCGAGGTTAAGGCCTCAATTCATTAGTATTGGGATACCTGTTTGGTTTACAAGGACAGGTAAAAGAAAGTTGGATTGGCAATAGTGATATTATATAAAAGCGGGCATTTTACTTTGAGTTGGCGTTGTCTACCTTTATACATGTTTTTCGTTAAGAACATCGTCTTTGCGTGTGATACAATATAAAGAATTTTTAGATAAAAATTTACTTTTCGTTTCTTGGTAAAGATTTAGATAATATTATATTATTATAATTTAAAAAGTATATCCAGTTAGCTATATTAAATAACAACTGTTATTCGCAAAATGAACAATACAGTAATCGCAAAAACGTAACTTTTGCAATTATTAAATGTTATAATATCATCTAAAGAGATACAAGAACAAAAAAAAATTTATTAACGTATTTATTTCAAAATATTCATCATGTCGTGGAGTGGGAGAGACTTTTAATGTCGGACCTGCATCCTATTTTTTCATGATGCCACAAGAAAAAAATTGTAAAATTTAGCTAATGTAAAGATGGCATGAGTCTTTGTATTATTTCGACTATAGCACGAGGCCTTATCACTCATCTATCAAAAATGAAAAGTATATATAAAAAAAATCATAATTTTTCACCTATGAAAAGTTTATAAGTATTATATCCGTTATCCTAACCACCATAATACAAGCATTAAATTGCTTACTTTGGGGTTAGGTGGCGCTGTGTGAAACGTCCTGAAATATTTTTATTTTATTTTCATTTATATTATCAACATAACTTATTATACTTATATTGACAAAAGCCTATTTTTATTAGCAAAACAAAGCTCCCCCTAATTGGTTACCGGGAAACTGATTTTAGCATTTTACTCCTTATTTTACGATCGAAGGGTTATGGAAATAGCTTTCATTAGAAAAGCTTTTAAGCCCTGATAAAGTAATGAGTATTTTCATTATTATTGATGAAATATTAATAAAATTGCAGTAAATAGGTCCTTTTAGCTTCTTTGTTGTTAATCAATTTCAATGATTTATATTGATAAAAGCTCTTCCGGTGTTACCCATTAAAAGTTTGGACAATTTTAAATTGCAGGTCGTTCCTACTTTGGTAAATTACTTTGTTGTTATAATTATTTAAGTAAGTAAGTAAGTAAGTAAGCTGTGCCCAGCGGTTTTACTGTACTGTAGCTTATGTGTTATTCCAGGGTCTTAGCTATCTCTGCACCGAATTTCAGCTCAATCGGTCCACCCGTTTAGGCCTGAAAGAGTAACAAACACACATCCAGACATCCCGAATTACAAACTTACACGTCTATAATATTAGTAAGATAGCAAACTGTAAATAATTTAAAAAATAATAAATAAATATCTAGTGCATTACGGAAAAACATTTTCAAAGAGTAAAATCTAATAATTTCTTTTTTTAAATGTTATCTTAATCATAACTGAAAAATATTTTCAAAAAGAAAACTCTACAAATTCATATAAAAAAACAATAAATAACAAAAATTCAAATCCCTTTACATCGGATTAACTCATGCAGCTTAAAATTAGTATATAAGGTATTATAGTTCAAATTATAGATAGTAAGGAAATCTGGAATATTGAGCATGCAGCTCGGCTATCTTTGACGTTCAATATTTCCACTCCAATAAGCTTGCACTAAAACCCAACGTTATTTCAGGGAGCCTTTGCTCCTGGTTAGCCATGAACCATGGAAAATGTTTCAGACGTTATTTATACCACCTATCCTAAGCTATTTGACCACCATCCAAAGATGAAATAGATGGGACAGTCTAAGTTGTGAGGCGATGTGACTAGTACATACCTATTATGTGACGATATTACTATATACGATGTGACTAGTACAGTCTTTGGCAATATAGCTTGGCCTTTTTTCATTTTTATTTTTTACCTTGTCGTTTACGTTTTTTTATGTGACGAAGTAAGAAGACGAGCAAGACCCTCTTCTGATGTTAAGAGATAACGCTGCCCATAATCAAGTGTTAAGTCATAATCAACAGTGCTA
This sequence comes from Hemithea aestivaria, assembly GCA_947507615.1. Lineage (NCBI taxonomy): Eukaryota > Metazoa > Arthropoda > Insecta > Lepidoptera > Geometridae > Hemithea > Hemithea aestivaria. Next base: position 8,807,091 of record OX382339.1, on the reverse strand, counting down.
CCTAGAATTTCACAATGATGTGCAAATCTAGGTGCACTGAAGCAATGCTTCTTACACAAGAGTCATAAGATATTAAAACTCTTTAGCCCAGTAATTTCACTAGCTACAGTGCCCTCCTACCGAAGCACAGTTTGCACATTACTGCTCAGGCGCTAGAATAACTGGCACTGTTGGAGTACCCACCCAGATGACCTCCTGCAAAGGAAGTCTACCCCCGGTAAAACCCGGTAACTGTTATTTATATATCATATTCTAATGTAACAAAATAACACGTAGTAACTAGCGCCACCTATACTATAAAATGTAAGACAGTATGACAGAGAAGCATGTGTACTAGATTAATTATCTGTGTAATAAATATGTTCAGTTGATTACAAGCTACCACTGTGTTTTATTAGTAACGTACCTACATATTTATTGAAATTTAACATTGAATATCAGCAAACAAACAATAAAATACCCAAGCGAATATTTAGTTTTAGAATAGTTCATGATGACCTGGAAATAAAAGATTTATATAAAAACTGACTAAACATCAACAAAAAGATAATATAATAAATAATTGGAAGGCTATACAAAACGCGGACAGATGCATGCAAATGAAGTAAAACGTGTCTCTGAGTCGCCCCGTGTCGCAAAGGCAGTCTCTTCACCGAGGGCACTCGGCCCGAGTGGCGTCGTCTAATTAGTGGCTCGGGGCCGCGGCTAAAATAACATTTAGTATTTTACTATTCTTTTTCTGCACTTTAGTACTACGATTTCATGAGGACTTCGGCCATACTTGAGAGCTGGTACACACTGAGCGCTTTGAAGCACACGTGGACCGCACGCTTCTCTGTGCCACATTTTCAAAAAGAAAAAGAAAAAAATGAAAGAAGAAGAGAGAAAAAAGTATAGATTCTTTTGAGAGAAAAAAAGAAAGAAGAAAGGAAGTTTTTTTTCAGTTTTCTATGAATTTATATTTCTAAATTCGTCATTTCGGGCGAGCGAGTAGAACGCACATCCTTTTAACATACCTTGTAGGTAGTGCCTGTAGTCGTACTAGTACGTTTGATATGGTCCGGAGCGAGTCAAATCTCAATTTTTACCTGAATGCTACACTTATAAAAACATTATCTAAATCATTGACCCCGAGAAAAAAAGCAAATTTACGAATTTATGTTTCAGAAATTCGTAATATCGCGCGGACGAGAGGATTCGTTAGTTTTTAAGAAATATTTTGAGCAGTCGTCTACAATACAATATTTATGTATCTGTCCCAAACTTCATTGAAATCCAATAAACACGCTTTGAGATGTAGAAGTACATCAATAGATCAATCAGTCAGCGCTTGAGGGATCATGCGCTTCAACATTTCCAATAGAAAAGTGAAAAGCGCTTTAACGCTAAATTAATATCATAACATATCAGCTATGAAAGTCAAACAATCAACTATAGGTAAGTTATATAATATTGACTCGATCAGACTCTGCTAATAAACTGGCAATACAAACAACAAAACTAATTATAGCGTCTTCGTTCACCAACACCGATGTTATAACAAGTCAATATATGGGTAAACGGTATGCGGCTCTTCTAGTTAACTGTGTGATTAAGGCATTATCTTTATTATTAACTACCTATACGCCACGATTGCCGCACCGTTGTTTAATTTTTTCTTGATTTTTTTTTATCCTCAAATTATGTGATTTTACCAGGCTTAAGACTCTTGTCTTGTCTTAAGAGCGCTTAGTCCGCGGGACGCTATCTCGCTCGCACAATTTGACACATTTTGAAATGTTAATTCAAATAATTAACTATTTGAAAATTACTCAAAAGGGTCGCTGCACAATATTATTGCACACATTTTAAAAGTGTTTTCAGTGTAATATATTAAAAAATGGCATGAAAAGCAATTTTGAATAAAATTTTTATCAAAAAAATCTCATCTTACCATATTTTTAGCGTCTCGCGGATTAAGGACCCTTAACATCTTATGACTCGTAAGTAAAAAGCGTTGGCGCACCTAGCATTTTACATCAGTGTAAAATCATGGGCACTGTACTAATTAAGGGCAGCATTACCTCTTACCATCAGGAGAGCTTCTAGCCCGTTCTTCTTACTTCTTTGTTTAAAATGTCCTGTAAACCTACTTGTAAATTTCCTCCGTTTGGGTTCGCCGGTTTAAAAAAAATTCCATCGGGGCTACGGATGAGTTTTACGGCATGTCTGTAGTCCCGGCAACATGACCTTTGGCAGGAACATCCCCTAGTTTTAAGTGGGTATTCCCAACGTGGTTATTTTGACGATGCGTAGGGCATTTACCCTGGGTGAAAACAATACCGTTTTTCACTTGAGGCTGTTATGTCTTTCTTTACGGCAAAATGCAGAAACGTATGTAATTATAGTTAATAGTTTCAACGTATATAAGCCGCTATTAGATTCGGGCAATAATAAAATTACACCATCCTAGCTATGTGAATCAACTAGGTCAGGTTGTACTGAGCATAATCTTTGAGCACCCGTTTAAAATAATAGCGATTCAATTCGTCGAGGCGTCATTACTTTATTTATTCAGGGTAGGAGCGAGGCGCCGGACGGTCCCGTCCCGGCTCCCGGTCATAGATCCCTAATATCCAACCATGGAGGAAGACAACTGTTGGATGGAGCTTGATGAAAAGAGATGAGGCACCTATAGTATGCCCTCACTTGTCTATAATATACGCTCGCTGAGAATAATACAAAGGTCATAAGTCTATATACAACTGCTACAAAACTATGCCTATACAGATGAAGCACAAATAGTCAGCCCTTGCTTGTCTATAATATACGCTCGATGAGAATGATACAAAGGTCATAAGTCTATACAATTGCTACAAAACTAGGTATTCACTTAGCTCTATTGTGTTGTAACTTAGCGTACTATTCATAGAGACAAACAGCAGTAACAACTAATGGAAGTTATATTAAAGTTAAACCTAACAATTTAACATCTTCTGGTTGTTATAAAATTTATTTATTATTTATTTACATAATCCGTACGCCGCGACAGCTTACAGCAGTATTACACGAACGTGTACGTACACACGTACACTTTAAGGCTTACTACGGGTGCTTCTTTTACTAATATAGCAACCACTTCTACTAATTTAATTTTTCACTGTATCCAAGGAATAATATTTAATCTTCAGAGTATTGTTAGGACAACGGTTTTGTCTCGACTCGAATGGAATTGCAATTTGTTGTTAAAGTAAACAGTCATTTTACCAGGTCGGAAATAGAATTATATTTGAGAACGTCTTTATCCTTTAAAAACTATATTTTTAAAGGCCTGTCAGTGGAAGGTTTTGGACCTTGTGTATGCTTATCAGCAGCTTAAAGTCTTAAAGTTAAAGTTATGAGTAAGCCAATTATGCTGTTTATTCAATTCCATTTTCTTCCTGTTCTTATCCCACAGTCACAACATATTTTCCTATTTTATGAAGATAAACTATTATACGATATTTGAATTCCAAAAACAATGAAAAAGTCAGCGGAAAACATACTTATTATCGTAGTATTGTAAATTTTAGAAATTAACTACACGTCATTGAAAAGATACGCTACGCTATCGTTTTTTAAATAACCAAAAACAAACCAAAACCAAACTTCTAATCATGCACACAGATAAATCCGCGTGGCCAAGAAATAAATTATCCCACACGAAAGATTCAGAAAACAAATCTTTCCCAACCGCATTTTTATCCGATGAAAGGCAGAGCCATCTCTAATGCCGTAATTTCTACAGATAATAACAAAGGCTACCCTTTCTTTAGTCCGGGTAAACGCCATCAATTTACTCCTACCTCGAAACAATGGCGGAAAAAAGCCTGAGCCCAGTTTCTGAGAAGAAATGATTGATGAGTGAAGGGAGCTTGGAACCGTTCAACTTTATACCTCGCCGATGGCGGACTGAATGATTTTTTGGACTTAATATGAAAGTTTGATGTAAAATGAAATGAGGAAGACGTTTTCCGGTTTATTGTTTAGTTATACCACGGATTACAGAATATAGGACTACTTTTATGTTCTGTGAGTCATACGCTGGCTATTAAGATTGCCGTGTTATTTTTACAAACAAAATCCTCACTCACTTCTGTCTCTGTTCTTATAATTTTGTATAACTCATAATAGATAGATTGTTACTCTTTATTGTACACCAAATTTACAAAACAAACAATATTCAACTTCAAATTACACTTGAAAGTAAAATGTGTTACAAATGGCGGTCTTATCGCTAATAGCGATCTATATCTAATATTATGTTGTATTTATGTCTGATGCCGTAATAATTTCCTTAGTTACTTCCTTCGATTGCAGAAAATTCCATCAGAATAATGCGCGCAGTTATGCCTACCTTTACGGTTTTTCACATAATATGAATTTTATTTTTAATGTAAAGCAGTAAAACTGTACAAATCGATGACAATTTAAAAAAAAAAGCCTACAAAAAATTAACAAGATACGCCAAAAAATCTCGCCTCAATACGTCCATTCATCGTATAGAAAGAGATAAAAACAGGTATAACGTTCACAAGTATCGATTAGGTACTCGTTTTTTTAATAAACCGGGGTTCTGTTATCGCGCATTCGTGCGTATCATTCATAATATAGCGTACCCACAGATGTATTACCTGTGTTAGGGTAGATAACGTGACTTTATTTTCCTTTGGAGCTTGAAGCTAGCTTTTTTATGTGAAGAAGTAAGGACACGAGCAAGACGCTCTCCTGTTTAAGAGATAACGCTGCTCATAATCAGTGCAGTGCTACCCAGGATTCACAATGATGTGAAATTCTAGGTGCACTGCACCAACGTTTCTTACTCTAGAGTCATAAGATGTTAAGACTCTTTACCCCAGTAATTTCACTAGCTACAGTGCCCTCCTACCGAAGCACAGTAATGTTTGCACATTACTGCTCCAGCGGGGTAGACTTCCTTTGCAGGAGGTCGTCTAGGTGGATGCCCCAACAGTGCCAGTTATTCTACCGCCTGAGCGGTAATCTGCAAACATTACTGAGCTTCGGTAGGAGGGCACTGTAGCTAGTGAAATTACTGGGCTAAAGAGGTTAAGACTCTTTTTTCTTGTGATCCTCGAGTGAAAAGCGTTGGTGCAGTGCACCTAGAATTGCACATAATTGTGAAATTCTGGGAAGCACTGTACTGATTATGGGCAGCGTTATCTCTTAACATCAGGAGAGCGTCTTGCTCGTCTTCTTACTTCTCCACATAAAAAAAACATTTGGCGGAAGCACTGAGCATACGATTGTTTCCTTTAATATTATCTAGAGCATTACAGAGAAATATTTTCCAAAAGGAAATTCTATGAATTATTTCAATTCAATTTCGATTTTAAAATTCAATTTCGTCATAACGTGCGTGAGAGAAAGTATAGCATGCATACACAATTCTAATAACGATAGCTCTAAAAAGTGACGTTTCGATACAAATTGACGCACACGCGGCAACTACCCTATACATATACTATGTCTATAGAATACCGATGTTTCCAATAACGCGACTTTTTATTCTGAAAGTGTTCGATAAAGATATTCAGCGGGTATAACGATGGGCATGAATAACTTGCTGACTTGTATAGAGCTTACTTTCGTATTGAGGAAACTTAGAAACTGGCGCACATGAACGACTCAAAGCAAAAAAAATAGGTCAAAAAACTTAAAATATGTCAAATAATTGGATATATATTTATTAGTTTGTGAATAAAATAAAAAATCGCTAAGCTAAAACGCTTAATAAGGTTTTATGGTACTAACCGCTACAACAATAATGTACCAGAGTTCGCCTTGTGACGTCACGACAAAGCAACTTAAATGCGTTGTATTCTACGTTTTTTATCAAAATTACAAAGAAAAAAATTACGTTGTTAATTTTTTTTAAGCTATTGCATAGCTTCTATCGCGGGCCTTGAGCGTGGGGGCCGAATCCAGAAATTCCGTAACGAAAAAACCTAACACCCCCCACTCCGACCGGCACAGCGGTGATACTTTTTAGTTTTTCCATCTATAGATAAAAATGCTATGCAATAGCTTTACCGCGGCAGTCTCCGAGTGCCACACGTCTTTTTTAAATCACCTTGACAAAAACATTTTTTAGTCAATATCCAAATTGCAAAACTTTTATTTATACGTAAACGTTTCTAAGAATATTCTTATTCCGCTCTGCTGAAAAGGCACCCTTATTACTCATTCTAAGTTTAATCAGCTAGCATTTTTCATCTTCGACCTCAAAAAGAAACCAACAAAAAAAAGAAGAAAGAATGAAGCAAACCTATAATAAATATTAAAAAAATGCCAAAACAAAATATTTCCGTAGTTCGGCCTTCATTATTTTTTTATCCAACGATTTACACGCTCGTCGGGCTTATTTCTACCTACAGCGCAACTAATTTGCTAATTTCAGTAAACGTTCCAGCGGCCTGTATTTACGCTTCTGTTTCACTAACTCAGTTACATTCCAGTAGTAAATTCTCGCCAATCCGACAAACAAATGACTGCTCTGTAAACTTAGAGAGCTATCATTTGTTGTGTTTTGAGTAACATGGAATCGGCTGTGTTAAGCGTCATTTACACAATTTTATTGAACGAGAACTGCGAGAAATCTTAATGTAATAATTTTTGTGTAAATAATAATTAAATGTGTGCATCTTCTGTGATTGTTTATGTTATAATTAACATTCGTGGCATTTTAAGGATAGTAGTTCGTTTTCAATTTGCTTTATAATAGAGATGATGACAAAAAAAATTGTGCATCAATTAGATTATTAAAAAACATAGGACACGAATTTTTCCTTTATAATATATTTGTGTGAGTTCACGACTAAGCAATTTTAATGCGTGTTATACTCAATAAAATTGCTTGGTCGTGACGACGTCTCGGGTACATTTATTGTAACAGATACGTAGCGTATCCCCATACGTAAACTTATAAGCTTTAAAATGCAAATTACGTGCTTATTTTACTTACGTCTAATTTCATTCTAATCTTAATGACATTGTCTACATCCCTAGGTATTTGCAGAAAAATTCGCGGTGAATTCGCCCTTTCTGGACAATTTCCTTAGATAATAATATGTTATGTTATTTATTCATAGCGAGATAATCGTAAAATCCTCCTAGTGTTAATGACGCCTTATCGACCGAACCCTCCAAATTTAGATACAATTTTCCACAAGTTTAGAATAGGTCGGTTTTAGACCAGAAAGTTTATGCGATTGATGGAAATTTGGTTCTATTTATATAAGGATACCCTAAAATAGGTACCTCTAACAACGTAAAGTAACCCTTTGCAAGTATTTAAGGGAGATCTCGTAACTTTAAGTTAATCCACTTTTCACAACGGAAGGGACATAGCGGAAAAAATAAATTAAATGTTAAAGGTTTTTCCGTCCAATAATAAAAATATGAAATGTAGGCATTTCGCTCAACTCTATTTTAATATAACTCCTAACAAACTCTCTGCTCACCTCCTTCTTGGTAGAAAGAAGCATGTATGAAAATCTATATGAGACAACATTAATTATTATATCAGCTCGTTAACGAACTCTCAGCTCGAATAGCATAGCAGGCATAAGACGGACGCTTGTCTATTTTTCAAATTCCACTAATAAAAGTATCACCTGCGTGAAGTTCAACGTTCGTTCGTTCATCTTTAATTTACATATTAAATCAAATAAAATGTTCTAACATTTATTGAAATTATGTTAAATTTAAATGGGTTGAACTACCTACCTACTTACTTATCTATTTTTAAATCGCTACGTACGAAAAATATTACACTTATGTTGACATTAAAACCTCTGTTGAAGGGCATCTAAAAATAAAAACCCAATAAATTGCTACGATTATAATTAGGTGTCTCAAAATATTTTTGTACCTTCGCTTCTAGTCTTCATACAGTATAAGTAGTTGTATACAGCGCCATCTATTGTGGAGTAGCAAAAGTTGAAAAAATTCAGTACAGATAAAAGCTCCGGAAGAATATAAAATATTCTTATTCATTTTATCGGATTTAGTAATTTAAATTATGAAGATAATAAGAAAAAAAAGATATAAATCATCTGCCCTTTTATTAATTACGCTATTATAATACTCGTGGCTTGGCCCATACGGAGTTTAAGTGGTGCATTAAGATAGACTGACAATCAGTCAGTCAATTAAATTCATTATAATACAACAGAACACAGAACAAACATAGAACATACATAGAATCAAAGCTCACTTCCTTTCACTATAATATCTAAATATGTATGCATATGTGTATTTATTATTAATTATGTATTGTAATATTTATTCTTAGTATATTTAATATTAAGTAGGTACCTATATTTATTATACACTTAATATTATAGTCCTATTATTCTCTATGTATTGTAAGCTATAATATAATGTTTCTCTGTTTTCCTATATATCTTTATAGCCACCGTCATTCTAAAAAAATTGTATTTTTCCTTTCCTGCTTGGTTGTCTGGAAGAGATCGCTATTTGCGATAAGACCGCCAATTGTAACATTGCTTAACTGAAATGTACTTATTTAGTGTTAATTGTTTTCTTTGTTGCAATAAAGAGTTATCTATCTATCTATAATAATTTTAGTTAAAAGTCACATTATTGTAAAAGTATAGTACCTATTCATACGGATAACGAAGACCGGTTTCGACAGAAAAATGTTTTATATTTTAATCTCTTATTATAAACCTGAAATCTAAGATTAGACCATTTTATTTATTTATTTATTTTTATTTTTTATTTTACAATTTTAGGAAAACTTACGTCTAGGTCTATAACTAGGGCACTTTAATATAGTATTAATGGACATTTACAAGTTTCCACTTATAGGCAACAGAATATTACTAATTTGACGTGGACGGAAAACAAAAATCATGCAAAGTAAGGTTTAAAGAAATAATAACACGGTAATACAAAAAATATAACAACAGAATAAAAATTATGCATTCTGCGGTGCTACTGACTAAAAAAATCAACGGTAAGATTACGCTTTACATGTCCTGCACAAGTGTTAAATATATCCAGATCTAGTCTGGTAACAATGTCATTGAAACACCGACTCGCTCGCAGCAGATAACTGTTCTGTCTGTAGTTGGTTTTGGCTCCGGGGACATGCAGGGAACATGGTCTCCGGAGTGAGGCGTACGGGACCTGCAAACCGATGCGTTGCAGCAGCTCAGGACAGTCAATTAGGCCATTCGCTATATTAACTAAATACGCAACGTCGGCTATACGCCTTCTTTCTTCTAATGGTAAAATATGAAATTTCTTACAACGACTCAAGTAATCTGGATAAAATGATTTTATTTTAAATTGAAGGTGACGTAAGAAACGTTTTTGAATGGATTCAATACGGTTTATATATGTGTTGTAAACAGGATTCCAGACTTGAGAGGCATATTCTAAATGACTCCGCACATAGGCGCAATATAGTATTTTTATAGTTTTAATAGAGTTAAAGTCTTTTGACATACGCAGTGTGAAACCAAGTGCCTTCGATGCTTTTTTAATAATAGAATTGATGTGTTCGTCGAATAGTAATTTGGTATCAAAAATAATTCCTAAATCACGAATGGTGTTCACCCTGCACAATAATGAGTTTTTTATGAAATAGCTATAAGTAATAGGGCTAGCTCTGCGAGTATATGAACAAATATAGCACTTGGAGACGTTCAAATCAAGCTTATTGTCCACACAATATTGCTCAAACCTGCATAGATCTTCTTGAAGACGAAGAGCACATTCTTCTGAGCGGATAGGATATATTATTTTCATATCATCGGCATATAAAATTATTTTAGAATAAATGAAACAAGAGGCGATGTCATTGATGAATATGTTAAAAAGCAGTGGTCCCAAAAGTGATCCCTGAGGAACACCAGAAGGGATTAGCATGGGAGCAGATGTGAAGCCACCCAGTGCCACAGTTTGACACCTGTTTTGTACGTATGAGGTAAACCATCGGTATAGATTACCTCGAATACCTACTTGTTGTAATTTACGTAATAGCAACAAGTGATCAATTCTATCGAAACATTTGCTATAGTCAGTATAAATAACGTCAACCTGGGCTGGTTCTGACATATGTTCAGTGATGTAATCGCTACAAATTATAAGATTAGAGGTAGTGGACCGTCCCTTCAAAAAGCCGTGTTGTTCCGGAGTAAATGTGTGCTTAAGACATGCATATAACTGCTTATAAACTAACTTTTCTAATATTTTTGCAAATTGACATAATTTTGAGATAGGCCTATAATTTGTTACAATGTTTTTTGGTCCTTTTTTATGAATAGGGGTGATGTAAGCCATTTTCCAGATCTTCGGTACCACGCCCTCCGATAACGAACGTTTAAAAAGTAAAGTTAGAGGATAAGCGAGGCTTTTCGCACATTTAACTATAAAAATTGCGGGAATGTTGTCGGGGCCGGCCGATTTATTTATGTCAAGCGATTCAAGCAGTTTGCATACTTCAGATGGCACGACTTCAACATCCTCAATATCCGCTATTGAAAAATTATTTTCAACGATTTCAAGCGCCGCGTAATCAGTTAGCGTATTATCTAAGAAGTTCGAGTAAAAATAATCATTGAACATATTGCAAATTTCCTCACCGCAGTCTGAGGAGCGCTCACCGAAACGTAACACAGCGGGGTAAGCAGTGTTTTGGTTTTTAGATTTAACGTAAGACCAAAACGCTCTAGGATTTTTAGAAATATTTTGCTCAATACATGATATATAATTGGCAAACATTTCTATTTCTAAAACTTTACTACGAGACCTAAGAGTTTCAAAAGATTGAAGATCTGATTGATTTCCGTATGTTTTAAACTTTGAGTGGTACTTGTATTTTTCCTTCAAAATTTTTATTAGGGGTTTTTTATACCACGGAGGGTATTTTCGAGAAGGGGTAACTATTTTTATTTATTTATTTATTTATTTATTTATTTATTTATTTAATCCATTAAATGTAGGTTACAATATAGATGTTAAATATTATTAAATTAAGACCTATCTACATTCTACCCTGTTAGGGCGCTGTGGTTCGTTCGAGCATGCATATTACATATTATGTCATAATTAGATTAATTAAAAAATATACATATGTCAAAATTACAAAAAATGTCAATACAAATACTTAAATTAAATTAAAATAAAATTAACATTTTCATTTAAAATTCAATTAATTAATTATCATATTACATTATGTCTATTATGTCAATTTGTTAGTATTTATTGTTAGATTGAGTTGGTGTATGTCAATAGATGTTGAAATACTACTAAGCAGTTTAAAATTGAAATGTCGTTATTATTCTTCTTATTGCATATTCTTATCATCACTTTTGAGGATAATTATATAGGTTGGACGTCACACCAGGGTCAATTTAACATGTCACAGGTCATTCATAAATTATAATGTGCTAAGTAGGTGTGATCATGGGACCGCAACTAACTTTATCTATAAAATACTCTTCGACTGAATAATAACCTTTTGTTAGGAGATAATGTTTAAGGTTTATGTTGAATTTATTATCTTTTCCGACATCTTTAATTGATTTGGGTAATTTGTTATAAATTTTTATACATCTACTTTTTGGACTTTGTCCCATCAAGTGGAGACTTGAGCTTGGAGCTATTAACATGTCTCTGCCTCGTCTATTGTAATTCGGATTTGCTTCTGCGAATGATTTGAATAATTTTCTGTATTTCCGGACAAACATGCAAACTTGTAAAATATAAAGACAGGGCAAAGTCAAGATCTTTTTATTTAAAAAGTGTGGTTTGCAGCTATCGCGTTGAGTGATACCTACTAGAATCCGTATGCACTTTTTTTGTAGTATGAATACATCCTTAAAATCAGTGCTGTCCCCCCATAGTAAAATGCCGTAGTTTAGCCATGCGTAGGCGTATGCATAGTATGCTGAAAGTGCCGTTTCGTAGTTCGTGTTGGATTTTAGGATGCCTAGCGCGTAAATGAATTGCGAAAGCTTTGTTTTTAGGTTACCTATGTGTTGTTTCCAGTTTAAGTTGGAGTCTAATGTTAACCCTAGCAGCGTAAAAACATTAGTCTCGTCAACTTTTAGTGTATCGCTCAGGTCGCGCAGGTCTAGAGGTTTTCGTTGGTACGTGCGAAATTGCATAAGCTTTGTTTTGTTTACGTTTATTTCCAAGTTGTGGTTTTGTAACCAGTGGTTAGTTTTGTTAAATGTGTCAAGTATGTTAGAACAATCTGTATTATCTTTAGCCTTGAATAGTAAGGAGATATCATCGGCAAATAGGACGCATGGTGTGTTTACGATTTTAGGTAGGTCATTGATATAAATTAAAAATAAAGTACATCCTAGCACGCTGCCTTGAGGTATTGAGCTATTTATCAATGTAATGTCAGATGGGACGTTAAGTAATTCGTTGGCCATTTTGTCAAAATACTCTATTTCAACAAATTGCTTTCTATTGTGTAAGTATGACCGAAACCAATTATGTACCGTTCCTCGTATTCCGGCATTATATAATTTGTCTAGGAGGATGCGATGTGACACTCTGTCATAGGCTTTGGTCATATCGAGGAACAGCCCTATTGCATACTTCCTATCATTTATGTGTTCATAAATTTGCTGCAAGTACTTATAGACCGCCAGAGTGGTAGATCGGTTTCTCCTAAAACCATATTGGTTGTTATGTAATAAGTCGAAGTGTTCCAGGAATTTATTTAAGCGAATTGTCATAGCCTTTTCAAATATTTTTGAAAAGGTTGGTAACAGGGCAATTGGTCGATAACTATTAGTATTATTGAGTTTTCCTCCCTTTTTTGGAATGGGTCTTATTTTGGCAAGTTTTAACCTATCCGGAAAACACCCTTCTTCAAATGATTGATTTACCAATGTAGTCAAAGCTGGTATGAGCTCCGATTTACATTCTTTAATTAAAACTTGCGGGATATCGTCCGCACCAAAGCTGCATTTATTGTCCATGTTTCTAATTATTACATCTATCTCTGTCGCTGAGACCGGTTTTATGTACATGGAGTTAGGTAGATAAGTATGAACCGGCGCAACGGTCGGGTTATTAGTTGCAGTATGGCTCTGAGCCCCGACGGATGCAAAATATTGATTGAAAGCGTTAGTGACAGTGTTAGGTGATTCTATATTAATTTGGTTAATTTCTAGTGTTATGTTTATATGTTTACGTACCTGAGAGGCCGGTTTCGTAACTTTTTTGATAATTTGCCACATAGTTTTAGTTTTATTTTTAGAGCGTTTCATACACTTTATGTAATTTATTTTCTTTGACAGTTTGACACATTTTTTTAATATTTTTTCGTAGGTTTTATAGTGTTTTTTGAAAATATCGTTTTTTAATTGATCGTTAAGTATCTTTATTAATCGTTTGTGTTTACAAGATTTTTTTAACCCTTTGGTGAGATATGTTTTGTTTTGTAGCGGTGTTATTTTTAAGCGGGTTTTCGGAATAGTTTTGTTTAATATTTTTTGTATATATAAGTGGAAATTTTCATAGTTTTGGTTAATATTGTTTGTTTTTAATATAATGTCGTCCCAATTTGTGTTTATTAGTTCGTTTTTGAAGTTATTTGTGTTCTTTTTGTTGAATATTCGTTTTAGTGTAGTGTAGCTTTTATGTTTTGTCGGGTTTTTGTTATTTTTTTTTAAAAGCGTTTGACTGTAGGTGACACTCAGGTGGTCGGATAGGCCATTGTTTTCAATGTTTATCGCGTAATTACTATGATTAATGAACATGAGGTCAATACATTTAGACGAAGAACTCGTTACTCGCGTAGGTAAATTAACAATTTGTCGGAGGTTATACTCAAGCATTAGATTGGTGAGTTTTTGGCTTTCTTTTGATTGTGTATTTATGTCAATGTTGAAATCGCCTGTTATAATAACTCGGTTTGTTATTTTTGTAGAATTTTTAATAAGATTGAGTATTTTATACATGACTGAAAAGAAAGTCTCGATCTCACGGTCAGGCCTATATATATTTACTATAATTGTATTTTCGTTTTTAATTTCTATGGCGCAGCATTCAATTTTATATTCAATTGACAGGTCGGAGAACTCGTTTAACTCCCTAAATTCTATACCGTCTTTAACGAATATTGCAGTACCTCCACCACGATGGTTCTTTCTATAAAAGGCGGATCCGATGTTATAACCATTTAATCCAATCAGGTGTTTTTGGTGATCTTGGATCCATGTCTCGGTGAGACAAATTATATGGAAGTGGCGGTCGTCGATCAACTCTTCGAGTACGTGAATTTTGTTTTTAATGCTCTGTATGTTTTGAGACAGGATATTAAAACCGAAAGGTCTGGTCAGCTTGTCCTCCGTCGCTGTGAAGATTCCTCGTTGATTGCTGGGTTATGGGTATAGATGCCATTTGGGTTAAGTCGTTACTTGTTCTCGCTCGTTGAGTTTGAGTAGTATAAGTGTTTTTAGTTTGATGTAGTTCATCTCTTTGGCGTTTTCGGTCTTGCAGTGTTTTTTTGTCAAGAAATTCGCTTATGTATAATCCAGTTGATTTGAAGTGCCGTGTATTTCTTAAAATGTATTTGGTCATTTTCTTTGTTACAAGTTCTACAGCCACGGGTCGCCGAGGTCCTCTTCTACCAATCCGGGAAGCCTGTTCGATATATCCAGTAAGGTCAAGTCCAAGTATTTCTCTGAACGCGTACACAATTCTTCTTTCGAGGTCATATTCCGTCTCGCCGAAATTTTCGTTTAGTCCATATATAACAAATTGTTTTGAATTTTCGTCAGATTTAGTTATTTCTGTGGGGGAGTATGCCTTTTCACTTTGTTGGTTATTTTGTATAATTTTCTGGATCTCGTTTAATTCTCTTTTTAGTGTCTGGTTCTCAGTTTCAATTATTTTAATTTTTTTATCTAGATTCGCAACTTTGTCTGATATTTGGTCTTGTTTGAGGTTTATTGTATTGTAATTTTTCGTGATTTGTTGGTCTAATTTTGTCGCTACTCGGTTTATTTCAGCTTGGAATGAGGTTTGCAGTTCATTTATAATTGACTGCTTGTTTCTTTCTAGTTTCTCCTCTAATTTGGTATCTAGCAGGTGACTAAATTGAGCAAGGGTTATAGTTTCATTCTGTGACTTAGGTTGATGGCCACTTTCTTTGAGCACAGTGAAGTTTTCAGGTGTGCGGGGTGTATCCCCGAGGATGCTGTGATCTTCACATACCTGGTCATCAATAGACATTGTAGATTCGTTGAATGTGAGTTTATGTTGCGAACGTATTGGCGTATCGTCGTTTCTTACATGTTTTCTTGTGTTTAGACACCTGGGGCAGTTCCAAGTATTTAGTAGTGCATTCTTTTTTCCAGTGTAGTATTCCAAGTTCATATTTAAGCAGCGATAATGGTACATGTCGTGGCATATGCAGCATTTTAGCAATTCACCACGCAAAATTCGCAGTTTGCATGCCTCACAGTTCGATTTGTCGCCCATCTTGCTGTTGGAATTTGTGCACTATTTATATCGTCGTAGGGAAGATAGTTGTAGCGCGCGTGTACGCATCAGCTGACTCACTGTATGTAATGGCCGCCGTTACATTTTAGATTTAGAATGTTTTTGCTTATATTTTTGGAAATAATAGTTTTTTTTCACTGGGGTTTTCACTAATTATATTCAATTAGGTAACTTTACACTATTTTGATATTTTATTTGGTCTTATTCACTTTTATCACTGGTTTAGATTTTTAAATACGTTAGCGACGCGTAAACAATCCGTTGCGATCGTGAGCAGCGCTCGAACCAGCGGTACCTTTTCAGCGGTATATGCAGGTTTCTTAATTCTGTGAGTGTATCATAGAAGTATACTAGAGCTTCCTCTATGGGTCTTTGATGTAGTTCAAGTTGCCAATCAATCTCGTTAATCCTAGACTTTATCGCGTCATAATCGCCACAGTGGTACAAATACTTCGAGTATGGACGAGGCCTAAGTGTATGCAACTGTGCAAATTCAGCAGAGATACAAAGAGCTGGATGATGTGAATCTTCGGGTAATAGCGGGTTTTGACAGTGAGTGACATTTAAATCACTATTAGAAAAAGTTAGATCCAATAATCTATTATTTTGATTATAAATTAAATTATATTGGGACAAATTGCATATATTAATATCATCAAAAAATTCTATCTGATGTGAACCTTGAACATTTAGAGCTGTAAAAAAGGAATTATCAACAGACTGATCCCAAGTTAAATTAGGCATATTAAAATCACCAATTACAATAAATTTATCACAAGGATTATTCGATTATTCTTCCCCTTATTTTATTCCATATCTTCAATTACTCAGTTTTCGAACCATTAAACATAAGACGCGTTGAACCTTGGAATACCTACGGCGAAAATTTGCAGTGGGCCCTTATACTCGTATTTGAGAGCGCCGTGAAGCAGGCACCATCCGTAATTTTCCTGTAACGTCCTTGCGATGTTTAAAAGCCTCCGACGTCCTCGACGCACCTACAGCCTACATCTACCTACTGAAACACAGGTTGTGTGCTACAAAGAAGGCATTCTCTTTTGTCCCCCTCACAAAGGGCACTGGCCAAGGTCGGAATGGAGCGAAGGCTAAATTTGTATACCGATATTTTAGATTAGCAATGTAGGCAGCTTTGTGACATGCCTATAGATAAGGGCAGATATCTGGGGCTTTATTAAGATGTGTTCTTAAAGTGATGCCTGAAAGAGATGAATCCTAATAGGTATTAGAATGTAAAGGTTAATTATTAAGAGTATGACATGATATTATTAATATTTATTAGAGAACAATTATGAATAATAAGATACGTAAATAAGTTATTTATTTAAATACTCATGTAAAAGGAAGAAGTGAGTAACGCTTTCATGTTATATGAATAGGTATATTATTTGCAATGATTAATGATTCCAAATAACATTTAAAATGATCATACCTAACAAGTAAAATTTTGCATGCCTCAATGAGGCAGAATGTAATGGACCTACTTAGTTTTGACTATTAAGAAATATTATTATACCTACATTCTGGCAAATAAATGATTTGATTTGTCCTTACTTACTGAATGGACTGGATTGAAATTTGGAACACAGATGTGTAGGTGACAGATTTATGATGTAGACCTCCACTGAGAAAATATTTCTTCCTGCGGGTAAAGCAGCGAGCTTAAGCTAGTAAGCGCTGAAGCTGCGGTTTTATTTTTATGTTGCTGAACGGTAACCTTGGCTTCCGATACAAATTGACACCTCTTTCTTATTACTATACTGTTTGATTTCGGCTTTCGTTGACGCTGATAAGACAGTTTAGCATTATTTTTATTTCACTCACATCTTGAAGCAAATGTCTTCATTTATTTGTACCGATATAACAAGCTTATGCTCGCGGCTTTAAGCGCGTGACAAAAGGCTTACTTAGCGGAAGTCTACATCATAAAACCTATGTGTTCCAAATTTCAACCAGATCCATGCAGTAGTTTGGGCTGTACGTTCATAGATTAGTCAGTAAGTCAACCTTACCTTTAAATAAAATATTTTAAAATTCCATCCTAGCTACCGGCCACGGGTTCAGAGGTGATACAAAACTTTGTTTTATAACTGTCCGAAACCTGTAATGCCAAATTATGCTGAAACCTAAGATGTAAAGCTTCAACTATCCGACGGTAGATGGCGCTATTTTAAATACCTATCAACTATTGAACGGAACAAAGTTATTAGGAATTCCTAAGCTATTCCAATCCCATAATACGATTTTATTGGACACATTTAATGTGTATCCTAAAATAGATTGTGCCGAAGCGTGGGTCGATGTAAACAATTTCACTTGTGGGCGTACCGCTCTTATCAGAATAAACAATAAACAATTCTCGTAAACAATTTGAGGTTCTATTTTGGAAGTATTTGTTCCTTTGGCTCAAAGTTTTTACTAATTAACTAGTCTGAACCTTGGAGCTTATTCGTGTTTACGTTTTGGAAGAACTTTCAGTAAGGTATTTTTGGCTTTTGCTCTTAATTAGGAGGTAGTCACCTCCAATCACAAGTATACATTTAGTTCCTTTTAATATTGTTGGAAATTGACATTATTCAAAACTGTTTTGTTTTAATATATAGGTACCCGTTACTCCTACTACTAATGCTTTTTTAAATATAATTATCCTAAGTAAATCTGTGATAATGTAGCATTCTATTAGTAAAAGAATTTTTGAAATCGAAGATACATTAACACACATACACACCATACATTGTTACAAATATTACCTCTTAATAATATTAGTAGGTATAGTATAGAGGCATGATCATGGAGCCGCGACCAGGATTGATGTACATTTTATGCGAGTCACTCGCAGACTGCGAGCCTCATTATCTTCCTGGCTCTTGAACACTCAAATCATGACGTTTATTTTACCACAATTATTTTAAATTGTGCCATTTTGTTACTTTAAATACTGTTAAGACGGGTCGGGTCTTAGTAAAAAGGGAAATAATATTATATGTTTACAATTAAACAAACTCTTAAGATTGAAAAATAAATAATAATGTGAGGCACACTCATTACAAAACAGGTAATGTATGCTAATTAATGTATTAGGGTCAATAGCCAGTATCTATAGGTTATCATGTGACCAAAACATATGCTGAAGTTATAGGTCACATAGCGTCCAACATGACCTGACGCCAGCCTTTTACTAGAAGTGGGTTACACGAAAAAGCTTATATACGAGTACATGTATCGTAACCAAGTTTTTTGTACATTAAAGCTAACGGCCGACATGAACAAGCGAAGCTACGATGCACACATCACTAAACATACAAGCAAACACTTGCCAACTGCATCCAAGTTCCATTCGCAGTGAAACCTTATTTATGGCCTCGCCTCGCAACGATCCGAGAGCAAGGTCTACATAAAGATTTTATGCAGTTGCGTCTGCCAATTCGGTCATGAATCCACAAGAGTAAAAGTTCGCACGAATCTCGACCGAGCGGCGAGAGTGTATCGAGCGAAAACTTCTTCAGCTTTTAACAAGCTCGAAAATCCTGAGCGGTGTTTCCCGAGGGATTAGCTTAATTTGAGCTTAGCCGGACGCTAATGCACTAAATGTGTCGTGTGTCGTGGGGTCACAGGGAAAGGCTCGCGGGGAGCGCGCGCGGGCGGGCGGCGGGGCAGGCGGCAGGCACCGGCGACAGTGCTCGCCCGGCCCCTCTTCCGCGCGCATGTCCTTACGACAGGCCTTTCATTCCAACCTCCACACAACGCGGCTCCGTTACATAACAATCACGGGCGTCAAAAACCTCATAGTGTTAAGGCTTATTTCTGTGATCGATAGAATTTTTGCACATTTTACAAGTAGATTAGGTTAGCGTTACGTAAGCCGTCGCCGTCCACGAAGCTTCGCTTGCCACCGCTTTATTGTGATATTCGGTTGTGATATATTCATCGTAGGCTAGCTTTTGCGAGTAGTATTATTATCGTAAGTACGAAACACAAAAGTAACGGAGTCCGCGAGAACCGAGCCGCCGCAATCGGTTCGTGTGGTTCCTTCCTGCACTTGTTGATCCTATCGTATCCCGTGAGTCCTGTCCTGGGTCCGGGTGGCCGGTGCGTGAGTCAGTCGGTGTCGTGACTCGTGCAGAGCAGCGATGCGCGCGTAGCGCTCCCGAGAGTGGCTCGTCACGGGTTCGCGCGGCTGGTGGCGGCGCGCCACGCCATCTGGCGGCTGCGGCGCTCAGGCTCGCAGCCCGCGCACGACAACAATGACCACGAACACTCCAACCATCTGTACGTCTCTACTCTTCTCTTTCACTGTCTTGCAAGCTTCTGTCTGTCCCTTGTCTGCCTTCATGCTCTACACTCATTCAACTGTCTTCATAAATCACAACTCCTATATAAGACCGCAAATAACTTCATCAAAGAAAGTACGAGCCGTGAAAGGTCGTCAAACGAAACAAAGCGGACGACATAAAGTGACTAAATAAACAAGCTCGAGAGCGACGCGTCCAGTCAAATCTATTTTGGGTGTCGCTCTTTAGCATTAAGTTTGTTTGGCCTCCGTTTGCCAGCTGCTCACTCCCCGCTTTTATATTTTCCTTTCACGTTGGAGCGTCCCGTGCCGTGCTGTTTGCATCGTCGACCATTATGCGAATGCTTGCAATAAATGTTACCCACAACTGTTGTTTTATTGTACTTGATGTCCCAATGTATGAATGTTGTATGCTTGTAGTTATTTGCAGCAAATCTAAAAAGCTAATCTGATCCTGAAAGCCTGAAAGCTATCAAATATTGATTTGTGTTGGAAGTTTGATATGATTATTTTGTTGATATCAGGAATAGATAAGTTTTTAAGGTACCTATCAGGAACAAAAATATGTTATCTATAATTATTGTTGTATATCGGTGTATAGATTAGGCGCATCTGTAACTTTACTTCAACTATGAAAGAAATTAAAGGTATGTATAATTAAGTACCTTTTAATAGGCTCACAGTCGTTGATTACAACTACACGCCAAAACTAGTTTATGAAAATGGCTAAATTGCTTTTATCCGAAAATAGGCAATATATTTGGTAAACAAAAGTTTCGTTCTTTCGGGCTTACCTAGTGAGTATTAAAATGTCTAATAAAGCTTCGCCCTTTTTTTCCGACTTTTTCATCCAGAAAAAATAAAGTATATAGGTACATAGTTACATTAAGTTAGTTTGTTCTAGAGAAACTACCCCAAGCAAAAGCCATGTTACTTATAAACAAAGGTAAGTAATTTCGTACGTAATTTAAACAAGTAAATTAAAAAAAAAAAAAAAAAAAACAAGCTGTTATTATTATTACCATAAAGTACTCGTCAAGACGAATCAAATGAGTCCAAACTCGATGGGGTTACGTCATTTAATTACGAAATTCCTATAGCCACCTTCCCGCTCCATCATCAGATCAGCTCCATGTCATAATAATATTGCATTGTCATCTGATTTATGCATGCATGGAAAATTTCAGCTCAATCGGACACCGGGAAGTGGGTCAAATTTAACTTGCAAGATTTGATTATAGACAGACAGACAGACAGACAACAGACAAGTGAAAGTAAATAAAAGCTTGTAAAATTCAATAACTGGGTGGTACAATAACTGATATGGACAACCATGATGCTTACCATAAAAAATTCTTGTAAGTAACCTATGTTGTTTCAGTACCTACCTAAATTTACTTATTTTACCTTAAAAATGTAAAAAGGGAAGATATTCACACATCCGAACTCTCTCATTAAAACGGCAAGTTTTAAATTTGAATAGGTTTTAAGGTGAAATTAACATAAATTCATTAACAAAGTAAATTAAAAACATAAGTAGAAGGCTGTCCATTACACAATTACGTAATGGAACCGACGTAACACGACGTTTCTGGGAAAAGGAGGCTCATTAATTACTCATGATAATAAAATGAGCAAATGTTTTTAGGTTTCGGGCCCAGCGAGGCATATAAACTTCTTTGAACTAAAAATAGATACAATTTACATGTTTATAGCCAAACTATAATTAGGTTCTTGAATAGGCGGATCCAGGGGGGCACCAGGGGCCAAGGCCCAGAACCAGTAGACTTTCGAGTTTTTGGCGCTCGGCATATGCTATCTTGACTATGAAATATTATGGGCGATCACATAATATTTCATAGTCAAGATTAAAATATTTTACTCGGCGCTCAGCTTATAGAATGATTCAAGAGGAAGGTTTAATATGCTAAATACATGTAGAGGAACAGTCATAATTTTGTGTTAGGGACAACGAAGTGCAGACCCGCGCGTCCGCTAGTTTAATACATTACGTAACAAAAGTTATATTTAATACAAAAATTCAGCGCCCAGAAAATTCAGTACACGTACTTTATCTTATAATCTAATTTGTATCAAAATCTCAAAGCGAACGGTGCGTGGGCAGACCTCATCTACCACTCGTCCCGCGTCACCGGCCACGAAAGAAAGGACCTATTTTCTTGAACCTATTTTTGGGACAAAAAACATTAGGTACGTTTTTCCTAGGTCTTGGTAATAAGGAGGGTCTTTTCATTTGAACCGAGTTACGTATTCGACCAAGTTTTGCTTACAAGCAAATATTATTGAAGTATGAACACCAATTCGACTTTTTTGACTTTGTTATTAGTTTTCTAAGGATTATTTAGTATTATAAACAGCTTAGTTGTTTATACTGTTTGTACATACATAGTTGTTTATAATCGTTTTACTTGCTAAAAAGTAGCCAGTGTAGATTCAGGCTACTTACTAAACTACCAATATACCATATTTCAGCTCAATCGGTTCAGCTGTAAATAGGAGAATATTTAGCAACACACATAATAATTATATTTTATTCATGATGGGTTAG
This sequence comes from Hemithea aestivaria, assembly GCA_947507615.1. Lineage (NCBI taxonomy): Eukaryota > Metazoa > Arthropoda > Insecta > Lepidoptera > Geometridae > Hemithea > Hemithea aestivaria. The sequence goes on along the minus strand of OX382339.1, from coordinate 8,784,673 downwards.
CCTTTGACCTCAATCTCGCGTAATCTTAAGCGACGATGCGGCCGTAGATGCTAGTAGACTTAACCTAGAAGGTGGGCTAAAATGCTCATAAAGCCAGTTCACTGAAAATCATGCCGGAAAACAATCATAATGATGCTTTGCTTTTTTGTAATTTGCCTATAATTCTCTTTTGCAAAAATCCACATAATATATAGAGAATTTAATAAACAAAGAATGACCTCTTGAAGATTTTATCGTGCCATGAATATTCTAGATCTTAGATTAAGCCAGGCTAATTTTCATGTTTTGTTCTGTTTTATGAATATCTTAGCATCATAATATTATAAGGTCAAGTGAACTAAGCCAAAGTACTTAGTACTAACAAAGTTATTTCCTAATATGAAATAAAACAGTAACACTCAACATATGAGAATAGAGAAGACTGTGCTACCGTAATACAAAATATCAGGTAAATTGGTCACACCTTCGCCTCCTATCTTATATTATGAAATGGAAAAAAAAATGAAATTATTATTTAATGATAAAAACGACATTACATCAATTACATTTATCACAGTAAAAAAAAGATATTGACAATTGTACAAGACAAACTGCATAAAATAATTGCAGGACCAATAAATATACACACATTTTTAGGTGATAAAATAAAAAGTAAATGTAAAGTTCAGATATAATTAATAAATGTCAATAGTATTAATAAATACAAGATATAAAATGATAAAAAAATATAATTATAAATGCAAAAGTTTATAATATGCTTATGTTTGTTTACTCTTTCACGCTTAAACAGCTGATAACTTAAACTTGGGCGATATAAATCCCATTCCCTTTGATATTATTACACTTCTTTGAAAGACATGCCATCATATTTCATATTATTAGACCTCGAATGAGTATAGATGCCCTTATCGTTACCCTTATCACGTCCATAATCTATAACAAAATAGCAAGACCACCGAAATATGGGGAGCTGATGAGTCATTCCGCTCCATCATTATTATAATACTGTAGGCAGCTTCCCCGGAAAAATATTTACTATGGGTTATTAACAGTAGAAATAGAGACGGAGACAAAACTTACACATTTCTTGTACTTATCCTCGTTTTTTTTTTAGTAGTTGCTTTATAGGAGAATTTTGCTTAACAATTTTAATTTGGGTACATCTGATTTATTTTTACTTGCTTCTTATAAGTTCCTACTTTATTTTTATTTATTTTTTTTCAAAATTTAATCAATTGCCTAATAATATGTAAAAATGACTATTTTCTAATATTGTTAAAATACTATTTGATTTAGTAACTTCTAGAAGTAATACATACTGTTCTTTTTATTTAGCAATATGTAAGTCATTCACGTCCCGCAATATTAAGTCTGTGTTTTACTAAATGGGCCAGCACTGTCGGAATGCGAAAGCTTCGCAGAAAAAAATGAGCTCACTAGGCCGCTGAGATGGCGAATTTAGTTCATAATTTTATAAAGAAATAAAAGGCAACATAGCTTTGTAGATCTATATTATCCTTGGGTAGCATGTAGGTCATTTTAGTCATTTTGAAGTGTCTATGAGTTTAAATTTGTTTAAAATTAATTTATTAAGCAGCAGTGGATCTCTTTTACAACTAATATTTTTGTTCTAATTTAATTAGGCATAACGAGTTAAGACATAATTTTATTTTTCATAACATTTTTTTGGCAAGATGCTTTTTTGGCATACTACTTAAACATAAGTATAAAAACAAAACTAAGCCTAAAATAAAAAAAATCAACTCTACTATTGAAAAATTAGGTTAAGAAAAACGTGTTAAGTACTATTAATAGGTTATTCTTTTACGCCTAAACGGGTGGACCAATTGATCTGAAATTTGATTTAATATGATAGCTTAGAGCCCGGAATAACACAGTGGGTAACCGCTAAGCGCAGCTCTAGCTATGTCATAAAATTATATGCAAAAAAAAATACTGAACCACCCAGCAATAGCGCTGAGTAGATAGATAACCTCTATAGACAGGTTTCATCACAAATCATATAATTTAATTATAATAAATTAAGCCCTCAAGTTTATCTTCAGCCGTCATTTTGGAGCAATTAATTTTCTTCGAATTTATTAGGGTCGCGTTGAACTCTCAAATTATTTTGAACGGAGAAATTGGGGGAACGGGAGATAACGGGAGAAGGGAGAAAGGGGGAAAGGGAGATAGTTACCTTAAACAATATTATAGAAATATTGTGAACTAGCTATGCTCAGTGACTTAACCTTTGTTATTTTACGTAGTCTCAGCTACCTACGTACCAAATTTAGGATCGATGGGTTCAAACTCAAACTCAATCAAACTCAAAATTCATTTATTCAAATAGACTACATTGGAGCACTTTTGCAAGTCAATTTCACATTTTTCTATTTTATCACTCTACCGCGCGTTCGCAAGGCACCTCTATGAGAAGAACGAGCAAGAAATTCAGCCATAATACCTTGAAAATGTAATAAAAATACCCAATTTTTTACTTTTATGATAATTTTAATTAATGGCAAAAAAGGCTCAAGAAAGAAATATATGGAGGGTTTTGAGAAGGTCTTTGCCCAGCAGTGGAACAGCATTGACTGAAAAAAATTACAAAATTTCGCTTTAAAAAAATATAATAACAGGTAGGTATATTTTTTATTATTATCATTATTTATTCCTGAAACAATATGGTAAGAATGTGTTTTTAATAAAGAAAAATCGATTTAGACGACGAGAAATTGTAGAGGGTGAAAACGGGAGAAGGGAGAAAAGGGGAATATCCTAAATCGACTTACGTAGAACACGACGCTTCTAGACATATCTATAAAGTCTAGTTAACTTTTAGGAACACTATGTTTTTCATATTATGTAATAAGTTTATTCTAGGCATCCTTTTAATATTATAAAGACGTGTAGATATGTGTACTAGTTTTGGGTAGGTTTTACTTGTTAAAAAGTAGACTTTGTGCTATATTGAGGTCAAAGCTAGGTTTATACCAATTTAAAGTATTTTATGTAAAATAGAGTAGCATAATAGATAATGGTTTATTGTACACCACGCAAAAATTAATACATTACAAGTAGAGAGTTATTACAATTATAAATGTACAAGCGGCGGCCTTATCGCTAAAAAGCGATTTCTTCCAGACAACCAATGAACGGAGAGAATTTGCAGAAAGGTAAACACGGTGGCGCGTAACTACACATTTAAGTGATAAAATTATGCAGTTATCAGAAAAAAGTGACAATAACATCTTAATAGAATAGAATAATACTTTTTTGCAAACCACAAATATACTATTTCAGTAACTTTCTGAGTTAGATTTTAATAATATTATGTGTAAGGTTGAAAATAAGTGGTCTTATCGCACTAGGCAATTTCTTACATACACTAGTATAATATTGCATACATACAATATGATGAAATTAGTCACTTTAAAACTACTTACATATTAAAAAGGTTTTCATATTGGTAAAATACGGTTATTTTTGAGTTTGATGCTATTGTTAATGAATTTCCTAAAACAGACAAAAAATGTTATTTAATATTTTAAAATTCGTTGCAAGCATATTAAACACAATATACCAATCTAATATAAAGCTATAGAAAAGAATAAAAATAAAAATCAGCAAAGAAAGTTCCATTGGCAAGGAAATTGAAATGCTACGAGGTCGTAGCGCGTAGGCGTCTCACGTAGCAGCGCCTACGAAGTGTTGTAGCGATCTACGCCGCACCATTATTTAAAATAGGTTTTAACTATAGAATATTTTTCTTTATATTTTTCTGTTAGTAGAGAAAATTGTAGCTATTTTTTTAATGTCATAATAATTAAGAAGACGAGCAAGACGCTCTCCTGATGGCAAGAGATTACGCTCCCCATAATAATTAGTACAGTGCCACCCAGTATTTTACAAAGTTAAAATTATGGGTGCACTGCGCCAACGCTTCTTACTTGAGAGTCATATTTGGGTATTTATGAATGAGCCGTTTTAAATAATATTTTTTCCAATTGTAAAAAAATGTAACCTCAAGTCAAATCATTCGTCCAGTAGTTTCATAGTGTCAATTAAAGACAGACAGAAAGACAGTCAGGCATGGTTTTTTGAGGATTTCATTTTTTTAGGTACAAATTATATGATTTCAGTAACCTCCCATAATATTTAAAATACCTACGATGTATCATGTAGTTACAGTTCCATTGTACTCATTTTTTTCAGATAACAGAGACAATAAAGTCAAAATCTATCCCTAGCATACGTTGCTAGCATACAACGAAGACGAATAATTTATTAATTGAGCTCTTCAATATTCAACCGTCTTATTACAAAACGCGGACTAACAATTGTACCAGGATTAAACCAGGTACTAAGCGAACAAATGACTTTCGTTTATCCCAGAACTATCGTAAGTCCGCGTTTTGTAATAACGCAGAAAAAGTCTATAAACTACTCAAAGCTTAATATATATTCTTATTCATATAGTGCACTGGACATTTTGTTATAGAGAATTGATGCGTAAATTGGGCTGACCAACCACAGCACCGGTTACCTCAAAATCCCTGTTCAAATATGGACATAACAAAATAGTAGGTTTAATATCCAATAATCATTTACACCGAATATACTCAAATACGGGGGATATGATCGCGACTAACGCCGGTCTAAATATACTCAGTTTTTGTACCTTTGAGGTTCTAAGTGATTAATAAATATATTTTGAAAAATTAAAATAATACTATTTACAAATTTAAAGAAATTTAACGAAAATCATCCCTGATGATAAAGTTTTTTAGAACAAGGACTATCTCTAACGATACAGTTTAGATTAATAATCCAGGTGTTCCATATTTTAATATAAAAACAAAATATACGTTATTATTTTGTTTTAGAATTTGATGTGCGAACATTGAAGCAAAGTGTGGCTGACCCACAACAGCTTAAAACCTCAAAATACCCGAAAGGTTTATTCAAATATGGACATAACAAAATAGCAGGTAATATCCAATAATCATTTACACCGAATATACTCAAACACGGGCGATATAATCGCGACTCACGCCGGTCTAAATATTGATTCGGCGCCGAGGCCGTGGGAAAGTGAAAACTAAACAACTTACTCTGATTGGATTGCCGCCGGCGCTACAATGTCTACCTTTCATTTAGTCTTGGGTATTCTTCGTCTTCAGTTATACCTACAATAATACGGGGGTAATAATAAATACAGTCACGTAAAACTGTTGGTCACGGTTGTTTCATATACTACTAATATTTTAACCGAGAAAATTTTGTAAGAATGGATTTTTTAATGTTTATTACTATTTTACAGTTAAACGGGTAGGCCAATTGAGATGAAATTTGGTACAAAGAGAGGTAACCTGTTCTATTTGAGTATAACCCTTTATTAATTACTTATTTATTTATTTTTTATTTTCACCGCCTTATAAGGGCACAACTTTTTATTGACGACTGTGGCGCGGTGGACTTAACATCCGCTTGCAATGCAGAAAGTTGCGGGTTCGATTTCAGCCTGAGACATACTTTATATATCTTTAAACTTTAAATTATCTACATAATAGCTATTTATTGTTTCTTTTAAAACATTATAGAATGGCAAAAACAAATAAACATAGTTATTGAAAATTAGTCCAGCTCCTAGAATTGGATAATTAAATTTAATTACATAGATTATAAACATCCTTAAAAGATATAAAAGCTTTTAATTTGTACCCAGACATAAAAGAAAGACCCTTTCCAAAAAAAATTCGCTATCCTAAAAATATACTAATGTTTGGGACTATTACGAGATGAAATTAATCGCAATAGTTTCAATCAGTTAGTGGCGCACGATTTACACAAAAGACCTTCCCTAACACCCTATTTAAGGCTACTGAAAGGTACAAAACTATGTAAGAATTAGACAGTACTGAAAGTTTGTTATTGTTATATACTATTTAGACTGAGAGGCATGTTTAAAGTTTTAGATGTCTAAAAAATGAATTTAACAGATTATGTATTATTATATAAGAGCTTATTCCTTGCGATTCACCCACTCGCACGAAAATGTTTCTCAGTATAGCTCTTGATAATATTAAATATTTTAAAATTTTCCCAATTTGATGCTTCGAGAAATAGAACAGTTTTCGAAAAAAATATTATTCGTTTTAAGAATAACGTAATTGTTATTTAAGATAGCAAACTGGAAATACTTTAATAAATATTGTCTAGAGCTCCACCGTAAATCATTATCGAAATACCTTAATAAAATATTGATACAAAAATACATACATACATGCCTGGTTCCCGTTGGCGTAGCCAGATACTATTTACCTCCACTTGGTACGATCCTGACACACCTCTTTCGCTTCCTCAACTAATAAGACATTCTTCATGCACGCTCGCTGGTACTCTTGACCTATGGCCGTAGCATGACACATGGGATCCCGCAGAAATGTCAAGAGTAGAACTGTCCCGTACATTGTACTTTTGTGAATGTATGGGATGACAGTTGACTTGACAGCAAGACAAGTCAACGCGTTCTCTGTGCTAGAGGGGCTGGCCTTTCTTTATAGCACGTCGTTTTTCCATCAGGGGTTAAAAAACCAGTAAGTCAATGTACTGCAATACAGTAGGTACATGTATGAGCTTATATAAAGGCGCCGTCAGACGTACAGCCGCCTCGGTGCGACCGCCTACGATATTGACCCGTCTATATTTAGCCTGCGTTTCTGCGAATACGGCTCCCGCGATATCGAGGATTTTATTGCCGTTAGGGTTGCCACTTGGTTGTGGAAGCTTGTGTGGTGATTAAACTTTTGCTCGTAAAATTAGCGTATTGAAAATATAATTTGAAGAAAGGGAATAAAAATTAATATTATGAATTCCATATTAATATTTACATCGTTCGCACTTTTACTCGAAATACAAAAAGGATAGTTAGTCCATTCATCTTTTGGTTGTTTATGTTAGTTGCCCTAAACACTGAACTAGCCATTACTTTGATTGAAATATAAAAAATTGGCCGTTGTGACAGAGGTCATGGCATATTTTTTAAGTACTTGGCCAGAACATTTTATACTAGACGTAGTGTGCCCCTAAAATATAATACTAATAACACTACTTAACATTAATACAAGTGGACGTTATATCTCAGCCATTTTAATAACTCGTATAATTTCAAAGTAAAAATACATAGTATTTATTGAATAATGTTGATGAATTAATATCTATTTGAATTTTTGCTTTATTAATATCCCTATTGGGATCTATAACAATAATATAAGAAACGTACATGAGTTATTGTTCTATTATTTATTGTTCTATTGGAGTTTAAATATACTTGTTCTAATAAATTATTTTTTTTATACTTGTTTCTAACGTTTGCCAGCCCTACTAGATACGGTAACGAGATTAGCGAGTCGCCGGACTCGGGGGCTGATTAGAGAAACTCAAACACAACATCCTACTTTCAATGGGCGTGTATTTAATTAGCCTCGTCGAGGACGGGCTCTATACAGTTTTATTTGAAGTATACCATGAATAAATGTACCGTATAAGTATTAAGTATACCTTTTTATATGCAAGAAAAAAAGAAAATACAAATAATTATTTACACACAAACCAAAGAGAAAAGAAACATACGATAATTGACAATAAAAAAGATTTAAAAAAACTTGATTTGCCGCAAAATGGTACCAGCACCAGCTCAGCATTGTGTAGGTCTAGTATGACCTACGCTGGTCTTCCGCTATTGGCTATTCAGCCTGTACCCACCCACTGCAGGGCATATATCATAGGCCACGCCACACCTTCTGATCCTGTGCGAGTCTTGGCCAAGTGGTCATAACGACCGTATTCCGGCATGATGTTTAGTGTAACCAGGAGGGCTTATCCCCCTTTCTAGGTTTAATCTGCTACCGCTTATTCGAGATCGTGGACAAAAGCTAATTTATGAAAATAGAAAAAAGATTTTTGAGCTGTGATTTAAAAAATCTGTCTGACAGTCACGCTTTGATTTTATTTTTATATATGTATAGATTTCAGAAGATCCCATTATTAAAAGGTTTCCAGAACACATAATATATCATATAATGGCCCATTAACAATGTAAATGACACTTTATCAAAACATACCATGTGTAATTAAGGTAGACACTGCGCAAGTAATACAAATGTGATGCCAAGTTTTGTGTAGGAAAACAGTATTTTCCAGAAACAATATTGATTTTAACTTCACATGCTACGGTAACCGCTCACTATCAAGCGGACCTGGTTTTTCTGTCATAAGCTTTTACAAAAAGACAGTTTGAAATGTTTGTGTACATTCTTGTGAGCATATGAGACTTACGAACACCTCAAGTTCAAAAACTTATAGCAAATTATGCTATATTAAAAGAAATAATGGCTATTTTTACCTTCAGAGCTAACAATACCGTTTACTCGGTAAAATTACTCTGAAACGTATCTTTCTGAAAACGTATTCCTTAGTATTATAGTAAGGTTTTGTTTTTTGGGGTTTGGAGTCTGCCTTTGTTTTTGTAGTACGTCGCTATTAACTTTAACAAGTAGTTATGGGATGAAGTAATGTCAGCTATTTGTTAAATTAATGTTTACGGTAGCCACGGGTATTAACGTTAAAAGCCTTTTCGACGTAATAATTGATATGTGTGTAATTTTAAACAATTTGTCAAGGAAATTTATTATTCTTTTCGTAATATTCCTTTTTTTTTAATCCATTAGGTTATTGAAAGTCAGCGATGCGATCTCGCGTAGAAGCAAAGGATTAAAGTTTGTTGCCTCAAACACTTTACTACAGTTTTTTTAAAACCTATTTACAAAAACTTATTTGTAAATTTAAACGTATCGTTTTTTTTTCTATAAAGTAATTTTATTCTTTAATAGCCGACTGGGCGATTTTGTAGAGCCTTTTTTATGAATACATATTTTTAAATATTGTTTAATTATTTATGCCCGCAGCAACTTCTATTAGCGCATATAATAATGAATTTCCATACAAAAATCCGGGAATGGTAATTATTAGTCAATTCAAGTTTCTAGCCCGTTCATCATCAATAGAAATACACCCTGACTCCTGAATTAACTAAAATTGATTCACTAAAAGTTTGAAGACAGTGGCGCTACAAACTTTGTAACTGTTGCGGCGGAAAATGGAACTGTTAATAGTGTTAGTTCTCAACAACGTCGCAGATGGCGCTGTATTGTTTCGGCTACTCGCCGCTAGATGGCAGTTTTGATTTCATATTACAAAAATATTGTTTAATTAATTCTCGGTTTTTCTTGATTTATTAATTATTTAATACTGTAAACTGATTAATTGGTAAAGAAAACAATAACTTACCTTTCTTTCTCGATTTATTTATTGGTAATATTTTTTCCTGTTTTATTATTTACTAGCAGAATCATAATAACATAAAATAACATTATTATTAGTGTTACAGCAATACTTATATTTTGCTATTAAGTTTGTATATTATAATAATATATGGGCATTTGAAATGGGTAAATTTTTAATTTATTCTTACGATTTTGCGGTGCCTTATGTACTTACCTACCTAATACAATACTTAAAAAAAAAACTGTTTTTTACAAACTTACATTTTAATTAATTAGGCACCTACCTATAATAATAATCCAGTGGTCTTACATGCAGAAAACTTACCTGAATTCAGAAGTGTGACGATTGAATTAAATTTTTCATTTAGTTATTATAAAGTAAGTACGTACTTTACCATAGGTAATGTAGAGAACATTATATTATTTTAAGTGAATAATAATTCCATCATGTTCGTCTTATTACCCAAAACTAGTAAAAGGATATTTTTGGAAAGCTTTACAAAGAAAACGATTGGGCGCATTTTCCGATGACGTAACAGATTTGTTTGCAAGCTCGTCGATGCAAAGCGTATACCTTGACCTCACCACGCGAGGTATCGTGACCATCTACGGGGGAAATGTAGTTAGATAAGTGCCTTAGGGTTATGTTAGACAGGAATATAATTCTGAGGGATTTTAGCCGCTGAAATTCTATAATTAGTTTGCTCTTTCAAAAATGAAATTCATTTGAATAGGCTACAGTGCAGCATCTTTGCTGGTAAATTAGATATTTACAGTTATTCTATTTAAAACTACCATCCATTCGGAGAGCACCTCTATTTTTAAAATATTTATTGTACACAATGAAATAGGTACCTAGTTAATTAGTTAATCTGTAGTGTTGGTTTATAATATCGCTTATAATATTTATAATATCGCTTTTGGTCATCTTTTTATTTTTACTGCCCTTTTGGCCTTGCGGCTTTGAGTGATAATCCAAAATTTCCCAAGAAAAAACTTTTCAATAAGCTAAGCTTTTTAGGCGTCTAAAAAGTACCTAACCCACTCCACTAAAACCGTCTTTATAATATTGAAATGACAAAATCAAGTTCAATCCCTAAGTTTTCATCAGATAGAAAGGGTTTTCCAAAGCATCCTTGTACAAATTACGGTAGAGGTACATGAGATAGTATCGCAGCTAACATTCCAACCTTGAGACCCCCGTGACCTCTGAACATATCGATGACCTGATTTCGGTTTTGCTATTTACATACCTACCTACATGGTTTATGTGTAGGTGTATCTATTGAATATAGGTAAGGAAGTACCTATTGTGACTTTATGGTGAAAGCACACATTTATCTGCATGGACCGCGCCGAAAGACTCGTATTTTTAATTCTTTTTACGAAATGTGATGAAACCTCGCACACTTGCCGGAGTCGAATCGTCTGTATTGGAAGAAGATTTCCTATACAAAAATTCAACGGTAAAAAAACGGTGAAAATGTGTTTCTAATCATACTCAAACTTTCTAAAATATATCTAGAGCTTTACCAAAAACTTTTGCAAAAAGTAAACAATTCTGCGAATTTATATTTCACAATTCCTCTTATCGCGAAATCGGCAATATTATGATTCTATCGTGCCAAAACACAATATTATACCGCAGATAGAGTGGCACTAACTTAACTAATTTTTAATATCTTTAATGTCATCTTAGAAATTATTTTTTGTTTAAATTAGATTTAATTAATTTTCCCTTTTAAACTTATGGTAATGTTATGTATTTCTAAATTGTCATTTGTATATGGTATTGTTACCAATGTTAATATTCTATATAAATACTTAGTAAATAGATAAATAAAAACTCTTCAAGTTATGGGCGATAAAAAAACATCTAGCAATATTAAAGGTAAAATTATTAATGGATAGCTTTGATAGATGAGAAAATCACTGTTATACCCATAGGAATCGTCTTAATGAATTTGCAGACTTATTATTTTTAACCCCCGACGCAAAAACGACGGGGTGTTATAAGTTTGACGTGTCTGTCTGTCTGTCTGTCTGTCTGTCTGTCTGTCTGTCTGTGTGTGTGTGTGTGTGTGTATGTGTCTGTCTGTGGCATCGTAGCTCCCAAACGGATGAACGGATTTTGATTTAGTTTTTTTTGTTTGAAAGTAGATTTAGTCGAGAGTGTTCTTAGCCATGTTTGGTGGAAATCGGTTCAAGATGGCCGCCGCTACAAAATGGCGGATTATTTTTTTCTTCCACGACTACCTCAATATGGGTATCAAATGAAAGGGCTTAACGAGTAGAATACAGCCCACTATATAAAATTTAAAATCCAAGATGGCCGCCATCAAAAAAATGGTGAATTACGTATTGCGTTGGGGGTTTTTTAAATTTTTAATTTAATTCACTTGTTATTAGATAAGATACTATCAATATATTTTCACCGTCATTCCCTAGAGAACATAAAACAAATTGCTGCACAATTTAATCATTTATCAACATTGTTTTTTTATATTTAAAAAATGAAGCAGCAGTTTCATTGTGTTTAACCGAAGCTGCATTTCACGCAGTGTAAAATCCTCGCTCAAATAGTGTTTTTGACATTTTACAACTATTGAAAATTCACACGTAATTATGACTACACAGTACAAGTTATTCAAAGAGACGAATTATTAGTTAAATTTTATCTTCCGTGCAAAGATTTTTCTTTCTTTTCTGTGAGAGAATTTAAGGGTCAGACTGAGCCGGGACAGCACGGTAAAGCTGTCGCGATCTTCATTTTGTTCCTGCCCGCGTTCGCTTTATGTGTGACAGGTTACGTACAAACTAGAACATTACAAAAATTCTGTTGGATCGCGTTCGCTTTACCGGTTCAGTGTGACGTAAGCTTTAAGCATAGAAGCGGCAGATCCCTACTAATGTGTGCTTGCTAGATGTAATTTCGACTCTATAGTTAGTAAGTAAAATACATAAAGTTACTGGGCTGAAGAGTCTTAACATCTCATGACTCTTGCGTAAGAAGCGCTGGTTCAGTGCACTTAGAATTTTACATCGTTTAGAAATCCTAGGTAAAATTTTACTAATTATGGGCAGCGTTATCTTTTATCATCAGGAGAGCGTCTTGCTCGTCTTCTTACTTCTTTGTATCAAAAAAACATTGATGTAGTCGGAAACATTTCTTCTTTTTCAAAAAAGGTAATATAAATACAATTCATATTATTATTTTATCTTAAATATATAAAAGGAAAGAGTGACTGACTGATCTATCAACGCACAGCCTTAACCGCTGAACCGATTGGGTTGAAATTTGGAATACAGATAGGTTTTATGACGTAGACCTCCGCTAAGAAAGGATTTGGCCACGTGGGTAAGATTTTATAAGCTAGTATCATATAAAATCAGCAGATAAACGTGTCTATATTCTATAGGAATATATCTATTTCTTTGCGATCTAAAGCCCTATTTATCATTGTCTCCCAGTAGGTATTGTTTGCAACGATAGATCACTTTGATAGAAAAACTTACTTATATCTTTCTTATCGCGCTAAGAACAATAAATAATTACATTTTATTTTTGTTCCAGAAAAATAGAAATAGTATGAATTTATTGTTGTCTTTGTTATAGGTATTAGATTTTTTTTCATTAAACTGTAGTGCTAGATACGAATTTTGTGACAGTAAAACTAAAGCTATGCTATGAAAGTGCACCGAGATCAAATCGAAATGGCGGACGCTATGTGCTTAGGCTTAGGTAATGAATATTTATTTTTATTATATTTTAAGTATGTGTAATGTGTAGGCAATAATGGCTTATTATATTGTTATTGTATTGTGTAGGCATCTGTGAATTAGTAGGTACATTTAGTCAAATTAAAAAAACTTAGTCGTACTTTAGTCAAATTAATGTCGTATACCACACAAAGTCGTTTTCCGTGTCTGTCTCCCCCTATGTATGCTTATACATTTAAAACTACGCAACTGGTTTTGATGCGGCTTTCATCAATAGATAGAGTGATTAAAAAGGAAGGTTTATATGTATAATACTTGCACAATATAGTAGAGAAACCCATACTTTTCTATTAAGCGCGACAAAGTGCACGCGGGTCCATTAGTTTCATATAATTATTGAGTGCAATCGAGATGCATCATTCCTTTTTCCAGGAGATTCCATCCAGCACTTTATAAAGTCCGTGGTAATATTATTCATACAAGTATAACTTTACACAGGTTGATTTAATACAATTTTTTTTTTTTTCGTACATGCCATACCCTATTAGATATGACATTGTATTACAATCTAGCCTAACTTTTAATTATAGGCTAATGAGTAATTTAGATCTGACTTAAATTGCTACGTAGATTTAATACAATAATACCGTCATTTTGACAAACGACTACGTTACGAACGTTAATTTTCCCTGTGACACGTGCACATGTTTTGACTTAATTAATATAGCACACGTTGACAAAATTGCACACTGAATGAGCTTTACCCGCATGCATGTAATAATATTATTGTGTGTCATAATTAATAACAATAGATACACCGTTGTTATATGTGTTTCTTTAGCCTAGTAATAAAAGTAATAATATTATAAACATGAAAGTTTGTAAAAATGTATGTAGTTACTCTTTCATGCCTAAACGGTTGGACCGATTGAACTGAAATTTGGTTTAGAGATAGCTTAGGACCCTGGAATAACATAATATAAGCTGTAATGTAAAGTGGGTAAAACTACTAGCTTCTAGTATGAAATTTTCTCAAATAGTACATATATTTATAGGTTGTTAGATTGATAGGCCAACGCTGGTTACTTAAGTGTCATAAGTTATTATGACTCTTCAGTCCATTAATTTCACTGATTTTGTTATATTATAGTAGGATATAAGCTTTATTAACCCTATGGTAAAGACATTAACTGAATGAGAAACCCTGTATCCGTCAACAATCAATTACCTACATCACGATAGTTAGTGGCAGGGTAATCTGACATGCTATGCAAATGCAGGTGTACAGATCCGATGCGACCTGACTTACCCTACATAAGACAAACAGTGTCGCTCTGTGATCTGTTCTAATCTAACTTAACACATACATATACTATGGAGTAGGTATAGCAGCTCGATTGGTTTAGCTATAAGATGACTGATAATTTGATGAGATAATATTCATAAAAATATGGTTATTATGGATATTCATATAATTTCCTTTTCTGATGATTTGATATCTGACTGAAATACTTATAATGTCCATACTAATTTATTTCCAATTATTGATGAACTACAAAACACGGTTCAAACTACAAACACTGTACATTGATAGTATGATTTAAGACCCAATTACACGTTTTATTACGCGACATATTTAAATACATTAATTACGTAGGTAGATTATTTCATAGGACGCGATGAGTACTATAATTGTTTACTTACTACACGTTAAAACTATTGGTTCAAAAATATAATTATAATAAGCAAGATTAAGCTTACGTCACATTGAGCCGGTAAAGCGAATGCGATCCGGGACGGAATTTTTGTAATGTTCTAGTTTGTACGTAACCTGTCACACATAAAGCGAACGCGGGCAGGAACAAAATGAAGATCGCGACCGCTTAACCGTTCCGTCCCGGCTCAGTCTGACGTAACCTTAAAGGTTAATGTAAGCCAAAATAATATTTTTTCTATTCAACGCATTACGATTTTATTACCACTTATGCAATAATCAGAAGTTAGTATAATCTAAAAAAAAACTTTCTGTCGTAAATACGCATCATCGCCACCTTCTAGGTGTCGATGATCTCTTAAGGTAATGCAGAGCATTGGGTCGGTCTCGTTCATCTGATCGCATGAAAATAAATATATATTTTAACTAAAAGACAAATCTGTCCTTTAAATATAATATGTAGTACATTATACTCAAATCACATAACGGTTTCATAATCTAGAAACACTAGAACTACAGACTTTTATGTCAGAGATCTCGTTATTAAAGAGCTCGCAAAGTCAAATAAAATTGCTCGCAAAGCTTTTGTAAGTGTATCTGAAACTTACTTATTCATATTATCTTCAAGACTTTCGTTCAAGTCTACCTCAACAAGCTTAAGAGCCCATTCGCGAGCAAAGAGTTCTTCAATTCAAACAGCCCCCCTCACGATGTAAAAGCGGTTTTGAAAAATTAACGCTTTTCAGATACTTCAGCGCTTGCAGACGAGCTCCGTTGATTTTATCTTACATTTTGCTGAGGTGGCGTTTAATCTTTTTGTTAAAAACTAGCTGTGACGTTGTTATTACAGGTTCTAATACAAAAATTAAGCTTACAATTTTTTTTTGGAACGAAGTTCCTTATCGCGCGTTGTGAAAGGGTCTAGACGGAAAAAATTCTTACGAAAAGTTGTCACGACACTTTTTGCTATAGTTAGCTATTGTAAGCTGTGCGGCGTGCGCATGTTTCTCTGTCTGTCTCTCTCTCTCTCTCTCTCTCTCTCTCTCTCTCTCTCTCTCTCTCTCTCTCTTATAGAAAGCAAGCCTGATATTTTCATTAATCGAACTTCGTTCCATCCGGGTGTCCCTTGACACCTCTCAAGTTTTTTAATCATTATAGGTAAGCCTTTGACCACGATCACGCGTGATGTTAAGCGACGATGCGGCCGTAGATGGCAGCAAACTATACCTAGAAGGCAGGTTAAATCCCTTCCTGGTTTGATTGAATTTATTTTAAACTTTTGACGTAAAGAAAGAAAATCTATTTACGCTTAAATCCTACCTCTAAAATATGTGTTGAAATACATAGGGGAGACAAATTTTTATTCAAGGTATTTTTGTAAGACTATCAATGACACTTTTTTTGATTTCGTAATGTAATCATCATTTACGAAAATCAGAAACTAAGTTATTTTTTAGGAAAACATAATTTACATATGCTATGTTTAGGCAGGCGTTGTAGCTTACCATTAGGCGAGTATCGCACCGGGATCATTTATTTTATCTTAAAGCATAACACAACAGTAAAAATCGTACGAATTTTTACACTTCCGCAATATATAAATGTAAATAAATAAAATAAATAAATAAAAAGCAATTTATTGACAGTAAAACAGAAAAAACAAAATACACATGAAAAAATCATACACAGTTTGAACAATTCTATTGTCAAATGGGATAGACTCAGCTTTGTGCGGCACAAGGAGAAACCACTGCGCAGCGCTGGTTTTCAGTCTATCCCATACTCGAGCGCCGGTGTTAGTCGAGTAGTTACAAAAGTAGTATCAGCGGGGTTTCTCACACATAAAAAAATAATACTACTTACAGCTAATTAACATCCACAAGATTTACTACAATTACAATATCATGTCCGTATGAGTGTGGTACCTTTAGGCGTGTGTGCGTGTGCGTGTGTGCGTGTGTGTGTATGTGTGTGTGTGTGTGTGTGTGTGTGTGTGTGTGTGTGTGTGTGTGTGTGTGTGTGTGTATGTAATTACTCATTTCTCAAAACCTCTTTATTTACTGGACGCAATAAAGTTTCGAACTCGTTTCAATGTACTTATTTTAATTAACAACAATAACAATGATCTCATTTAACATGAAAACACTAACATTGCATTTTCAATTAAAACTTCAACTTTCAACAAAAAATACAGGCAGTTTCAGTGTACATACGTATTATACAATTTATGTAAACGTCCATTTGTCGGAAGCCAGGGTAAATTGGTCTCTCGCTGTTGATTGTGGAGGTGTGTTTTGTGGGTCTGGTAAGGCTGGTTGGTCCCTCGTTAGGGGATTCGGTATCCATACGTCATGTTCGCCGACACGCTAACTCTCGCGGGACCTGGTGGAACATACGCTAATCTAACTGCCCTTGAAATGAGCTCAAGGCTTTGATGCTCCTCGGAGAGTCGGAGAATGCTCTGCAGTTTGGATCCGAGAGTTGTTACTGATGTGTACACTGTGGTCCATTATGTCTAGCTAGAGGGAATACGATTAGTTTGTTAATGTTTTAGCTACAGTGTAGAATTGTTTTTAGTTTTCAATTAACTATAGATAATTTAATTACTTATCTGTGTTTGATTTGATATACATCCTCTAAAATATATACAATAATATGTTCATATATCGTTTTGTAGGAGACAAAATGACATGAATAATTAAAACACATATTTCATGAATGTATGGCAGGTTTGAAATTAAATCGCAATTTTTTTAGACGCAATTGTCGGTCAGCTAGGAATCATATAAAAGGAAAGCTTGACTGACTAAACGCAATGATATACCTAATAATATCAACAGTAAAACCGTTGGATAGATTGTGTTTAAATTTAGAACACAGAAAATTAAGAATTGTGACGTAGACATTGCTAAGAATTACCGCTAGAGAAACAATTTAAAAGCGTGATATAATAGTTATAAGAATATATAATTTCTATAGGTACCTAATTAGTAATTAGTCCAGCTTTCCTACGGAAATTGAGCAAAACAGAAAAGGCTTCCCTACTAATTTCTCAATGCCGACAATAATAACTTTTATATCAAAACGAGGTGAATAAGTAATTTCCCATTTCCATATTATGAAAACAGCAGTGAGTAGGCGTACTCTCAGCGACTCAATACCCACTATAAAACCTTCTTTGTTTAGCAACTTTTATAAGAACCAATCAACCTTAATAGCTTTCGAGATATTCAGACATCAAACTGTTCTTTTCAGAAAGCTATTACCAAACTTTCAAATGGCAATGGACGAAATATAGGTGAAGGAGTTTTCATAGAAATTATAGGTTAGTTAAAGCCTGGCGCACATAAACGCCGTGCCGCCGCTACGTTGGGCTGTCAATATTAGTGGCATCTTAGTTATCGTACAATAGTATACGAGGTGTGTTCAAAAAGTAAGGTGACTTTTCAAATTTCGCGGGCAACGTACTTTCGATTATCGATTTTTTTATTTTGTTATGTTGGTACACTCTTTCCGAACATCTGTACCAAGTTTCAAGTTTTTTTGTGTCATAATTATATTTATAACATTACATTAATATAAATTAGTTTTAAGTTGTGTTTATATAAATTATCTTTGTAAGTTTTAGCTTCTAACACGTTTTGGAAATATTCTGTAAGTGTTTGTAAGTGATTAAATTGAAATAAATAAATAAATAAATAAATAAGTGTATAGCATTTTTTGTTTGGTTGTGAGAGGCGTAAAGGTTATAAGTGTTTTGCGTGCTCGGCGATTTCTTGCTATCGAAGAATATGGATCGATTGGACTTTGGTTTCGATATCATAACCACCCATGATTCGTCACTAGTTATGACCCTTTTGAGTAAATCTGGGTCGTCGTTGACGTCATTCAACAGTTCTTGAGCGATCCTCATGCGACGGTTCTTTTGGTCAAAATTTAGCAATTTCGGAACAAACTTTGCTGACACACGTCTCATGCCCAAAACGTTAGAAAAAATTCATGGCACGAGCCAAGCGATATACCAACAACCTCAGCAACTTCTCTGATAGTAATTAGACGATTTTCCAAAACAATTTTCTTCACTGCTTGAACGTTATCATCAGTTGTTGACGTGCTTGGGCGTCCTGAGCAAGGCTCGTCATTGGCATCTTCCCGTCCATCTTGGAAGAGTTTGTACCCCTTGTAAACATTTTTTTTTACTTAGAATAGTTTCACCTTATGCCACTGTTTACATTTTAAAGTGTTTCGGAGCACTTTATTCTAGTTTTTACACAAAATTTGATGCAAATCCTTTGATCCATATTTTTCGATAGCAAGAAATCGCCGAGCACGCAAAACACTTATAACCTTTATGCCTCTCACAACCAAACAAAAAATGCTATACACTTGAAACTTGGTACAGATGTTTGGAAAGAGTGTACCGACATAAAAAAATAAAAAAATCGGTAATCGAAAGTACGTTGCCCGCAAAATTTGAAAAGTCACCTTACTTTTTGAACACACCTCGTATAATATACCAGACCTGTCGTGATCATCATTTTCAACTCATAGATGAGTAAAGGCCTCCGCCCTCTCGTGCCATAGTCCTTATAATATTTTCTATTTTTCCAAGTTATCTTAATACAATTTCATAAACTCTTCATCGCATCTTCTGCAATCCACAAAATTTTTACCACCCTGTTTTTCTCAATCTGGTGTTTCAGACCCCTATAGGCAGACAGTATGTACAGTATCTGGACTAGACAAAAGTCCTAGATAGTATCTTCTATCAGGCGGGTCTTGCGTTTGTGTGTTTATCTCTTACATAACATAATATTCTACGAATAAATTAGGTATAATCACAGATCAGAAAAATACTTTAATAAATCAATATTTATTCCTAAGTAACATTCTATTTTTATTTTATGTCTTATATTATCAAGAAAACTTTAATAAGAACGCGCCCTAACGCGTTTATATGCGCCGTCCCTAACTTCGATCTAGATTGGCAGTAGAGTTAGTTTCCTCCGAGGTTCTCAGGGCACGTAACCTGAGGCTTACGTTACACTATGAGTAATGATCTCTACAAGTCCACGGTAATGTGTGCTCTATTAACTCTATAAATAGCTTTGAATTTTGAATAATGGCTTTATTACTTGATCGTCAGGTCTGGTAAAAATAGATTGGGAAAATTCGAACTTTATTATGAAAATGTGTAGAACGAATCAGCTAGATCCCCACATTTTAATTCCATGGCAATAAAATTGGACACAATCTTAAAATTCAAAATGCCAAAAATACTTTTTGAGTTGGATAAAGCCGTGTCATTATAAAAGTCTTCCGGTATGATGTTCAGTGGAGCCAGGGAGGTTGACATTTCTGCTACCTTCTACGGCCGCATAGGCGCTTAAGATCACGCAAGATGATCAAAGGCAAACCTATAATGAATTTAAAAAAAGAAACAAATTGACATTTCGTATACATTGGGTGCAAAGTGGAGCGTTGACTTTAGAAGGATGTAATGCTAGAACTTTACTAGTGCTCTCTAAGCTCAACGAAAATACGGAATATGAATGTAACGTCAACTCCCTGTAACTCCCTTACTTTTTCTGCAAAAACGTGGTCCCAAACTCACACCACTAAATTATAATACTCACGCGACACACGGACATTGATAAGGCATAACCATGCTAAATTTATTTTCTGTACATGAACTCGCCCATTCATTCATTTGGGGTGTCATTTTACTTAGTCGGATAGTGTTGAGTGAAACAGAAATATTCAATCAACATGTGCAAACGGGATGGACAAAACGAAGGAGTACAAATTTAATAAGAAAAAACTAAAATAAAAATGGCAACATTCTACCTATTTCTTTCAAACTACTTCTGTCAAATTTGACAAAAAAAAAGTAAACAATAACATGTTGTTCGTATTTTTAGTGATTAATAAGTTATTTCGAAGATTTTTCACAATAATGTTGATGATAATGAATAAAATAATCCGTGGCGATGCTTGCCAAATGAATTACAAAATGTATATATATACGGCGTATACAGCAGTTGCAAATAGAAAAGTGGTTGCTGCTTTAACTAAGTGTTTCTAAGAGAACAGCGTAGCGTATATTGAAACCCTACCTCTATTCAGCACCGCGACCGAACTGAGATGCGGGAGCCTTTCCATAAGTGAATTCTCAAAATGCGACTTTAATCCCTTCCGCTATTCAGCACCGCGACCGATCTGAGCTGCGGGAGCCTTTACGTGCATTTATTCTCTAATTGCGACTTTAATCCCTTCCGCTATTCAGATCGACCAATGTTTAGTGTTTGTTTGCTACTAATTTTAGTTCTGAATACTGAATGAGACGTTGACGCATTGTTTAGGAAATGTAATAAATAAATACGAAAATATAATTATTCTATAAACTTTAATTTATTTTTATTATTGATATACGTAATATGGAATATGGTATACCTACTCGTATAAATATAAAGTACAGACCTTGCAATATAATTTTTTTCTTTTTGAAACTCAGTCTTGCCTCTTGTCTTGCCTCTTGTCCTGTCGCATGTCCTTCCTGTCTCTTTTGTCTTGTCTCTTTTGTATTGTCTTTTTAGTCTTGTCTCTTTTGTCTTGTCTCTTCTGTCTTGTCTCTTGTCCTGTCTCTTGTCTTGTCTCGTCTCTTGAATGACTAAAGGTATGTAGTATTTGTAGACTGTTTTACGCGCTACGAAGTGCGCGCGGGTCCACTAGTAATACATAAACTTTCCTCTTGAATCACAATCAAATTTCGTTGCGTGGTTTTAGGGGCCGTTCAAGTATTACGTAAGCAGATTTCTTACCATTTTTTACCCCCCCGCCCCCCTTGTCATCAAAAGTAAGCAAAGCACTTACCCCCTCCCCCTATGCTTACGTAAACATTTTTAGTTATAAATGTTTTTTTATTTTTAAAATAGGAAAATTCATGAAAATATTAGGTTTAACTGATACACATAGAGTAAGGGACAAAAAAATAAATTCAGAAATAAAGAACATACCATTTTTTACCAGGGGTAGACTTCCTTTGCAGGAGGTCGTCTAGGTGGGTACCCCAACAGTGCCAGTTATTCTACCGCCTGAGCAGTGATGTGCAAACATTACTGTGCTCCGGTAGGAGGGCACTGTAGCTAGTGAAATTACTGGGTTAAAGAGTCTTAACACCTTATGACTCTTGAGTAAGAAGCGTTGGTGCAGTGCTCCTAGCATTGCACATAATTGTGAAATCCTTGGTAAAACTGTACTGATTATGGGTAGCCGTTATCTTTTAACATCAGGAGAGCGTCTTGCTCGTGTTTCTACATCATCACATAAAAAAAAAAAAACATAACAAACACAAAGAATATTTTTGGTACACATTAACAGTCTTCAGTCCATGAAACCTGAATCCATGATTCTAAGTTATCGATGACATTGGATTGCTGCTCAGTGTTGTGAGTCTGCTCACTTTCATCCGATTTTGGAATGTCACTCTCATCGAGCCATTCAACATCTTGGTGCTCTAAATTTTGAATAATGCACATCAGTTCATTAGCACGACGAGCAGCGACTCTTACAGGTCTAACTTTTCCCTCTGTGGGCGTGTTTACTTTTTTATGGATCTTCTCGATGTGACGATTTAATGATTTGACGGAAGCATGATAAAGACCACACGTTTTGCATATTCGGCTTGAGAGCCTCAATTTTCCCCGAAAAAACGTAAATAACTAACGATGACGTAATCATCAAATAGACCCCCTAGCCCCCATGTCATCGAAAATAAGCAAAACAGAGACCCCCACCCCCCCTTGGTGCTTACGTAATACTTGAACGGCCCCTTAAAGATCTAAGTAAACATACGACAGACAAGCGTTTTCATCAAACAGATTTAAATATTACCCTTGAATCAATCCCCGAGTTCAGATCGGTCGATCTGAATAGCGGAAGGGATTAAAGTCGCAATTACAGAATGAATGCACGTAAAGGCTCCCGCAGCTCAGATCGGTCGCGGTGCTGAATAGCGGAAGGGATTAAAGTCGCATTTTGAGAATTCACGTATGGAAAGGCTCCCGCATCTCAGTTCGGTCGCGGTGCTGAATAGAGGTAGGGTTTCAATATACGCAACAGCGTATATCTCAGGTACGTTTAAGTTAGATTAACAGTACATCATCAAGCTCATTGAATCTTATCATTGAAAACGTAAAATAATCGTTATTTTGTCCATAAATAACTATTTTGTGTTATATATTTGTTTACAACTAAAGTCATAAAATACATTATAGTATGACTGAAAATTTTTGATACTTTTCATATTGTCCAAGTTTAATGATGATATTATGTGTATGAAAAATTGCGTTTTAGGGTTCCGTACCCATAGGGGAAAACGAGACCATATAACTAAGACTTCGCTGTCCGTTCGTCTGTCTGTCTGTCATCTCACGAACCGTGATAGTTAGAAGGTTGAAATTTTCACGGATGTATTTTTGTTGCAATACTAAAAATAGAATAAAATAAAAAAAGGGGCTCCCAAACAACAAAGTGCTTTTTTTCGTTTGTTTTTGTATATATGAGATGTTTCAAGAAAGAGTTCAATTCAAACGAGTCCGACTTGCACTTGGCATTTTTATTTTGTTTTAATGTCTATAAGATGTCCCTACGTACAAGTACAAATACAATTGCTTTATTTGGGAATTTCTTTTAACATTATATTCATGGCACCTATTTTACTGTTACCATACTGGTACGCCTTTTTTACTTTTAAAAGATGATATTAATCTTATTTATTTTGTATTTTCTAGGCGAATCGAAATCATCAGTCAGAAAATTTGTTTTGGAAAGTATTAAAAATAAAGGAAAATGCCCGCCTACGAGACATCGAAAAGACCACCCCACCGCAAAAAATAAAGAATTGGATTACCCTATATAAACGATTTATTACTTTATTTTATGTATTTTTAATATTATATTTGTGTCATATAACACATCGTCTTTTATTATCATTTTATAAAAGTATCATTATTAGACGCATGTCTGTTTTATGTGAAGCATGTGTGTTACTTTTTCGCGCCAGAGCTACTTATCTGATCAAACAGAGGTCAGTGACCAAGTACAGTAGCGATTTTTTTAAAAATAATTAAAGTATCAAAATTGTTTACAGTTAAATTCGGTATTGCCATACGGGTAACTCAAATATATTATTTTATGTCAGACTAGGGTAACCTTGGTATGCTTGAAACAAAACGAATATCTCATCAACCATGCGTTCGACAAGGTAATGGCAAATTTGCCAAATTTGGTACAGAGGTAGTTAGAATCCCCAAAAAGGATATGGAATAAGTTTTATCGGTTTGGACGACAAATGTCCAAAATCCAAATTGTCCAACTAGTATTAATGTCCAATACTAATTTGGTCAAACACTAATTTGGTCCAACATGGCTTACGTCCAACTAGGAAAAATGTCCAACACGAATAATTTCCAACATGAATTTGGTCCAAAATGAAATATCTCCAATTAAGAATAATGTCCAACACGAATTGGTTTATTTCTGACGCTGTCATAGAAGAAATGAAAGGTCTTAGGAAGATCTACCTTTCAGATGACAGCTGTCAAACTTGAAATATCAAAATCTGGAAGATCTTCAAAGTTTTTTCATTTCTTCTATGACAACGTCTGCTTAGGACGAGTATTTTTCGAGATATTGACGTTTCAAGTTTGACAGCTGTCATCTGAAATGACAATCTCTCCAAGACCTTTAATTTCTTCTATGACAGCATCAGCCTAAGACGAGTATTTTCCGAGATATTGACATTTCAAGTTTGACAGCTGTCATCTGAAATGAAGATCTCTCCAAGACCTTTAATTTCTTCTATGACAGCATCAGCCTAAGACGAGTATTTTCCGAGATATTGACATTTTAAGTTTGACAGCTGTCATCTGAAATGACAATCTCTCCAAGACCTTTAATTTCTTCTATGACAGCATCAGCCTAAGACGAATATTTTCCGAGATATTGACGTTTCAAGTTTGACAGCTGTCATCTGAAATGAAGATCTCTCCAAGACCTTTAATTTCTTCTATGACAGCATCAGCCTAAGACGAGTATTTTCCGAGATATTGACATTTCAAGTTTGACAGCTGTCATTGCATTGGAAATAAAGATTGTTCACTACGTGACACTTTTTATAGGACTACGGGATTAGCTATTAATAGAACCACGGATAAAATAAAACTTTATTGGACATTTTTACGAATGGACGTTTTAGAATGGACAATTTTCAAATTGGACCTTTTTACGATTTGACATTTTTATGAGTGAACTATTTTCCAAATAGGCATTTGTATGATTGAACGTCTATAATATTTGTCATTTTTCATAATTGGACATTAGTCGTATAAACCTGGGCTTTCGATCGGTGTCGGCTCGTGCGGTGATAAAAGCGCGATGCCAGAATCAGGTCGAATCAGGCCGAGCCGGGGGGGCCGGGTCAGGTGAATTCTTCACTTTAGAGGTTTTTTCTTTCTTTCTTCAGACTTTTATAAAAGTCATTATTGATTTAATTCAAAAACAAATTCTCTTATTTATTGTACAAAAATAACATTTTTGTAGCGGGGGTGAAGCCGTGGGTTTAGCTAGTAAACAAAATAAATATAACGTTACCTAATCGAATGCGAATGCAATGAACGACAAAAATAAAATTGTTTCAGCCATGCCTAGTTTACCCTATATTTTTATGTATTTTATGTCAACTAAAATCGAAATTATATAATTTGGTTTAAAATAATATTTGTTAACTGTGATAAGTTTTTCCTGCTTTTTACTGCCTTCTTTCCATTTTTACACCAATTTACCACACAAGAGGTCATTTTTGTCCGTTAACTATATTATTTTGGATATTTTTAAAAATCAAACGATGCGTGCGTCTGTCGCTGAGCGCGTTGTGTGACTGAGCGGCGGGTGAGTTGTACTTTTTACGCCCCGCCCATATAGTTGTACTTTGCGTTGAATCACTTTTTGAGCTGTGTTCGACTTCTATTATTTCCCTAATTCGTTGTGTAACGTGCATAAAATACAAGGCACAGAGACAACACCCGTCGCCAGTATATGTTCAAACACGACTATGCAGATGTTTGGATTGGCTTACACCTACACAAAACCTGTAGGTTGTAAGTTCAGGCTATGGCAAAAACAGACACCAAGTCCCAAATAATAAGTCTAGTTTAAGGCTGCTTAGTCCGCGGGACGCTCTCTCCCGCTCGCACTATTTTTTTTTTTTATTATGAATTAGAGCACAACAAATAATATTATACTTATTATTATTTTTGTTGTTCTCTATTTAAATTACAATCTAGCCTATGACTTAGGCTAATATTTACATTTAACTTACATAAATTGCTAGGTAGACTTAAACTAAGAATGTGTCCATTAACACTTTTCTTATTGTCTCTAATTAAGGGGAAGACAAATTGTCTTCCCCTCATGTGTTCATGTGTTCTTTATGCATATGTAGCACTTTCACTACTTTGCACTATTCACTATTAAGCTTACGTCACACTGAGCGAACAAAGCGAACGCGATCCGGGACGGAATTTTTGTAATGTTCTAGTTTGTACGTGACCCGTCACTCATAAAGCGGACGCGAACCGGCGCGGACCGGCCTGCCGCGCCGGGCAGATCGGGTTGATGACAAATGACAACTTGTTCGCGTTCGCTTTGTTTGCTCAGTGTGACGTAAGCTTAACACTATCTCCCGCTCGCACTATTTGACACATTTTGAAATATGAATTCATAGAATTAACTATTTGAAAATTCCTCAAGAGGGTCGCTGCACAATATTATTGCACACATTTTAAAAGTGTTTTCAGTTTGATATGTTAAAATAGGGCAAGATGAGGTTTTTGAAAAAAAAAATTTTTTTTTCAAAATGCTTTTCCCTTTTTAATTATATAAACTTGAAAACAAACACTGGTATCAATCTGAGACTACAGGGGTTATCTGTATATTTTAGTCATGTCTTTGTAGTTAAAGTCGTTTTTTTTATTTAACATCAACCGTCTTGCTCCAAAAGGGTAGGTAGATACATGGACAAGGCATTTTCCAATCATGTCGTACAATATGCGGTTATATCTGATACACCTATGACTAAACTTAAAAACGATTATTGACTTTACCGTTAATTTATTTATTAAAGGACATCAAACGGAGCAATCACAAAAATCTTAAGGCTGTTGTGTCGTTTGTCTACGTTCTGTCTTTATTAAATAAATAAATAATAATAAATCAAGTATTAATAGTTAGTCAGTTTCACCCAAGTATTAAAAGTTAGTCAATACGGCCTCAGATGTCAATGAAAAGTTGCCCTCCTTATCGATGTCTGTTGTTGTCACTATAGTTTGCGGTTGCAGGTTACACGAGCATTTCCTAGTAGCTTGAATGTTTTCCTGTTTTCAAGAAAATCGATGTAGCTCTCTCGGTTCGTGGAAAACGCTCGTTAGAGGCTCCTCTTAAAGCTCGATTAAGCTTGAAACAGTATTGGAGCTCAGATTTTAAATCGTTTGATGATTTAATTCGTAGAATTTCCGCTCGGTTCGGGAAATTACTTTGAACCTGAATAGTTAGAAATTAGGTAAGAGCCGATTTTGAAAAACAGTTAGAAATCGGGTAAGATCTGTTTGGGCAAATTTTGTTTTTAAAATGCTGATGTGTTTGATATAGGGAATAATGATCTTTACCATCGTCTTCTTTGCTTCTGAATTTGCTCGTCTAGGCAAAAATAAATGTAAATAAAAAAGAAATCAAATTGTACTCAAATTGTTGTTGTATTGTGTTTCAAATTGTATTTAGTTCTAAGTTCTTGTAAGTTATATTAATAAAGTGTTATTTATTATCTAATCTAATCTAAAAATTCACTGTCATAAAAAATCTTTAACGTAAGAAGTTCTCTGTACTAGTATATGATGCGGATAGAAGTTTATAGGTAGTAATGTCGGTTTTCCTTAATAGCAGGGATTTTGTGAATACTCTTTATCTTATCCTTTGTTCGCTTATGACTAACCGTACGTGCTTTTGAATAGCCTATCATAATGTTATTGTTAAATTTATTTCTCTTCACAATAAAAAAATAATTTATTTTAAATTATTTTACACTACGACTACCAACACATTTATGCACATTGCATTTATGCTACATTTGACTACATTGGTATTGTTTGAATTCCTCGCCACCTCTATACTCATATTGACACTATTAGCCTCACATATTCCGGACTGGAATTAACCTAAAATATTACTATTTAACTTTTTTTTATCGTGGCAAATGCCTTTATTGAGAAAAACAAACTAACAATACTACAGCTACTACAGCAGTAAAGAACACTTTAATTAACTACAGATCGGCCACAAGCCGATCTACAGAAAATCACCACGAAAATATTGCCACGTTGAATGGCAATACTTATACGTTGGGCCAAATATACTCCAAATATACTATTTAACTAATAATTATCATGGATTTCAGCAAACGCCTAATTCCATTAATTACATTTATACAACAAATCGCCACAAATTGTTATAGGTAACTTACGCACATTTTTTTATCGGCGAACGAAATTACCACTAGTTCCTACCTATCACAAATAGCAAGAAGATTAAAGAGTTACCTACACATATTTGTTTGCCCTCGTTTTGCTCTTCTAATTAGTTCCATGACGCGTATTTTTGTTCTAGTATGAAACTTCGAGCAAATGAAAACAAAGATACACAAGACTCGGTCTTGTGATTTTAAATCTGCATACATTCGAAATGGTTTTCAATCCGTATCACAAGAAAGAATTATTTCTTAGAACTAACGTGTGGGCATTCGAAATTGTTGAATAAATGAGTTCT
This sequence comes from Hemithea aestivaria, assembly GCA_947507615.1. NCBI lineage: Eukaryota > Metazoa > Arthropoda > Insecta > Lepidoptera > Geometridae > Hemithea > Hemithea aestivaria. Next base: position 8,756,011 of record OX382339.1, on the reverse strand, counting down.
AGCGTCGGAATAATGGGTATTATGTTTAAAGTTTAAAATTTACCAGAGATTGTACAAAAAAAAATGAATGATGATGTTCAATAATGATGTTCAGTGAAGCCAGGAAGTTATCCCACCTTCTAGGTTTAACTACTTGGTTGTACTATCCCAACCGCATCGTCACTCGTCTCTTGATATCACACCAGATCGTGTCCAAAGACTAAACTGTTATGAATCCTAAAAAATCTTGTTTTTATTTGTGGTAGGCATGGGTCGAAGCTAGCTAACCAATGACTGGACAAAACCACGTCGACTCGCGTTTATTATGACCGTGTTACGGCATGATGTTCAGTGAAGCTATGTAGGGAGTGATTTGCAATGCCTACTGCACAAACAAATACGTAGGCAATAACACCGCGTTGGCACAGTACCATTATTTATTACAGACGCCTATAGGCGACAATAACCTCTCTTCATAAGGACCGCACCTAGTCACCTGTTTGTATATCGGTGTCTACCATGAACAAAAATTGAGGACGTTTTTCTGGGGGTTCCTCAACACTCAACAGTGTCAGTTTTTCTAGCACCTGAGCAGTGATGTGCCAACATTACTGTACTTCGGTAGAAGGGCACTGTAGCTAGTGAAATTACTGGGCTAAAGAGTCTTAACATTTATGACTCTTGAGAAGGCACGTTGGTGCAGTGCACCTAGAATTTCACATAATTGTGAAATCCTGGGTGGAACTGTACTGATTATGGGCAGCGTTATCTCTTAACATCAGAACAGCGTCTTGCTCGTCTTCTTACTTCTTTGCATAAAAAACATAATGTTTATTCTATGCCTCTTTTCTTATTGTACGAAGTGTTCTTGCTGGCTAGTACTGTACAATTTACAAGACAATGTTATTATTTATTCACTTACTGTGGCCCACCCGCTGAAAATTACTCCATCCAGATACTCCAGCTTCATTTCAAGATTCTGTTCATTTCAGTAGTTTTTTCATGAGAGAGTAAGAAACAAAGTTCAAGCTTAACAATTATAAAACTCAATCGATGGTACCCGTTTAGGCGTGAATGAATAACAAACATAATATATCCATACATCCAGACATCCATACATTCTTACAAACTTTCACGTTGATATTAGTAAGATAAGAAGATTAAGTTCAATTTATGAGTTTCTTGCTCGTTCTTCTCATAAAGGTGCTTTGCGGTAGTAAAATAGAACTAAAAAAAATTAAATTGACTTGCAAAAAAGTTCTCCGCTGTAGCCTATTTAAATAAATGAATTTTGAGTTTGAGTTTATGAAGTGGGATTTGAAGTTTATTTGGGTATTCCAATTATTGTTTGCCATCGTATCTCTCAATTTAGTAAGACGGGAAGGTAAATCTTACTTGCCCGTAGTTATTAGCCTATAGCTTAAAGCAATAACTTTAGGGTTCCTCACAGTTGCGGTCGTCAAGTGTTCTATAGCATATATAACTTACTAGAAGTAATCCCTTGATACATTGCCTTAATTCTTCTAACAGAATCTCACTGGCTTGTTCCTATAAAAGGAAAGAGGAAAAACTGTTCCTAATTCGAATCACCTAATTTTCATGGGGTCTTAGTCTAGATTTTACAGAGACTTTAAGGATTGAAAATATGTTGACAATGCTCTTGAGTTGCAATTATACCCATATTTGAAATGTATAATCATCGATTAATTCCCACGAGAGGGCACTTTGAACTCTGGCACACTTTCAGCCTGAAATCGTATTACCGGTATTCGGACCCCGGACCGAACTACATTGTGCACCTTCGCGCCACCGAATTATTCACAGTAGCTTATTTATGATGGCCCCTAATCCCTAACAGCTATCATATAATTCAAGAGAACTTGGTAACATGGTAGCTAAGGAGGATTCTGAGGTAAGAACCTCAGAATCAGTGTACTTATATTAGTATCCTTCATCGGCAGCTTCAGTTTCTTCAGATATATTTCACTGTCAATGTGGGTTTTCTCGAAAATTTACGGCACCAGTTGGCGCCACTTTGACAGGAGGTCCATCCCATTATTAGCACTGTCAAAACCTTCCTTAGTCTCTGCACAGTTTATCTATGATTTCGGTAGGTGTCTGGACTTGGCGTCACAGTGCTGCCTCCTGCCCCTCAAGCACAGACGCTGCGTAGACTTGTCTTGCTGTCAAGTCAACTGTCATCCCATACATTCACAAAAGTACAATGTATGGGATGACAGTTCTACTATTGAAGTTTCGTCGGGATCCCGTGTGTCATGCTACGGCCACTCTGATGGCTGCTATTTCAGAACCCTCACTGAATAGACTTGTTCTGTTATGAAACAACTTAAAATATTCTATTAAGAAGTTCGATTAAAGAGTATGTTTTCTTTGTCACCAGATGCGAAGATGGTGGAGGCGGCGCGGCGACAGGCACCGGCGGGCGCACGGCGTCGCTGCGACTGGCCAACGGTCGGGTCGCTGCGCAGTCGGCCGAACAGCTACCGCACTCGCCGGCCGACTGCGCCTCCGTGCGCATTTCCATCGACAACACCAACACCTGCTGCACTGACTCACTCGTTACCGCCCTCGACGATGAGACATTGCTATTAGGTAAGTTTATCCATAAACTACTAGAGATAAAGTCCTTCCCAACGCAGTCAGTTAAGCAGTCTTGGCATCGGCCGACAGTTCTTCTGCATCCATGTCCATCGACAACACCAACACCTGCTGCACTGACTCACTCTCGACGATGAGACTTTGCCATTAGGTAAGTTTATCCATAAAGGACTAGACATAATATAGTCCTTCGCAATACAGTCGGCCAAGCAGTCTTGGCATCGGCCGACAGTTCTTCTGCATGCATGTCCATTGACGACACCGTAACATTGCTGCACTGATTAACTCGTCTCCGTTTCGTCGTAAGATACTTCTAGAAACTGCTGGAATCTCGTCGCAACGCAGTCGGCCGAGCAGATACGGTGCGATCGGCATGAAACGTTTGAGGGACTTTTCATAGGTCTTCTGATTTCCTTATGCCATGATTAGCAGCACATCGAAAGGTGTTATCGAATTGAAGAATGGCGAAAGGTATTGGATCAATCACGATTTCTGCTTAGATGAGAGTTCCTCATGTCTAAATATTATTCATGGGCATCGAACAGGTAAAATCGTTCGTTAAAAAGAAACAAAGTCAGGACTTCAAAAAGCTCACATTTTAATTCTTTTTCTCAATTCTTCTTGGAGCCTTCCTACATAAGTAGATCAACAAAAATGTACCATTATAACAAAAGCTATAGGTACACCTGGATTACGGTCTACCGGCATGTTTGTTGATTTATAAAGCCGCTAAACCACAGCTGGTAATCCCTCACGGAAGTAATAAAATTACACTTAACTAATAATTAAACTAACAGGTAAAATACACCTGTGGCGAGAGTGTAGGTATACCGTTAAACCAATTTCCTCAGAATTTGCAGAGTAAAAATACCCAAACCTCAAGACAGTCAATAGAATTTAAAACCATGTTGTGCAAGTCAGTAATTGCAACTAAGAACTGTTACTTCAGTTCTTCTTTGGTGGTTTATTTTCATAGAGTTTATTTTGGACGAATAATGACTACGAAGGATTATGAAATTAGGCATTAAATTATAGAGAAACTGTGATTAGGTCATACATTACTCATCTTTCTTTTCGTGGAATACTAATAAGTCAAATAGGACATGCATCCTTTTACATTATTACGTTACAGTAAGTTTTTATGAACCTCCAAGAATTATTATTTTATAGTAAGTAGGTATATACGTAGGAAATCCATTAGGGAGGTTAAGTAGTGGATCTTATGGCTCAGATGATGATGATAATGATAATATACGTAGGTATTCGGGTCGACTGATAGTTAGATGGACAGACGTACGATATCAGACTGAGAAGATCTACATTATGTTAGTATGCTAATAAATAAATAGGATCAATGTTAAAGAAAGTCCTCACGTTTCTACTTAGTATGTCAAGCTCATTGTCTAAAATAGGTCAAGGGTCTTTTGGAAAACATATACTATTACAGGTCATTTGAACTAGTATATGAACAAGTTGCCAAATTAAATGCATTTGTGAGCTGAAGTCATGGCGTGAATACGAGCAAACTTACAGTGCACAGAATATATAAGGGTTTTACGGGTTGTAGTTTGTATCTTTATGACGTCATTGCACTAAAACTACAAAGAATTTTGATATGCTGTAAAATGAGTTCATGTGTAAAGCTAACTGATATGTCGAGAAATAACATTTCATGAACGATATGAGTTCTATAGTTGGCCTGCGTGGACTGTAAGAAGACCTTCCGAGCCTTTCGAGCGACGTATTTCCTACTTCCTTTAACATGGAGTTGTTCAAGAGGAGAATAAAGATGGTGTTAATGGACCGACAACGCGTCTCTATTGCCACTGATGTTTCAGACGTCCATAGGCGACGGTAACCGCTCACCATCAGGCGAGCCGTTTGCTTGTTTGTCTGTCTCTAAACCCTACCATAAAAAAAATGTGAGAGCGTAGACAAGAAGACAGCGATGAGATACCTATATGAATTACATTACCGTAGTTCGTAGTTACTTTGGAGTAAGAGTTACTTAAAGATATAACATTTTAAAATACGAATTGGAATTGCATTTGATTTACATACAACAAACGGTTGGATTTTAGGTGGATTTCAAGATTATTCCCAAATTTTGATCAAAGTGAGAGACTTGAAGGCAACGAGTTACTGTGACATGAACTCAATTATGAATCATCGCTCTAATGTTGGTGATAAACACATTTATTTTGCTTTTACCCACGAAGCTTTTGCCCTAAAAAATAAGCACAGAATCAAGTACAGCACATGCCAAATACTTGTACTTTCACATGTAACCGATAGATGTGCCAAACGACGTAGGAGTCATTTCCACAAAAAATTAAGCCGCTCCTACATTAAAATTGCAGTTGCCACTATGTTCCATTGCTTAAATATTCAGATACAACCACCTCTTTCTATCTCAAGGAGATTGAAAGAGACAGCTGCTGTATATGAGTATTGTAAAAGCTCCTGTAACTGTCTACAATTGCCATGACCGTGGCTAAAATTGGAACTTATTTTTGGCTAAGCTGAGTCATTGATAAATTCAGTAGTCTACGTAGACAGTAGCGCCCTCATGTTTATTATAATAATTATAAGGAACGTGATGCTATATTTACAAGTACATAATATAAGCTACATAATATATGTGTGTATATCTAATTTGTTATTTTAACCTTATAATATCTGCAGATTGCGGTAGTATAATATTAATATTATGAGTGTTTTATATCTAGTATCTAAGTTCAACTTTGGCCTTTAATATCGGTATAAGTTATAAATAATATCTAAGTACATTTATCCATCCCACTTCCTACTAACACATTATAAATGCAATTTTATGAGTATAATGCAGTGATTTGTTGTGTTGGATGTTTGTGATCTTTTAAACATTCACGCGAAATTATTCGAACAATTTTGTTTGCGCGTAGCTTGAGATGTACTCATATTTGGACGACGTACTACATATTATAATAATATCTATTATGTGCATGCATTGCGTCCACGAGCATTTTCGCGTGAATCATTTAATTCGCGGTGAATTTGCTCTTTCTTACCCATAATTTATCTTAGTGCTTATCCAAAAAGGGCGACAGAAAGGACCGCGCGTGAATTGAGTCAGCGCGATGATTGTGGACGCTATGAAAAGCATGAGAGGATTGGCAAGTATCAATTCGCGGAAAATACGCCTACAATGGACTTGGCTTCTTTTGACTTTAATACTGAAACTGTAGAGAAGTTAGTTACGAAACCATGGGGTTGTGGAAAAACGTAAGTTAAAAAGATAGAGTAAAATATAGTAGTTCGTATAGTAGTTAGTAGTTAGTAATCTGCGTGCTACACCAAGAAATCAATAATGTTCAAATCAAATAAATCCTAGGTACTTAATGACATAACCAGTAATTGCAGACTGAAGGAAAATGAACCAAACCTAAGTAGCAAAAACGTTACATAACGAAATTGCTCTACAAATACGGAATCTAAAAAAGACCGACTTCCTCAATAAACCTATTTCTTAAAACACAAGGTTTAAAATGTCAAATAAGAAGCACTCTCAAACCTATTTTCTAATTTAAAACAGTTGAAGCTTGTAAAATACGCGTAGACTAATTACTTTACTATTTATTTACTCGACAAGTCATGCTATTTGCCATTGACCATGGATTGATAAGAAAAGGTGAAGAATGGATATCGCGCATGGCTTCCGCGCGGTCTGAGCGTTGGTCCATTTAGTACTGGCGACCGCCAGTGCAGTTTCTCGCCGCCTACCCAAGCGCTATGACATGCTGCGCGGTACCTTATAAAAAAGCTTCAAACGGAAGAAGCTCACGATCTTAAAATTAATAAGTGTAACGCGTGTGCAGTGTTTTTTTTTAATTGGATCGTGAAAACAAAACATGAGGGACACAGGAGTTCGGCACGTTCGTAGATAAATCCTAAGTTTCAGTGTCAAGCTTTGTAATTGTTGTGAATGTTGCTCGGATTCGAATTATTGGGTTTTCGCTACAGATCTAACCATGCATTTTAATTGAAAAATAATACCAGGAATATTAGGTAATTTCTATTTTTTTAGACACAATTAGATTTAATATTTCATCATTAGTCTTAGATAGGAGCGAAAAATATATATAGATATCTCAATCTCTGTATATAAAATTTACATTACTTATACTTAGTGAGTAGTATGGGGTACTAATTTTACTGTGAATGAAAATACTTAAAATAATGGGGTATAATGGGTTATAAATTAAATATAATAAAAAAATCAAAGCTTTACATTTTCGGGAAAGGAAAATAAATGGATCTCTTAACAAAACCGCAATTGGTTTGCATGCGGAATATTTATAACTCGATCTGTTACCAATAAATTGGATTTTAATAAACGATTCGGATATTGGTATGATGTTATTGCATGAAAAAGCTATAGTGACAAAGATTTTCAGTATTCTAACATTTAACATAATGCTTTACGGCTTAAGTTTATACTAAATACTAACCAAATTAAGGAATTTTACGTATATTTTTTGTACAGTTAAATAAAACAATATAATGAAAATACATTTTATGCTAAATTTTCCTTTTGCATGTGGTTTTTCGTCAAATTCAATTCATACGATGGTTGTGAACAAAACATGAAAGAACACGCATCTAATTTAGGCTTTCAATGTCGCTACAATTAAAATGTACTGTATTTTCGTCTACCATTTACATTTATCTATATTTTTATTATTTTTATGTTTAATTCTTTGTTGATTAATTAGAATCAGAATTTTATTGCATAAATAGGTGTAACAAATATAATTCTTGACTTTTAAAAACATATGCCCTTATGAACGTGCAATAGTATGTATAACAATATGAATTTATTATAGTGTAGAATGTCGTGCAGAATTATTAATTATATAATTAAATCATTATGATCTCCATTCATTGAAATCTTAAATCTTCTTTATATTATCTTATTTTTATCTTGTTTATTTTGTTCGTTCCAATTTTTCACTCGAGAAGGTACAGAGTTAAATGTTTGCATCTACGTTAAATCTTAAACTTTTAGCATAGAGGAAAATATATCCACACTTTTAGTAATAAAAACAAATGAAGATCAATATTTTAGTTTAACAGATCATATCCCTTAAATTTTGACGGAAATCGACATTAAGTATCTATAATATGAAAAAGTGTGCGATTTTGGTTTCCGAGTATCTAATAAATTCAGAGCTGATTTGATTTTTTCTGCCCAGTAATTTTGATTCATTATTTTTATTGTTTGCAATCTTGAAAGTTATTACGACTATACACTTAAGATCTTTTTGTGAAACTATACTAATGTACTTACATAAATTACCTGATTTGGCTCTAGATCTTAATTTTTTATAGAGAGACAAGTGTACATAGTAAGTATATATTTGGGTTTACGCGCCAAGTCATTACACATTATCTAAGCATATCATTTATTAAAATGGGCTATAATGGCCAATGGAGCTCTTTGGCAAATCCATATTACAATTATTTAGTTCTATTTTAAGACTCCGCCGCTCGATCGAAAAGCACATTGGAGGCCTAAACTCACTTTAGGTTTACGCGCCAACCTTGTATATATATATTAAACGTATACGTATTAAAGAAATCTCTAAACAATTTGGCAGAACAAAATCGAGGCATGAAAATAATAAAGGCCGATATAAGTCGGGCGATATGAATGTTGTAACGGCAGAAAGCAGATCGCAATTCGATCCATATTGCTGTAGCACAGGTGCGCAGGTTCCTATTGACACGGCCCGCAATTTTACTGGCCGTGTATGCTTATTGCTTGAGCACACTTGATTTTTACAATGTTTATTTAATTTTGCGATTTGTCATTGGAAAACACGTTAAAAATCCGCCTTCATTTAGTTTTCATGTGTGTAAACCTGGCATGGCAGCCCTTAAGTTTTTATAATCATAACTCGAAATATTGGAACTGTTGTATGTTTTGATCGAAGCTTCAAAATTACTCTAATTAAACTATTCCCTGGGCCCGTAGCATGCCATACGGGCTCCCGCTGAAATGTCAAGAGTAGAACTGTCATCCCATACATCCCATTACAGTACTTTTGTGAATGTATGATATGACAGTTCTACTCTTGAAGTTTTATCGGGATTCCATGTGGCATGCTAAAGCCGCTGGACGTTTCATAGACTTGGCTTACTGTCAAATCAAACGTCATCCCAAACATTGTACTTTTTTGCATGTATGGGATGACAGTTTGACTTGATAGCAAGACAAGTTTACGCATCGTCCATGCTAGAGGGGCTGGATTGAATCAAATATAAGATAATAGAAAATGTGTACTTACAGAAGAATTCAAGGACTTTCATAACCTTCTGGAATTTTGTACATTTGCTCTGAAGCCTTGAGTAACATGGATCGATATTTTTAGCTTACCGAAAAAAAAATGTTCCGTTTCAAGACTTTTTGGAAAGATTCCTTGTTTGAATATATCTACTATATAAAAATAAGTCGGGTTTTCCTCCCTGACGTTATAACTCTAGAACGCATGAACCGATTTCCACGGTTTTGCATTCGTTGGAAAGGTCTCGGGCTCCGCGAGGTTTATAGCAAAGAAAATTCAGGAAAAATTTCAAAAGAAATAAAAAAAGTAAAAATAATATAATAATATTCAATTGGAAACCACGCGCGTATTGGGCAAATGTCAACAGCAGGCATTTGTCTTTAAGGTGGTAATGGCCGTGTCGGCGCGGAGGATATTGATAAGTTTTATTGCAACCTTATTTCGAATTAATACTGGCAACGTAGCAGCCAATGGCTCTCCTTGGATGAATACAAAAAAAAAAGCGTGTTCTTGGGCAAATTTTTATTAAATTTCAACAGCAGGCATTTGTCTTTAAGGTGGTAATTTGAACTGTGTAAATTATGTGGATCGTGAATTTGAGGTTAAATAGGGATGAAAATAAATAAAATAAATGAACGCTAATCAGAGCGCGTGACGTCACACCATTGGCTGGACCTTACGCTTCCTATGAAATGTTCCTAATTTCGATACATTTTAATTATTCATAACATAAAAACCACTGAACCGATTTTGATGCAACTTATACTGTGCCCTTAGTTGGTCCATACTTAAACCAAAAATAAAGTCAATAACTAAAATGTCTCATAAAGAAATTACACATGAGAAATTATGAGGTGTTAAAAAGTTATTTAATATGCTAACTTTTAAAATTTGCGATAGTGGCGCCCCGCAAAAAGAACTCCTTTCGTGAAAAGCACTCTACCACAGATAAAAGAATACTAGACTCTACCTAGCAGTTACGGTTTCCGATTGAGCTGAAATTTCGCATACCGGCAATCGGATGACAATGCAATAATTTTATGACATGGAAGTGATCTGAAGTCTGATGATGGAGCTGAAAGGTGGTCATAGGAACCGCGTAAACAAAAGACAAAACCTCATGGAGTTTGGGTCCATTTGATTCGTCTTTACGAGTACTTCGATACTATATAGTAATCAGGATCTGATGATGGAGCTGGAAGGTGGCCATAGGAATTCCGTGATTAAAAGACAAAACCCCATCGAGTTTGGGCTCATTCGATTCGTCTTGACGTGTACTTTGATACGATATAGTAACCAGGTCTGATGATGGAGCTGAAAGGTGGCTATAGGAACTCCATGATAAAAAAACAAAACCCCATCGAGTTTTTGCTCATTTGATTCGTCTTGATGAGTACTTTGATAAGATATAGTAACCAGGGTCTGATGATGGAGCTGGAAGGTGGTAACAGGAAACGCGTAATTAAAAGACAAAACCCATCGAGTTTGAGCTTATTCGATTCGTCTTGACGAGTACTTTGATACGACATAGTAACCAGGGTCTGATGATGGAGCTGGAAGGTGGCCATAGGAACTCCATGATAAAAAGACAAAACCCCATCGAGTTTGGGCTCATTTGATTTGTCTTGATGAGTACTTTGATAAGATATAGTAACCAGGGTCTGATAATGGAGCTGGAAGGTGGTAACAGAAAACGCGTAATTAAAAGACAAAATCCATCGAGTTTGGGCTCATTTGATTCGTCTTGACGAGTACTTTGATACTATATAGAAACCAGGGTCTGATGATGGAGCTGGAAGGCAGCCATAGGAACTCCGTGATTAAAAGTCAAAACCCCTTCGAATTTGGGTTCATTTGATTCGTCTTGAGGAGTACTTTGATACTATATAGCAACCAGGGTCTGATGATGGAGCTGGAAGGTGGCCATAGGAACTCCATGATTAAAAGACAAAACCCATCGAGTTTGGGCTCCTTTGATTCGTCTCGAGGAGTACTTTGATACGATATAGTAACCAGGGTCTGATAATGGAGCTGAAAGGTGGTAACAGGAACCACGTAATTTAAAGTTAGCATTATTACACGATATCATTTTATATTGCTAAAACTTAAATTATAATAAGGCGAATTTGTATTTTTGTCGAATTTCGTCGTTACACGGTCTTTTATATTATTATTATTCTATTTTTAATACCTAATATTAAAAAAGAAAGGATTAAACGTTAAAATGTGATTACACAAAAAAATCACATAATCCTCAGAACCAAACGCCCAAACCCAAACCCAAAGTTCCCAACAGTTCAAGTTCTTTGGGTTCCGCTTCAAACTGGGACCTCGCGGCCCAATTTCCGTTAAACCTTAGACTTTAGACCTTAGACTTTTTTTAAAATATCCTAATACAAGAACTTTAACTTTAAGTCGAAAAAATACACCCGTTTATCCTTCAAAAAATGTTTTGACCCTCTGAATAAATCAATATTCATAGAGAACTTGCCGTTACCCTATGTTTATGAAATTTGGCATACCTTAACATATATTTTAAATACGGGAAAAAATCTGAAAACTTTTAATCTACTATATAAAAATAAGTCGGGTTTTCCTTCCTGACGCTATAACTCCAGAACGCACGAACCGATTTCCACGGTTTTGCATTCGTTGGAAAGGTCTCGGGCTCCGCGAGGTTTATAGCAAAGAAAATTCAGGAAAAATTTCAAAAGAAATAAAAAAAGTAAAAATAATATAATAATATTCAATTGGAAACCACGCGCGTATTGGGCAAATGTCAACAGCAGGCATTTGTCTTTAAGGTGGTAATGGCCGTGTCGGCGCGGAGGATATTGATAAGTTTTATTGCAACCTTATTTCGAATTAATACTGGCAACGTAGCAGCCAATGGCTCTCCTTGGATGAATACAAAAAAAAAAGCGTGTTCTTGGGCAAATTTTTATTAAATTTCAACAGCAGGCATTTGTCTTTAAGGTGGTAAGTTGAACTGTGTAAATTATGTGGATCGTGAATTTGAGGTTAAATAGGGATGAAAATAAATAAAATAAATGAACGCTAATCAGAGCGCGTGACGTCACACCATTGGCTGGACCTTACGCTTCCTATGAAATGTTCCTAATTTCGATACATTTTAATTATTCATAACATAAAAACCACTGAACCGATTTTGATGCAACTTATACTGTGCCCTTAGTTGGTCCATACTTAAACCAAAAATAAAGTCAATAACTAAAATGTCTCATAAAGAAATTACACATGAGAAATTATGAGGTGTTAAAAAGTTATTTAATATGCTAACTTTTAAAATTTGCGATAGTGGCGCCCCGCAAAAAGAACTCCTTTCGTGAAAAGCACTCTACCACAGATAAAAGAATACTAGACTCTACCTAGCAGTTACGGTTTCCGATTGAGCTGAAATTTCGCATACCGGCAATCGGATGACAATGCAATAATTTTATGACATGGAAGTGATCTGAAGTCTGATGATGGAGCTGAAAGGTGGTCATAGGAACCGCGTAAACAAAAGATAAAACCTCATGGAGTTTGGGTCCATTTGATTCGTCTTTACGAGTACTTCGATACTATATAGTAATCAGGATCTGATGATGGAGCTGGAAGGTGGCCATAGGAATTCCGTGATTAAAAGACAAAACCCCATCGAGTTTGGGCTCATTCGATTCGTCTTGACGTGTACTTTGATACGATATAGTAACCAGGTCTGATGATGGAGCTGAAAGGTGGCTATAGGAACTCCATGATAAAAAAACAAAACCCCATCGAGTTTTTGCTCATTTGATTCGTCTTGATGAGTATTTTGATAAGATATAGTAACCAGGGTCTGATGATGGAGCTGGAAGGTGGTAACAGGAAACGCGTAATTAAAAGACAAAACCCATCGAGTTTGAGCTTATTCGATTCGTCTTGACGAGTACTTTGATACGACATAGTAACCAGGGTCTGATGATGGAGCTGGAAGGTGGCCATAGGAACTCCATGATAAAAAGACAAAACCACATCGAGTTTGGGCTCATTTGATTTGTCTTGATGAGTACTTTGATAAGATATAGTAACCAGGGTCTGATAATGGAGCTGGAAGGTGGTAACAGAAAACGCGTAATTAAAAGACAAAATCCATCGAGTTTGGGCTCATTTGATTCGTCTTGACGAGTACTTTGATACTATATAGAAACCAGGGTCTGATGATGGAGCTGGAAGGCAGCCATAGGAACTCCGTGATTAAAAGTCAAAACCCCTTCGAATTTGGGTTCATTTGATTCGTCTTGAGGAGTACTTTGATACTATATAGCAACCAGGGTCTGATGATGGAGCTGGAAGGTGGCCATAGGAACTCCATGATTAAAAGACAAAACCCATCGAGTTTGGGCTCCTTTGATTCGTCTCGAGGAGTACTTTGATACGATATAGTAACCAGGGTCTGATAATGGAGCTGAAAGGTGGTAACAGGAACCACGTAATTTAAAGTTAGCATTATTACACGATATCATTTTATATTGCTAAAACTTAAATTATAATAAGGCGAATTTGTATTTTTGTCGAATTTCGTCGTTACACGGTCTTTTATATTATTATTATTCTATTTTTAATACCTAATATTAAAAAAGAAAGGATTTAACGTTAAAATGTGATTACACAAAAAAATCACATAATGATCCGCAGAACCAAACGCCCAAACCCAAACCCAAAGTTCCCAACAGTTCAAGTTCTTTGGGTTCCGCTTCAAACTGGGACCTCGCGGCCCAATTTCCGTTAAACCTTAGACTTTAGACCTTAGACTTTTTTTAAAATATCCTAATACAAGAACTTTAACTTTAAGTCGAAAAAATACACCCGTTTATCCTTCAAAAAATGTTTTGACCCTCTGAATAAATCAATATTCATAGAGAACTTGCCGTTACCCTATGTTTATGAAATTTGGCATACCTTAACATATATTTTAAATACGGGAAAAAATCTGAAAACTTTTAATCTACTATATAAAAATAAGTCGGGTTTTCCTTCCTGACGCTATAACTCCAGAACGCACGAACCGATTTCCACGGTTTTGCATTCGTTGGAAAGGTCTCGGGCTCCGTGAGGTTTAAAGAAAATTCAGGAAAAATTTAAAACGAAGCCATCTGGTGGCGAAACGGAGTTCGCCGGGTTTGCTAGTTATATTATAATTAATGATTAAGATGTTGTGGTCTTATTACTTCTTGTGATTAATGATTTTACGAGCAATTTGAAATCATCATTTTATATTTGTAATCAGCTGCGCCTCGCCTCTTATCTTTTACTTACTTGATTTTCTCCAGTCTATACATTTAGGAAAATATATACAGTGAAGTGTTGACATTTTAGTAATTGGAAACAGTATGTAAACTGTTCCAAGCTTTATAAAGTTAATTAAAGTTAAACCCGTATTCTGTGAGCCGGCGACATATTTAAACACTTTGATAATTTTCATTTGTTCTAATAAGCGAGCAAAGTCGCTATTAGAGAGCACTATTAGCGATAAGACCGCCAATTGTCTCATTTTTTATAAAGTAAATTAGTTTTAAGCTATTGTATTAATCTGTGGTGATACAATAAAAAGTTATAGTATTATTCTTATTAAAGTTAACGCCTGATTATTTTTTAAAGCAAATGTATTTATTTATCTATAATACGTGTAGTTCAGTGATTGTCAACAATGTCTTTTCAAACTGGTTGACTGATTTTTATGGAAATTTTTGTGGTTTTAGAACAGGTCGTATAATATTTTTCAGTAAATGTAAACAAAGCCCCGCGAGTCAGCTCGTAGGTTATAATCTTAGCCTTTTAAATCAAAATCAATCAATTTTAAGAACGTGTATCTACTAATATAATTTTTCATAATAAAAGCAAAACTTCAAACAACAACATTACTGTATGATAGCCCGTTTGGGTGGTATTAACCAAAGCAAAAGCTTTCTTCAAAAACTTCGCTTAATTTTGAAAATCAAAGAAAAAAGCTGTTCGCAATCTCAAAAACCACATTGCCCATGTAAAAATAAAATCATAAAGTGTCCAAAAATAAACTCCAATTTTTATTCCAATCGGAAATTCCCTAAAAATGTTTGGATTCTACGAAGCAATAAAGAAGCCAACGTAAATAAATGTACCGCGATCAATGCTACGAGGATGACTAAGTTTAGTGAATCAGAACGCGAGGTACATATTATTGTTTATAGATTCATGGTGGTAGTAAGTAAACCCTTTGAATATTGGTTATTTAAGACTATAATTAGCTGAACACAATTATAAAAATAATTCACCAGTGACAGAGAAATAAAAGAGAGAATGATTGGCCTGGTAGCGGTAGGACATATTATGCGAAGGTGAAAATCATGTGACCAAAAAGTCCATGAATATGGCAATAGGTGGAAATCCGGGAAGGAGGCGCCCGAAAAAGATTTGGATATGAAAGAGGATATGCGTGATAGGGGAGTGGAAGAAGATATGACGAATGATAGAGTAGAATGGAGGAGAAAAACGTGTTGTGCCGACCCTACCTAGAGTGGGATAAGGGCAGGAAGATGATGAATTATGAAAATAATTGGGGTTTCTAATCTGCACTACAGATCAAAATTCAAATCTCCCGTTAAACTGGAACTATTCTGTGACTGTGATGTATTCGCTGACTGTGACTTCTGAACCAAATAGAGTTCAGGTAATTAAACTTATGCCAGGCGTATCCCTATGGCGAAGGCTCATAGGCTGTACTTAATATCCATATTAGAATAGAATAACACTTTATTGCATACCAGATTATAAGAAATAGTTATAAATAGGCTTTTAGGTATATGATACCAACTTAAAACTGCGTAGAATGTACTACTCACAATTTTCGCGTACAAATGTAGAATCCTAACAAAAATGTCACACTACGACACAAAAAAACGTAGCAAAGTGATCACATAGACGAATATTAGCACAACTAACTACCGCGAACAACTGTGAATGAAAATTAGAACCAGGTCAAAACGTAAATACAAATCCGAAGCACCTCAAACATTGAAGTTGGCACTGAATGTTTACATTCCTTGGATTGTTTGATTTGCCATCGTGATTCAAGTATTACGATGGGATAATGTGTCATTTTTACCTACTCGTATAACTAAAACTAGAAGTAAAACCGTACGTCGTAAGTGCTATTCATATTGAACTTTAGTTGGGCATTTTACAGCTAGTATATCTGTTTCGGTAGGAGGGCACTATAGCTAGTGAAATTACTGGGCTGAAGAGTCGTAACATCATATGACTCTTGAGTAAGAAGTGCACCTAAAAAATTACGTAATTGTGAAATCCTGGGTGGCACTGTACTGATTATAATTATCTATGGGCAGCGTTATCTCTTACCATCAGGGGAGCACAACCGTCGTTTTTGCTCCAACATTACACACTTACCTACAAGGCGCGAGTGAATAGGTACTTTTTAGGCAAGGGCATACTAAACTGCATTTGCTCTTTCCACTTTCCATTATGTCGTGGTATTACGTGTTACGGCTGTGGTCAAAGGTACTCCGAAAAATAATGTCCGTAAAGACAGGAGTAAACTAAGGTTTTCTTTTTCTCGGCTTATCTAGAGGCACAGTATCTGCATATCTGGAAGAAATCTAAAAGAGCTCGTTTATAAGAAAACTTTTCAAAGCTTTGTTTTATTACTATTTTATTCGTATAAAATATAGGACATTTCTTTAGTAGTTGACAATGTACACAGTTCCACAGCTATGTATACAGTTTGTAATTCCCAATTTAGTTAACTGTAATGTAAGGAGTAAGGTCCTACGAGATAGACTTGCCCTAGTGTGGGAACCACTAGATACTTTTTATTTATTTATATTTACAAAATAGGCCTACGTTTGACGACATCCCACCTGATGAAAAGTGCAAATGCGGTCGATGATGGACATAAGATTCCTAGAAAGGTACATTCACTCGTGCCTTGAAGATACCCAAATTGTACCGCTCGGGAAACACGGATGACGGCAAAGTGTCCAAATGCAACCAGTTAAATGTTAATATGTAATCATTTGTATTGTGGATAAATAAATATTCTATTCTAGTATGTATAATATTATCCGCTGTCCACTTGAGTCTCATTGCAATAAGCATATTTACCATTCTGCAGTCACGTGGGAGAGGCGCACGATTAATTCATGTTTATTAAACAAATTAACGATAGTGTCACAGTTTCTCACAGCATTTAAGATGTTTTGATATAAACAGTTGCGCACATATGCGTATCACGCATAATATATTATGACGACTATTATAGTAGATGAACTGACATACCAAAATCGCGTGACCGATTTTGATTTTTTTTTTTTATACTAAATAGGCCTACGTTTGACCACATCCCACCTGATGGAAAGTAAAAATGCGGTCGACGATGGATCACGTATGACGCCTAGAAAGGTACCTATTCACTCGTGCCTTAAAGATACCCAAGTTGTACCGCTCGGGAAACACAGATGTTGATTTGTCAAAAAATTACATTCCTAAGGAACTAGTGACGACTTTTCAGGCAACTCTTACGCCCGATCCACTCTCCACGAAGATACGCGAGGGAACGCGAATGCGACAGTGAGGACGGTACGCCCGTGTCTCCTTGTCTTCCCATTTTCATACGCTAAGTCTCGAGTCTCGTGACGAGAACCTCGTATAGGACGAGGTTAAAATCTGGAGCTGGCATAACAGAACTGCCAACCAAAAACGGTCACAAAAACAATAGATTCACTTTCCTTTCTATCTTCTTAAAATCCGCAAGACATTATTCTTCTCTGCTTCTGTGTGATTCTTCCCAGCACGACCACGACACATATTGATGTTTATTTTGCCTTTTTTATGTGATGAAGTAGAAGACGAGCAAGACGCTCTCCTGATGTTAAGAGATAACGCTGCCCATAATCAGTACAGGATTTCACAATTATGTGAAATTCTAGGAGCACTGGACCAACGTTTCTTACTCAAGAGTCATAAGATGTTAAGACTCTTTAGCCCAGTAATTTCACTAGCTACAGTGCCCTCCTACCAGAGCACAGTAATGTTTTCACATCACTGCTCAGGCGGTAGAATAACTGGCACTGTTAGGGTACCCACCTAGCCGACTTCCTGCAAAGGAAGTCTACCCCCAAACTCCCTTACATATTTGTAAAAAAAGATGTACTTTTGAATTTAAAAAATGTACTCTTCATTTAGACTTAGAAATTGTGGTTATGCTGAGAAGATACCTTCGTGGCACGACCACCGCAAAATATACATCAATATGTGTCGCGGTCGTGCTGGAAAGAATAGCACTCTGCTTCTTTCGTATTCCAAGTGTCAGAACAGTCCAAATGAATAACAAGCCAAAGGTTTGTACATAGTAAAATTTTCCTAACAATGCGGAAGTTAGGTCACAACAAAGCTCTAGGTCAGAGGCTTTAAGAGTATGTATCAGAAACGCGTAAATAATAGAAATAAAATGTTCAGCAAATGTGGAAGTCAATTAAAACGTAGTGCGGCATTTTTTTATGAATATGGATTCATATAAAAATGCCGCACAACATCACATCATTCATCGCATTCATTCTTGGTTAGAGTGGTTTAGAAGCATACATAAGCATAGTATACTTGCGTTAACTTTAAATATATGAAAGGTCTTTGACTCTTTCAGATTCGCCTACTTTCACTACCAATACTGAAACAATTTTTTCGTTCTTTTATGTCCTGTGAAAGGTCGATGAACTTTATCATTAAACACCTCTCACCGTCTCACCGGGGGTAGACTTCCTTTGCATTAGGTCGACTAGGTGGGTACCCCAACAGTGCCAGTTATTCTACCGCCTGAGCAGTGATGTGCAAACTTTTCTGTGCTTCGCAAGGAAGGCACTGTAGCTAGTGAAATTACTAGGCTGAAGAGTCTTAACATCTTATGACTCTCAAGTAAGAAGCGTTGGCGCAGTGCATCCAGAATTTTACCTTTGTAAAATCCAGGGTAGCACTGTACTCATTATGGGCAACGTTATATCTTAACATCAGGAGAGCGTCTTGCACGTCTTCTTACTCGTACTTCGTTGTGTATAAAAAAAAAGCTGGTTTTAGAGTTAAGGGTTTAAAAAATCTAAAATAAGTAAAGAAACAGTACATATCTATAGGTATATTATGTAAGTTTAAAAAGAACGACTGACGCAAAACTCTATCTTATGAACGTATTTGATTAAAATTAGACAACTAAAGACGGTAGATACCTACATAATATTATTCTATTTTTATAGTAGGTACCTACCTACACAAACAGGATACATTTTTTTTTATTTTAAAACCCATAACATAAATCTTACTCTACAATACGAGTATTTATTATGAAATATGTTGAAATTTTCTTCTTACCTATGGTCTTTTGACCATAGGTATGGGTATGTCTTTACACAATAATATCTATTATAATTATTCATAGTAAAAAAAACCGTGTATATCGAGAAAAAAAATTAAGAAATTGTAGATCCGGTGCAGGTGTCCAAATAAAATACATATTATTATGATGAAATATGATCTACGCCAAAAAAAACCAGCACTACTAAATTACTACGCCCATAAAAGTCACCTCGGTAGACTTTATAATTGAATTAAATAAAAGTTTATTCTTCACATGTTTATTACCATAGCTTATACATACGAGCACGTGCTTAAGACTGCATTCCTTAGAAATTTACATACAAGGATTTTGTCGCGACTTTACACGGGGAATTGTTATGTCAATGAGTGACATGGCCAGCAAATCGGAACTTGGCTTTAATTCACACCCACTTGGATTGATGTCCACTTCAATGTACATTACTGAGTTTGTAATTTTACTCATATTAATGAGGAGGTTTAAGCAAGTAATCTACGCAATTTTGTCTATGGATTCTAGTGTTTTACATGTGGGTGGGCGATAGCCAATAGGGCTGTTGGTACCCGATATATAAGAATTATGACTGCCACCCAGTGTTTTAAAATAATAAATAATAAAACTTTTCAACTTCTTACAACTTAGGCCACACCATCACATGCCAGTAGGTGAGCTAGTTATTTTTTTATCATCTTCACGTAGATTTTAGTCTGTTTAGTTCAGTACTGTAAATAAGTCCCAAAACTTTGACGATATCTCGTCAGTGTTAGTTACCACGACCGCACCTTACCTTATAATTATTTTACGACAATTTACTTCTGTTTTAAGAGTAAAGACTTTATAATTCAAGTTAGTCCAGTAAAAGAAGAAATGTGGACACATACCCTTTTTGGGCACTCATTGACTGGGCTACGTTGTTGAGCGTAGGGTAGTGTTGCGTAGGACTTTGCGCCAATAAGGTAAACACCTAATATCAAGAAGTTTGATTATGATCGGTTAGTGGAGGCGTGAAAGCCCCGCGAACAAACCTACACTCACATATGTAATATTAGTTAGAATTAGTTTTGTATTTATGAATGAAACCTCCATAAATTGACCGTTTTGTACCTCAGTACAGGTTTCGCTTTAGCGAGGCGAGGTGTGGGTGGTTTTGCAATTTCTAGTGATTATTTGAAAATGAATCAATATCCGTTTAAATGGGTAATGAAAAGATCTATAACTGTGTCCAGTTTGGCGAACCTCTTTGCATCGACGGATGAGTACTCTCCAAGTAAGATTTTCTATAAAATCCATTGACACTAATCTCTTCCCCCTTCTTAAGTGTTAACGATCATGACTCCTTTCATTCTGCTTTGCCCAAAACTATCCTATATACTAAGTGTGGATACCGTGCTTTGCTGATGGAAATTTCCATGACCTGATCTGATCATCATTAAGGACTTCTTCCTCTAGGCATTTTAATAGACTAATTAACTGAATTTCCTTAATTTCTATCACCAATATATAATTATTATTCGCGTGATGCAATGCGTACAGGCGCGTGAATTTGCGAGCTTATACTCTCTGCAACACCCATAGGCAGAAATTAACCATTTTTGCATGTGTCACGGAAATAAGGTTATTATGAGGTCTGAGATAGATGTGCAATTTATTAGTGGTCAACTCAATGTAAATATTTTAATGAATTGAATTTAGTATCTATGAAATATGCATCGATTATTATAATACTATCTTGCAAAAGACCAGTATTTTTGTGAGGAAAATTCTTAAAGATATTGGCAATAAAGAAAACGCTACGTCAACGTACTTGGCGATGAATTGAACTGAGACAGAAAATCAATAGTCGATCTCTCTCACTGGGAAAAATACTGTGATTATGAAGACACATCCTTACTTGTATAATAGGTAACGCTGAAGCTGTAAACTTTAAGGTATTTATAAATTAACACATTCACTGCGGATCAGGCCTAGATCGACCTGCCGCGGAATTTCAGCTGGTGCGGACGAAGAAAACTATGTCCCTCTCACTAGGTGCGGTACGATTATCTCAGGTGTTTGTAAAGGTACGACAGAGACAAATATATATTTGAGATTGTGTTCAAAATTATAGGTGTTCCCAATAAAAACATCACGGCAGGCCTTTATCGGCCTACCACGCACTGACGGTGAAAATATCAACTCGGTGCGGCAGTGGTCTATTGCGGCCCGCCGTCCCAACAGGCGGTTGGCGACCCGATACCGCACGGAGCGCCCCGCTTCGCCAGTTAGTGTTGAGCCATCTCACTGAACTGACGCACGTCGACGTCGCGTTTTTTCTTTTCGTAAAATTAACGACGCACGATGGCAGGAAACAAAAGAAAAATACAAATTTTGGAAAACAAACTAATTCGCAAGGCAGATAAAAGTGATAGTGACAGCAGTGAGGAAATATTTTCCTTCAAGAAAAAAAATAGACATTTAGAAAAAGGACCAAGCAAAAACAAAAACATACTGCAGGATGTGCACACAAAATCTTTGTGCGAAATGTTTTAAAGATAAGCATAAATAAATAATTAAATAAACTATTTTTCATTTCTACTCTACAATTCTATTTTATTTTCGATATCCCCTTATTTTTGTCTTTCCCATCACTACTAAAAATACTTTCTAGTGCGGTGCTGGTCGATATCGACCCGCCACTTTCCCTGGTTCATTTCTCATTTCCTGTTTGGCAGATCCCGGGGCGAATCAAATCTAAAGAAGGTGGGTTCAAGGTTATTCTAACAGTCCAAAAACTACACACCTATATTATGTTTTCGCAAAGTTATAGCGATTTAATCTAACCTTATGCTGGTGGGTCGAGAAAGGCCTGCCACGCACTGGCGGAAAAATCATTGGGGGCACACTTTGGCCCGCCGCCGCACCAGAGGAAGGTTTAAGATTTTACTTGCCGCAGCTAACGTGTTAAAGGCAGTAAACATAATTTTAATCCTACAAAAAGAAAGCGGAACATGACGATTTTAATTTCAGCAATACACATACATATAAACCTTAAATATGGCCAACAGAAAACTGCGTCGCTGATTAGGTTTTAATTTAATTTTACATTTACATTTCTGCATTATTAGAATTATTCTAATTTTATGTCTTTTTGATCATAAATCCATGTTGTGTGTGTTTTACAGATTATACATTTGTAAGAGATTTACATCATTTGTCAGTATCATTTATTATTGTAAAAGTTACAAAACAAAAAATGTTTTTCTGAATCGGCTACATTTACCCTCCGATCGATATTAAAGTTTTGTGGTTATAAGTTTTTTTCTCGAAAGGCTTAAAAAATATTTGTTTTGTTAGACGCTACCCTAGCTAGGAATCTGACAATCAGACATTTCATTTTAATACTACAAAAAAGTGAAAGTATAAAAACCCAAATAGACATGTGGTTGACACATTTCTCACAAAATCAAATAGCGGACAAAAACTAACGATGCATTGTATTTTCTAGACAAGATAATGCCACCAAAATGAGTCATAGAAAAGAAAGGACTATTTTACCCGTTGTGTGAGGCGTGTTAAGAAACAGATGTTTCAATAACAAAAAAGAATTCTATAAGTATAATTATCTGTACTACAGCAAAAAGAAAGACCCATTTTGAATAAATATGTTAACATATTTACCTGCTTGGCTCAACATAAAACCGAAATATAAAACGAGAAAACTAAAGCTGACACAAGACATAATTAAAATTAATACGAATATGTGCATTACATTTGCAATCAATACTAAACTATACTAAAAAAATAGGGCCTCTAAACCCATCGTCAGGTTTAGAAATGCGCTTAAATATAATTGTTATAAAAAAACCTTCAAAGTAGACCGAATTGGCAACTGCATGCGTAAATATTTTTTAACGATTAATCTAGAGTGATTAAAATAGTGATGATGATTTTATTATTGATCCACATAAATATTATGACAACGTATAGGTTCAGAAAATATAAAATTGAACTAAATTGAGAATTATTTTTTTATGTATGGTATTCAAAGTGTCGATAAAAATCCATATCCATATACAAATAATAAGAATGGAAATTTCTCCCCATTCATTGTGATCCTTCACTAAGATGAATCGTGAAAATACGCATATGAACAAAACGACGCGAAAAAGTCGCTTGCGCGATCTAATTCGTAAAACATTTTGTCAATTTTTCCAAGGGAAACGTAAAATAAAATGATAAAATAAATAATAATCATTTATATCGGACACATTGCCCCTAATTTACATCAAAAATTCTAAATAAAAGTAATAGAATATAAAGTAAACTCAATTCAAAAAAATATGGTGCGACAAACTGCGACAAACTAAAAATACGCCATCTATCGATGTGGCTGTAAACGAAACCTTTAATTTGGGCTAAATTTGTAAATAGTTTGTGTCACTGGTGTGGTTAAACAACACCACCGATTTGAATAAAATTTTCACTAATACGTTGCAGTTTTTTCTACTTGAAACTTAGTGTTGGTTTTAGTCAAATCGCTTCATAAATAAAAGAGTTATATCAATCTAAAGATTCGCATATAAAATGCTAATAAACAAGAAAGGTAGTCATAGGAATCCGTAATCAAAAGACAAAACCTCATCGAGTTTGGGCTCATTTGATTCGTCTTGACGAGTACTTTGATACTATATAGTAACCAGGGTCCGATGACGGAGCTGGAAGGTGGCCATAGGAACTCCGTGATTAAAAGAAAAAACCCCATCGAGTTTGGGCTCATTTGATTCGTCTTGACGAGTACTTTGATGCTATATAGTAGCCAGGGTCTGTACATAGGTAGGTATCATTTTGCACCTTATTTTTAATTTCTAAACCATGTAAAATCATCAGGAAACAAATTAGAATTCATTTAAATTAGTAAATGTAACTTATTTCTCATATGAATCAGCGCCAGCGGAAAATAATGGAACTAATCTAATGTGCGCATGATGCGTGTAAATATCAGTAATAAATATCTTTAAGGGCCAAGCCCCCCCCCCCGAGTCATTAAGCAAGCTGCTCGCGCACATATTATAAAGGATGTTTAAGCTTTCTTACTGCTCAGAGCGAGTAGGCGGATTTAGGGGGGGGGGGGGGGGGGGGCAGGGGGCCAAGGCACCCCCAGAAGCATTGTAGAGTTACGAATTTCGCACATATTTCATGGTAAGGATTAAATTTTTTTTCGGCGCTCGCAGCTAGCTGCTCGCGCACTTATTGTAATGGATGTTTAAACTTCCTAACCGCTCAGTGCGAGCTAACTAAAATTATAATAAGGCGAATTTGTATTTTAGTCGAATTTCGTCGTTACACGGTCTTTTATATTATTATTATTCTACTTTTAATACCTAATATTAAAAAAGAAAGGATTTAACGTTATTTCGACGGGTATGAGATATCTTAATAATATCTGAAATTTGATAGATATATTATAATAAATAGTTTGAGTACGTAGGTATATGATAGTTTCATTTCAGAAAATTTCATTTTAGTTTTTTTATATACAACGATGTAAGAAGATGAGCAAGATGCTCTCCTGATGGTAAGAGATAACGCTGGGATTTAACGAAGGTTAAATTCTGGGTGCACTGCTGAGTCATAAAATGTTAAGATTCTTCAGCCCAGTAATTTCACTAGCCACAGTGCCCTCCTACCGAAGCACAGTAATGTCTGCACATCACTGTTCAGGCGGCAGAATAACTGATACTGTTGGGGTACTAGCCGACCTCCTGCAGAGGAAGTCTACCCACGGTAAAGAGATCACCATTAAATGACGCGGAAAAGAGTCAAGAGTAAGTGTACGGAATCAAGCTGTTATTATTCCGTATTTTTATTAGTTTTTCTGATTTTAATGATAATTTGATATATTTTTGTTTACTGTATTTAATCTTGATGTACTATATGTGTAAGTGGTAATTTATTGCCGTTCTAATTTGTACTGTGGTATAGGTATAACGATAGTTCTGGGACTTATCCCAGGACGTCTCTGAAATCTAAGTATTATTCACAAAAAATGTTTCATAATATTATTTACTAGCTTATGCTCGCGGCTTTGCCCGCACGGCAAAATCCTTTCTTAGCAGTGGTCTACGTCATGAAACCTTTCTATGTTCCAAATTTCAACCCAATCCATCTAGCGGTTGAGGCTGTACGTTATACAGATACATCAGTCACTAGCTTATTCTCATGGCTTTGCCCGCATAGACGGGTTACGTTTCATAATACCTACGGTCGTTTCAACTACGGTCGATATAACTACGGTCGATTCGCATAAGTTCATTTCACATATTGGACGACTCGCTTACACTGCAACTCGCCTGCGGTTGATTAAACTATGGGCATGTGAACTAATGGGCGATTCGGCCAATGTTCATTTGATATATTGGTTAATTCAACTATGGACGACTCACCTACGGTTTATAAATTCTTTGCTACGCGTGTTTTTAGTACAGTATTCAGGGCAAACCGAAATCTGTTGGTTAGGTTAGGTTTGAACAGTGACCACAATGCGCGAGCCGAGCGAGCGAAGCGAGCGTGCCGCGGCAGCGGCCGGCGAAGCGCCAGATATTTTTCTTATTACTGAATTATTTATCCTATGTCATGGCATCTTCAGGCATTTTGGCATCTTCTTTCATCTACCTCATCATGGCAAAGTGGCATAATAAGCTGTCTGCGCACCTACAGATAGAAATCATTCAGGTATCAAAAACAACACGTTTCTGAATTCTGTACTATAAACAAGTATTTTTTAGCTGTCATACCTGACTAGCAGCCGGAAACATGGTCTAAAAATACGTGAAACGTCCGTTAGTTCGGTCAAAAATAGGCAAATCGTCCAATAGTTTAATCAACCATAGCTCAATCGACCGTAGCTGAGTTAACCGTAGGCGAATCGTCCAATATTGATTTCAACCAATAGTTATTATGAACGTAGGCGAAACGTCCAATAGACATTTTGAATAGTAGGTGATTCGATCGTAGTTACATATTGGCAAGGTTTGCCAGCCTTTACTAATTCTACGCCCATTAAGTCGCAGAAAACCCGTGAATTGAATCCCTCTTTTCCGTGGAATTGGAAATCGAATTAAATGGTGTGCATCAAATTCATTAATATATGAATAATTTACTGTCACGCGCTACGAAGTGCGCGCGGGTCAGCTAGTTCTAAATATAATACTTAATGGAGACTGCTTTAGTGCAGGGGCTAGGTTAATGAGATTCAATGTACTCAAATTATGCGAAATCCCATTTAATTTCGCATAATACTAATCTTGGACAATGGCGTTGATCCCAATGATTGATGCATCTAAGATGGATGCAGCCACAAGACAAGCAATAAAACAGACAACGCATTCCAAAGACAAAAGTGAGGCCAGTTCAATTAATACTGTTTTGAAGAAAAGTTTCCATTAACTAAGCAGCATATAGATAGGTACTGGTTTTGCACAATAGTGTAAAAACTTGTGACGCACAAGTGACCACATAATATTTACGACCGGCTCGGGGATTAAAGTTATATTTATCAGGAAAACATCTTTTCTATAGTTAAGTCATGAGAGGAAATTTTTATGAGGGAACAAGCCTATATTGTTTATTCATTGTATACACGTAGGTTAACCTTTGACCACAATCTCGCGTTATGTTAAGCGATGATGCGGCCGTAGATGGTAGAAGACTACACATAGAAGGCGGGATAACTCCCTCCCTGACTTCACTTTACCTCATGCCGGAACACGGCCGTAAACCTCTTGGTTACACAATTTTGTCCAACGTTTAGTGAGTACCTAATGTACAGTCAACTACAAAGAGATGTATCCATGTTAGTCTTACAAAATGAAGGAACTTTTAGTATGCAAAAATTATTTACCCTTACTTCGTGACATTTTCAGTATCCACCAAATCTTATACCTACTATATTCGATTCATTTTAAATGCTATTATTATGTTTCACCTAAGGAAAAGTAGTGGGATACATCATTGTTGCATATTAAACGACTCGATGATAATATAAAGTTTGATTGCTATTAGAAATGTCACGAACCAAGGGTAGTTCATTGTGGCAAATGAAAATTTACCTCATTTTGTAAGCCTAACATGGATACATCTCTTTGTAGTTGACTGTACTAGCTACAAGGTGTCAATTTTCATTCATGTAGTGGGATCAAGTTTTCCTATAGTCTGTGCCTCTAAGATGATGGATGCATCATAATGCGGCATGGATAAACTGAAACCATTCATAGCATGTGCTTGAATGCAATGCATTAACCTTATATATTTAGGTCAAGAGACGGGCGTCTTGACAACTATGTTAATGGATCTGTTTTCAGTAGTAGTTCAAGGACTTACCATGGGAATATTAGTCCAAAACCACGTACCTATTTGGTACGCAAAAATAACTGATAATTATAAAAGAAAAAGTTACGTACGTGCGCTATTAACTCATCCCTTTTCCAAGGTTTGCGGTCAAAAGAATAATGAACGTGGAAAAGCCCATTTTAAGTAGGTTCTAAAGTTAGTATTTTACCCAAAGAGTTACGTACGTATAGAGAAAAATAAAGTCGAGCAAGATAAACACACAGTGACAGTTCTTTGTTGACAGGTTGTGCCTGTAAAATCCTAACTTGTACCGCAAAATTTTGATGACAAATGAAACCTATTGGTCACGCGTTTTTGGAATGTCAGTTCATCTACGTACCTTTATTATAATATCTAAGATATTAAAAATTTTTTTTTTATGTGATGAAGTAGAAGATGAGAGTAAGACGCTTTCCTGATGTTTAGAGATAACGCTGCCCATAATCAGTACAGTGCTACTTAGGATTTCACAATTATGTAAAATTCTAGGAGCACTGCACCAACGCTTCTTACTCAAGAGTCATAAGATGTTAAGACTCTTTAGCCCAGTAATTTCACTAGCTATAGTGCCCTCATACCAGAGCACAGTAATGTTTGCACATCACTGCTCAGGCGGTAGAATAACTGGCACTGTTGGGGTACCCACCTAGACGACCTCCGCAAAGGAAGTCTACCCCCGGTAAATGTAATATGATCTTTTCATTATTTAAAATAAAAGTAAATAAAAATGACATAATATATTTCATTTTACGTTGTGTAATACCACGGGATCTACATTAAAATAATCCACAGTAATTAATAAAGAACTGCATGCTCAATTTGTTCAAGAATGATCGTTTTAATTAATTTTATTTGTACATGCAAAGTGGTTGGCGGTTGGGTGTCGACTAGGTATAATTTTACCCTACGGAATAAGTGTTTGTGTTACAACTCGTGTGTAATTTCAAAAATAATAATAATTGTAATTGAATCAAGCTAAAACTTGAAAATAAGAAAACTTGTGT
This sequence comes from Hemithea aestivaria, assembly GCA_947507615.1. NCBI lineage: Eukaryota > Metazoa > Arthropoda > Insecta > Lepidoptera > Geometridae > Hemithea > Hemithea aestivaria. Next base: position 8,727,317 of record OX382339.1, on the reverse strand, counting down.
CACCGGATTTGCTCTTTGTTATCATTCATAGTCATAAAAGTCATAGTCCCACACAATTATAATAATAATAAAGATCTTCAAATTGTCATCTATTATAATGCCTGTGTGGCAAAGATTTTCGCCTGGACGCTACCGTGTTTCGGAACTGTGGGTCCCGGCTGTTTCCTATAGAGTCTGTAGGAGACAATCGTTAGGTCATGTTGCAGGCCCTTTAGTAATCTCGGTGACCTGAAACTGCAACATATAGATTAGCCACACAACCTATAAATTGTGATTTGACTCTGACAGTGTAAGTAGGGAAACCTGTTCTGTTGGAGTATAAACCCCAATCATAATTATTATTATTTGGTCTTTTATGTCTCCGTGTATCAAAATTCCGGGCTACTCGTAAGTCCATGTATAAGCATAAAAAAATAACAAAATACATTTCCATGGTCCATGATTAACGCATAGAGCTATGTCCCAACTGACCAGCACTACAAAAAACAATAGGATATTGCGCACAATGTACTCTCCATATAGCGCGGCGGGGAACATGTGGCCGCGTGCCGCCTGTCATATCGGTTGCAGCAATAAATCTACTTTTTAATTACTACTGCCTACTAATTGCTTTACTATGTCCATGGAAGAAGACGGTGGAATACGGAGCGACTCGCAAGTCACGTTTTAAATGCATTTGACATAAAGTGTGGTGGATGTATCCTATATACTTCCCTATACGTAATACCTATACTTCGTTCCAAAAACTGAGATCATTTTTACAGGGTTCGAAAGTTAAATATCAATGATAATTATCATCATATATTATAAAACTGTTATCCGATATATATCAGATATATTAAGATTCCTTTTACACCCTGCAATAATTATCTTTGTTTTTAAACCAAGTATAGTTGTGTGACTTAGGACTGCAATTCAATGGCATAAGTTAAACTACATCATTATATATACTATTGTTGTATGCCTTAGCGTTGGCCCACTTGAACGCGCGGGCGCGGGCGCGGGCGCGAAATATCAAACATACGACGTGCTATGAAAGTGTTCACGTACAAACGCACGTGCGGTGTAAGCAAAGTCTGCCGAGCCCGCGGCCGCTACCGCGCCCGCGCGTTCAACGTGAACAAGCACTTATTAAGCTCCACTTCACGCACGTGTTCGCACAGTGTCAAATTTTCATTTAACAAGTGGTTTTGACATTTCATTTGAGAATTTGATGCGAAGTCGAGTGTGCCACAAGTAGAGCTTTCCCTATGGCTAACTTTTTATTCAAATCAAATGTCCGGACTGAAAATGAACGGTTACCATCACCTTTAAACATCACATTTAACCCTAGTGGTATTGCAGACGCGGAGTCAGTCCTACCACCATAACAATGTCATATCTTTACAATGTAATTTTTAACAGCATAAAGTGTCTGGATTCTGTTTACCGTAATCGATGACTGCACCTCATTCGTCAAAATTAAACGATAACTTTGCATAGCTCTACATATAGGTACCTTCCTAGGTATATCTACATGAAACGTGCACAGTTCTACGCCTGTGATCTAGCCACGGTCTAGCATTAATAATTCCGCCGGTGCCTAGCACCAGTCTCGAAGCAATTTCACTTAGCCGTAATTGGCATGTTCTATTGAATGAATGCCAACAAAAATGTGACCTTACTTGACATTACAGTCAGCAGTATCACATTACTGTGTATTCTCGTTTTAATAGTTGAGAGTGCGCCAAATATGTGTGATAGTGGACTTAAAACTAGCTGTGCCTTGCAATTTCCCGTATTACCTCCTATATGAAGTATCTAAAACTTAAAGAGCGAATCTAATGAAAGGTGAGTAGTTCGTTTAGGAATTAACTACTTCGTTACAATTGACATGAATTCGACTTCTGTATCAAAATTTTAAAATTATATTCATAAGTGCAATATCAATTCGCCAATGCTGAGTTATATTTATATTCTTTTAGATGTATTTTCGTATAAGTCTTGAATGACTGATCTATTCATGCACAACTTTAAAAGAACTGTGCGGAAATGTAGTTTAGCAAAAGCTCCAAGTAGAAAATCTAGACTGAACTACCAATAAACAAGTGATTTGAAAGGTTTAGGATAAAATATGTATAGTGATTATAAGCTAAAACGTTTGTCTGGCAAACGAAAGAAAGCAACAAGACCGCCACACTATTACATTTTAATTACACTATTACATATTTTGTTTAATTTTAAAGAAAATTAATCATATTTTATATTCATATTGTAATTGTGATGTTTAATAAAGATTTTTCTATTTATTTAAACGAGTGAATAAAAAAGTTAGTCCAACTAAATGCCTGAGTGCAATATCGTCATATTATTTAAAACCCAGCGACCCATGGTTGAAAGCTGAGCCAGCACTCTCGGTGCCCATTCTCATTAAAGCTTCTGATTACATCGCAAACGGTGAGCTAAATTTCCGGAATATGCCGCGATCAAATCCTCATTAGGGAACAAGCAAGGACCCTTGTATAAAGTGTAGAGACTTGAATTTGTTTCGACCCTTTGACTCTTGATTCTTCTACTATTCGTAGAGATTCGTAGAGTCAAGCATTAAATTGCTTAACTTGAGGTTAGGTGGCGCTGTGTGAAATGTTCTGAAATATTTATTATTATTATAGATAGGCGCTTAGATCCAAATGATAAAATAAAACGCAAACTACACTTGCATCACATTTTCGTTTGCATACATTTTATCAGCATTAACGTTCGCTGCATTATTCATTTATTAGTTCGTGCGTCAGTTCGTATTCATAGGGACTGATTTTTTGTAATGCGAAGCGGAGCAGTTTTCAAGTTATGCCCTTTTTTACAAGCTTTTAATTACTTTCACCTATCTGTTGTCTGTCTGTCTGTCTGTCTGTAATCAAATCTTGCAAGTTTAATTTGACCCACTTCCCGGTTTCCAATTGAGCTGAAAATTTGCACGCGTGTGTAAATCGGATGACAATGCAATATTTTTATGACATCGAGCTGATCTGATGATGGAGCTGAAAGGTGGCCATAGGAAATTCGTCATAAAACAACGCAACCCTATCGAGTTTGGGCTCATTTGATTCGTCTTGACGAGTACTTTATGATGCAAGATGGTAATAATAATAAAAGCTTGTTTTTAAAAAGTATTTTTAAAATTTTACTTGTTATTCTAGGAAAAATGCGTTACGCATGCGCTTATTGAAAATAAATTTGAAGTTGATTTTATATTTTTTAATTCCCCTCTACATATGTATATTATTGAAACTATTTTGTACGCAATAGTACTTATTAATAATTATTATATTTTTTTTATATGAAGCACCTTTTACTCGCTACATCTACTTTCCCACCCCATTATAAGTAATATCCTATTAGTTTCTCAGAAAATTATTAGGAAACAGGACCTTGTAAATATCAATTATGTTCTAGAAAACAAGTGTAATTATAATAATACTTGTTTCAAATCAAAATTGATTATGCATTATTTGAACAACAATTTGACATGAAAGTAATACATAACTAGACCGGTAGTAACTTCCTGTCGTTTCATAACTTACTTATGATAATTATATATCAATGTTTGAACTTCCGTAAACTTTATTTACGTTTCTTGTTTGAACAGTCACTCATATAATCAAACAATATGTTAATTTCAAACTGGTTTCATAGCCTGATATTCCAGTATATTTTTATTTTAATATTTGCAATTTTAAGGTTATAGAAATGGCAAAGGCACCTAGCTAGTATTTTAATATCCTTCGAAGAATAAGTTCAACTTAAGGGTGAGCACATCATCGGTAAGGATAATAAATATTGCTTAAATTTTAACATAGCCAATTTTAGTCGAATCCTACAGATATACACATTTTGCGTCTGTATGTGTATTCATATTTTGTACGTTGACTTGAGGTTAGAAGCTTAGAACCTAGTTTATTACAAAGTGAGACGAATAAGTCATGAAATTATAAACCTGCACGCAAAAAATTACCCAAAACATATCCAGCAAAATAGGCGGGGCTAAAAATCCCCGTGTGTCACGTTTTAATAATGTCTACTGTGACCTGCTCATTGATTTTTTATTTAAAACACGTTAACACAAAAAAACAAACACGTTTTATCTGCATAATTTGTTTGGATTTCACGTATACTCAGCTTTTATAGGAAATTAATAATTAAAAGCTATGGAATTTGTAGTGTAAGGAATATCTAAAATGTCTTCCCGACTATTTAGAGATAGGGAGTGGATAAAACCGCGGAACATCGCTTGTAAAACACAAAATATAACCTACTTTAAAAGCCAATTAGTAGTCTAATTCTAAACTACACAAACGTTTCAAAATCATTGTTTTGCTAATAACTTGACAGACGTATATAATTTGAGTGATTGGACTATTGTTGGTTCAACGTTCATCTGTCTTTTTAGGTGTCTTCAAAGACTATTGTTTTCCATCTTCATTATATACGCAGGGTAGAGTAACCAGGAATTTCCAGGCATATAGTTTACAGATACAGAGATAGGCGGTTTATTTTCTGTTCTGTACATATTGCAGCTCATCTAGTCATGCTCCAAATTCTTGTAGCTAAGGCTAAAAATGTAATGGGGTAACATTTACTCATCTGAGGGCACAGCAGTGCCCCCGCCAAGTGAGAAAAAAACGGCATGGTCATCCTTTTCTAGGGGTAATTCAGACCATATTCAACCCCTTCATTTCTCCAGTACGGCACAATCACACACATGCACACTCTCATCTTTCACATTTATAATATCAGTAGGAATAAAATGTTTAGCAAGATTGATTTCAATATAGCAAGTAGGTAGTTTAGAAGAAGCCCTTCTTAGCAATATTGTGTACTTTGATGATCAATCAATTCTATTGGCAGTGATCTTCATAGTTCATTGATGCTCGTTGAAGCCAATCGGGTTTTACTCGTACTATATGTACTATAATTATGCAGTAAGTATTACAAAAAACTTCACTTTTTCAATGTGAACATTTGGGCATAGACTATTATAGAGACAGATATCGAACTTTAGCTAAAGATAAAACTGATGCATACCTAAATGTATTTTAGTATTATGTTACTATGAACTTAATTTTCGAGCGCGTCATATGTTTTATATCGTCACATGTTATTTATGTGACTGCTACTTTTCACATCAGCACACTGTGTAGAAAAACTGTTGACGGTAATTACGACTATGTTCCGGCGCGATAACATCGAAGCCAGGGAGGGATTTATCGGTTATATATACGGTTTAGTCTGCTACCATCTTCAGTTGCATCATCACTTAAGATCAGACAAGATCGTGGTCAAAAGCTAAAAAAAGAAGCTAAAGCGCTAGTGAAATTACTGGGCTGAAGAGTCTTAACATCTTAAGACTCTCAAGTAAGAAGCGTTGCGTTGGCGCAGTGCACTGGGTAGCACTGTACTAATTGAGGGCAGCGTTATCTCTTACCATCAGGAGAGCGTCTTGCTCGTCTTCTTACTTCGTTGTATAAAAAAAAATCCACCTCTATAACGAATACAACATTTTTTTACAATAAAAGGAGATGTCTTCTTTAAACATTATAAGTTCGCTCTACAAAGTGGTACTTATTTAAATCATTTACTTATAAACTATCGTGATTGAACTCTCCTGTGCGATATCTGTGTTAATTTCTACAATTTGTAATAACATTTGTGAATGAGAGCTATCTTGACATTGTACACTTTTTGCTTAATTTAACAATCTGACCGTCTCAAGGTGAGAACTTTATATCTTTGTACATTTTATGTCCAACGAATGTTTATTCATTCATAAACAATGAACTTCTGAAGATTTAAAATGAGCACTCTGTTATTACACGAATACCTACAGAATTCCAAATTTAAAAAAATGTGCTTCGTAAGTTTTTTTTATGAAAAATACTGGCTACATTAATATAGTACTAAAACTGGATGGAAGAGATCATGACGTCACTTTTACAAACCTATGCTTAGAGAAAATGCCAAAAGATCCATCAAATGACAATTTATTTTGTATATTTCCATGTTATTTAAGAACTAATATTTTAAATTATATTAAGCGAAAATGTAAGAAATTTCGATGCTTACGTTTACAATCGAAATTTTCTGATTAAATGAACTTCATAATGAATTCAAAATTATTTATATCAAAGTTACAACAGCCGATAGCAATGATAAATGGCTCGACCTCTCCTCGCCTCCGTGGCGGGCTGATAAACGAAAGCTTATTTTTAGCAAGATGTAGATATTAATAAATGTTGTTCATTTGTGTCATTGTCGATATTGATGCAATTTTAATATTAAATTGATGATATCTAACTACTAATTAAAAAGTGGTTGAAAGACAGAAGACTAAGTAGTAGTAGTGTGCCATGGTCAACAACGAGACACAGCACATAATATAGGTATGATGAAGTAGAACAGAGAATTGGATGGAATGATACATAAACAAGAGATTTTTTTTTAAAAACAAGCTTTTATTATTGTTACCATCCAGCACTAAAGTACTCATAAAGACGAATCAAATGAGCCCAAACACCGGGGCTGCGTCGTTTAATTACGGTGTTCCTATGGCTACCTTCCAGCTCCATCATCAGTTCATAAGTACTTACTCTTTAATGAGACCAAGCAAATATTTTTTACAATAAATGCCTTAATAACCCTTTCAGACCTGAATTATTTTTTTCATCCTAAGGAATTGGTAAATTCCCTGTGTCTAAAGTATAGTAAGGAGACTATAAAAAAAAAATTAAAAAAAATTTAGTCTTCAACTTTTCGGAAAAATCTATTTTTTCTTAATGTGGACAAATGTGACTCCCGTTCTACTTAGTATTAAGATTAAGGTATGCAATTTTTTTCATTATATCTTATGTCTACAATTGTGCACGCCAGTTTTGAAAGGGTTAAGATGAATTGAATGATGATGTAAATAATATTAAACTCTTAATGCTGTTACTGAATACACCTAATGAGTTTCAAACTATTCAGTAACGATGCAGTACTAACTAGCTATACATTAATAAGTCCCAAATCACAAGCAGGTGACATATTAACGGCGGTAACACTCCGCTCTGGTACCAAACCGCAATTGTGGCGGTCGGAAGCAGGCCGTAAGTTTCACAAGAAAGTATTGATCTGGTTGGCCCGTTCCTAAGCATGAATACTGTGTCAATAGTGGTAGAAGTTAGAACTTCAAACTTTGAACTTTGCCGCTAGTGCTCGTATGAGCTAATGTGTGGCCTATAGGTATGTTTTATCGTCTAATAAAGCACTAAACGTTTTTGAAGCGGGGTTATGTGGTGCGGATGCAAATCTGGACTATCGAGTTCGAATCCCGGCCTGACACCAATGACTTTAATTAGTTATGTGCGGGTTTTCCACTCGTTGTACTGGTGGTAGGCTTCGGCCGTGGCTAGTTACCACGCATAGGACAAAACCGTATCCGTCATGCGGTCATTGTGACCGTGTTCCGGCATGATGTTCAGTGAATCCAAGGAAGTTCGAAGTTAAAACGTTACTATTCTTCGTTACTTCTGAACTAATTCCCCAGATAAACAGGGCTAACATGAAAACCAAAACACACAAACAACGTGTTTTATATCAATTAGTAAGTTACTGATAGATGATCATTAACAGGAAAAAACTTTCGCTCGATTTCGTGCTACACCTCTTTGTACCTACAGGATTTTTGTTTAACATTTTGAGCACGCACATTTTAACCACTTATTTGTACAGGAATTTATTTATAATTTTTAGCAGTCATATTTTCTGACTTATTATTCTTTTGCAGTTACTTTTGCAGGTACCTAGAACTAAAAGTTAGGTAGTAATAAAACATAGATCTAGAACATGAACTTACGTGCTTTATCATCTGCATCTTTAGCACATAGTAATTCACCTTCGTATGAACACTATCTTTATGTAGGTATACCTATATTAAATCTAGACTTAATTTACGATTCGTGACTCCATATTGTAATGTATGTAACATACCCATTGACTATTGATAAATACAAAATAAGTTATTTCTGTAGTCATTGAGGTGGGGTTTTTTTTTTCAATGTGTTATTAGGCAAGGCAGACTCTCTCTCTCTCTCTCTCTCTTAAGTTCTCCTAATTCCGATATAAATTAAAGAAAAATATAGCATAACCTTTAAAGGCTTTAAAGGCCACAAATTTTCTTTTTCAAAATGGTTTAAGTGCCTTCGAGTCGTTGAACATATTATGTAAAAGAAGATTCCAGGGAATTGTAAACATTCCTCTTTTTGAGCTCAATAAAAAAATATATAGCATAAAATATGTAGTATTATTATTATAATCAGTGAATTTATAATTATTATTATCTAAAATCACAATTGTATTGACCGTCAAAATCTATTGTTGCACGCCACCGCTATACTTTTCCTCAAATTCCCTTCCAACCAGGTTGTCTGTAAGAGATTGCTTTCTGCGATAAGACCGCCGATTGTTTACATCTAGTTTTAAGTTCTAAATATTATGTTCATAACTATTTCTTGTATTTTGGTATGCAATAAAGAATTATTCTATTCTATTCTATAGCAAAGCTAATTTTCGCCTGTATTGAACCGAATAATTACAAGTACCTATAGTTAAACCACAAAGTCACTGGCCAACCTTGATGTTAAGGTAAATGACCACCAATATTATGTTATTTGCATAAATATACCGATTACACTGGTAGTGGCGATAATAATAATTAATAATCGGGGTTTTATACTTCCAGAGTGGGTTACCCTAATTAAACAATCACAGTCAAATCACAATTAAATGTTATATAGATAACCTTTTTAATCATATTATGATGCAGTTTAAGTCTACCAAGATTATTAGGCCTGCATCATGACTTAACCACTGCCTACATTATCTTATAGGAAACAGACGGGGCCTACAGTTCTACGTACGACGTACATGCGCCTAGGCGAAAATATTTCCACATTCAGAGATTTGACTTCACGATTTTTTTTATTACAAAAACATAGGTACACTAGTTTTATGAAATAATCTATTTCAAATACGATATCTGATCGATAAGCTGCGAAAAATTAATATGTATAAGTACAAATCTTGTATTGTTTTGTAAAGAAAATCTTAAACGTTAATCCTAGTTAGATATAGTTTAATATCAAAGGGTCTTGGATTTTCTCATTGCTAAAATACGTACAATAACTACGTAATGACAGAAAAAGGCAAGTTTTTGTGCTGATCAAAATAATTTCATAATTTTTTTTTAAAGCAAACAATGAAAGTTTTAAATGAATAATTAATACAAGATTTCATATTTACAAGATGAAATCTGAAATAAATAAACCGAGTAGAAACACCGAGACTGCCGTCAGGCAGTCTCGGTGTTTCTACGACGCCGAAAAGGCCAAAGTCGCGGTTGTGCACTCGCAAGGTTCCTTCCTTCCTGGTGTATATCGATTTCTCATAAATTTAATGGGTTTGTTTATAATACAAGAACTTTAATGCATTTTTTATAAATGCTCATCTCGTTTATCAAATGTGAAATGAAAATAACACAATAAGAAGAAGAACCGTTTATTTACAAAGACTTTGTGTTGCGCCGCTCTCACGTTACTGGACTGAAAGACTGAACGTCAATGTGCCCAGACCTTGCGTAATTCTCGTAACTTGAGATCAATTTAGGTAGTAGGTAGTCAAGGAACTGTAGCAGCCAAAGTGTTAACAGAAAGACAGCATTGCCAAAGAATAGAAACTTTTACCACCATTTCCTTCTTCCGTGTTTACCGATTACCGACCGATGCAACTTGGGAATCTTCAAGGCACGAGTTAATCAAGGTACCTTTCAAGGATCTTACGTGATTCATCATCGACCGTATCTACACTTTCCCTCATAGGTCTATTTAGTATAAAAAATAATTCGGGGATTGTTGTATGCAGTCAGATGTATGGAGGAGCCCGACATTTGCCTGATGTTAAGCAAAAACGCCTGAATATTACAGCAATGTTACCGAGGTATTATATTATGTAGGCATGAAGTACTACGAAACACTGTCGTGTGTGATTTTCTTAAGTAAATTTTCTTCACACATTTCGAATCTAGAACAGAGCACTGAAATGCACTTAAAAGCTTTACTTCTTAGACAAATGCGATTCTCATGAATTCTGTTAAATATATTTATCAATGAGTTCTTAACATTTCATGTGAAAGGTTTGCTTCTGTTTTACTTATTACAAATTACAATAAACAGTTACGCAAATTCTTTGCTCTTAGCGATAAAAAATTCTAAGATTCCGACTATAAAATTGCGCAAACATCGTAATATTAGGAAAGAAACTACGAAAAGCGCGCGAGCAGTTTGCTGCTAGTATAAAAGCCGAGAAACTTTTGATGTTCAGACTAAAAGATTCGGGTCCGACAACCTGCCCCACCTTGCCCCACTATAGGTACGCCTATGATTGCTCCAGACATCTCAAGAGTTTCCTACCAGCTGATGCAAAGAACAAGTGATAAAAAGTAGGTACGGATGTATATTTGCATCTAAGGTCACACATGTTGACATTGCCCTTCCGTGTGGTGACGAACAAAACGTGATAGAGATTCGGATATATCTGGTTTACAGGTACTTACAATCCGTGTTATTCCTGAGCATAAATTATAGGCTGTCTCGTATATAATACCAGCTTGACTTCAGATAAGGGTTGGTTAGAACTGGCTGGAAAAGTTAACTGGAATGCTGCTATCCAATCAGAACTCGCTGCAGATTAGTTTCAGCTGCTATCAGTTACAGTTTCAGCTATACGGAGATCTTACGAGGAATAGCTAATTAGCTCTAAATTTAGCATCGGTCTTTGAAAAAAAAAAATGAAAATAAAAATGTTTATTTAACATAATTTTGCACATACAACATTGTGTTTACTGTGGTCCTCACACTAGACTCTCTTCGTCATCGTTCGTTCGTTCGTTCGTTTCGTCTTCGTGGTCTTTATTATATATAATTAATAATTAGCTATTCCTAGTAAGATCTCTGAATAGCTGAAACTATAACTAAACGCGGCCTAAACTGATCTGCCTACTGGCAGGTGCCCGCAGGTCGCAGGTGCCGCCCAATCTGTCTTCATAAAACATCATGCCAGAACACAGTGTTAATGAACACTTGGCGACACGGCTCTGTCCAGAATCCAATGGGTAACTATCCATGGCCGAATCCTACCAGTTCAAAATATTTAAAACTAGCTTAACTTTTGTTTTTGATGCATATGATGTCTTTCTTTTATAACATGGTCTGTGTTTACACTGAATAGTGAATGTGTACCTGCAACGTCCTTTCAGTTGAAAAGTAATAAAGAATTTTTATTACGTGTTGCCATTTTACATTGGAAGCCTCTACAGCTCTATAAAAAACATTCAACATCTGTAATCATCGTAACTAGTAGAGGAACCATCACTTTTAATAGGCTTGGACAAAATAGGTTGTTCACATTTCGTAGGAACGGTTTTATGAATTTTCACCGATTTTTGAAATACGCCCGAACCGATCGGCGGACTGAAGAAGCCATAAAAGTTTTCATTGAAATACTACAACAGCTACTTCGGTCTGTTGTGTATGTTGTTTTTACAATCCGATGACGGACAGAAATCGGGTGGTTGTAGTTTATTTTATTTATTTGACATAGCATGTGCATATTCTTTATTGAATCCAGAGGCTCCTAAACTAGTTAAACACTGTACCGACGACCTCTGTGGTGCGGTGGGCTAATAACCGCCTGCAACGCAGAAGGTTGCGGGTTCGATTCCCGCATGGGACAAATGTTTGTGTAATCCACAGGTATTTGTTTCTGGTCTGGGTGGCTTTCTGTATCTATTATAAGTATGTATTTACAAAAGAAAAGTATATAAGTATTATATACGTTATCCTAACCACCATAACACAAGCATTAAATTGCTTAGCTTGAGGTTAGGTGGCGCTGTGTGAAATGTCCTGAAATATTTATTTATTTATACTGTGTGTCAGTGCGTAAACTGCCATACAAAAAGTTTTACGCATACACTGGACCGTCGTTTTAAGTATTCGGATCGAGCCTTTGTACCTATAGTGCAAAAGCGCTTGTGCAATAAATGTACACTGTTCCATCCAATTTTCTCAACATGTCCAACATTTCATCAAATAAATGGTCACAGTACACGCCTACCAGCATAGCTGAAAATGTCCGCGATGCTCACTGCATAATAATATTGTGACACTCGTGTGAACGAGCTGAAATGCACTGCAGTTTTAACGTAGCGTTTTAAAAAGACTGCAAATTAGCTTACTCTGTAGCTAGGTGCATGATTAAATTTATAAGCGACTCGCGTTTGAAACAACTTTTTAGATTGCTGCGAGTTTTCGAATGAAAAATTTGCAATGAAGTTTTCATAACATTTTTTGCGAATACCTGTGAATTCATTCGTAAGCAAATACTCATACGTGAATACATAATCGTAATTAGTTTAATTTGTCCCTGAAGTAAGCTTGATGTTAAGTGGTACACCGGGCCATCAGTGGCGCAATATCTTAATTGATTTAGAAAGTAAGTCCTGCTCAATAAACAATTTTACGAAAGAGACCGTAGAGAGAGGTTTACTCCGCTTACTTGCCCGACAATACGTCAGCAATGACCGACACTGCGTCAGCATTACAATGCTCGCCAGTCTACCATATAAAAGATTATATTGATCACTAGCTGCGTCCAGCGGTTTTACCCGCTGTACCCGTGTAGCCTATGTGTTATTTCAGGGTCTAAGCTATCTTTATACCAAATTTCAGCTCAATCGGTCCACCCGTTTAGGCGTGAAGAAGTAATAATCATACACACCCACAACCTCACTAACTTCCGCCTGAGCTGATGGTTAGCCTGTTAAGCTCAAAGTATTTCCATAACAGTTATAGCCATGTAATAAAACAACAAATGTAACGTTTATACATTTTTCACAGAATACATAACATTTGGTTTTTTGAACGGAGGAAATTCATGAAATGATTGTACGTCGAATAAAAAATGTGTAAACATTAACAGTTATCGTTGTTTATGTTATATCAGTAGAATGACTCGAACGAGGGTCATGGTGAGGGTCGACGCAGAGAGATATGAATCACTGATTATATAATAGGTACCTTAAATCCATGCGTAAAAACTATCAGACGAAGTCCAATGCAGAATACACGGCTGTACTCGCGAACTATAGGGATGTCGATTGTCGATGTCGTCACGATCAAGCAACTTTAGTGCGTTGTATCTCTCACGTTTTTTATCAGATTTACAAATAAAAAAATACGTGTCCAATATTTTTCAATAATCTACATTTTGTAACAAAATTTTTTTAGTCAACATCCAATTGCGTACTAATTTTGTTTTGATTATCTTATCTTAACCATGGTTATTGACAATAATGACGATGTCCTTCATCAGGACTTTTTAATTTGTTGTTGGAATATAAGCCCTAGGAATGTGTCCAAAAAAATAAAATTTTATCGGTCAAGTTGATTATTAAAAAATATTGATATAATAATAACATAGATGAAGTATCTTGGTGGGTGGGCCAGAGTGACGTAGCGATTCGATATACCTAATATTGTTTAATGAATACATAATAGATATGATATTTTTATTAAAGTGAGTTTGTAAATAAGTTGAACATGACTTTTGAATTATAAGAGGTCGGGTACCGAAAGCTGGCACTTCACAGTACTCATAGCAATATCGTTAAATGCTTGATACAGAATCCTTATATTTTTTGTTAATTTTGATTGAAATATAAAATGAGTAAAGTCAAATATGATTTAAATAAGTCATACCGTACACTTACATTTGTATTTACGTACACTAAACATGCGCAATGTGCAGTTTAATAATGTATTGAAGGTGCTTTCGTTTAAGAGTTCTGTCGGTGAAACTTCTATTGATGAAAAATTTTCTCGACGAACACTCCAGTGGCGCATCTCATCAGGTCATCGGAGAACCGATGCCCAATCATATAACACTGCGATATTAATCTTCTTCTTCTTCTTTGTCGCTTCACTCTTGACAGAGTGGTCGTGGTCGTTACGACGTCTGTGATGTGACCCGTTTCACGATATGTCTCCACTGGTCTCGTACAGCAGCCTTCCTCGAACCCTCGTGCAATTGACTGCCCACGGTGGCTTTCACTTGGTCAGTCCACCGCATTGGAGATCTGCCGCGTGGTCTAGTTCCCTCTACTCGCCCTAGTCATGGGCAGGTGTTATTGCTAAACATCAGGCAAATTCCTCGTGTCGTCCATCTCATCAAAATTATAAGATAAGATAAGAAACACTTTATTGATCCACATATACAGTAAATTTTACAAACAACAAATTAAAACTAAGGGTGTATCAATTGGCGGTCTTATCGCTCAAAGCGATCTCTTCCAGACAACCGTGCAGGGAGAGGAAATATACAACACTGGAAGGACGGTGGTTTCACAAAACTTCAAAATAAATATAAGTAAAAATAATTTACACAAATACTTAAAAATATTTACCTACATAAACATACATACATAAATCTTAAATACATACATACACACGTACATACATACATAAATACATACATAAATTAACATATAATATAATAAAATATACTAAATTAGGTATCATGAAGGAATACGACATAAATGACATTATATTATTTTAATATATAGGGTATAATAACTCGTATATGTTACCAAGATAATTAAGTAAGTACTATGCCAATAAGTGAGTTTTAACGCAAAAACTATAAAGCAAACAAAAGATATTTACAAGCTCTCAATTTATGCAAACTATTGTGAAACGTGCTAAACCCGGTTCATATTCTTATCTAGTGTTATATACCTCTGCTATCGGCGAGTGACGCCCGCAACTAATTTGCTACATTCTTCATTTGTGTTGAAATTTGTTACGTCTACGCTCGCCTCTACATTTGACGTTGGATTTTAACATTCACTACATATTAAAAATGGAAAATCCGTGTAACCCTCAAATTTTTAGACCACTTTTACTCTACATCCGACTAGAGTCCGATCCGTCAAATGACGGTATCAAGCGAGCAGTTTGTCATTTGCGTTGATAGATAAGTCAATCAGTCCCATTTTCTTTTTATGTATGTATTTAGATTTTAACCGGGGGTAGACTTCCTTTGCAGGAGGTCGCCTAGGTGGGTACCCCAACAGAGCCAGTTATTCTACCGCCTGAACAGTAATGTGCAAACATTACTGTGCTTCGGTAGGAGGACACTGTAGCTAGTGAAATTACTGGGCTAAAGAGTCTTAACATCTTATAACTCTTGAGTAAGAAGCGTTGGTGCAGTGCACCTAGAATTGCACATCATTGTGAAATTCTGGGTAGCACTGTACTGATTATGGGCAGCGTTATCTCTTAACATCAGGAGAGCGTCTTGCTCGTCTTCTTACTTCTCCACATAAAAAAAAAGATTATAATTTTTCAGTCATTCCATTGCAGAGCAAGGGCCTCCCTTCTCACTTTCCACTCTTTTTTCTGGGTAACGGTTCGGGGCCAATCTTTGAGGTAGGATTCAAGTTCGTCTCTCTACGGGGTTCTGATCTTATCAAGTCGTCGTGTCCAAATAAGAGGGCTCCACTGAGTGGTCAGTGGTCGTCCAAGCCCACGGTTCCTTCAATATACGGCTTACTTATGTCACGTGTCCGGCCCAGTCTCGCTGTACATTTACTTTAAAGTTGGTCCTCTCCACAGTTTTTATTCACCCCATCGACGTTAACTACTTCAATTCGACTAGCTCGTAAAATTAATGCAAATAAATTCAAAGTTCAGATGTGAAATTAATCCAATTTTATGACTTCAATCGCAGTTATGCAATGAAGTAAGTGTTGTTAAGTGCAGTTTATTTTTGTTCTTGTTCGGTGCACTTTTTATTCTTTGATGAATTGATTTTAAGTTAAAACTTTACGGTTGTGGTGGGCTCAGTCTTGACGAATCATCCACGTTTTGCTGTATTTGATTTACTTTACCAATCCATAAAACTGCATTAAAATCCTTCGCGCATTTATGACTACCTGCTAAAAAGTGTTTCATATGTTGTAAGTTCTAAGCTACATACGTATAATATGGAATGAATTATGTATACTATACTAAATGTCAGCTCAAACGGTCCACCGTTTAGGCGTGAAAGAGTTACAAACATCATTTCATTAGAAAAAAAATATGCCATGAATAGACTAATGATTATTTCGTTGAATTGCCTTAAAAGTTTTAATATTAATATGTTTAATAATACAATATTATTTCCATTTCCTAGTTAACTTAACTGTAAAAGTACAAGTAACAAGTATGTTCATTGTTCATACCTATCTATTTTTAAAAATATGTCAATCGTGATATTTTTCTTAAAAAGACTCATCAAACTTGTCTTTCTGGTTTTAGAACCGGATTTTTAATAAAATACGAGTAAATATAAATTAGATTTATATTTATAGTACAAATTAATAACAACAATAATTATGCAAAATACAAGTCTTGAAGATGCGTCAATACGTAAAGCCGATGCTCCTCTTAGCGCAATTGTTCGAGCGAAGTGTCAAATTCTCATTCAAATTTTTTTTTGTCTAGTGAAATTATTGAGCTAAAGTGTCTTAACATTTTATGACTCTTGAGTAAGAAGCGTTGGTGCAGTGCGCCTAGAATTTCACATAATTGTGAAATCCTAGGTAGCACTGTACTGATTATAGCATTCATCACTTCATAGTATAAAAAACAAAGTCGCCTTTCGTGTCTGTCTGTCCCTATGTATACTTAAATCTCAAAAATTGCCCCGCGGATTTTGATGCAGTTTTTTTAAATAGATAGAGTAATTCGATACGAAGGTTTACATGTATAAGTAATGCATAATATAGTAGTAGAACACGGATAATTTTCTTTTAAGCGTGACGAAGTGCGCGCGGGTATAAATAAAAAACGTCGTTGAGGTTATGGGGAGTATAGTGGGCACCAGTATGTAGGTGGTGTATGGCCAATGCTCACCGCTAACTATCCGGTGGTATTCCACTCCACAAAAATAAAGAAGGCACGAATAACGGACACACAGTTTATTACACAACACAGCAGGAGAGAAAGTTACAGCACATATAGAAAAGGAAGAACGAAGAACAGTAACACTCCATAAGGTCGTGACCTGCAGGAAGAGTACCTAAAAAGCTGGCTACATTACCTCTCTGAATGGCCAAAAGACAATTTTGTCATCTTCTCCCGTTCATCTGAACATAAGAACAAAGGGTCTTCACTCTAATAGAGACAGTAAGAATATGTGTTGTTGGACACATTCTTAGGTTAACTCTGGTTATTAAATTAAGTTAGAACTAAATTACTTATTGGCCTAATAAGGCTAAATTTTAGTTTTTTGATATACTAATTGTTATTCTAGGTGTATTAACAAAAAAAAACTCGTTCATCTAATACAATAAACCTTGACAGTCACCTCTAACAGCACTCATTACAAAACGTTTGCACGATTGCGATCTAATTAAAAGACAATTAATTATAAGAAAATCTACACAATTTGTCGGATAATCCGTCTCGTGGACAAAAAATTTCCTCGTATATCAAACTCTATAGACAGAAAAGGAAATAATAATAAATCATGATATCAGATAGTGATCATTATCGTTAAACGGAAATTAATTAATTAATATGATATTATAGAAAATCATGTAGAACATAGATGCGAGACGGGATAGATAATGATAAATAAACATTAAGTAGGTGCTGTCTTTTTTGAACTTGTCTCTTATAGTTGAGCATTAACATTATAACCACGACCTTACCCAACTACCGGGGGTAGACTTCCTTTGCAGGAGATCGTCTAGGTGGGTACCCCAACAGTGCCAGTTATTCTACCGACTGAGCAGTGATTAGAAACATTACTGTGCTTCAGTAGGAGGGCACTGTAGCTAGTGAAATTACTGGGCTAAAGAATCTTAACATCTTATGACTCTTGAGTAAGAAGCGTTGGTGCAGCGCAACTAGAATTGCTCATCATTTTGAAATTCTATGTAGCACTGCACTGATATTATATACATATGGGCAGCGTTATCTCTTAACATCAGGGGAGCATCTTGCTTGCCTTCTTACTTGTTCACATAAAAATATATTCTGCCTAATATTACTGAGCTAAAGTGTAACCTAATATAATAAAGAGTAGTAAGATGTAGTAGTTTGGTCATTAAAGGTCCAATCACCAAAATACTTTATTATTTATTTTCACAATAAAGTTATTTCCAGCAATTTCTAGTAAACATGTAGTTAATATTGTAGTATAAACTCACTCGGATTATTATGAACTAATTAAAAAAGTATGTAAAATTTCATGCGAAACACGCGTGCTTAACGAGATTTGCATAACTTCATAGTCGCCACTCCCTTTAAAACGTGATACGTTTTCATTGATTGCCTACAACACACGTTATAATATTATGATGGTACTTGTACTAAATTAGTGGTCGGCTTTGGCCGTGGCTGGATACCACCCACTGGATAAAGGCATGTAGCGTCCGTGGCCCAGTGGTCATACGTCCGGCTTGTAATCCGGAGAACCTGAGTTCAAATCTCAGTGTGTGGCAAAAAGTTCGCCTGGACGCTACCATGTTTCGGAAGGCACGCTAAACTGTGGGTCCCGGCTGTTTCCTATAAGATAATATGTAGGAGGCAGTTGTTAGGTCATGTTGCAGGCCCTGTAGTTATTTCGGCGATCTGAAACTGCAACATATAGGTTCGCCACACAACCTATAAATTGTGATTTGACTCTGACAGAGTAAGTAGGGTAACCTGTTCTGTTGTAGTATAAACCCAAATTATTATTTATTATCATGTCGCCCTGGGGTCTTTAAAGCCGTGTTCAGTAAAGCCACCAAGGGAGGGATTTACTCTGCCAACTAAGTGCGTCAGCAATGAACTACATCGCGTCTGCATCACCACTGGTGTTGCACACGTACTGCTCTTCATCAAGCAGATCTGTTTTTATGTCTGTGTCTAACATTTCTTTTTTTTGCAAATGCCATTATTGAGAAAAACAAACTAACAATACTACAGCTACTACAGCAGTAAAGAACACTTTTATTAACCACAGATCGGCCACAAGCCAATCTACAGAAAGTCCAAGTGCTCCAAACCACTGTCAGATGGCAGAGTGCCCAGAATGCTGGCAGCATTGCCATTGAATGGCAATACTTAAACGTTGAGCCAAATATACCAAATAAAAAAATAGATACATGTAAATACCAGACCCTACGTTTAAAAGCACTCTCAATTATATTATTTCCATACGACATGATGACTTACCCATGTTCGACCTTAACCTGCCTGATGATGGTTCAATAAAAACATTTTATGACTTCGCGCGATAAATAACGCGAATCTACTTATTTTTATTAGCTCAGACCGTGAAGATGCGAACGTCGATGTAAATTGTTATATTTGGGATGACATGAAATGAAATTAAAATAAGTACATAGATAGTAAAAAATTTAAAATTGTATCAAGGAAAAAAGTACTAGTGACTAAAACTTGTCTAGAAAGGGAGAATTTACCCCCAGTTGAAATTTTCACGCGAAACAATTCGCGGTGAATTCCATCTTTTTAGACAAGGTCTAAAGTTTGACATGAAATGCGAACACACTAAACATAACATAATTTATATACTTAATACGTTAAGTTTATTTATTCTTTTCATTCTTAACTCTTATTCGCTAAGACAACGATAGGTACAAGAATTACTGATTAACAGAGAACCAAGAGAGGTATTTTGGACGCTAAATGGGTTACTGGACTTCATCCCCTCGGTAGGACATACAAGAACTTTCTGTAGTGTAACCCATTCTGTACTAAATCATTCTGAACGACTGTTATGAATGTTGGCACAGTTTATGAGCCAAGTTAAGACAGTGTTTTGATAACAGATCATGGAAGTGGATCACTGCAGCCATGACCGAGTCAAAGCCCAATGCAGTTACCTACTTTTATGTCAATGCAGGACTTAAACATTATTCCTTATGATGATAAACGGTGTACTAATAGGATAATGTCATTTAGAAATCACCTGCAGAAAAATGGGTGTCGCAATGTGTCGGTAAGTGTTCTAAAAGTTATAATTACAAAAAAGACATATATACGAACGTTGCACTTTACCAAAGTTATACTTCTCTTCCAAATCTAACACTGTAGTTCTTCATCATCATCATCAGCCTTCAATTTACATTGCTTATGGGTATAAGCAATGTGCAATTAGAGCCCTTCAATGTGCAAGCAAATCTCTGATAATGACGTTCTCCCCTGTCTCAGTTGATGTCTTCTGTCCATCTAGTTATCCATCGACCCAGATTCCTACGTCCTAAATTATAATCTAGCTTAGTCCTTACCTTCATTTTATTATTATTGCGGTTAAAATCTATAACTATACATCGAACAGAACTAGTATTGTGCGCAAGGCTTTAAGTGTATGGTTCATAGCAATATATAATTAAACAGTAACATAATTAGTCTAGTCACTTGTAAATTTTCCTAGTCTCTCGTTGCCAGCTGCATCAACAGTAATATGTACATTAAAATATGTTAATCGATTCACCGGCAAGTAGGTGAATCGATACAAAGTCAACAGCACTAGTAAACTCGATTAAACTATAAATAATGAACTATCGAGTGAGAAACACCATGCCGCTTCTAGTTTCGTCAGTCATTGACATTAATTGTCTCCGATGGAAAAAGTCAGTCAGTGCATGTCGAAGTGGCGCGGCGGGCGTCCGGCGTCCGCGCCTGGTTTTGATATACTTAAGCTTTATTAATTCGGGGGCGCCTGTACAGTGTCTGATACGTGAGACGATGGAGCCCTGCGGTCGGCTAGTGTAGTATGTGCGCGGACCACTCGCGCTCGTCTCCTCGCCGCGTTTCCAACAAAAATGACATTCTGAGAACCATATTAGTAGTAATACACTCACGATGTGTTGTGCCAGGTTCACCAACTACCTGTTCCGAAGTGTTGTGAAGTACACATGTGGACTCGCCAGTCGAGAGAGTGAGTAGTCTACGTTCCCGATTCTATATTTAACCGATAACCGTACGAGCGCCCGCTCGCTTATCATCGAACAACTTATAAACATAACAATGCTGTCATGTTTCTATTAGAATTACAATTTGTAATGAAGCTTGAAGAAGTGCTGTCACACGGAGTGACATACGAGAACACAATACCGGACAATACGTACTCTAATATACCTAATACCGATACAAAATTTTTGTTGTGGTGTGCCTTACCTACTCCAAAATATTAAATTTTACTTTGACATTTTTTTTTGACATTTCCCTTAGACAACTTTATATTTATTTTGTAATGATTTTGAAAACTATTATTATCTGTTATTACATTTCAAATCAAGCCGGTGCCCGGTGCTCCACAGATAGTGTTCGCGCGAAATGTCAAATTCTCATGCAAACAGCTATTGCTTGAGAACTTCACACTTCGCGAGAAGATAAGTTCACTATACCTATCAACGTGGTTTTCAATAATCCCAAGAAGGTCGCTGTAAGAGATTGTAGTGCGATTAGACCACCGTTTTGCCTATAACTTGGGTCGCAATTAAGATTTATTATTATCTACCGAAAAATGCATTCCACAATTTTTTTTGCGAAAAATTTACATATTTTCCCGAATATTTTCTTTTCCTGTGATTTTACCCTACTACAAACTTAGTAAGTGTCTATCGTATAACTACGAATATTTTCTATAATATATTATATACATATTTAGAAGAAAACTACTTGTGCACTAGTCCTACATTTATAAAAAAAAATCAAATAAAATTTATGTATTTGTTTTTTAAGTCAAAGCTTACAAATATTTAAAGGTAAAACCGCAAACACTTAGCAATATCCTCAAGACTCGAGGCAACTTTCTAGAACGATTCTGAGAACTTTGCACCTCTTACTTATGATTCCAACCAGTACATATGCACCGCACATAGTAGCTAACTGTAGGTATATATAGATAATATTATATATGCGTAGATAAGCGACTCGCAAGCGGTCACATTTGTTTTACAAATTAGACATGATATTTTATACCTTCTGTATAATATACACCCAGAGGAATTCCTAGAAAATGTATGGCATTTTATCAAAATAACATTATATACTGTGTAATAATGTTAGTGGAAATTGACTTTGAAAAATGTTTCACATAAATAGAAGAATTCGAGCCCGCTTTCGATAGGACGTTTTAATTCATTACTGGAAAACCCGTTGGACCAAATAAAATTTAAAGACCACCTGAAAAGTAGTATTTCCCTTTGAACCGTAGTTTCAAAATTTCTTCTAAATCGGTTCACGAATCTTCAGAAGTTTGCTTAGCTTTTTTTCATTGGTTTAAATTATAAATAATTTAAAACCATTCTCATCAGTCTAAAAAATTCAGCGACAAAATTGCACCGTTTCTTAAATGTATCGATATATTTATTTGTTACTTTATTTTAATTAGAAAAAGGTAGGTGCAATACCTAATGCCTATTTCAAGTTACGCGGAATGTATTATATGTATGTCTAGTAACTAGTTAAAAACAACTTTCTAACTAGAAGGTATCAATTTTACCTTGTGCAGTCATCAATTATTATATTTTGAACTGCATGAATAATTTATTATTTGTTTGTTCAAAACTAGTGACCACCTAGTTAGTGGTACCTACCTAGAAACCATAAGTGTATGAAAATCTTTGTCAGTCCTTAAAAATATTATGCATCCTTTGAAGTCCTATGATAACAAAATGCTTATAATACGTATAAGTAAATAAAAGCTTGCTGTTAGTTTACGGTTAACATAAAATAAGCAAATTTAGTTACGACTAAACCTTCCTGCCCTTTTTTATGCAGCCTAATTACAATCTCGCCTAATGTTAAGCAATGAACAAAAATGACACGGCCGAAGATGGTAGGTAGGGGACCTAAAATCAGAAGTTGGGATGATGTATTGTACGAAGATATTATGTGTGTTTGTTATCCTTTAACATCTAAACGGCTAAACAAGTTGATATTTTATGTGTATGTTTATAAAATTGAGAAAAGCATAAGCTACTTTCAACGTGTAAAACCGCTCGATGCATATGTATGCATCGAGCAGTTTATATCGGCGTATGTATGTACAATGTACATACGAGATATTTTGAGGTAGGCATGAGAGAGATTTTTTTTTGTGGGTGTCCCTGCCGTGCCTATCTTCGGCGGGGGAGTCCCAAATACCGCCCGCGCTCTTCGCTACTTTCTTTGCCGCTGGATGCAACTCATAAATAATTATTTCATCCTGTCATTGTTTATTCGTAAATTCTTCCATTCTCACCACAATAGAGTCAGGCATGTGACACTACGTAAAAACTAATTTAACTCGAGCATCAATTGAATGATTCCATTAAAAACCAATAAAATGTCGAGCAAATCGATCCAATCATTACGTTACTTCCCCAAATGTTAATTTGATGAATAAATCTTGCGTGTCAATTTTTATTTCCAATTGGACGAATCGCAGTAACCTTGACATGGCCAAACATTAGCCTCAGACTGTAGAAATGTAGCCAAATACCACACAAAAAAAAAACTGATCACATAAACTCACAATACAATACTCTTTATTGTGACCCAGAAAAATAATTTTATAATAAATGACTTAATATTTATGAATAAGACTATAAAACATCTTTACAGAACTATATGTATAACAATAACTTAATAGGTACAAAAGAATACGTTTTCCTCAAATTAGGTGTACATACGAACTGATAATCTAATTGTCTAAAAGGTCGCACAGCTTCTATCACAGCTTCTGCGCTAGAATTTAGTTATGCTCGTAGGAAAAGTTTGCACTCATTACGTTTTTTATTCACTATGTGTAAAGGTTAGCGTTTTGCCACTATCTCCTACTGATTTATTTACCAAGATACTATTCTATAAAAAAAAAAATAAGAGGAGGAAAAAACGAACAATCGCTAGCGTGTCTTAAATTGACTGGCTTATCCACTGTCTAAAGCCTTATACGAATAATATCAGCTACGAACGATATGATTAACTTAGACAAGATTAGTTAATATATGAACATGATTAAAAGAAATCATAAACAGTTACCATCATAAAGTTTATCGTTCAACAAAGAGTTTATTGAGACTCGGACTCAGCTTGCATTCATAAAGGCCCCAGTACACAATGGCCCATGCTGGCCCACTACAGGCCATCGCCATTGTGTAGGCCACGATCACTTGGTGTTCACACAGTGGCGCATGTCTCATTGCTGCCTGGCAAACCACTTGCGATGGACGTAGAAGTTATTACGGCTGCGGCTATTTATTTATTTATAATTTATTTATAATTTAAGCATTTGGGACTCAACCCAAATTGATGGCTCAGATTGATATAAATCAATAAACTTGAATGTTTCTTCGTTACTCCACGTTGACATTTTGGGCGATCAAAAGTTCTATTGAAATAAAAAAGTTCTAGCACGCAACAAAAAAGTGCACTATCCCGGTCAGAGGTCGGTAGTCGGTGACGAACTAAACAATGGCCGATTGTGTGAACACCACAGGCCACGCTACGCCACGATTCCTTTGAAGTGTGCCCAAAAAACCGACAACTCCCCGATTGCGCGCCACGATTGACAATTGCCCGCCATCATATACCATTACTCCCTGTACACAATGGCGATGGCCTGTAGTGGGCCAGCATGGGCCATTGTGTACTGGGGCCTTTATTACTCGTCATTTTAGGCGCGTGGTGTCCACTACTATAACATGGTCTGTGACATTATCCTCCTTGTTTCAATTGGCCGGTAATTGCCGGGGACGACTTATGTTCTATTCTGAGACGATTCGCACTCGCGTTTTCAAATTGCACCTTAACTCCCGCTGTAATGCTATTATCGTGTAAACTCTTGCACGAGAACTGATGAAGACGGAGGGGCTTTTGACTATCTTGAAGAATTAAGATCAATTTAAGCCTTTGTCTCTGCTTATATCGCCTTTACAAAAGTGAAATTACTGGACTGAAGAGTCTTAACATCTTATGTAAGAAGCGTTGGCGTATAGCACCTAGAATTTTCATTTTGTAAAATCCTGGGTAGCACTGTACTAATTATGAGCAGCGTTATCTCTTACCATCAGGAGAGCGTCTTGCTCGTCTTCTTACTTCGTTGTATAAAAAAACCTTAATTCTTTATGAGACACGACGACGCGACGCTTCTCCTCGAATATGTTATTCTTTTCATGAATGAGACACAATTCATACTTTCCACGCCTTCCTAAACGAGAGGCTCTTATTAGGCAGGTGTGGAAAGCATGTCCAGTATATCCAGGTATTTAATTAAAAAGTTACTAAGTACTTAAAATGTAATAACGTCATACCAATATCTTAACACCAAATTAAACAAATAGGATCTTATAAGTAAAGTTTAGGTGCCTGGACTGCTTCTGCGTAGCACTCCACAGGAAGACTCCCTGGTTTTATTAGTGGGTGTTTATTCTTGGAGAGGTAATCCCTCATTCGCCAGGGAGCGCAGGATGACGAAGCAGGAAAATAGGAAGCAGAAAGTCAATAAGCAATTCCTCTATTTCAGCCAAAACTGAAGCCAAATCGAAATTTAGTCATATAATAAAGGGAATTTAGCAATAACCAGTGTGTATTAACTACATGTCTGTGATCTGTGCCATCAATTGTTTGTATTAGTGTTGTGATGTTTTTGTGTGTGCATGAAGTGTACCTGGATGTTGTGCATTAACCTCTAACTGGGATTTATAAGAAGTAATCATGCCTAGAGGTAAGTTCATTTAAAAGAATGGACGAAGGAATCTACTAGATTAAGGTTGCTAAAAACAACTCACATCGGATATCCTCTGAAAAACTGACGTACCTAACACAAAAAACACATGAGTTTTAAATAGTAAACAAGTTGTAACCTAAAAGTTACAAAAAGTAATAATAATTACTAAGATTGGCTTTGTTCAAAACTTGTGATAGGTAAACGTCATACGTCAGTTTTTTAGAGGATGTGCGTTATAGTAAACATTCGGGAGACAATTTGCCCCACATAGTCATTTGTTCCCCTCAGTCTAGGCTCTAAGCGTGGTAACCAAACTATTGTATATTATATTATTAGCTATGCCTAGCGGTTTTACTTGCTGATAACGCTACACACGCGGGAAAGCGGTCGCGATCCGGGTCGGATTTTTTGTAATGTTGAATTTGTGCGTAAGCTGTCACATATTATAAATCGAACACGGGCATGAACAAAATGAATATCGCGACCGCTTTACCGCTCCATCCCGCCTCTGTCTGTCGTCAGCTTTAGTAAATCATTCACGATTTCCTTTAAAACATTACTACAATTCATGAGAACAGTATGATATTTTATTCGAACGAGAATACGATATCAAGCGAGTGGATTTACTATGGTAGGTACCTCATTTATTTCTCCAAACTCGAGCCAGTAGTTTCCTTCGTCCATGTTAATGACTATAGTTATCCGGCTATAAATCGATGATTCATTTAATAACTTCCACGCCTTGACATGCAAGTGCAATACGTGACTGCTCCTTGAAATAGATTGGAAATTATTATTGTCGAAGTATTAATTCACACCATTGATTCAGTGAGCTATCATAACATCCAATATTTATGTTATCGATGAATAGTATTGTCGTTTGGAATACACAGAATATTATAAATGACAGCACTAAAAATGGATGAGATAATGTCTAGGAACTTCTATTTGTTAACTCAACAAATTAAAATTTCACGTAATAAAATGTGAAAACTTTGTAATTAAACGGCATAAACTCACTTGTATTTACTTCGGATTCGTAACGACCGTTTAGATCCTGTACGAGGATCTTCTTCAGGATTCAATCTAATTACTCACGAATCGTTTCGTGTAAAAATTTGTCAAAACTTGTTCGTTTCGCATATTGGTCTTATATTTTTAATACGAAAAATTTTAGTCTCTTCATACAGCCTCTGAGAATATTTTATCTTAGTTGGCATATATTGTTTTAAAAATAGCCCTATATATCTTTTAACTTACCGAGTTAGTATCTTAGACGAGCGCAGTCAACCTGTGACCGCTTGACTGACCGTGATAAGAATACTGACCGCAACAGTCTGGGTCCATCCCTTACCAATCTGTTCAAAGAATATGTTTTTTTAAATTATTCTTATGATTATTATCGTCTTCCGTGACTTCTACAATTTATAAATCATATTAGTAGATCGGTTTATGTAGATTATTATGAATCTGAATTTTTATTATGATCTGAAAATATAACATATTCTTTGAACATAACCTATAAAATTAAAATTTCTTTATTCAGGTAACTAATAACCCACATTACACAATACATCATTTAACTATAAATATTAGATAATTTTACTCATTATTTAGACATGCTAAAGAGATAGGCGCTCATGTTCCGCATACCCCCAAATAACAATCCTAATTATACTATCCAATCAATAGATAATCGCCTCAGGATATATGGATATTGGTAATTAATTTCACCGGATAACATAATGTTGATTAAGTCTGTGCATCATTTAAATTAAACATCATGTCTATGGAACTTCCATAATTTAAATAAAAGATTAAAGTTTTCGAAGACCAGCATTTAAGCTTAGTATACAAACGAATTCTCGCTGCAGTCTTTAATTAAATTGTTGTCACAGCGACAATACCAGATGTGACTCACAAGTAGTAGGTATTTTCTAGAAGTTGTTGCTATAAATTGTACAATTTTAAAAACTATTTTAGTTGGTTTCCTACAAAGCAAAGACCGAACGAAATATTTCTGAGGACTGCAGCGAGAATTCGTTTGTATACTAAGCTTAAATGCTGGTCTTCGAAAACTTTAATCTTACCACTAGGTCAGAGGGAGTAGACGTTCACCATTCACGTGTCCATGTCTCGTGACATCACCGCAACTAAACTGTACCGTCAACGTCGATTTCAAGGTTGACGATAATAATCAACGAACAATAAATCCCATAAACCAGCAGTAAAATCTAATCAATCACATCTCATTCCACAACTATCTCGAGCGCATACAAATGATCCCAGTTTCCTCGGAAATGGATCAACATTTAGAAATGCATCCACTCGAGCACCACCTGCTTCCTAAAATAATTTCCACTCCACGGAACTAGTCGTTTAATTAAAGTTCCTCGATATCTCGACAGATAGATTAATGTGTTTGAAGCTTCACCTAGCTCGTGTCAAGCTCAATAAAACTATTAAAGCCAGATGTTTATTCGGGTGGCTAATCGAATCAATCAATTCGACATGGTTTTTTTAGGTTGTCCAAAAAAACTTAAGTTGTAAATTTATGGCTACAAGTTTTAAACAAGTTCACACGGAGACGGGGCCGGACCCATGAATGACTGAGAGACTATAGATAAGTATGACATTATTGGGTATTTGCACATCTGAATGACGTCTACACGTCCGGTAAATCCACGAAATTAGAGATCGTATCAAAATTGCTGGAATACTTAACCGTCGCATGATGATGCGTGTGTAGGCGATCGCGACTGATTGGCGGTCTCCAGTTACAGTGTTGACGCCACTTGAATCAATGAAGTGCCATTGGCTCATTGTTTAATCGTGTTTTATCAGCTGTAATGAACATACACGAGACGTTCCAACATGATACTCATTAAGACGCTATATCAAATGATACATCGACATACTACTGTAGGTATGCACAATTAGTCTAAAGTTACAACTATAAATATTTCGATCCGCTTTCCGCGGTGCTAGTCTGCTAAAATAGACAGTCCTGTCACGAATTCCTGTCGACACCAACACGACTTAGCACGACCGACTTTATAAAGTTTGCAGCAAGTTTAGAAACGTGAACGTTTTGCTGATAAAAATATTCATGGATGTTAAACTTTAGCCTTTTGCCTAAATTAATTTTGTGCTCGCGAAATTTAAGACCGATTACGCCCACTCAGTTGAAATAAGTCAAGTCATGGAACAAGCCTAATTGTCCGCTCCTAATCACTCTACAACTCTAAAACTAATTCGGGATAAGAAATAGTCGGTTGCTAAAACTTCATCCCGAGCCTCGGTGTTTGAGAAATGCGATATTAATGTAGTTTACAAACTGTGCAAGCGTTTTATATCAAACAGTATTGAGGCAAGTGTACAAGGCCCGTATTAACTGAATAATAACATTGGATCGACGCTGGAGCGGCTGGTTGACCATTGTGAACCTTGCTCGGTGGTTTTACTATTGATTTTGGAACAATTGTTCTGCTTCCTACAGCAATGACCCTGGGGTATTGTGGTAGCGATGAATAGACTGCATGTAGATTTTAGTTATTTCATTCGCTTGTCGAACCAGACGGGTATTAACTATGAAATGATTTGTTGCTTGAATGAAATGGGCAAATGTTTTGTACTGGACAGATGTAATGTAGATATGTATTTTGTTTAGGTCTCTATTAAATTACCATGCTTATCCTTAAGAATAAATACAGGTTACAGGTATAAATTGATGGAGCAAAAATCTACATAATATTATTCTGTCTAGATTCGAATGAGAACAAAAATCTAGGAAAAATACTCTTCCTAATCCTTTAACAAAATTGAGCATTTATACACTATTAGTTATTAGATAGGTCGTCCTTATACCAGTACAACAGAATATCTAATAGTTGCCAGAGACGTCTTATATCCAGTTCCAATATTGATGTTCTTTTGCAGGCGACGCCGATATGTCGCTGAAGCAGGGCAGCGGCACCGGCAAGGTCCACTTCGGTGGTTTAGACGATGTCTCCCTCTACGGCACTCCAGTGGAACCAGCACCCCCCGCGCCGGACGCCAAACAAGGCTTCCTCCGCAACCAGCTCCAGGCCCTCTTCCAACCCACCGACAACAAACTAGCAATGAAACTCTTCGGTTCCAAGAAAGCTCTAATGAAGGAGCGGATCCGGCAGAAAGCGGCTGGCCATTGGGTTATACATCCATGCAGTAGTTTCAGGTGAGTCGCATAAGTATGTTCATCAATATCATTCTCAACCCACGCAGGAGCATACGCCTTGGGGGAGATGGTACTGGCACAGGTGGTTTTACCAGTCTCCTTCAGTATTATATATGTTACGGCTAAAGTCCGAAGTATGGTTACACCTAGGTTTGCTGTTTAAACCTAAGTGTAGCCGTACTTCGGACTTTATCCGTAGCTTAAAACTTATATACCAATAGCATTCAAGTCTTTATTGCAATGTTAGTTTTGTAATCTAGAAATCAGGCAGAGAATTCTTCTCAAGGCATCTACTATAACACCTGTATTACCACTAAAAGTCAACTAATGACGAACATAAATGGTAGGGACTTTCATTCTTTAGACCATTCACTATTTAAAAAAAAAAACCGCACAACTCACGTCTAATATTGTCGAGAATATCTCGACCATGGTTTCGGACAATTACGATGTCCTTCATCAGGAGTTCCAGTGAGCGTCAGTTACTGCAGGCGTGAACTTCTGATGAAGGACATCGTAATTGTCCGAAACCGTGGTCGAGATATTCTCGACAATATTAGATGTGAGTTGTGCCGTTTTTGTTTTTAGTTATGGAGTGAGTGAACACTCACGATAGTTTTAAAAATCATTCATTATTTATTTTCACGTAAACAATAAAGCGATGGTGCATCTTGTGATGTTTTTTTGCGTCACCAATGGAACAATTAGGTGGACTGCTGCTCGCCTGATTAAATTTTTCGTAAACAAGTCAGAGGATATTGGGTGTGTTTAAATCGAGAATAAACATGTTTTTTTCTAAGCTCAAACGTCAATTATTTTACCTTTTGACTAGAATGTGGTTAAACGCTTGTTAAGTACGACGCCAAATTTTTCCGCTATTTTCTTGGTTGCTTTAGGTACATAACTGAAATAATAATAATGAACTAATAATTATTATCATTACCAAGGAAGTTACCCACATTAAAATGAATATTATTTATACAGCACTCCAGTTACCCCAATATTTGTAGAGTGAGTAACGACGAGTTAATACTATTAGGTATGAGTATATACGACACAACAAACTAGTATTTGCTGTAATATTATATTTTCACCACAAGAATGTACCTTGCATTTTGTGGTAATGTTAACATAAATTACCTCTACGGTAAATTTGATAAACGGTAAATTGTTAGAAAAAAATCATAAAAATCGAGGAGCTTACAATATGCACTTTGCTTCGATCGATTAAAAACCTTTTTTATTGAGTCAGTTAAAATATGACATTATTAGGTACATTTTACAAAATATAACATTGATATTAATTTTTCTGTAACGACAAAAAACGTCATCACATAAATCGGGCTGCGCAGGAAATGTCGGTCGCAAGCCAGAAAAACTTTGGGCCTAAGCTACGTTTTAGTGGGTCCCCAGTTCTAGACGCGACCAATTGGTTCGTTAGGCTTTCAAATATTATGCTACAATAATAAGCAGCACTTTTGTAAT
This sequence comes from Hemithea aestivaria, assembly GCA_947507615.1. Taxonomy (NCBI): domain Eukaryota; kingdom Metazoa; phylum Arthropoda; class Insecta; order Lepidoptera; family Geometridae; genus Hemithea; species Hemithea aestivaria. The sequence goes on along the minus strand of OX382339.1, from coordinate 8,695,768 downwards.
ATTTCAATATTACAAAAGCAATGATGAAGGAATAGTATGGATCGGTCTCTTTTCGTTTTTAGTATATAAAATGATATCTCTCAAGCGTGGCAATTTTTCATTTGTTTTCTTGTTGTTCATTGGTGCATCGGCTGTCAATCTTGACTTTTTCATACATTTGATTGACCGCGGTTGACCGGAAAACTTACACGCAAAAGTAGCATTTAGGGCCGCACTGTACAAAAGTGCTGAATATTATTGTAGTAATATTTGAAAAACTGCAATATCGGTTTTTGACTTTGATTGTCCTATTGTATTATATCTCGTAGATGTCCAAAAAAATACATACTGCATACATATAAAATTTATGAAATTGATAGCCCTACCTTCTTTTTAAAAGTTAATAACTATCTACAATTATATTACATGTTCGAACGTATTTATAGTAGTTCTATGTTTTAGCTCATAGTGGGAATAGAAAATTTGTCGCTTGTTCTTTTCCTATGAAAAACTTCTACATCATAATCACTATTGCAGTCTTTTTATTCACCTTTCGAATCCATAAGCGGTTGGTACGCTTTGTTTACATTTCCCTAGCATTCGTGCTCACAGATTATTACAATGGGAGTATTTTTAGACTTAACTTCGTGACTGAACGACGTTTAACGATTCGAACTAGTCTTTGTGTTTACATTTGGAAGTTTAGCGTTTAGCTGCTCTTTCTTTGGATGCGGTTTAAAAATATCGAAAGTTATTTTAGTAATTTTGAAGTTTATTAGAGAAATAGGTAGTTTTTTTTTTATGTGATGAAGTAGAAGACGAGCAAGACGCTCTCCTGATGTTAAGAGATAACGGCTGCCCATAATCAGTACAGTGTTACCTAGGATTTCACAATTACGTGAAATTCTAGGAGCACTGCACCAACGCTTCTTACTCAAGAGTCATAAGATGTTAAGACTCTTTAGCCCAGTAATTACACTAGCTACAGTGCCCTCCTACCGGAGCACAGTAATGTTTGCACATCACTGCTCAGGCGGTAGAATAACTGGCACTGTGTGTGTGTGTGTAAATTATGGAATTGCGACCGTTTGGTGCCTATTTGATAGCCTGAGCTTCATTGGGTGTATACAGTTATAGAAAAAGAAAGAAAAAGTAACCCATTACTCACTGACTGTTCCTCACTGACAACAAATTCAATATAACGAAGGCCCGTGTTATTATTATATAGGTACCTTATGGTACCTGTCCTAGCAAAGGCGAGAAAACGAGGAACTATCGGCTATTTTCTCGCTCAAGAAATGTACATAAATATTACATTATGTGTAAACAAAAGAGATCCATATACAAATAGTTGATCGCTGACTGTTCACACTGCCGGCGAGGACTCGCTTCACTTGTTTGTCGCTGAGCGATAAAAGCTATGAAAGATAACACTCGTCCAGCGATACTTGCGCTAAATCACCAACGAGCAATCAGCGGTCATTTCTCTACAGTGCGAGTAATCGCTCATCTCACTCGCACACTCGCTTATAGCCGAGCTACACAACTATCGGACCTAAGCACTCGCTCCTCGCCGCTCACCAACTCGTTTCTACATTATAGCTCTACTCAATACTCGCTCATCGTTGCCGGTGGGACAACTGCCGAAAGACTAACTGTGCGTATAATATTATAAATTAAAAATCACGTGTTACCGCCGCGCTACGTGGTGGAACTTTTTTTTTTTTAGATCTCCAATATAACGCACAAAGGCTCTCACATAAACTAACTACCCCCGTCCAGATTTGCAAATACACACTTATAAATACAACATAATATTCTTACTCACTCTTCTCTTTCTCTCGCAAATCCAATGCTTTCAAATACACATTATGAGTATAAATGTTAGCATGGGGTCCTAATTTCACGCCGTAATTTTTGCTGTACAATTTGTCCACTGTGCTATTAAATAAGTACGTTTGTACCAAAGATTATTTCCTAAACAAAGATCGGTCATCGTAGAGCATTTGTATCAGAACCGGCATCATCTTGACCACCGCACCACTTCGAACAAATGTACGCGCGTATTGTCTTAATTATTCTCATTCAATTAATATTGTATTGTTTGATCATTTGACACTGCGCACTGTACCTACACGAGGTTGCGCTGGCTCTTTTGACACAAAAAAGAGTAACATAGAACACTGTTCTTTTTTTAAATTCAGCATAATATCTTCTGTGTTTGTGACAAAGTTTTTGTTTGCACGCTGCAGTACACTGCCATCCGTTACAACGGATGGCATTTAAAACAGTCCCGGTGTTTCCTATGAGATATTATGTAGGTACCTAAGAGGTGGTCATTACGTTACGTTATACGTTGCAGGTCTTGTACAAATCTTGGCGAATTGGATTTGAATCTGGCAGTGTAATCTGTTAGGGTGATCTGTTCTGTTGGAGTATACATCAATTATTATTATTATTAAGTATTCTTATGTTACCCTCAAACACAGGCTACCTGGACTTTTAATAGGCGTACACGAAGACATTAAAGTCCAACGCGCAGATGCCAGAAGCCTTTTTGAGCATTAAATTTAAAGGTAACGGCTTAATTTAAAAATGGCTGACACTTATTATTATTATAATTTAGCCGTTCCCCCATCTTATTACTCCCGTGGCTAGTACCTATATGTCGATCATATTGATCAGCGAAGCGTGCACAAAGTGTTAGAGATGGCAGAATGTGTAATTGCCAGTTGTTCAGTCGTGATAACTCATTGTCGAGCTGTCAACGATTTGCGCATTTAAATCACTACTCGCGATGAAATTACCGCTTTATCTGTTCTAATACGCGATCTAAAAACTTCCTATACTTGTTTTTTTTACATAGAATAGCACTGCTGCGTTTAACCACGGTCTCACCTGTTGGTAAGTGTAACGTGGTAGAAGTTATAACACACATGCCTATCTATATATTAGCTATACTTATCCATATTGAGAACTCTGAAACATTATTACTATAATGGATATTTAATATGCATTTTATCTACAAGGTTTTAAAAAAAATATAAGAAAGACTGATTGACGAACTAACTAACCATTCTTGTGTAAAAGTTTTCTAAGAATCCTAAATATACCAATGCTAGCTAGTCTTTTAATAAATAATATAAAGATGACACGTGACTGACTGATTGACTGGTCTGTCAACTCAGCTCAACTGAACCGGTTACTTCTTCAAGCCTCAACAACCAGAACGATAAGATCGGTAAACTAAATAATAATTCAGCAGGTAAAACCAGTGGCCACAGTTAGCTATTAATTATTAAATTCATCACGAAATGCATTTTTAATCAGTTTAAAAGTGGCAGTTGAGTGGCTGTAGCGGCCAGCGGTAAAGAGTAAAGAAATTTCCCTAAACTGAAAAATAAAATATTTATGAATTCCAAAATTAGCATAGATCTGAGAGATGAAGGCCGCAACTCTGACGTCTGACCTTTATTTTGTTTTAGGCCGTTAACACACTACGCAGAAAATCGGTAGTCAATTCTTCACGTCAAAACCCCAAATACATGTTATTGTAAAAAAATAAAATAATAACAACACAATTTTACAAAAAATAAAAGTAATCAAAAATGATGGGTCTATTTCAGAAAAACGTGTATGAAAAATTATACTTCGGTAAAACGAGTAAAATAAATTTGGGCTAATATTCCAACCGATTAATAGAAGTATTTATGTAAATAGATTTTTTTAACTATTTTGAAAGTACTATACATACCTATATATATAGGTATAAACATCTTAAAATTATGCACTCACATTATCGAACAAATCTGTAGGTAACTAATTTTAATCAAATTAACATTGTCCGTTACTCTCATTTAGGTTACATGGAATTGATTACCAAGAAAACAAAGGTTGCATTGTGCCTAATTTGGGCAGCTCTAATTAGCTTTTCGTCGTAAATACACCTACACTTTCACCATAGTCCGTTATACCCCAGAAAATGCCTGATTCACTCCTAATAATAGGTGTATAGAGTGTCAGAGGCCGTATACTGGTAAACTTTGGTTGATGCCATTTTTATGCTAAATAGGCCTGCGTTTGACCTCATCCCCCATGACGGAAAGTGCAGATGCGGTCGGCAATGTATATAAAAAAGTACCTATTAACTTTTGCCTTGAAGATTCCCAAGTTGTATCGCTCGGGATGAAGATTAGATAGAGTGATCTAAGAGGAAAGATTATAAATTATATATAGTAAGTAGAAAGTTTAAATATTATATATAGTAACACTGATATTCTTCTGTCAAGCGCAACGAAGTGCGCGCGGGTCCACTTGTTAATTCAATAATATATCTTAATTTTACAGTTTATTCCGAAGTGAAGCTTCTGTACCCTGGTACTGTTAGATATTCTGTGTCCGTTGTCTCAATTAAGACCCCCAAACGAGTTTCCGTAGGCTTTAAAACGTTGTTGATTATCTGCAAAGCTCGAGAACGTCTCCATCCCTTTGTTATTGTTAATAATGTTGGTAAATAAAGCCTCTTTTTGATTATTTACAAAATTAATTTACTTTGTTAAGTATTAAGGTTTGTAATTAAAAATTCAACACCGGAAATTGAATTTTCCGTTTTTGGGGAAGCAAAGGTTAAAATAGATTAAAGACGAAATTAAACTGATCTTAACACAAAATGTAAAAGCTCAGTTTTGTCAATGAGCGAAATCGGCCAAGCTGTTTCCAAATTATGGATTAAAATGTGGCGTTGCCGATGTTATTTATTGAAATCGGTTTAATTTTAATTTTGTAACTCGCATGTTACATTTTTATTATTGGGTAAAAGTAAGTCGCAAAAACTACCCAGCTTCTTCAAGGAAAGAGAACAGTGTCTCAATATATAATATCATCATCATCAATTCATCATAAAATAATTCATCATGAATCATCATCACCATCTCCTTGTCCTTAACACTAGGTAGGGTCAACACTCAACACACGTTTTCTCCTTTCATTCTACTCTATCATCCATCATATCACCACCGGGGGTAGACTTCCTCTGCAGAAGGTTGACTAGGTGGATACCCAACAGTACCAGTTATTCTACCGCCTGAGCAATGACGTGCAAACATTACTGTGCTTCGGTACGAGGGCATTGTAGCTAGTGAAATTACTGGGCTGAAGAGTCATAATATCTTATGACTCTCAAGTCTCAAGTAAGAAGCGTTGGCGCGGTGCACCCCGAAATTAACTTCGTAAAATTCTGGGTAGCACTGTACTAATTATGGGCAGCGTTATCTCTTACCATCAGGAGAGTGTCTTTGCTCTTCTTCTTACTTCGTTGTATAAAAAAAAAACATCATTATTCACTCCTCTAGCATGTATACCCTCTTTTATATAGTTCATCCAAACAATTCTAGGGCAAAATATTTTTCAATTGTCTCATCCAAAGCTATTAATCTATAGTGGAGCGAGAATCGATCAGACAGTATCTAATCGGAACCGGCGGATGCTGTCACACTGAATGACACTATCGCGAAGGTAACAGGGACTAGATGAAGCCAGCTTTATTCAGATATACTTCATGTAACTAATAAAATAAACACAATAATGTCACACGCCTAGGGGGATTTTTTGGTGACGCAGAGAAAAAATGCATTACGCATACCCCACCGGGGCGGGGGTATGGAAGGGTTATGTGGGACTCCCCGTGCAGGACGACTGCACGGGTATACCCACTGAAACAACTCGGTGGCACTCCCGCATCGTCTTTGTGACGGAGGTCTGGGAATCGGCAGAGCCTTAGCATCCAGAAAATAGGGAGGGCCGCAATCACTTGTGCCTAATAAAGCAAAACGTTGTAACAAGATGATTCATAATTCGGAAAAACGAATGATAACAACTGTCATCCCAGTACATCATATTATTTAGCGTTAGCCACAAGCTATTTTAACTTGCCCGCTGCCACTATCCCTTTAGGCTCTAGATCCTTTTGCGTAAAACTGCTTGTGCTACTAAATCGTGTGTTTCTACAATTTGAGACAGAACACTAGTTTTACGCCCGGTGGTCCATTTACAGCAGTAGATGCCTGACAGTATCGTATCCAGTTGAATTTATGATCTAAGGTTACAATCTATAAATGCAATTCTTCGGCCGACTACCGGGTTATAAGTGACACGCAATTCGCAATGACATAATTTCATTCCAGCTGATTGATCCTCATCAGTTTTACAATGTGTTCGAGTTTTACTACGTACTACTTCTTTCATAACACTACTTCCCTATTCAGAGGTCATGTATGTTTAATCGGTGTTTATGCTCCAAACAGTTCTGTTGAAGGTAATTAGTACATTATTATATTAAGGTACTCGTATTATAATATTTATTTTCTTTCGGTTTAAGAGTTAAAACTGTTTCAACCAGTATTGAACCAGTTCAGCCAAACGTCGTCAACTATGCAGTTGAGGACTTGTCTGCCAAGTGTCAAATGCCCCAGTTAGGACAATAAAAATTCAAAAGGTGATCCGTGTTTGGACAGCACCGCAGTCGCACTTGTCGTTCTCAGAGAAATCCTACTCCTGGTTCTCTAGGTATGTCTTCCAACATCGATGACCTTTTAGGGGCTGCGCAGACGGCACACTTTTTGTGCGATCGAGTCTGCGGCGCACAAAAAGTCTGCATGGCGCGCAAAAAGTCGGTTGCGGATTTTTCACAGACTCAACGCACACGACGCACATCTTCGATTTTTCTGTCGGCAGAGCTGTAGGGACGTAGACGCTATGGAAATCGTGCAGAGATCGCGAAGTATTGTTTTGTACATGAAGTACTGAAGAAAAGAAGAAGAAAGAAGCGTTACGTCCACCCCTAGCAAATGCAGATTGCCGACTAAAGTGTGTGCCGTCTGCGTTAGCGCGCGTTGAAGCAAACGTTCAATTTTTTTCACACACTTTTGTGCGGAGCGGCGCGTTGCGGTCTGCCCGAATTACACGGATTATTTGTGCGCCGGACTTTTGGCGCGTCGTGTGCGTTACTGCATATAATTGCATAGGTTCTATTTTCACAGACTAAAAAGTGCGTCATGGATAGTCTGTCGTCTGCGCAGCACCTTAAAAAGACCTCCAAATAAAAAAATTATATTATATATAAATTGAGCTTACGACTTAAAATTAACTCTTTTTTTAAGGAATAAAGGGAATTTTACATTATTTTGCTTTAAAATTTATCCAGAAAGAGTTTTACATATTCTAATAATTCTCATAAAAATTAAGCTGACGAAAAACAGCTTATGACAAATCTATAAAACTAGATATTTTTGTATAAAAATTCTCTAAATAGCCGCTGTACACGTCCATTAATAAAATCAACAAAGTAACGATGTTCATCAAAAGCCATTGCGGTTATTGAGGGAACAATGCGATGTACGGCGCATAATGACCACTACAATACGATTGTCCGACTGTCTGCATGTCACGAGCCCTCTGAATAACCATGTAAATGTATTAAGGTAATTCTGATGTCAATAACAAATAAGTAACATGATAATATAAGTATTTCTTAAACCAGAAAAACTTAAGTATCTCCATGTCATATTAAATTCTCAGGTGTTTGTTATCAAACTCCTCCAAAACAACTTGTTTTTTTGTGAATTTCGAGTAGGTCAAAGATTCTAAGGTAAATAGGTCGCGAGTTTTTTTCACTAGTAATTACATTTAAAAAATTGTGAACTTTGAAAATACTGGCTGCGCCCTACGGTTTTACCCTATGTGTTATTCCAGGGTCTTAGCTATCTCTATACTAAATTTCAGCTCAATCGGTCCACCCGATTAGGCGTGAAGAAGTAACAAACATACACACTCACAAACTTTCTTAATTATAATATTAGTGTGATACGCTATGTTCCTAAATAAATTTAAATCTAAATACACATACATCAAGCTTTTATTTTCGTTGGACAAACAAAATATGCGTATGAACTAGATATCTGAAATTGAGAATTTTGAACACGAATCCAATTAGAACATAATTAAATTCTTATAAAAGTAGAATAGAATGTAAAACATACTAATAATACGATTTTGAAAACTAACGCGAGCGTTATCCATATCAACTATGTAAATATACCGACTAAACTCACGGATATAAAAGTCGAAACTAGGCTCGACCCTGGGTTTCGGACTATTACGAAGTCCTTCATCAGGAGCTCACGCGCTGAGGTCGCGACGCCGGCAACTGGCCCGCGCCCGCGCTGCGAAACCCAGGGTCGAGCCTAGTTTCGACTTTTATATCCGTGAGTTTAGTCGGTATATTTACATAGTTCATACTAATAATTATGGTTAAGATTGAAAATCAGCAGTCAGGTTAGACGTCTAAAGATATCTTTCACATTATTGGGTAGCCTTTGGCTTTTGTGACGACCTCTGTGGTGCGGTGGGCTACCACCCGCCTGCATCGCAGCAGGATCGATTCCCGCATGGGACAAATGTTTGTGTGATCCACAGATATTTGTTTCTGGTCTGGGTGGCTCTCTGTATCTATTATAAGTATGCATTTACAAAGAAAAAAGGATATAAGTATTATATCCGTTATCCTAACCACCATAACACAAGCATTAAGTTGCTTAGCTTGGGGTTAGGTGGCGCTGTGTGAAATGTCCTGAAATATACATATATACATAATATACTAGCTTATGCTCGCGGCTTTGTCCGCATGAAAAAATCCTTTCTTAGCGGAGGTCTACGTTATAAAACTTATCTGCATTCCAAATTTCAACCAAATCCGTTCAACAGTTTGGGCTGTGCGTTGATAGATCAGTCAGTCAATCAGTCACACTTTCCTTTAATATATTTAGAAGATTTTTTTTTTGACCAGGATCTTGTCAGGATGATGCAGTCAAAGACGGTAACAGACTTAACCTAGCAGGCGGGATAACTACATTGCTTCACTTAATTGATATAATATTGCCTTGTGACAGACACCAGACAAGGTAATGATATCCAGGAAGCGAAAGGAGATCAAACCAGTGCTTCAGGCAAATCCGTTCAATGTCAAGGGTCATGCAATCATTAGGGCCAATTTATCTGTCTTGATGCTGGTTTCACCAGTGGTTCCTGGTTCCGAAGTGTCATTAGCTATTATTACATACATTGCATTAAGACGGCCGACGGTATTGATTGATTGATTGATAACACTTTATTGGAACACATAAAAATTTACAGAAATAAACTTAAAAAAAAACACAATATATAGATAGATAGATAATCCTTCATTGAAACACAAAAATGTACAATAACAACTTAAAACTATAATATAAAACTAAGTGTTACAATTGGTCTTATCGCTAATAGCGATCTCTTCCAGACAACCGTGCAAGGAGAGGAGAGCAATTGTAATTCACATGGGTTAGGTGGTGTGTTTAAATTTACAAGGTGTTTAAATACTTATTATTTAAATATTAAATACACATACTATAATACATACATAATGCAACACAATAAATATTATATACTCTAAAAATAAATAAATAAATACCTACATATTATACTAACCGGATACAGGTAAATAATAATCAATATTATAATCTATGGATCTTTTGGTATTGGCGTAGTGCAAAGTTGATCTCTCGTTTAATACTAGGCAAGGTATTTATCAAGAGCTTTAGAATCTGTACTACTTCTTGGGGGATATAATAGTGACTACTAGGTACCTACATACATATATCTATTAATAACTGTATTCAGATTTAACCTATTCGTTATATACCTATGTGAAAAGATGTAGTTTAATATTCGATAGATTCTCGTTTAAAACAGAAAGATACTCGTTGGATGAGTTTAAAATGCTACTTAGCTTTACTACTTAATTTCTTATGGGAATACTATTTTAAAGTTTAAAATATGATGGAAATTCAGGCAAACCGTCTAGTCTTTGTTGTTTGATCGTCCATAAATAACACATATAAAAAGATTTAATAATGAATATTAAGGAGAATTTACTAGATAACTTTTAGCCAGCCTCCGACTGTCTGTCCGGTCTAAGATCAGTTGTGAATAAGTCTTAGTTAAGATTTTTGGCGACAAACCCATTGTCTGGTTATTTTACGTTAGATCACGTTAGATTTCAGAGAATTACAGACACACAGATACATAGACATACACACAGACAGATTGTAGAAATACAAACATTTGGAGACAAACGAGACAAATCAACACAAAGTCATTCAATTTCAGTTTAAAATATTTATTTTCCTACAGTAAATGAATGGACCATAGACCATAATATCATTTCATTAAAAACACAAACATTATTGTTTATTTTCCGTTCGGCAACATCGTCGGGCTCTCAAATGGATTGAAATAAATGTACGTATTGATTTTTCACCGAAATTGTTTAACGAGTCAGAAAGCACGGCCGATTGGACTAAAGCGGATATTCCGCTTGCGATATAACAATCGTGACCTTTGGCATTTTAATAAAACCGATTTAATATTATTGTTCAATAATAAACATTGCAGTAAACTAAATTAGCAGAAAAATGTTTCGGTAAAGACTCAAAAGAAACGAAAACGAAACTTAAGTCTGAACCTGAACTACTAATTGTACAAATTTTCAGGTGGTTTAATCGGTCCACTCGTTTAGGCGGGAACGAGTAACAAACATACATCCATTCTTACAAACTTTCACGTTTATAATATTAGTTGAATGATAGTTCTTGCGGACATGATCACCAAGTGGAACGACTGTTTTTGTTATGTCACAACAATGAATAAAATCATGTCTCAATTAATCAATGTTTTTTAATGGAAATTTTGTACAGAGATATAACAAGCTACCTATTTAAGTGTTGATATAAACACATTTTACTTATTGATAACAAGGATTACAACACGACATCTTCTATTACTTATATTGCCTTTCGTAAACTAGAATAAATGTAACAAACTTCCTTTTACTTCACCATAATGACCGCGGAACAAAGGTTGTGTGTATACGATTGATACATAATTGTGTACTAATATCTGAACTGCCAATTATTTATAAACAATAGCTTTGCATGCAAACAATATGCATATTATAGTCGGTTTCTTAAACTCTGTTGTCATTATTTCGTTATTCTGAGTTTGAGTTGAGTTTGAGTTTGAGTTTATAATGAGCGAAATCAGAATTCCATATTTAGTCCAGTAAAAGAAGAAATTTGGATCGAAAAGTCGAAAGCAGAAAAACTAACTTAGCAACTTTGTTTGGACTAGTTAGGAGATAAACATACTAAAAGTCCCCACCCCTCCGAGGTGAGCCCGAGGGGGGGGAGGCCGAAGAAGGTCCCATTTTTAGGTTTTTTGCTTATATGTCAAAAACTGTGCATTGTACGATGTTTTGGTGTACTACATTATGAAACCTCATAAAATTTTCTACAACTTTGACCTTGACACTATTTATCTATCTCCAATCGTTGTCCAGCTATGAGCTTCCAAACATGGTCTATTTTTAAGACGCTTAAATTAGTTTTCCATACAAAGTCGGTAAAAAAAACTTGTAAATAAAATTTCACCAACTTCTAGTTGTCGTATCATTATGAAACTTTGCAAATGTCTAGAAATCTGATGACAGTTCAATAATCTGGTATCACTGAGCTGATCTGATGATGGAGCCAGGAGTTGTCTACTGAAACTCATCAATGGCTATTAGTAAAACCGGCGAGTTTAGGCTCATTACATTCGGATTGATGAGACGTACGCACCTCTTGGTCCATTATCAGACCCTCGACAGCAAGTGTAATGAAAAAGTCTCATCGATTCGAATGTAATGTGCCCAAACTCGACGGGTTTACTAATAGTCATTGAAGAGTTTCATTAGACATCTCTTGGCTCCATCATCAGATCAGCTCAGTGGTACCAGATTATTAAACTGTCATCAGATTTCTAGACATTTGCAAAGTTTCATTATGATACGACAACCAGAAGTTGGTCAAATTTTATTTTTAAGATTTTTTTACTGACTTTGTATAGAAAACTAATTTAAGCGTTTTCAAAATAGACCATGTTTGGAAGCTCATAGCTGGACAATGATTGGAGATAGATAAAAAGTGTCAAGGCCGAAGTTGTAGAAAATTTTATGAGGTTTAATAATGTAGCACAACAAAATATCGTACAACGCACAGTTTTTGACATATAAGCAAAAAACCTAAAAATGGGACCTTCTTCGGCCTCCCCCCCCCTCGAGCTCACCTCGGAGGGGTGGGGACTTTTAGTATGTTTATCTCCTAACTAGTCCAAACAAAGTTACTAAGTTAGTTTTTCTGCTTTCGACTTTTCGATCCACATACCCTTTTTGGGCACTCATTGACTGGGCTAATTATAAACTTGTTTTTGAAATAATTCCCGTTCCCGTGAGGATTTTGCCGTTCTTAGTGTGCACCTATATGTCTTAAAAGGAACTCTCCGCGGATTTTCAGACTTCTAGCACTCGTAGTTTCGGAGATTTTGTTAAGAGTTAGTCAGTTTTACTCTTTTATATACGTTTTAACGTAAAGAAAATAATTATTGTCATTATAGCTACAAAAATATCCTTTCTTAGCGAAAGTCATGAAAACTATCTATGTTCAGCGGTTTGGGTTGTATGTTAATGAGCTATCGATTGAGTCAGTCAATCAGTTACTCACATGCAATAATACATTTATACAACTATACGAGGAAGTGAAGAAATTGCTTATCAATATCGGAGTCGCAAGTGCAGCCGTATCGGATGTTTTATAAACATGCACCGTGGATAATCATGCGGTAAATTAATTAAGCCATGTTATATGTACGTTATTTTCTTTTATGCATTTTCCAAAAATACTCGTATAATTCCAGTATTTCTATACTACATAATTATATATACTGTACATAAGTAATTTGAAATTTAAGAACTCAAAGTAGACTTAAAATAATGTGTAGTTTGTGCTGACTAGTACTTTTACTTTTTATTGATGTCCCATAACGATTTAAAGAGGCTTGTTATATCTGTGTAGTGGCTGGTTTTACGCGATGCAAAATAAATGCCTTTTGTGCGATTCTAAGCTAAGATTGTCACTGAAGTTTTACACCCTTCCAAAAATGTTTATGAACACCATAATACGTGTTTAACTTTGTTTTCGGCTTGATAAAGAATAAATGCAAGTATACTAAGCGTTCAAATAAAGATATTACAATACCAATAATTCAGTTAATCTACGGAGTTCTTAATGCACTGGGTACAGGCCTCTTCACTCTTCCCGTCTCCCCGTTCAAGCCACACTTTCCGGTTTTACTCGAGTCTCATCCAGTTTTTTCCGACAAATTTAACAACCGCCTAACGGCCTCGCTGTCATGAAAATGAAATTAATGACAAACTTTTCTACACACATTTGCCATATAGGTAGGTACATACAATGTAATATCAGTTTAATAAGTACTCGCAGAGTTTTTCAAATGGGCACTGACTAGCCTTAACTAGGTTGTTTGGAATAGATTTCTATTTGCATTAGGACCATCAATTATGACTCTTTCGAAATGTGTAATTTAAGCTAATTCTGTTGTTAAATTATGGTGTTCGATTAAAAATACCTCATCAAGAAGTTGAATCTGCCACCTGGCCAAAATCAGCCGAACCAGATCATAATCATCTTCGTCTTATCTAATCTCAAACTGCGAAGTGTGTGTGTATGTATGTGTGTGTGTGTGTGTGTGTGTGTGTGTGTGTGTGTGTGTGTATGTGTGTTAGTAAAAGCAGCCCAATCGCTACTCTTCTATTTTGCCTCTAGCATGTAGAGGCATGTATGTGTGTGTGTTGTGCATGTGTGTGTTGTTGTACATTGTACATGTGTGTGTATATATGTGTGTGGCATGTAGGTACGTACCTGGTACCTACCTATACAAAAGTATTATGTAGGTTTGAACCCGGCACTGATATTCAATATTACAGCAGTATCGACCGCCCGCCTCCGACCTGCCTCCATCCTATAATGTGTATTGTATGTTCCCAGCTTCCACTTTGTTTCTTCGTAAACCCTAAAACTTTAATATCGCTCGAGATAAACTCGTGTATTACGATAAGTAAAGTTTTCCTCTGTTAGAAAGGATTTGTTCTTACCTTTTTTCTATGTTTCAATTGTTTATTAGACCAACTTCAATGGGTTCCCGTGATTTGTTGGTTATTTTGACTTTGGTACTTTTTTATACACTAAGTTAGCCTTTGACAAAGATCTCATGTGATATTTAGCGGCGATGCAGCCGTAGATAGTAGCAGGCTAAACCTAGAAGGCGGGACAAATCTCTACCTGGTTTCATAGAACATCGTACCGGAACACGGTCATTACTACCGTTTGGCGACACTGTTTTGTCCAGTGTCTACATTTCCGTTACGAAATTATTGAAATTACATAGGCACATTATTTTATTTATTTTTTATTGCAATCATCCCGAAGCTTGCTTTATGTAAGACATTTTCTTTTTTTCGCGTAGTGTAATGTATTTTTAATATATTCGACGAACCAATAATGTTTTTACGCATAAAACTTGCCATGGTGAAAACTAGTCTGGTTTGTCGCCAATCATTTTACGTAGGTACCCTACTAGTACATGTGTAAACAAGTGAAATTTAAAAAAAAAAATTTAAATACTAGCTTTATTATAATTACCATCTAACATCATAAAGAACTCGTCAAGACGAATCAAATGAGCCCAACTCGATGGGGTTGCGTTGTTTAATTACGGAATTCCTATGGCCACCTTTCAGCTCCATCGTCAGATATAAGCTCAATGTCATAAAAATATTGCATTGTCATCCGATTTTTACATATGCATGCCAAATTTCAGACAGACAGACAATAGACAAGTGAAATTAAATAAAAGGTTTAAAAAAAACTATACATGCACAAAACTGAAATTCATCAAAACTATATAAAGGAGCCTCATAATCTATTTTCGTTATAATAGTCTGCAATGAATACACGTGCATTACATCCAGTTATTAATAGTTTTCATATAAAAATACACAGACAAGCCCACCCGGTTTTCTCCGATGAGATAACATGTTCACCCGAATGAATACTATGATGTATCTATTGTTATTAAAAGCGACGTGAGACTATGTTTTTTTACAAGATGATTGAGACGTCCAGTTGGTCCTGGAAGACCGATATTGCGTTTACATCTTATGAATCTTGAGCAAGAAGCAGTGGTGCAGATCACCTAGAATTTTAAATCATCAGCATTGATGAAATCCTGGATAACACTACTTTTCTATTTCTCAAAAATTCTAACTTATCCCATACTGTTGTATTTTTAATAATGATTGGCAATAAATGTCTTTTCTTTCATCTTTCTTTTCGTTCTTTCTTTCACTGTACTGATAATGGCCAGAGTCATCTTTTACCACTAGGCTCTCCTCTACGTCTTGGTCATCTTCTTACTTTTTGCATAAAAACCTATCCTTAGACACCGTTCAGTCACCGATTTCCTCCATCTGTCATCAGCTCATCATCATCAGCCTTCAATTGCCCACTGTTAGGCAAAGACCTCCCTTTGATTACCTCCCCTGGCCTTTGCCGCTCCCATCTATCCAATTCCCGTCACTTTTCTGACTACATGTCTTATTTTATCTAACACTTTGTATAAAAGTTCTCTAGTAGGAGCTCCGTTTTAATAAACCACTTCTTCAAAGAGCAGGAAATTAAGGTAAGGGGTGAGCACAATAGATCCCAATGGGTCGGAGTGTTGCTGGCTTTGCCATCCGATACAAGATAAGATTGTATATGATACGAGGGAGAGCCAATATGTGTATGTTTGCTAAAGGAGACAGTGCAATAAACCCATTCGCAGTTAAAACATAGCCAACATAAACAATAAGCAGCACTGCGTGAAACAATAACAACTAATGTAGCGTACTGCTTCATTGGTACTATACGCTGAGAAACTTTTAATTAAATACGTCCAGTGAGATTATCTCTTTGCGAGTTTCATGTTATTGCAGAGTTCCTCAGATATACTGGCTAGCATAGATATAAAGCTTAGAAAGGGATTTGAACAGAGTTCAATAAAATAATAACTGGGGTTTATGCTCCAGAACAGGTTACCTTAGAGTCAATAACGACTACTATTAGGTACGAGTAAGTCCACTGCGTTCAAGCTGAAAAAACCAAACCTTCGCCTTCGCCAACCAAACCTGAGTAGGCTAACATACCAAATTTACCAACCGAACTGCTATTTTTATTTTATGTATTAAAAACTTGGTTTTAGTTATTTTTTTGTTTATTAAAGCAAAAAAACATGCTGAATTTTCGGTTGATCCGTTTAGATGTGAAGAGGACTAGTGGCTACATTACTCTGCAAACTATTGGTAGATTTAATCACATCGTATTCATGCTTTTTGTCTCCGTTTTGATTTAAATTGGCCATCAGAATTTTAAGCCATACCTACTGAACCTATTAAGAAAAAAATGGTAATGTAATATTTATTTATGTTCTGCCACGGTAAAGAGATATACAGTAGTTCGACTCCATAGAAAAAGTCGGAATGTGGGAGTAGGTAGATGTCGGTAGATGTGGGTAGAAGTGGGTATATAATCCAGAAGCGGGTGCCACGCAGCGACGGGCGGACGTCGCGATAGTTTTTTGCAAGTATTTAGTGTAATTTACGTTATTTACTTTTGACGTATGTATACATAATATAATAAATTATATAAAATGGCAAAAAAATAGCATGCGATATTATGCTGTTTTTGAGGTAAGTTAGTAAGAAGTTATTTTTTTTATTTTTAAAAGTATTCTGCTGAAGTAAGAGTGCGAGTAAGAGACCGAGTAAGAGTCCAAGTAAGAGTCCAAGTAAGAGTCCGATAAGAGTCCGATAAGAGTCCGAGTAAGAGTGCAAGTGAGAAACTGAGTAAGAATTCGAGTAAGACTGCGTGTAAGTGTCCGAGTAAGAGTGCGAGTAATAGTCCGAGTAAGAGTGCGATTAAGATTCCGAGTAAGAGTGCGAGTAAGAGTCCGAGTAAGAATGCGAATAAGAATCTGAGTAAGAGTTCGAGTAAGACTGCGAGTAAGAGTCCAAGTAAGAGTGCGAGTAAGAGTTTGAGTAAGAGTGCGAGTAAGAGACCGAGTAAAAGTCCGAGTAAGAGTGCAAGTGAGAGACCGAGTAAGTGTGTGAGTAAGAGTCCAAGTCTTGTCTCTTGTCTTGTCTCTTGTCTTGTCCCTTGTCTTGTCCCTTGTCTTGTCCCTTGTCTTGTCTCTTGTCTTGTCTCTTGTCTTGTCCCTTGTCTTGTCCCTTGTCTTGTCTCTTGTCTTGTCTCATGTCTTGTCTCTTGTCTTGTCTCTTGTCTTGTCTTGTCTCTTGTCTTGTCTCTTGTCTTGTCTCTTGTCTTGTCTCTTGTCTTGTCTTGTCTTGTCTCTTGTCTTGTCTTGTCTCTTGTCTTGTCTCTTGTCTTGTCTCTTGTCTTGTCTCTTGTCTTGTCTCTTGTCTCTTGTCTTGTCTCTTGTCTTGTCTCTTGTCTTGTCTCTTGTCTTGTCTCTTGTCTTGTCTCTTGTCTTGTCTCTTGTCTTGTCTCTTGTCTTGTCTCTTGTCTTGTCTCTTGTCTTGTCTCTTGTCTTGTCTCTTGTCTTGTCTCTTGTCTTGTCTCTTGTCTTGTCTCTTGTCTTGTCTCTTGTCTTGTCTCTTGTCTTGTCTCTTGTCTTGTCTCTTGTCTTGTCTCTTGTCTTGTCTCTTGTCTTGTCTCTTGTCTTGTCTCTTGTCTTGTTTTGTCTCTTGTCTTGGGTTTCAATATACGCCGCCACGACATGATAGGTAAGTAGGTAGGTATCCCTACTATGCTGGAATAAAACCTATTGTAGTTCCCAGATTAGGCTTCTTAATTATGAACCAACTTTAGTTTTAATCTACCTGTTATTATGTACCTACTTTTTATTGAATTGAAGAGTGATCAATCGTATTTATTTTTAACTCCCGACGCAAAGACGAAAGGGTGATAAGTTTGACGTGTCTGTCTCATAGATTCGATTTAGATTTTGTTTGAAAAGTAAGTTAGGCGGAAGTGTTCTTAGGTATTTTTAGTCATAACCGCAAAAAACGCGGGATGAAGGGTGTACTAAGTTTGCTACAATACATTTTCAAATCTCATTCGACTGTTGCATTTTTGTAACGGACATTCAGTGGTTCCTAAGCGGACATAGTAAGGTACATATAGGTAGGTAATATGAAAATGAAATAAAAGCTTGTAATAAAAATATCAATAAATGTACAAAAATAATATAATTAATTTATAATAACTCATCTAGATATTAGCTCAAGTAAGTAGATGATATGAAATAGGTAGGTACCTACTGTATGCGGGCAGCGGCTGCCCGGCAGCCCTATGACTTGCGCATGTACCGCGAGACTGTAGGTATTTATGTTCAAAAATCACGCTCAGTCAAACTACTGTATATCTCTTTACCGTGGTTCTGCAAATAGGACACAGAAAAACACGGCAGCCTTTTTGTAGTTACTTTTAATGAACAATAAAATAAATTCGAGGCTTTCTTTATTGAGGGTACAATCGGATCAGCAATTTTTAAAATATACAAAATGTAAAAACGCGTACAAAGTGAAAATACTAATTTGTAGGCTGTTTGATAAAATAAAATACTAATAAATAACGCTGGTGGCTAAATTTATGTTAAATATACAAGTAAATTATATTCTTACGTGCTAAAAATGAGACATACGTGTGCGTTAATTTTTTATTTTGATATACACTTATTTACATATTCATTATTTCTGGTCAGGTGGGTTAAATGGCGCTGTGTGAAATTTTCTGAAATATTTATTACTGTAATTTTTTTTTCTTTTCAGTTTGATATCCTGGAATAGATTATGTACTCTTAGATAAACTTTAAAGATTAATAGTAGATATATTATTTCAATATTTCTTTAATTACATTCATAATTATTTAATATGTATCTTGGTATGCAATTAAGCGTTTATCTATTCTACATTCACAAACCAAAAATACGTGATTAATATTAGTGAAACACCTTTTCAACATCACTTACCTATCAATACTTTTTTTTTTATACGAGATAGGCCTACGTTTGACCACATCCCACCTGATGGAAAGTGAAAATGCGGTCGACGATGGATCACGTAAGATGCCTAGAAAGGTACCTATTCACTCGTGCCTTGAAGATACTTAGATAGGTTATTACATTTCTATAAGAACAATACAGCTTTCATCGTTGTATGGATGTCTGGATGTACATAATATGTTTGTTCCTCTTTCACGCCTAAGCGGGTGGACCGATTGAGCTGTAATTAGACAGACCCTGGATTAACACATAGGCATATAGGACAGTGGGTAAAACCGCTGAACATAGCTAGTGTGTTAATTTTTTTTTTTATGTGGTGAAGTAAAAGACGAGCAAGACGCTCTCCTGATGTTAAGAGATAACGCTGCCCATAATCAGTACAGTGCTACTTAGGATTTCACAATGATGTGAAATTCCAGGAGCACTGCACCAACGCTTCTTACTCAAGAGTCATAAGATGTTAAGACTCTTCAGCCCAGTAATTTCACTAGCTACAGTGCCCTTCTACCGAAGCACAGAAATGTTTGCACATCACTGCTCAGGCGGTAGAATAACTGGCACTGTTGGGGTACCCACCTAGTCGACCTCCTGCAAAGGAAGTCTACCCCAGGTAATATATTTTAAGTTGTAGTAATTTCAAGTACTTTTTATTATATTGGTCACAATGAAGAGAATTTCTTTTCTATTCTCTAGAACTCCCTCAATGTAGGATTGCAGTGTCAATATTTAAGGGCCGCTGAATCTCTCCTGAGACCGGGAATGACCTTTGCCTTCGTTCATGTATCATTCACCGCATCGCTTCGGGAATACGGATTATGGTACACTGTATGAATAATTCAGGATACAGCCTGTGATGGTTTATTGGCAAATACCTGACTGAATGAGTGGGGTTTTCGTTTTAAATGTCATGGGTAAAAGAAGTACGAATGAAGCTGTTGACTCTAACATCTGTATTTTAGTCTTGATTTTGCACTACTGCTTAACCTTCTACGAGGAAAGGATATTAACTTTTTACTAAGTACTTCACTGCCTTAAAATTGAATTATTAGGTTTGTATCAGACATGCATAGTTACTTTGCAAATTCAAAAATGTTTGTAAGGAGCGTGTTAGCTAGTACAATGACAATCAATGCAATGGTAAAATGATAGGTTCTCTAGCTTAGGAATTCTACTTAAATCACCGTTGTTTTTTTCCCGTTAAACTACTTTATACTTTTCCCTGGGGGGTCAAGACACAAAAATACCTGAGGAGTGTTCATGCAAAGAGCCGTGAAGATGGGGCTGTGAGCACCACGTCCGCTATAGGCCTTCCTTTAGTTTTGCCATTCTCCCCTATTTCTTGTTGCGTTATTCATGTCCCGCCAATCTCCTTGACCCTTGATCTGATTGAAAAATAAAGACTTAAGTAGGTATTTTCTCCATACATCTGGTAAATTAATATCTCAACACTTTCTTTACAAATTAGGCTCGTAAAGCCGGTCGTTACCCATGGGAAACCCCTCATTCTGAAGAGTAAGAGGTTCCGCAAATGACTGCCATAAATTACGTATAACGAGATAGGTACTTTCGAATGACTGAATGGCTGTTAGAAGGGTTGTGAATTGTTGGAAATTATATTAAATTCTTTTGAATTCTTGATGGCGAAGCATTGAGCTTCATTTGTCAGTGTGTACCACTGCCGCACGTCCTACCACGAACGTACATCGAACTTTCTGTTCGTTAGCAGTACACATTATGTGCGAACCAAGTAGGTAGTTGGGTATCCTGCAACGCAACAAATTTGTTCGTACGTGCGTGCGCAGCTTTAGATCACTTTCTCACTACGTTCGATCTAAATCCGATCTGAATTCATCAAATGTCCAGCGACATAGAACGTTTTGTATGGCTTCCGAACTATACATATATCTCTCCAATTTCTGACGTTATCGTGCTGCTAGGCGTTTTTTCAGATAAATGTAGCAACTAGTACTGGCAACTTTCTCGTCGACTGAATTTTTAGTTTCCATCAGGTGGGATGTGTTCAAACGTAGACCGATATACCTATTACCCGTAGACCTATTTAGTGTAAAAAAATGTTAATATTACTATGTACTCACAACATACATAACATGCCTTAAATCTGCAAGCTACTCCAATTATAGTTTAAAAGCAGCGGTCTTTGATATAATATGTACCTAACAGCTAGAAAGTTACTATAACAACCTTTTAGTGGTGATACTACGATATACAATTAGTAAAAAAATAGAATAACCAACGTAGGAACCGACGAAAAAAACTCACTCATTAACCATTTGCGTGATATAAATATAAAGTAACCTCCACTCCACATTGTAATGGAAACACGTCAAAACATTCGCAGAAACCAATCGGAATTCGCTATGAGCTATTCATATTGAACCATGGATTTACCAACCGAAAGATGTGATATAGTCGCTTCCACATAAATAGTCCTTTAGTAGTACTCTCTTGTAGAACAATAGTTCCTTTTCTTTCTTAACATAAGCATTTGCTAAAGAAAAAACAATTCAATAAAAAAATCTTATGTTAGTTGCCTTGACACACAGAACTAGCCAGAAGCTCTCTCTCTCTTCTTTCGAGCTAGCTAGAATCAATTAATTATAGCAATGAAAACCACTTTTGTCAAATTTACATCCAAAGAACCTTGTTGTATTGTACAGACAAAATCAGGTTGATTTTATTCAAAACTTGTAAAAAATAGGTATTCTAGAAAATATTCCAGGGCCAAAAATCGGTGGAAGCTACAACGCAAAGATGCTTAGAAGAAGAAGCAATGGGTTTAGAATATCCGAAAATGATCCTGATATGTTGATTATTTAGTAGCAAAAAATCCACTTTCTTGCTTAGTGAATACCTAGCTCAGTTACTGAAAGGTATGATCGTTATATCATACCTACCCTGCATTAAAACAGAGAACACTCTTGTTCATAAACATCATTACTAGGAAAATGTGGACGAGATATGACTGGAAAATCATTGGAAAACAATCATAATCGATTAGTTCGAGATTATTTTAGGTTAATGGATCTGAAATAGAACATCCTGCCACAATAATCTAGATACCCTGCCCTGAGCTGACAATAATATACCTGCAAAAACATAACTTGTAAAAAATACCAAGTCTCGCAACTGCAGTTCTTCTACCGTAAAATGTTGTGAGATCCATGTACTACCAAGTCGGTAAAATCTTTTGTGTTTTAAATCAATAGATCGACTTGGCCATCGCATGAAAACACAATGTATCTCTCAAGTACATATGTACCTATGTACCGACATAATAGTGCGATTGCCAAGTCAATCTATTAATTTAAAACACAAAAGATTTTACCGACTTGGTAGTACATGGATCTCACAACATTTTACGGTAGAAGAACTGCAGTTGCGAGACTTGGTATTTTTTACAAGTTATGTTTTTGCAGGTATCTCACTACTTTTTGTATTTTTTTATTCGTTATAGGTTAGCCTTTGCCCACGATATCGCCTGATCTTAAGTGACGACGCCCGTAGATGGGAGCAGACTAAACCTAGAAGGCGGGATAAACCCTCCCTGGCTTTATACATTATTACGGCATATATATTATGGCATTATTATTTGGATTTTATGCAATTTTTACCATTGACTGCAAATGTAACTTTGTAATCCTATACATTTATATAGGATTACAAAGTTATTTATGCAGTTTATGTATCTCGAAAACTAGACCGAAATTGCAGGTTTTTTTAGTTTTCCTATGGTTTATACAATAAACTCTAAGTATGTACCAAGTTTGAAGCTTCTATGTTTGCTAGAAGTGCCTTAGACTTTTGATGATCGGTCAGTGAGTGAGTGAGTGAGTGAGTGAGTGAATGAGTGACGAAATTACAAAACTTTGACTAGTTATAATTTTTAAACGACTAGTTCAAATTGAATGAAATTTGGAATAAATCGTGTTTATACAATGCATACTCGGTTGTTAAAAATTGAAGCTTCTAGTTTTTTCCACAACCAAGTTATAGGGGGTCGAAAATGGTCTGAACTGCTTCCAGAAAAGGATGGTACGGCCGTGCCGCTTTTTTTGCTCGACTTGGCGGGGGCACTGCCGTGCCCCCAGATTATACCTATATAGCTATAGCTATAGCTCATTTCTGTTTTGCCTCTCACGTTCAAAAGGGATCCTACTCTAGCACTTATTTGAAATTTGCCGTGAATATACGAGTTGGTACGACACCAGTGTCGTAATATAAATTATTCACTCTTTTAGTCAAAGGACTTAAAAAGTTAAATATTATTAATTATTTATTATCAAAAGATAAATAAATGTTTTAAAACGGAATAGAAATTATTGTGACTGACAAAATAAATTATATTTAGCATATGAAACTATCTAACAGTTTCGAGCGCAGTTATGTCATGCTTATAAAAATATGTATAATACGTCTGCTTGTACGTCTGTCTCTAACATAAAGAAGTCTTGTATTACAATTAGTAATTTAAAATTATTTTTAAAAAGAAAAAAACTTTTTATCTGTGATAAAGGTAACTTACACCTAGGACTTGCGTTATTCTTATTAAAGAACCCTAGGTTAACAATTTGCACGATATTATAGCAACAGTATTTAATAACTATACCAGTTCAATTATAATAGGCTATAACACCAAGCGGTCATGGCCCTCTAGATCAAAACAGCTCTATAAAATAGCCAACAAAAGACCGTAAAAATGGTGTATTAAAGTCATGAAAGGAGCATTATTGTACAAAATTGTTCATCCATTTTATGGTGCGGTACAAAGCAATAAGACTATTGACAACATAACATGTGGTACCACCCAGTGCTCTGGGATCGAAGCCGTGCATCGAATCCAAAACATAAATTAGACTAGAGACTGACTAAATTGTATCGGTAGATGTAGATTTTAAGAGAAGTAAAATACTCTTTTTGTGACCAATAAAATAAAAATTCCTTAAAATTACTATTGCTTAAAATCAATGAAGATATTGTGAACCATAATGGGTAGCTTTATCGCTCAAACCAATCTCTTTGAAAAATTTGTTTTTTTTAACTTCGAAAACTAGCCTTTTGTCAGATCCCAACAATAAATGAGGTAACGACAACTTTTCCTTTGCAAAACTTGTAAAGTCTTACAAAGCACTTCTTTGTTGTTTTATAAATTTGTTTTATGTGTTCTAACGTGTAGTGAAGAAGAGTGGCGGCTTAAAATTAGTTGTTAACTAAAGTTTCAAGTATGAGCATACTTGTAGGTACCGCTTGCTTACCAAATGTTTTACAGCTCTTTTAATTTCATCGTTTTTGACTACCGATTTGTCATCCCCAGATATTGTAAATCAATGCCAGACACGTATAAAGTATTGCGATGGAACACGTAATATTTCATAGTTAGATAATAGTCATAAAAAGCCATTGTTATTTGCTGCAGCATGTAAAATGTCTAGATTTCGTGTGTAGATGGACAGATGACGGACATTCAATAACATTTTAACTATATTATACATACAAAATTTAGTACAGACTTTTAATTTTTTTTTATGCATAAAAGGAAAGCAGTCGAGCAAGACGCTCTCCCGATGGTAAGAGATAACGCTGCCCATAATCAGTACAGTGCCATCCAAGCTTTCGCAATGAAGATGTAAAATTTTAGACGCACTGCACTTAGATCCAGCTTAGCAACATATCTTGGTAATTATAATGCAGAACAAATCATTTAGTATTGGTGTAAATAGCGGTTCATCGAAGACATGCTTTTAGAGCCACACTCTGTGTTGGTGGACAGCAACATTATTCTCGAAGGAGCCTACAAGTATAAAGTACAGTCTAGGTAATAGTCTGGCCAAAAAGAAATACACATTACTTTTTAAAATGTCATTACAGGTAACATATTGGATTCGGCGTAACCATTCGTGTGGAATTTAAAGCGCGCTGTAGTCATCTTATTGTGAAAGAGTATAAATCGGGAAGTGTGTTTACTGAGGCGGAATAAGTTATTTTTCATTGGAGGCAAGCGGCTGGGGCATTAAGCATTCCGCCAGGTTTTACGAGCGGCATTGAAATTATTCCCTAGGTGCTGTAGGTAATATATTATATGCGATCATTGTGTGTGGATTTACGAGTCTATAAATATTGCCTATAGTGGCTGATTTCTTTAGTTGATAGTGCTTTCACTTACATAATGTGTTCAAATGAAATGTTCCTATCTAGGACGACAAATGATGCTCCCTGATGAGATAAAACAAACCTCTCCTGAAGATCTGGAAGTAGTCATAGTCGTAGTGTAACCTAGGTATTCGTCAGGTACGAAGTCTTCCTTAAAGTTTTACGTACCTACGTTTTGCGATGCGGTCATCATTCAGAGACGTAATATAAAATGTAAAGACTCTTTAGCCTAACGCGAAGCTAGATATAAAAATAGACTTGGTTTTACAATAGATCTCAATACTCTTACAGTGGAAAAACTGTATTAGAAGACTTGGCGTTCTTTTCACTTTATTACTTACTAGCTGACCCGCGCGCACTTCGTTGTGCGTGAAAGTCAATTAAAAAGCGAAGATTTGGTGCTACCATTTAGACTAAATATAGTTTTTCCATCCCCGCGACTTTTTGAGCGTAAAATAAGTATATAGCCCTGTTTAAACCATGACTATAAATAAAATTTGCTCTCGCTGTGGGTAGTGAAGAATATCGGGCTGAGGATTTCTATGCAGTTTTGTTTCGCTACCGTAGGAACCAATCCTAAGTCGTTTCCCAAACTATCTCGGTTTAGAGGTTGTTTATTGCCTTAACAAATTTTTACGCCTCTTTTCAGGAATTAAATCTATTTGTGGTCCTTTCCCGGTAACTCTTTAACTTATCTCTACTGTAATGAACCTAAGCTAAATTATTATTGGTTACTAATTCCTCACACTATCCTTCCCGCGACTCAAATCAATTCCGTGGTTCCTGAATTCCCATTAAAAGTCTGACCCTCCTTTAATACTGATTCTCCCTAAAAGTTAATTTCTGATATAAAAAACTATTCATTAACAGAACTTAAACTATTGCTTAACAAAAAATCAGCTTATTTTCGGTTCAGTGGTTACTGATTTCCATGCAAATGTTTTTCGGAAATAATTCCCGTTCCCGTGGAAGTTTCGAGAAATCCCTTCTTATCGGTCGCTTACGTTACATCAAGAATACGTTGTTCAAAGTTTAGCTAAACGAAAAAGCTGATACCGATTTCCTACACAAACTTGCACCCCCCTTTTCCCGCCCTTAAATTCAAAGCCTGGGATAAAAAGTATCCCAAATCATCTATTGGGACTGAGTCTACCCCTGTACCGAAGTTTAGCTCAATAGGGTCAGCGGTTCTAATTTTCCCATACAAACTTTGACCCCCCTTTACCTCCTTAAAAGTTAATTTCTGACATAATAAGTTAAATAATGAAGAATGTATAATGTGTTTGGGTCTTCAGTTACCTTAATAAAGAAAATTTTATTTATAAAAACTATTCAATGTGCCTAAACACACTCCAAACACCGATGGGGTAGACGTGTTCTAGAGTGGAGACGGCGTCTCGGCAAACGTAGTATAGGGCGTCCTTGGGCGAGATGGGGTGATGATATCCGGAGGGTCGCTGGGAGTGGTTGGAGGAGAAAGACGGAGGACCGAGTTGAGTGGCGTGCCATGGGGGAGGCCTATGTCCAGCAGTGGACGAACATAGGCTGATGATGTGATGATGATGAAACGCACTCCAAACAATCGTTTTACAAAATTTCAGCTCAATCAGTTCAGTGGTTACGGATTAGCATACAAAAGTTTTTTTTGGGAATAATTCCCGTTCCTGTGAATATTTCGCAAAATCCCTTTTTAACGGTCACCAAAGTTATATAAAGAACACGCTGTCCAAATTTTAACTAAAACTTTGACACCCCCCCCCCCCCCTTTACCCCCTCGAAAGTAAATTTCTGTCTAAAAAAATATTCAGTGTTCCTAAACAAAACTCGATCCATGATTTTACAAAATTTCACCTTATCGGTTAGGGATTTGCATACTAAAGTTTTTTGGGAATAATTCTCGTTCCTGTGAGAATTTCACAAAATCCCTTTTTATCGGTCGCCTAAGTTACATAAGGAACACCGGGGGTAGACATCCTTTGCAGGAGGTAGTCTAGGTCTAGGTGGGTACCTCAACAGTGCCAGTTATTCTACCGCCTGAGCAGTAATGTGCAAACATTACTGTGCTTCAGTAGGAGGGGACTGTAGCTAGTGAAATTACTGGGCTAAAGAGTCTTAACATCTTATGACTCTTGAGTAAGAAGCGTTGGTGCAGTGCACCTAGAATTGCACATCATTGTGAAATTCTGGGTAGCACTGTACTGATTATGGGCAGTGTTATCTCTTAACATCAGGAGAGCGTCTTGCTCGTCTTCTTACTTCTCCACATAAAAAAAAACACGGTGTCACAGCTAAAACAAAGAAGCGGACAACGATTTCTTACACCAACTTGCACCCCCTCCCTTTTCTCCCTTAAAGGTTGATTTCTGAGATAAAAAGTATCGCATATCATTTTTTAGGATTCAATCTACCTTTGTACAAAATTTTAGCTCAATAGGATAAGCGGTTCTATATTTCCCATACAAACTTTGACGGATTTGCATACAAACGTTTTTTGGGAATAATTCCTGTTCCTGTAAGAATTTCACAAAATCCCTTCTTTCCGGTCGCTTACGTTACCTAAAAAATACACTGTCTAAATTTCAGCTAAAACAAAGAAGCGGTTAACGATTTCTTACACAAACTTACACCCCCCCCCCAACTTAAAGGTTGATTTCTGGGATGAAAAGTATCGCATATCGTTTTTTAGGATTCATTCTACCTCGGTACCAAATTTCAGCTCGTTAGGGTCAGCGATTTTAAACTTCCCATACAAACTTTGACCCCCCTTCAACCCCCCCTTAAAAGTTAATTTCTGACACAAAAGCTATTCAATGTTCCTAAACACACTCCAGACAATCGTTTAACAAAATTTCAGCTCAATCGGTTCAGCGGTTACGGATTTGCATACAAACGTTTTATGGGAATAATTCCCGTTCCCGGGGGAATTTTGCAAAAATCCCTTTTTATAGGTCGCTTAAGTTACTTAAAGAACACGCTGGTCAAATTTCAGCTTAAACAAAGAAGCGGTTACCGATTTCCCATTCAAACTTTGACCTCCTTTATCCCGCCTTAGAGGTTGATTTTTGGGATAAAAAGTATACCATACAATTTTTTAGAACTCAATCTACCTGTGTACCAAATTTCAGCTCAATAGGGTCAGCGGTTCTAAATTATCCATACAAACTTCGACCCCCCTTTACCCCCCCTTTAAAAGTAAATTTCTGACATAAAAACTATTTGATGTTTCTAGTTTTAATCCCAAAAATCGTTTTACAAAATTTCAGCTCAATCGGTTCAGCAGTTACAGATTTGCATACATTCGTTTTTCGGGAATAATTCCTGTTCCTGAGGGAATTTCAAAAAATCGCTTCTTATTGCACGATGAAATCTTTCAAGGAATACGCTGTCCAAATTTCAGCTCAATCCGTCCAGCCGTTTGGGCTGTGCGTTGATTGAAGATTGTTTATTATTATTTTATAAGTAAATCTTTAGATTGATATAACTCTTTTATTTAAAAACCGATTTAAATAAAACCAATACTATTTAAAAATTAGAGAAATTTGCAACGTTTTAGCGAAAACTGCATACAATTCGGTTGTGCCGTTTTATCACACATAAGTAATAACCTTTTTACAAATTAAGCCTAATAAAACTACTCTGGTAAATTTTCGTTTATGGCCACATCGATAGATGACGTATTTTTAGTTTGTCGCACTTTTTGCTTTTTGATTTTTTTGAATTGAATTTACTTTATATTCTATTACTTTTACTTCGAAATTTTGATGTAAATTAGGGGCGATGTGTCCGATATAAATGATTATTATTTATTTTATTATTTTATTTTACGTTTCCCTAGGAAAAATTGACAAAATGTTTTACGAATTAGATCGCGCAAGCGACTTTTTCGCGTCGTTTTGTTCATATGCGTATTTTCACAGTTCACCTTAGTAAAGGATCACAATGAATGGGGAGAAATTTCCATTCTTATTATATGTATGGATTGACAACAAATATACCTAGTATTTATAAAACACAATTTACAAGTTTTCTAATATCTATGTCATTACAGATACGCAAATTTCCCGTATTACATTAATATACCGGTTTACTTAATACAATGTAAACTTTAAAGTTAAAAAAGAATATAATGACCTCTAAATTTCGAGGAACATCCTGAATTGATTCCGTCCATTCTGGTAGTTAACGTGTCGATGTTAAGGATACTGTCACGATTTGGGTGACAAATCCAACAATATTTGCTATTCTTATAGGCACGTGACACTAATGTACTCTCTAAAGCTCGGTTCACTTGGCAGACGTTAACCGCGCATTTTTATGACGTGAATTGGGTCAAGAAGAAATTAGATTTTAAAATGTGCTCAAAACCGTAATTTCACCTATGATTTTATCAGGTATGTTTAAAAACTGCTTGGTTGAATGAAAAATATCACGTCTTAAAGCTAAAGCCACATTACTGCGTGGTATCAAGATCGTGATTGTGTTATGACTGTACCGTACTATGTGATATAATAATATGTCACTAGCCATACTAAATGTACAATACTATGATATATTTCTGATGCACTTTTGACCTATCACGTCATACCACACCAATGTGACTTTGGCTTATCTGGACGTCTGGACACATACTCGTACCCTGCTTCTGCTATTTAAAACGCTCGCTACCAAAACATAATAATATTATGTTTATCTGTAATTGGGGACTGAATGCTAAGGCTCTGCCGATTCCCTGTCCTCCGTCACATAGACGATGCAGGAATGTCGCTGAGATGTTTTAGTGGGTGTTCCGTGCAGTCGTCCTGAAAAGGAAGTCTCACGGTAACCCTCACATACCCCCGTTTGGGTACACGTAATGCGATTTTGCTCAGCGTAAACGAAAAAAACTCCTGTCATGTGAATCTAGCCTTTATTAGTGCACTGAAAGCGCACTACATTCCCATCACCATAAATAGACCATCAATAGAGTACAAACACAACTGCACCTCAATGAAGAAACAAATTGACCTTCTAAGAATAAACGCAAAATCACAAAGCAAATCTCACGTGGCCAACAATGGTTCTAGAATCAGGTTTAAAAAGGCGGGGTGGCACGTTCCCGGCCCACCTGACATGAGGGGCTACAAGGGGCTACTCACAGCTCGCCCCTCGTTGAGGCCCCTTCGCTTCTTGAAGCCTGAAGCCGAAGCTCTCGAGCCACTGCCGATGTCGACGTCTAAATTTTTCGCTACTCAATACACTTCAGCTGGAGATTTTTTGTAGATTGATAAGTTATGACCAAGTTAATCGCGAATTAAACGACTCTTCATGCTCATATACATGAGGGTAGGAGATTTTAGTCGTATATTTTGTAATTTTTTTTTTTATAAAAATGTGTTTTTTTTTTATTTTAGCTTGACATCAGGCGTAAACTTGACCAAAGTCTAACCTATAGTAAATGAGAAAGCAGAAACACTCTTTACACATATTTTTTGGTATCCTCATAATCTTGCATAGGTACTACCTCTATAAAAAGGCTCCTTATTGACTACGGAAGCCTAAAAAAGGAACTTTTTGTCAACAGTAGGTACAACATTTCTCTAGCTATAGTGCTTTTCACGAAAGAGGTCCCGCGAATTTTAGCGGAACTAAATTTAATATCTGTATTATCGATTATTAAATCATATCCTAAATAATTTATATTTGTTAGATAAAGTAACTACCTATTCAATTAAGAAATTAAATAATATGAGAAATTATGATGAGTCAAAATGTTATAGATATTTTAACTTAAAACGCGCGATAGGCTTCCCCTAAAAGGGCTTTCGTGAAAAGCACTCTAGCTAAGTTTCTCAATTTAAATTTAGGAAAAGTTCTCCAATTACACAAGTTCTTGAAAACGTGAACTATAAATTTCCTCGTACTTTATAGAAGCCCTCACTAATCACAGAATGTATTCTGGCGTTCCTTGCAAATTGAATCTTATTTTGACTCTTCTTTATGTTCGAGGGCGAGCTGAAATAAAGCTTTGAATAATATAACAAACAATCTAAGGACGAGGCCACGAGGTCACTATAATTTTCTGACTGGGTTTCAAAATATCAAAAGTCCAATCCTATTTTTGCTTTTGTAAATAACAAGTGTTTTTTAATGCTTATTTTTATTATTTTCATGACTTATGGCATTTACTGTTAACTATTTTTTCAAATTTATTTCAAGAGTTTCCGAGTAATCACAAAACAATAAAAATTTGATGAATTTATTAAACCTATTTTTTTACTTCTTCTTTTCGAGTCGACAATGGCTATGTTTTTTTATTAATATTTTTTTTGTTTTAAATCTACTATATAAAAATAAGTCGGGTTTTCCTCCCTGACGCTATAACTCCAGAACGCACGAACCGATTTCCACGGTTTTGCATTTGTTGGAAAGGTCTCGGGCTCCGCGAGGTTTATAGCAAAGAAAATTCAGGAAAAATTTCAAAAGAAATGAAAAAAAAGTAAAAAAAATAAGTTATTCAATTGGAAACCACGCGCGTATTGGGCAAATGTCAACAGCAGGCATTTGTCTTTAAGGTGGTAATGGCCGTGTCGGCGCGGAGGATATTGATAAGTTTTATTGCAAACTTATTTCGAATTAATACTGGCAACGTAGTAGCCAATGGCTCTCCTTGGATGAATACAAAAAAAAGCGTGTTCTTGGGCAAATTTTTATTAAATTTCAACAGCAGGCATTTGTCTTTGGTGGTAAGTTGAACTGTGTAAATTATGTGGATCGTGAATTTGAGGTTAAATAGGGATGTTGACACATGTTACGAATTGATTTAAAGTTATGTTTTTCACATAAAAGACAGTATTTAAATCCTAAAATCACATTTTAAATATCTTTTTACAAGCCAAAATTGAATAAAATCAATTTTAATTTCAAAAAAAATTACTTATTATTACGCGAATGCGAACGCCAATCAGAGGGGTTTTCCGGGTCTCTCTGAAAATATAAGATTCATTTTGGTTATTGACTTTATTTTTGGTTTAAGTATGCTCCAACTAAGGGCACAGCATAAGTTGCATCAAAATCGGTTCAGTGGTTTTTAAGTTATGAATAATTAAAATTTGTCGAAATCAGGAACATTTCATAGGAAGCGTAAGGACCAGCCAGTAGTATGACGTCACGCGCTGTCAGATGATAGTTCGAAACGTTTTAGGCAGTATTTAAAAAATAATTTTTATTTACGTATTTTTATATTGAAATTTCATATATTTTTGCATAAAAATATGATATACGTTTATGAAATGGGTCTATCTATCATATAAAAGCAATTCCAAAAATTAGTCAACATCCCTATTCATCACTCTGTCCATAGTCCAAAATGCCTAGAGGACGACGTGCGAACATCGGCCGCCGCACAAGACATGCAAGCCAGCAACAAGTGTATTCACAGAACTTAAGCGAAGAAAGACAAAATATAATAAGAGAAAATGACCGATTGAGACAACGCGTGAGCACACGAAGATCATTGGCATCATACAATCGCTTGGCATTCCAATATGATCCCACTGCGAACTACAGTGATGATGAAAATTTAGATATTGGACCAATGACGACTATATGCCGATATTGCAATGCGTTAAAGTTCAAAAGAGAAACGGCTGGATTATGCTGCGCAAGTGGAAAAGTCAAACTGGATCCATTACTTACACCACCACAGCCACTGAAACCATTGTTCGATGGAAGTGATCCCGATTCCAGCCATTTTCTTCAACACATCCTTGAATACAATAACTGCTTTCGCATGACTTCTTTTGGAGCTAATATCATTCGAGAAGGCGGTTTTATGCCGACTTGCAAGGTAAAATATACAACACACATAACCAGTGGTTTACCAAAGAGCACTTCAATGAAACGGATAATTTGCGGACACGTATAACGCTTCGATTCAGTATTTACTTTGGATTCACTTTCATTTACTTAGAGAAGTTCAACTAAATAACACTTCATTTTTGTAATCGAAATGACTTTATTACTGTTGTGAAATGAAATAAAATTTTTCCTTTTCAAATATAAAACAAAAAAAATTCTTCATTTTTTAATCACCAAACGAAATGTTACATAAAACGAAGCCACCTGGTGGCGAAACAGAGTTCGCCGGGTTTGCTAGTATACGTATAACGTTAAAGCTGTTTAGCCCAGTATCGCGCATTTTTTTACTTAGAAACTTATTTTGAAGTCATTTTGATTTGTTTAAATATTATTAATGCAGCATATACTACCAAATATTATATCGTATATATGTACATATACATATAACTCGTCAAAGGAAACTGAAAGCTTGTATCTAATCCTATGATAACAAATAGAGAGACAACAAACAGAATTTCCACAACAATGTAATACTTACCAACTGTAATCCAGTGCAGTGAGTGTCGGTTAGGCTTATCCTATTATGCAAAGCGGGGCTAGCGACTCTATTGCCACAAGCTACGGTTTAAAGGGCAGACTCTGCGCTCAATAAAAATAAACGAAGCCGTCCTGAAGGTAAAGTAAACGTAATTTCTCTTAAAATAACATACAAATTAAAGTAGTTATAAATTAATCTGCAGTTAATAAATAAGATTACATGAAAAAAAACTTGAATAAATATTCTTTACCTATTGATGATGTTCATTATTCTACAACCTATCCGCAATAAT
This sequence comes from Hemithea aestivaria, assembly GCA_947507615.1. Classification (NCBI taxonomy): domain Eukaryota; kingdom Metazoa; phylum Arthropoda; class Insecta; order Lepidoptera; family Geometridae; genus Hemithea; species Hemithea aestivaria. Next base: position 8,661,907 of record OX382339.1, on the reverse strand, counting down.
TATAGTTATAACTTAGATACATAGTAAGTAGTGAAGCTTGATATTTTTGGCATTAAATTATAATATTACTTCCAGATATGTACACCTTTTGTATACTATTGTAAACTGTTTTCATATATTATAAAGTTTTGGAAAAAAAAACTAAAATCGTATTAATTTTATAATAACTTTTTTTTTGTTAGTAGAGTCTGCCTTTATCAAATCCTATGGTTTCCACCGACAATGCACTTTTAGAGATGTAGTTTATCCGGCAACAATACCTAACTAGATTCAGCTGTCCGGACGATAACAAATTTCGAGCTGCAACTGTGTTCCGTCTGGTGCCTTTGTTTGTTATATTTATGTTCAAACGACTTATTTTGTTGTAATTTTGTATTACGGTGTTGAAACGTGGACGCCCACAAAGAGTATATCCAACTAATATTATTAAAACGAAAGTATATAGCATACGTACATAGTACATATACATGCAGCGGCAGAGACTATTTCTCTATACTTGGTACGATCCTGACACACCTTCGCTTCCTCAACTTTCATCACATTCTTCATCGCCACACCACACGCTCGCCTGTTCGAACGTATAATACAGACACTCACACATACGTACGACATACATACATTACATACATATTACATACATATTATGTATGTATCACGTATGTATGTATGTAAATATGTGTGGGTGAGTATGTTTTTGATACCTCTTCACGCATAAAACAGTTAACTGACCTGAAATTTGCCTTCGATAGGAATGCACTGTAGCTAGTGAAATTACTGGGCTAAAGAGTCTTAACATCTTATGACTCTTAAGTAAGAAGCGTTGGTGCAGTGCTCCTAGAATTTCACATCATTGTGAAATCCTAAGTAGCACTATACTGATTATGGGCAGCGTTATCTCTTAATATCAGGAGAGCGTCTTGCTCGTCTTCTACTTCATCACATAAAAAAACCTTTAATCAAGGATTTATTGGGACCATAAATTTATGTGAATACAAACACATCCATACAAAAGCATAGGTTGCACGTTCATTTCCTTTTGTGGCTTAAACCAAAAATAAATTATGTTTCATTTCACAATCCAACAGCGTGAAATTTTAAATTATCTCTTGAATATTTAACACCTTGCCGTAAAATTCGGAATAAACAGATATTTGGACGAAACTGTTTCGAATAATACATAGGCTATATAGTTAAAGCCTATCTCGTTCTTTCAGTTACTAATTCAGTTAAGCTGCGTTCCCAACGATTAATTTATCGTTGGACGATTATCGTGCCAAGCTGTTCAAATTTGATCGTGACGACATTTTATCGGTTCACGGCATTTCATTGTCGCTAGAACCTAACGCGTTTTTATAGCTTCGCTAAAAGCTAACCCTATTCGCGTAGACAAACGTCGAGATATGTTTATCGTACTTTAAAAGATAGTTGCTTCAACGAAATAAGGTTTGTCGTCACTATTAGTAGTGATTTTTAAATGTGTTCCTAGCCATTTTAATAGCCAACAATGTGTCATCAGATTTTAAAAATTGTAGATAAAATTTATCTTTTAAAGTGGCAAATGCCTTTATTGAGAAAAACAAACTAACAATACTACAGCTACTACAGCAGTAAAGAACACTTTTATTAACCACAGATCGGCCACAAGCCGATCTACAGAAAATCCAAGTGCTCCAAACCACTGTCAGTTGGCAGAGTGCCCAGAATGCTGGCAGCATTGCCACGTTGAATGGCAATACTTATACGTTGGGCCAAATATACCCCAGCATTTTGGTCACACGTCGCCTCGACCAAGCGCTCAGATAAATTTTGGAAAATGCGGTGAGCTCCCGGACCCCAAGGACCCAAAGTCTCTACCCCAAACGGCTCAAAAATGTAACCGCTATCGAGGTTAGCATATTTACGCCGCTTGAGCCGCTCAGCAGAAACTGCCGCCGCACCAGCCGCAATTTGAGTCTCTGGAAGATGTGAGGGCGCCAGTGTATCAACGCAAGTCGCGTCCCACACTAACGGCCGACCCAACTTCCAGGGAATCAAAGTCATACCGTCAAGTCTTTTACCATCGTCACGCATCAGACCATTCGGTTCGAGAATGGCTGCTACATTGGCGCTGGTAAAAGCCCGGCGAATGATGTCGTTGAGACTGGAGTGGCGGGAGATTCGGCCAGCGCTCCGAGAACATGAGAGACCATGGTGACCGAGTTCGTCGACTGCATTACCACACTGACAGCGGTGACCTACATAACATGCTGCACCCAGGCGCAAACAAACAGCTACACGAAAAGCAGATGAATCTAAAAGATTACCAGTATTAATGGAAGGGATGGCTTGCAACCAAAAACCAGATTCCCTAACAGAGACTGCTAGAAATAGACTCTTTTAAATAAATGTACAAGTCACAACGACTACGACACGACTCACGACTATCAGTCTCTACAACATAGTAGAATGTGGCCATATTTCAATCTACCCTCACCTACGTCGTTGTTTTGTATCTCGTGTCAAAATCTCAAACAAAATGGCAAAGCACTTTGTTGAAGAAAAAAATTGGCAATGCGACACACTGTGTGACGTGGTGTGACTCAGGCTTTAGAGTAGAGAGGGTAGAAAGCCCGGCTTGTCCACTCGGACGACAGAACCCGCGATGCAAATTCGAGTGCAGAATACAAAGGATTTATAAACTGGGCGCTTGTTCCCATTTCTTTTATGGCATTTATTATGCAGTTGCTAGCGAGACGAAATTTTTGGAGTTTGATTTTTAACCTTCTTTGTTTCGTCTATTTGATCATTTTATGTGGATGCTGCAGTGCTTTGAGTTTTTAAATTACTCTATTAGCTAAAATGCTCCATAAATTAGAAGATTCTCATGTAATTTGTCTGTTTTCATATATTTTAGCTTGTGGTTCCGTCGATTAATTAACAAATTTTGAAAATTGTCTCATGTATTGATCAAAATTGAGGATTTGTTATTCGGACACGTATGTTTGTCTTACACTTAACTAAAAATAAATTATTCCAAGATGGATATCAAAACATTAGAAACCGTAAACAATAAATGTACAATATTTTTTGTGCCGAAAGCTCTTAACTCATTTAAACATAACTTACTATTTCACTTCACATATTATACCTACCATTATATGGTACGGTATTATACCTACCTTACTTAAAATATTCGATTTGTTATTTATTAACTCGATTTATTTTCCCATTCCACATTCGTATTAACGTCCGACATAAATAAGACCTTAAGTGATCGATGACAAGTCAAGCTTATAACAGAATTCTATAAATATAGAGTACAATTTGTCAACATTTGCATATTTCCGAGGGCAATTTCGGTGACAGGGCCGGTAAAGGTCAACGCGAAAGTTCCCTTGACTTTCAGCCTCCAAATGCTAGGAAATATAATTTAATAATATTCTTTTGGTTGCGAACTTTGAATGTACCTAATATGACAAGACCTTTGTCAAGGATTGAACTCGATCTACATTGTGTAACAGACGAGTCCCATGTGATATGTTCTTTGAAAGATTTCTTACTAAAGGGAATTTTATGCACTTGAGTGGAAGCAAACATATCACGATTTTGGTTAATTTTCTGCAGTGATTGAGCATTTGGCAATAAATATTATGTACTTTTTCTGTTATATTAAATTCTATTCAAATCCAAAATTGAATAAAATCCGGCTGATATACCAACAACGCACTAAAGTTATTTGGTGGAGGTCGTGACGTCACAGTTTACCTACTAGTAATAAAGGTGACTCTTATCAGAAAAAAAAATTAGAACTCTTTTTTTCTCACTTTTAATAAATTATACCAAATATTGTTATTTAACGTATATAAACTACAAAGCTATTCCGCTGTCCAAGTCACATTAAATGTTATAAACTTACTTGGGGATCACTAGTTCTTAATTGGAGTAAAAGGTGGAAGCAGTTATAAGTCATATCGTTCCGCAATTTAAAGTTCACTAACTTGACCGCTGACTCTGAAAACTTTTAAATCTTTTAGTACTAAAGTTGTGCTTTTATTAGACCTCAGTGTGGATGCACTAAATGAAAAAAATAATTACGCTAGACATTTAGGTAGGTACCTACTTCTTTGTAAAAAAACTAATGAAATCTAAAATAATCACGACTGAATCTAAATACTCACGAATAAACTAATAAACTAAACGTAGTGTTAAAAATTAAAATAGTAGTAGTAAAATAGTATAGTGTTTAAGGTACTTATACTCTATTTCATAATCCTAGATCTTTTTTGTAAGCACCTTAATGTCACTCTATGTTAGTGTCAAAAGTGAGAGGCAGAGCTAATAAACATTTTTTGAAGCAAGAATCGTTATTTATAATAACAGCGCGCGGTTTCGCTTGTGCCGTATTTTTAATTATTATAATAGATATTGACCAAACTTATACCTAAGCTAAATAAAAACAAAAGGGCAGAAATTAAAAATTTGCAAAATTTTGTTATAAAATTTTGTTTAAATCAAATCGTTGTCTATTTATTTAAAGTAATAATTTAATTACTTTTTAAAAAGACACGATGTGGATATATTTGACGGTGGATTATGATCATTCCTTCTTCGTACAATGACCTTATAAAGGGTGTATTTATCGGTTTACGGTTGACACTTGACGCCAAAATGAAATTTGGTACCTATGTACCTCAGGACCTGGAATAACACATACTATTTGTTAAGCGGATAAAACTGCTGAACCACTAACTATTATTATTATATAAAAAATCTATAATAATATATAAGCTAAGCATGAAATTAGATGTATAGACAGTTAGCATGACAAAGGTTACGTAAAATAACATCAAGCAAAACTTTAGATTGTATGTATTTTCATAACAATTTAATTTCTCAAAACGTTATTTTTAAATATTTATTTACATATAATGATTAAAACATAAAAGTAACAAATAACAGCACAATAATAACTTAACAGAACCTTTTACCAAACGAAAACAACTTTTTCAATAACAAAATGTTTTGAACAACTGTCATAATCACCGATGATACCATTCCCACAATTTTTTTTTCTTCTACAAAATCTTTTACATTTTTGTAATTTAATAAATAATAATATCTGTGCGCAAAAAAATACAATTATATAATTTATAATATTAATTCTTTGAATTTTGAGAAAAATATAAACTCAAGCTATTTTATTTATTGAAATCTTTTTCTTTTGACAGATCTTCCATTACTCAATCTTTTTTTTGGTGTGGGAACTCATTTGTTTACAAAAAGGATTCTCCTTGTTCAATCCGAGTACCTATAGTATTTTTTAGGAAAAAATAATAAATATGGTGAATCCCCATTTCCCATAACAATAATAATATTATATTGATGGTGAATCCCGACTACTATAATCTTTGATAACTCATCAAATTCTTTTGAAAATGTTTCAATTGGTTTTCTCTTCCAGATCACTTCCAGACCACCAAATAGTGATCTGGGATACTATTATGGGAAATGGGCATTCACCATTTTTATATTTTTTATTTACAGGCGGTTTATTATTTAGTAGCGGTTTTGGTGTTTCAAGATAATTTAATTTTTTATTCAAATTTCGCTAGCTCGTAGGTTACCTACGGTAGGTACTTTAAACTTTTCTGCAAAGAGTTGATTGAAAAAAACAGAGGCAGGTTGTTTGACAAATCGTGGTTATACCACGGCAGTTTGAACCCGGTTAGCTGAAGTGAGCGGTGCTCTCCCAAGCGGCGTATTCGATCGAGGAAATTACTTTTGCTGCTAAACCGACACTTGCCCGCTTTGCCATTCACTGGAAATACAGGCAGTGCATTTTTATGGCCCACTGAAAAGTTAAAACTCGATTAACTTTGTTCTTTAATGCACAGAAAGGCGTGTTAACCTTATTATTAGAACAAGCAAACTCAGACCATCGATTTTGTTCTTCATCAGCCTAAATTTGTCCATTGGGACATATTATGCCTTCCCTAATCATGTCACTCAACTCAGTCTTCCGTCTTTCTCCTGCAACCTATAAACTTTAAACCCAATAATAGATTTTGTAACTGATACGTAATTATCACTTTGGGTGTTTAAATTCCGAAAATGTAAAAACTTGAATAGGAAGTGCCTTTATTGAGAAAAAAAAGAACTAACAGTACTACAGCTACTGCAGCAGTAAAGAACACTTTTATTAAAGGAAGTTGTGTGCAATTTCAAGTTTGGAAAAACTTTCACTGCGCGCTTAGCGATTTTCACTAATTTTTCACTTCGTTACCAGCGCCACATCATTCAACATACTATGCTTATGTTCTGTTATAAATATTCAAAATAATGTTGCACAATTACCTAGTGCAATACAAAACTCTCTCGTACTTTGTTCTGATCCAAAACTATATCGAGCATGCCTTCACTGCCAAAGGATCGGAGTCCCAAAAAACAAATCCAACTCTACTTTCTCTCGTGTGGTCCATTCACAAGGTATCACGTTACTGGTTCAGTTCGTTAGGTTAGGTTATCAGAAACTGTCTGAGTCTAGACGGAGTGGCGTGATATCACGATACGTGCCATTTGGCTAATGGCTGAACGAAGACTTAGTTATTTAACTAATGTCTTTGGCGCTGTTTCAGTACTACCTATTCTATCTGTGGACTAACTTTGGCCTTTCGAGGAATGGTAATTTGTCTAGTCTCTATAACAGCCTTATGATAACATTATGCTGATTTAGAATATAAATTCTACCCGCGAACTTTTTTACCAACTTACATGGTTACTGTATTTTTCTTTAAAATGTATATGTGATTTGCCATACAGTCTAGTTTACCAACAATTGTAATTGTCCAAAACCGTGGTTGAGATATTCTCGACAATATTAGAAGTAAGTTGTGCCCATTTTGTTGTTTTAGTTATATATGGATAACACTCGCGATAGTTTTAAGAACCGACAAATGAGTGGCTGCTGATCTGCGTCGGCAATACCACTGATGACATACATCTATTAAGATAACTATTCTACACTTCGAGGGCGATTACTACTCACCATCAGGTGGGCTAGTATGTTTAAATTCAGTGGCATGCATAAATTTAGCACTGTTCGCTTTTTGAACTCTAAATCCTTTCACATAAGAAAAACAGTAAATTAAAAGCATTTCAATTAAGGACAACATTCGACATCAGTGGCTACTACAATATTATTTACAGACTTCAACTACATCTTCATTTAGCTTATCTTTGTTCTTGATAAAATAACTCCAGAAACCGGAAGACTTTTAACTACTTAAACAAACATCACAACTCTACAAGACCTTCCCACATACTCGACAAGACGAACTTTTAACCCCTTCTGCCTATCCATTAAATTCCTTCCAAAACACATCGATCGATTTGAGCCACGAAACATTATAACTTAAAACAAACTTATGTAAATTACTTGTAATGTATTCATCCCCTGGGTCTATGTTAAGTCCAGTATAGGTAACTTGAATCCTTACTCTTTTTTTTTTTTTTTTTTTTTTTTTTATGTGATGAAGTAGAAGACGAGCAAGACGCTCTCCTGATGTTAAGAGATAACGGCTGCCCATAATCAGTACAGTGTTACCTAGGATTTCACAATTATGTGTAATTCTAGGAGCACTGTACCAACGCTTCTTACTCAAGAGTCATAAGATGTTAAGACTCTTTAGCCCAGTAATTTCACTAGCTACAGTGCCCTCCTACCGGAGCACAGTAATGTTTGCACATCACTGCTCAGGCGGTAGAATAACTGGCACTGTTGGGGTACCCACCTAGACGACCTCCTGCAAAGGAAGTCTACCCCTGGTATAAATCATAGTCATGATAATAGAACTGCTTACGTAACTTATGGAAATGTGGCCTTTTAAGTTAAAACCTACTAGAATTCGTTCACCTTTAACGCAAATCTTTCCTATAGTGATAAGGAACATTTTGTTTGCTTGACAGGGTCAACTTAAAAATGGTTGTTATCCTACTGTAATAGATGAGATAACTTTTTACTGAACACCATAATTACAATAAAATATAAATAACATTAATTATACACTATTTAATATATAAAAAAAAACGCAGTAAAGCACACAGGACTATTAGAAAATATAATATTTTCGATTGACATGGTAACATTAGGCTACACACACAGGTTTTTAGCACATAGCGTACCTATATTTTTCAAAATGTACTCGCTTAATAAGTGCAAATTACCATTTATAAAAGCAAACGAAAAATTTATACGTAAAAGCTGAACACTGAACAAATGTCCCGTTTCCAAAGTTAAACCTTATAATAAATCCTCTGTTGAGAAACGTGAAAGAAAAATGGAAGGAGGTAATTTCCCCAGTCTGTGTTCTGAGAGTTGATTTGCGTACATAGGTCTAATATTTCAAAACAGAGATGACACATAATATTATGTTAGGCGTAATAATTACTGGTATGTAAAGCGATTTTTAGATCGATTAGAACGATAACGGCGCCATAGATGGCATCATAAAATTATATTTTAGGGATTACTCAAAAGGTAAAAACGATATTTTTTTATCTATGGAATTTTAGCAAAGCGTGACTGACTGTTCGACACACAGCTATACTAACTAAGGAGAGAGCTTTTAAATTTAGCACACATAAAATATCCACAAAAACGGGATTTCTCAACGCGAACGAAGCCACGAACTTTTCTTTAATAATAATAAATGAGAACTATAATATTTTATACTTAATACCTACTCATATTGTGTCTATAAAGTTTTTAATTACATTCAACGTCAAAACACTCAGTAATTTCAAGACATTTACAATTCACAATTTACCCCACAAACAAGACGTACATAATTTGTAATAAGCCTCCTCTGACAGAAGGCAAATTGGAGCTCTGTGGACTGCATCAATAATGTAGTTCAACTTATCTGCATAATTTATACGGATAGCCTTTGACTGGACCTGCGGGAAAATTGCTGTTTATAGAACGTGTTATCCAATGAATATACTTGTTATTTCTGAGTGACTGAGTTAATCTTCCAGCCTCCCCTTGGGGGGTGGTAGGGAGTGGGTCACGAGGTAACTCCTCCTTTGCCCAGGCGTCATCGCTTAGGGCAACTACCCTCAGGTATCTGGTGGCTGCCGGAGTCGACTGCTGTTTCTAAATTGAAAAATTGCTTTCCTTTGAGGATGTAGTGCATAATTTACACTTATAGCAATTGCTATATGTCGACAAAAATAAAACGTACCTAGAGGCATATAACCGTAAGGTTAAAAGCGAATCAAGCTTTTCTTAACGCCGTCGTATTTAAAGACTCTTATAATTAGGATGTGCGAAAATCTTACTAATATTATAAACGTGAAAGTTTGTAAGAATGTATGGATGTCTGTTTGTTACTCCTTCACGCCTAAACGGGTGAACTGATAGAGCTGAAATTTAGTATAGAGATAGCTTTGACCCTGGAATAACACATAGGCTATAATAGTACAGCGGGTAAAACCACTGGGCGCAGCTAGTTGATTCTATTTCCCATACAAACATTGATCACCTGCAGATAGATCAGATTTTTCACTTGTTTTTGCCTTTAACCACGATTTCGCGTGATCTTAAGCGACTTAACACAGAAGGTAGGATAAAAAACGTAGTAATTTACTATTTGTAGAGAGTAGAGAGTAGAGACCTCTTTAATCTTACTTCACCATTATGTATAATTTATTCCAACGTTAAATATTACTCTCTCATGGCGGCAAGGGCGCTACATCAAAGGTTTTTAACAGTAGATAGAGTTAAGGGTGTTAAGCTGGATTACGGAGGCCGGCGGGTGACTTACCATAAACCGCAACCCTAACTTACCTATCTAAAGATGCTACTTGTTTTGAAGTGATTTAGCTATGTTATAGTACAAATCAACCTTATTATGAACTGTGTGTCCCGGCTGTTACAGTTTTCTATAAGATAATGTAGCAGGCAGTCGTTAGGTCATGTTGTTGTAGTTTTGATGACCTGAAACTGGAACATTTAGGTTGGCCACATGACCTATGATAATTTTGATTGGAAGTCCTTAGAAAGCAGGTGATCGCTTAACAAGGGAACAGTCAAAACTGTACATTTAAAACTAAAATAAAATGGCAAAGAAAGTCTTGCGGACTTGGAACGAAAACACTCGGAATTATACATATTTCTCTTACTTCCTACACCAATCACAATAATACGTACCCTAATAAGCTTTGATTAAACTTGAAATAGGATTTTTTAACGCCATCATTTCGGTGAGCATGAAGCCGTTTAAGGGCTCGTTAAAGGGAACGACCCGCGTAATGCTGCCCATAAAGAGACAGTTTATACGTGCTTTAATAACCTACTACCGAATTAGGGATTGTTTTCAACGAAGAATGTCAATTAAATGGGTTTACATGAAACCAATGTATTTCGAAAATAATTGGTGCACCGTTGGCATTCATTTTTCGACGACCTCTGTGGCGCGGTGGGATAATACCCGCTTGCAATGGTTGCGGATTCGATTCCCGCAAGGGACAATAAATGTTTGAGTGATCCACAGATATTTGTTTCTGGTCTGGGTGGTTTTCAATATCTATTATAAGTAGATATTTTATGTATTTACAAAAAAAAAGTATATAAGTTTTACATCGTTTCCCAACCACTATAATACAAGCATTAAGTTGCTTAGCTTAGGGTTAGGTGGCGCTGTGTGAAATGTCCTGAAATATATACCTATTTTTTTTAAATATATTTTTGTGGTTGTATAATTTACTTTCTATGTGGTATCAATAAAGTGGTTCTTATCTTGAAAAACGGACAACTCCTTTTAACGTAAGCGGTTTAAAAGTCTTATTGCAAAAATGCTACGTTTCATGGCTTACTGTCTATCCGAGTTTTTTTAAAAGTATAAATGAATAGTACTAATTTATCTCTCATAAAGTTATTTAATCAACCAAAAGTACCTTCTAGCGTTATCAGTGTGTTTAGCGACTTCTAAACCTTATGTCGACTGGAAGGAAACTACTGGCCAAGATGAAGATAAATTTTAATGTCAAATATATATGTAATGTTTAAATTTAGAGTTTTTTTTTGCAATTGTGTTAATCGAATAAATATATTTAGGCACGTCATAATATAAAATCATCGAACCGAGTAGGATACCCACGTACTAAAAAAAAGGTAGCACTCCGGGAGTGCCGGCAGAAGTGAAAACTTCAATATTAACGTTGTGTTTAATTATAAGTATAAAAATACTATCATTTATGAGGTAGAATACAATGTTTATTTATTGCGCTATCGTACACAAATATGACAATTTATATGTTGTTATTTATAATATTATATCGTTATTTATATATAACATTAAATTTTATCTCTCAGAAAAATCAACTTCCATCCATAATTTCGACGACTTTTACACCGTCTAGACACGCGGCAGCGAGTCAAGCCAAGTTCAAGCAAAGGAACTGGCGACCGCGCCGTGTGTTATATTACACGAACCGTCCAAAGCGCGTTTTGACGACTTTTTACACCCTCGTTATACAAAAACTATTACACATAGACAAGTCAAATTTGGCACATATACTTAAATATACGAACTATATCTCTGTTCCAAATTCCAATAACACAGCTCAAACGGTTATTTAGATATAAACATCCAGTAATCGGTGAAGTTAATACATACTGAGGGATAGATCAAAAGTAATATCCCAGTTCCAGATGACCTAGAAAGCTGAAATTTGGCATCCCGATAGGTAATGTCATAGTAACAAAGGGAAAAATCAGAAACTAGTATTTTTTTATCATTTTAAATTATTATTAATTTTTAAAAAATGTATGATATTAAAGTTTGGGACGCCTAGGAACGCATAAAGCAATACATGTTGCATGTTGCTATAATTTTTGTGTAGGCGGCTATTTTCTGTTAGATACTACGAAGTGCGCGCGAGTCCACTATTCCTACTAATATAATTATAAATATAAATACAAACTTTATACCTACTGTACGTATGGATATAATGTTACTTTTTCACGCCTAAACGGGTAGGCCGATTGACTTTAAATTTGGTATAATAAAAAATATAGCTTAGACCCCTGGAATAACAAAATATGCACTACTGTACCAAACTGTATAGCGGGTAAAACAGCTAGGCACAGCTAGTCACTAATAAAAATAGGTTCCTGGTACCTACGTAACAATTGTATATCCTATGTAAATACCTATCAATATATCGACTCACCAGCACAAGGCGGCTCAGTAACATAGAGGTAATAATATTAACATTGTTTACAATAAAAATAATGTATGTATATCGCCTTAGGTGCTAGTTGGTGTAAACATTTTAGATACCTACGTACCTGTAACGTATAGTCATAATATTATAGGTATGTGGCGGTATCTGGGGGCACGGTAGTGCCCCCGGCAAGTCGTCGTCATTACAAGTCTTGTCGGCCTAGGTTTCGAAATTCTAATCCAGTTCCAGATGATCTAAAAAGTTAAATTTCCATCCAGGTAGGCGGTAGGTATAAGATAGCTGGGTGGAGGATATAGATAAATTTATCAGTAACCAGTATTGTTTAAAAATCAATTGATTAGGTACAATATTCAAATCACATAAATGCACATAAATGCTATATATAAATAAGTACTAAATTAATTATAGGTATAGGTACCTTCCTTTGCAGGAGGTCGTCTAGGTGGGTACCCCAACAGTGCCAGTTATTCTACCGCCTGAGCAGTGATGTGCAAATATTACTGTGCACAGGTAGTAGGGCACTGTAGCTAGTGAAATTACTGGGCTAAAGAGTCTTAACATCTTATGACTCTTGAGTAAGAAGCGTTGGTGCAGTGCACCTAGAATTGCACATCATTGTGAAATTCTGGGTAGCACTGTACTGATTATGGGCAGCGTTATCTCTTAACATCAGGAGAGCGTCTTGCTCGTCTTCTTACTTCTCCACATAAAAAAAGGTATATCAAAGCACGGCGAGGCTCACGGGCCGCGGTGCGCGGTGCGACGGCCGTGCCATGGAGCAGTGGGGTGGGGGGAGGTGCAATAAAATAATCAATTGGTATTAATCTTATTATGACTGGGTGTCTTAAACCTATTACATACTAAAAAGTACTGTACAAAAAGTAATGATATCCCATGAAAAACATAAATGTGAAAAGAGAGCCAAGTTCAATATTACGATGTATGTACTCATAGTTACCTATGATTTGGTAGTTGACTTCAACGACAAAAGAAGTGAGATCTAAATGGGTGCCAAGTTCAATGGTCAGTCCTGAAAAATATTTACAACAACATAAAATATTTTATTACAACTTAAAAGATTATTTCTTCTTATCACTTAGAATTAATATTATTTTGAAGCCCAAAGTTTGACTTGGCTAGTTCTCATGGGTACCATACGACGAAGTATCATTCAGATAAGACAATAGATACTTTATTGTACATCACATAATGTTACAGAAAATACATAAGTACATAATTAAAATTAAAAATTACAATGTACAAGTGGATGTCTTATCGTTAAAGAGCGATTTCTTCCAGACAACCAATGGATGGAGGGGCCTAATTTACACGATAAAAGACGGTGGCGCACTAATTAGCATTAAGTGCGTTTAATAGTGATCAAGCTAAAGTTAAGAGAGTACCTACCTAGTATACCTACCTAGTATAGTATAGTTTTACCGGGGGTAGACTTCCTTTGCAGGAGGTCGTCTAGGTGGGTACCCCAACAGTGCCAGTTATTCTACCGCCTGAGCAGTGATGTGCTAACATTACTGTGCTCCGGTAGGAGGGCACTGTAGCTAGTGAAATTACTGGGCTAAAGAGTCTTAACATCTTATGACTCTTGAGTAAGAAGCGTTGGTGTAGTGCTCCTAGAATTTCACATAATTGTGAAATCCTAGGTAGCACTGTACTAATTATGGGCAGCCGTTATCTCTTAACATCAGGAGAGCGTCTTGCTCGTCTTCTACTTCTAAACATAAAAAAATAAAAATAAAAAAAAGTATATTATGAGAACTGGCCAAGTCAGTCTTTAGGCATCAAAATAATATTAATTCTAAGTGATAAGAAGAAATAATCTTTTAAGTTGTAATAAAATATTTTATGTTGTTGTAAATATTTTTCAGGACTGACCATTGAACTTGGCACCCATTTAGATCTCACTTCTTTTGTCGTTGAAGTCAACTACCAAATCATAGGTAACTATGAGTACATACATCGTAATATTGAACTTGGCTCTCTTTTCACATTTATGTTTTTCATGGGATCGTTATTATCAGAATCATCATCGCAAATTTTTACAACTGATACAATTGGTTTATGATAACTGAAGTAAGAAACAAACAGTTTTGATTCGAACCTATTTAAGTGTCTAATAAAAAAAATATAAAAATATAAATATAAAATATAAAAAAAAAATATCGGGCGCGCGCTTGTCTAAGCCCCCTGTGCCGCCTAAACAGAGCAGCACACTCAGGCACGGTAGAAAGAGTGGGAGATACTAGTTCCTCTCCCTTCCCCTCGATCTTACGCTTTTTCGATCAGCATCACGTGACCCTGACGCGAGTTTGAAAGTTTTTACCCATACAAATAAAAGTGCTCAGCGCCGCTAAAGAAGTTTTCACTTCAAAAATTGCAAAATATCTGTAAAATTACATTTTGTGAACGTGTCATATAGGTGTATAGTATTCGTAACCTGATAGCCCACTTATTTTTATTTATGTTTTGCGGCTGTGATATCACTGCGGCCATGATTGGCCTATTGTGATCGCCGCTTATTATGGTGAGAAAAACCCATAGGCGCGGCGCTAGAGTTCACCACAGACCATAGCAGCTTCTAGAAACTGCAGGATTTTCCTAGGGGTTATCTCTCTAAGCTTATTCGGGCTGAGCAGGTGCTGTCCCAAAATAGAGCTACGTTTACGCATCAGTGCTCCACACTCCCCCAGCAGATGAAGAGACGATTCATCAGCCTCATTGCAGAATCTGCAGGTTTGGGTGTCGCATAGCCCTAGCTTGAACATGTGCTTGTTAAGGCGACAGTGTCCAGTCAGGGCTCTGGTTATGATGCGTATATTTCCCCTACTTAGCGCTATGATTTGGTTGCTGAACCTGGTATCATAGGCTTTTATAAGTAGTTTTGAGTGCCTCATGCCCTGAGAGTCCTTCCACAGTTCCATTGACTCCTCAAAGCATAGGTTTACTAAGGTTCTCTGAGCTAGGCTTTTAGGTATGCCACAAAAAGGCTCAGGGCCGAATTGCGTGCCTTCTGCCCCAGCGCGCGCGAGCTCATCAGCACGTTCATTGCCGTTGATTCCCGCGTGCCCCGGGACCCATCTGAGGACAACATTGTTCCTTGAGCCTAAATTATTACTTAACAATCTTTTGTAGATAAATAGTAAATGCAAATGAAAGCAAATTGAAATGTGATCAATACAATGACGCATGGCGAGATAACATTACCCAATTAGTGGAGCTAATTAACCCGGGTCAGTGGGCACGGTATCTGGCTCTAACCCGGATGTGTGATGCTCACCGTACTTGCACTTTATTTTAATTTAAAATGCTTAAATTTCTGTTGTACAATCTTTTATTATTATTTAGTATTCAGCCTGTATCGTCCCACTGCAGGGCAAAGGCCTCCCTTCTCTCTTTCCACTGTACTGTACAACCTTATGTAAAAAAAAACACTTGGCAGGTTTTGTTGGGAGAGAACCCACTCGTCCCCCAAAATTCGTACAAAATAAAGTTGTAGAATCGGCACCTATTTGGGTGCCCATTGGTCGCCCGGCAGGAGACCAATCAATAATTTATTTATTTTAAGGTACCAACTCGTACCCCGGTTATGTTTATTATAGAACTAGGTACATCTATTTATGAACTATGTAGGTATCTATACTATATTAGATAATATTATCTAATTATACTTTATTAGATTTTTATTTCGTAATGGCCTTAAGAGCTTCTTTCTACCTTGCGTGTGAGTCTATCGCTCGCACGAGATGTACTTAAATGAATTCTTAAATTAATTAAGAGCTTTACTGTGACACATTTTCCAAAAGTTAATCTACGAAATTATATTTCAAAATTCGCCTAGAGAGTCGCACGTAATGACGAAACTCTTAATCTGACTATTAAAAACTTGCAGACCTTTTTCACATGTTTTGAGTTTAGCCCTCCTACAGTTACTATAAATCGTATCTACGAGTATTATAGGTAATAGTTAAAATGTATGTGTGAGAGTGTGATAGTGAAATATCCTCAATTCATGGCTAAAGGCCCTTTTATGCGCACGATATCGACATACGACTGAAAATCTGTAATCTGCACAATCATTCAGTGCATGCGATAGCATTCATGCCTCACAATGAATGCATCGAATTAAGGTTAATTAAGCCAATGAGTATTTATGTTTTCATTCTAGTAAACATCACACAAACCAATTTGTACCTTAAAGTATCGACAATAACAACTATAATACAACCAATGTCATTTCAATCACATTGATGGGGAACGTAATGGGTTTCCGTAAAATCTGCGATTCTGTTATCATTTGGTCTTTATGTTGGATTTAATGGGTGAATAATCTTTTAGTACGTACTACAATTAGTATCGCCTCTCAATATGCAAGATTCTGTAAAATTTTAGCCTTTTATCGACATTTTACTAAGTTTAGTTTTGTATAACCCCAAATTCAGACTACTCTGATTCACATGTTCTTGAAATAAAAACAAGAGAAGTTTGTCTTTTCTTTTCGTCATTTGAATCCACTGACTTCTCGTTATCAGTTACCATATAAAAAATCTCCAACACATCATAATTAGTAGCAGATTAGCAAGCTGAAGCTCAGGGCCCTTGCGCGTTTGTCTTTTACATGTCACTCTGTAAAAAACTTAATATAGTGTGTATAAAGCCTTTTAAAAGCCCCGATACGCGTAGCATGTTTCTAGATACTTGAGTAAAATATCAGAAAAACACGAACTTAGTATATTAAATTACCTACCTCTATAGTCAACAATTATAATTAAAGAATTAAGCTAAATTGTTTAAGAGCGACTTAATCCTAATAAATAAATAAGTAATAGGTTAAACCGTTCATAAAGACGAAGCATGTTTCAGTGGTCTCTACTACCATTAGTTACACTCAACATTCAAACAACACGTTTGTACTGTACCTTAATAATTTAGCACATCGTATGCCACTCATAAATGGCCAACACAAAGGCCAGCTAGCCCAACTTAATGTAGCTTGTATTTAATTTAGCATAAAGCGTTGTTTTGTGTTGGCTAATAAATCTTTTGAAATCCTAACAAAAGGACGATGCCGCTGCGAAAATTAGGAAAGTAAGTAGGACGTTGAAATCCCGCACGAAGCGTTGAAAACATAAATTTTATCACCAGTTAGCAGATACAAGCACTGTCTCTTCGAAAAGAAACCGAGATTTATGTTTCTCGAGATAGATAAAGTTAAAAGAAAAGCGTGAACGGGCATAACATTTTCTTTGCATGAATTTTCACTAAACCCTCTCGAATACCTGTTTCTACTATTTCGTGTGCAGTGTATCTAAACCTCGTAAAAAACAGATAAAGCGTCGGTTAACGAAAATAAAACTGGATTCCTTGTTTTACTGCCACAACCACAACTTTTATTTCCTCCAATTTTCGCGTTTTTTAGGTATTTTGTTTTTAAATGTAGATTTGAAAAAAGTCGTCGTTCTAAGGATGCTATTCATGTACATAAGAACACCTTCACACTAATCTAATTCGAGTAACCTTTCGAACTTTACGAATCCGCGAAATAACGGTCCGGCGTAGCCGTAGAGCGTTTCATAATATGGTAGCTTACACACTACAGCCATTTGATTTCAGTCTGTTATCGAAATGTTTACGATAGTATTTGTACGAAACCTACTAAAATACTGCTATTTCGGTTCTTTTGGTTGTTCTTCGGTTGATTTGTATCTCGGATTAAAGGTAGTACAGAAGTTATTTAAGTGGCGAATTACCTCTATCTACAGATTACTTTTATGTTAACCCAATTCTTTCAGCCGAAATTATCAAGTCTATCAGTCGTTAGCCTTTTAAATATGTGTAAGAAAATATTGTTAGTACGTGTAGATTATATACAACATGCTTATAATGTCGGAGATGCCCTAAGCGTAATATTTTCTGTTACGTCATATTTTACATTTTTTAGGAGATTGAACTCCATAAACATGGAAATGGAAACATTACGGGGGTAACAAATACTTTTGCAAAACACTTCGCATTTCACAAGCGTCGCGGCTCGACAGTCGACTTATTGTGAAGATTTTTCTGGCTTATTGTAGGAAATTACAGTCATTTACCTCTTTATATTTTCCACCAAGCTGTGGCCATAGTGGAAGTAGGATTTTGAGTTAATAATGCGGGTAGTTGACTTTATGATGTCATCCGCGGCTTTGTGATGCTCCCCGCTGTGTTCTAGATTCTTCAGTCTAGTTGCGACAGGCTGGGAAACTACTTTATACTTTATATTTGTTACGATTGCTTTTAAAATTAAATGATATTGTTGAAAATAATATTATTATGGTCCAAAACTATCAAGTATCCTCACGAAATATCTCATCGTTAAGTTTAATAAGAGATTTATTTACATAATAGACGTATATACATACAAATGGCTTAAAGTCTTCCTAACTGACCCTGTGCCTTTAAAGAGCAGGCTGTCGGGTGCTGGTGTTCTTTTAAGATCACTCTTTCAAGATCAGACAAGCGTCGGACTCACCGCATAAGATTTTTTTTACCCAAATCATTTGCTGAGCATTTTAAGCATTATTATCGTCAGTGACAGTTCGACTCGCAGCAAGTTCACAGGTGCGGTCAGATTAAACGACATGAGATCATTTTATGAGCAATTGTGGACTGAATCGCCACTCTATTGGGTAATTGAGTGTGGACACACCATGTCCTGTAGGTGGATCGTAGGTACTCTCAATTCCTACGGTGTTACTCACCTTCTTCGTTGACACTTCGAATTTGTCTTGGTAGGTAATAATTTTTGAGGACCCTTAGAGACTTTCCAGAGACTTTCAGAATTCTTAGGTCATTGATTATAACATCAGGCGATTGACAAACTCGTATCGTTCTTCAATTTTCTTGAATAATACACATGCTCACTTTTAAAATATACAAAAACAAATTTTCTAAAAAAACATTATTCGTTGTTCCTAGAAAACTGTCGCTTGCTTGTCTTGTTTTCTGTCATCTCCATTCCACTACATTTTTCAAGCAAAAAGTGTACAAGTTTGAATTGTGGAAAAGCTAGCGTCTATATAGACCAAGATTTCAACAAAATAACAACATGGTTTATCTTAGAGAACGTAATTATTGAAGTAGATAAAGTTCACCAGTAAAGAGGCAATTTGGCCCAATCTAACCTCCACCTAAAGGGCGAGGCGTAGTAACAGCTCCTACTCGAGATAAAATTATTAATTTATTGGCCCAGCCTTCCTGTGGGATCATTGACATACGAGTTCGAATGTTATTAGGAAATCGTTTTGGTTAGAAATAACCTTGAGAATATCTCATTGAATGGACTGGTACTACTATAAGTCTATTTCTGCCTCAATCGGTTTGGAGGTTTAGAGAGGATTAATATTGTGGTTTAGTTTCTGTTGCGTGAACCCGTTGTTAATACCGATGTTATGTATTTGATTGCATCTATCGATTCAATTAAAGGAAATAAAATCATAATCAGTTTTCTTTTTCGAAAACATTTAGTCAGACTTTTGTAGTACAAAACGTTGTGAAGGTAACTAGATAAGAGTATAAGATCATTACACACAAACTCAAAATTCATTTATTCAAGTAGTCTACAATGGAGCACTTTTACAAGTCAATTTTACAACATCTGTGAATCCGTCTGAATCGGCTAAAGATTGGTTATCCGTCGGATCAGATTCAGATTGCAAATAGTGCGGTAGCGCTTTTAGTGATAAAAAGCCACCGCATTTTAACCGAGCTAATATTTACCTAGTTCAGTCACTGTAATTTACGACTATATTATTATGACCACATATTTATTAATTTAATATACTCATATCTAGTAGGATAATTAACATAATATACAGATTTTAAAAAAGCATTCGACAAAGTTGATCACGAAATGCTACTTAATAAGATTGCGTTTAATGGTATCCGTGGAAATCTACTGCGCTGGTTTGCGTCCTATATATTAAACAGGTCTCAAAAAGTAGTACTTCATGGTTATCAATCAGATAATGTAACTATTACTTCAGGTGTCCCCCAGGGGTCAATCCTGGGGCCCCTCTTATTCACACTATTTGTAAACGACATTAAAAAATGCTTTATAAAGTCAAAATTTCTATTATATGCTGATGATTTAAAAATATACAAGACGATTAAATCCCAACATGATTGTACTGCTTTACAGGAAGATCTCGATAGATTTACACAATATTGTTACCGCAATAAACTTCAACTAAGCATACCTAAATGTAACTTAATCACCTTTACTAAAAATATAAACACTATAGACTCTGCTTACTACCTCTGTAATATTGCCATTTCAAAAGTATATAACTTAAGAGACTTAGGGGTACAGTTAGACTCAAAATTAAACTTGAACTCTCATGTTGAATGTATAATTAAAAAAGCGTTTAAAATGTACGGTTTCATAATGAGATCATCAGTGGAATTTAAAAAACCCGCCACGTATATATACTTATATAAAACCTTAGTGAGGACACAGCTTGAATATGCTGTCCCGATCTGGAATCCCTATTACAGTAAATATGTAGAAACGATTGAAAAAGTCCAACGAAAAATTTCTTCGTGCAACACATTATAGATGCTATAAAACACACTTGCATTATCCCCAATTGCTCAAAAAATATAATTTATTCACATTAGTGAATAGGCGTATTTATTTAGAAGCTATAAACCTTTATAAAATTGTAAATAACTATTTCGACTGTATTGATTTAGTGAACGGTCTGTGTTACACTGTCCCAAGGACCGTACTCACGCGCGGGGTTCGCGCGAACCGCCTGTTTTCTGTTGGCTCCTGCCGCACAAACACCGGAGAACGTGCTCCCTCAAACCGTATGGTAGCAACATACAACAGGCTGTTCGAGGACGTTGATATCTTTGCTAGCTGTATCGGCGAGTTTAGGGCTGCTATAGGCGGGAGACTCTCTGATCTTTAATACGTCAGAGAGTTTTCCGTTTGTTGCGGCCATGAATTCGCTGATGATGTTTGCATGGATGGATGTGGCTTCGGATATGTCGTGTATGTGCCTACTTACCTACACAAAAACAATGTTGTACTTATCACCTTCCTTTAAATCCATTTATATAAGTATAAATATCATAATATATTTATATCCATTTATATAAGTTAGTAAAACACTTTATTCGTATAAGATCTAAATTTATTGTACACTTTATGTAAGTTACTTATAAGATTTATAACGCATAACGTATGTATACAAATTTCCTCCTTTTTCCAGTAGTTTGCGATAACGCTGTTTAGACACACCATAATTCTTTAAGTAATATGTGGAATACGTTATGGGTTTGCTTATTAAAACAATGTAGTATTAAGATATAGATATAATATAGTACATAAGCAAACTGTTTGTTTTCCCAAATAAATAAATAAAATAAAAATAATAATGTCTTCGTAATTATTTTCTATGGAAGCTTCTAGGTTATTTATTGCCACATAATGAAATACCATGGATTATTTAAAGAAGTCTCTTGCTTCATCTTCAGACAAAATAGAAATGAAATGAGGACAAACTGAAATAAATTTAAGGGTTCCTCTCGATCTTTTGAAATTTGCTTTCTGAAGATCAAATATTTTGACAATGTTAATTTTGTCCCCAATGTAGGACAAAAGGGCTACGGGCCTTTCAACTGTCTTGCTGAAACTGTATGATTCAGTTCAGTAAATTAATAAACTACTTTTAACTCATAATGTTTTATAATTAATTAAGAAACTATGGATTTGTGTTTGCACCCTTTACTGTTAAACCAGTTGAGTTGAAACTGGGTACAAAGACAAAATAAACCATACATGACCCTGAAAAAGTATATTTAATATTTAAGTTTACTATTGGGTATTTTAAGCGTTGTGTATTGTATGCGTACGTATAGTAAGGGTAATGTTTTATTCTCATTCTCATACATACGAGTATAAACATTTTACTCTATAATGTGGCTCTGCAAACATCATATATAAAATATGTTTATCTTTTCGTTTCAGATTCTACTGGGACCTTTGCATGCTGTTACTACTAGTGGCTAACCTGATCATCCTACCAGTTGCCATCTCCTTCTTCAATGACGACCTCAGCACGCGGTGGATTGCCTTCAATTGTCTATCGGATACCATATTTCTTATAGATATCGTTGTTAATTTTAGAACAGGTGGGTTTCATTTTCATGACTTTATTTATATTCTTACGCTCAAGGTTTACTCATTCTCACGTATAAAAATCATTTATAAATTCAAATATATCAAGGTTCCTTTGTAGTTTATTGTAATCTAGGTTATGTTGTTTATGAAATTTGAATTATAAACATAATGTAGTCGAACAAACGATGCAAAATAAGGAGCTAAAAGCGGAATACAAAATCTACAGTCTGCAGTTTCACAGCTTGTAAAAAATACGATAAAAGTTACAAACATCAACCATAGCAAATAACTTCGTAAACTCTGCATTACAATGTTTCCTTGATCTAGCAAATGCATCTAAAGCTGGCCCAACTTTTAAAATGAAAATACAAAGCTTTTCTTGTTACTTCGGTCCGAACTTCAAGGCTTACGTTAATATCGTTTGTATTTTTCTTTCCAGGAATAATGCAGCAGGATAATGCAGAACAAGTGATATTAGATCCCAAGTTAATAGCCAAGCACTATCTGAGGACATGGTTCTTCCTTGACCTTATTTCTAGCATACCACTAGATTATATATTTTTGATCTTCAATCAGGTAAACGTACGTTGCAATTTGGCCGTGTTGTTCTTATTACTAGTTTTAAATCTATCTTTTATGTTGTTGATATTCTGTTTCAGCTTGGGTGTTCATTTATTGTTTTTAGTATTTTGTAAATGTTTAGTTTCGGTATTTTGTTTGTCATTGTGAACTCTTGTTCTACTTCTACGAGTACCTACGTCATCTACGAATTTGTAGGGTCTGATACGAGTAAAGGTTTGATAGCACTAGTAAACATTTTCTCATTCGGTTATAGTATTATTTTATAATTCTGCACATTTACCGTCTGTTTGCACGCAATAGCCTGTAAGAATCTTTGGTGGTTTCTTCATTTCTTACTTCAATGTAAAATTCTGAGGTTGTGTCAAGCGTCGAATGGGACTATTCTATAATTTTATAATTAGGACTTCTGAACTGTTACTGTGCACATTTCAACTTCGAGCACCACTTATTCTAAAATGCTCTTACAAAATTGCACGACATTCGAAACTTCGCATTTTATTGAAGAGCCTATGAGCCTATATTTATTGTTTATTTATGCACGTATTCGTAAATGTTATACTACACCTATTTGGTTAACAGTATCTTCTTTTATTTCATCTTTATACTTGCCCATGGCATGATTTCTCTTTTTATAATGCTTTCTAATAGCCAATTTTCCTTCGGCCCTTCGGTGAACATTTATTTCTAACCACAGCACTCCTAACAGATTTATTTAATGAACCATTTATATATAATTATATACTATAGCAACGACACGACCAAATTGTATTATATTTTATTTACTATACAGATACACTAACAGGCATTGAAAAATTTAAATGCTACTAATATTATTCTCTATTATGTACCAGATGTAAACATAGGTACGAATTTTTATGTAAAGTAAAGCTTAAAAGTTGGCTAACAATTTATTCGCCTACAACTTTTTTATGGCTTTCACAATAGTAATTTTCACAGAGAAATAAACTGTAAATTGCCAAAACATAATTATAACATGTTCGCGCTTCAGCACTTTTCTTTGGCTGAAAACTTTCTGATGCAGTTTGCATGAATTTTTAACACTTCTGTACCCGTCGTATCGATGCCCTAATTTTGTTTGGAGCATCGATAGATCTCGATAGGGTGTTGGAATAGTTTGAATTGTGTTGACAGGATTTTAGTGAAAGCTTTCAAATTCTTCACGCGGGTCGTGCGCTGCGGATACTGCGGTTAGCCAAGCTGCTGTCACTCGTGCGACTCCTGCGGCTCTCGAGGCTGGTCCGCTACGTCTCACAATGGGAGGAAGTATATGTAAGCCAACATACTACCGCATCTAGGAGGGTTACTTAGTTACTATTATACCTACCTCTAAACTCCTTCACTAACACGTACTGCTCTAACCTACATTACGCCCACATTAAACTAACACATTGATAACGCTGAAACTAAACAAATTATAATATTGGATTAAAATGATAGATTAAATATTGATCAATGATACAGCGATGCAGACGTAGCGAAGAATTGGCAAGTGGACGATGATGGAAAATTTTGTGATGTGTATGATAATGCAATGATTTGAACTGTTTTAGAAAGTAGTGATCCTAACGACGTGATATTGTTGTAATCCTGTATTATACCATAATCCTGACCCACTGTACGTGAGCCCCACGTCCCGCTCTGCACTTCTCTACTGCTTCTCTGCAAGCTTCTTTCTGCCTGAGCCTGAGCACGCTCTCACTCGTGACGTACGACTAGTATGCGCCCGCGCCGTGACATCCGGGACCGTACCGGCACCGCTCCGGGACCGCGCCGAGACCGCGCCGATACCGACCCACACCACCCGAGCCAGACTAAATATTATTTGCAAAATTATCAAATATTATGTTGCAGCTTTTTTCGAAGCCTCTAGTGAAGATGCACTGACGCCGAATTTCCAACAAAAACTACTTCTCTAACACAAAAACAAAACATACGAAAACAAATCGCAGAAGCGACGCCTCTCCTCTTCTCGTAGTTTCAAACCCGACCAATTTGTCTTCCGTAGAAATCGAGCACCTATCACCATCAATAAATTACATCAGAAAATAGATATTTCGTGTAAGTCATTAGACTTCATTAGATATAAGTGCCAAATAGAAAAAAGACCCAAATAATTCCGACGATAATAATAATCCATGCCCTCAATTGGTAAAAATAAAAGTATTTTTATTGAACAAAAACCCGTGGTAAATTGCATAATCACCGATATAGAAAGTAAAATTGGCAAATAGATTGTAAAAAGTAGACGCGGTGACTACTCGAATAACGTAATAAGCGGAGTGGAGAGTCAGTGAGAAGTGGAGTACGGGTGGTGGAGGGTGGTGGCGACGTCGCAGTGACGGTGTTGTGTGCAGATGAGCCCCGGTCCGCAGCCGCGCGGCGAGCCGGGCGACCCCGAGGGCGGCGGCTCGCGCGACCTCGCCTCGCAGGTGCCGCATGCGCGCCCTCCAGCGCTAGCGTAGGGGCCTAGCCCGCGTCACTCGGTGTTAGTGCATCCTGTGTGTGTCTGCACCCGTGCCCGCTCCACCCGCGCCGACCTTCGTCCGCCGATCCCGTCCGCCCGCGCCCCGCCGCGCCTGCCTCTCTTCCTACTATCTCGTGTTTCTCGCTTGTTTTCTAGATCTTGCAGAATCTTCAAAAAAAGCGCACGGAACGGAGGGGACGTCTCGGCTCCGACGTTGCCAAAAAGAAGGGTGGCACCAAAAGCAATCTGATCTTCAAGGTAACCTGGGTCGGCACGAGCCGGCGCGCATGTGCTCGTTCGCCCGCTTAGCATGTTGCCGGCGGCGCCGCCCGGCGTCCCTTAGTCCGCTGCGTTCGCTTCGCTTCCTCTCTTTCTTTTGGCGTTTCTGTTTCCGACCCTCGACCCGCCGGCGGGCGCGCGGCCGGAGCGCGCGGCCGGCAGCGTCGCGCGACCGTGCGGCGGCCGCGGCCGCGCGACGCTCGCCGCGCCCCATCCACGCATGCGAGACTCGACTCACGCGATCACATTTTTTCTCACTTCTTCAACGAAATCATCGGTAGAAAATCATGGCGATGCTTGAATTAAATTCGAGCGTCCTTGTCGCGCGCGTACCGCACGGCTTCCTTTAGAGGCGACGCTGTTCAGAGTTCAGGTGTGAACTAATTGTAAGCATGTCTTTGCAGTTCCTCAATATGGCCTCGGTGTTCATGCGGATATTCAACTTGATCTGCATGATGCTGCTGATCGGACACTGGTCCGGTTGTTTGCAGTTCCTTGTTCCTATGCTACAAGGTTTTCCGGCGAACTCATGGGTAGCCATCAATGAATTACAGGTGTGTACATCCTCTACGATTAGGTTAATATTAGACCATCACTTCAACGACTGACTGGCCGTCTATGATAACGCATCGATAGACGAGGCAGGTTGTGAAAATATTTACGCTCCAGTAGTAAAAGGCTATTTGGTCATCTCCTTGCCTTGGATGGGCGTTAGCAGGGCACAACCATCACAGAGTCTAAGAGTCTCTATTTAGCTCTAAGAGTACTTAAACTCAAATACGCTTACTTGCTCTCTAACAAAAAAAAATCAAAATTATCGGTTAGTGTCTATGTGATACTCTAAATTCTTAATCTCACTTCTTATATCAATTTACAGGAAGCATTCTGGTTAGAGCAATACTCGTGGGCGCTGTTCAAAGCCATGTCGCATATGCTGTGCATCGGTTACGGACGGTTTCCACCGCAGTCATTGACGGACATGTGGCTAACGATGCTCTCCATGATATCGGGAGCCACGTGCTACGCGCTCTTCCTGGGTCACGCCACCAATCTCATCCAATCGCTCGACTCTTCCCGAAGACAGTACCGTGAAAAGGTAAGACCCACCAAACTCACTTGAACAAAGTACCAATAAACAACCATCAACATTATGGCAAGATTCATAAACCACAAACGAGGACTAAGAACGTTCATCGTAAATCTATATCCTAATTTGATATAGAATATCATCACACTTAGCCCATGAAAATACCTAGATACTAAACTCTTCTGTAGCGAGAGAATACCTGTGTCCATAACCCAAGGCACTTCCTGTCATTTTATAGTTTTATAGGTACTAAAACTTTCTGAATCTGTAAATCGTTATGAACACCTGACCTATAAATTCTCAACCACAAACAGTAATGATTCATAAACTGAGATTTGGGTCACCCTGTTTCAACTACAGAGTAAAATCGTAGATATTACTGGATTTCACAAGGGTGCAATGACGTTTCTCCATCAATGTAGATAAAATTATCACTAAACCCCCCTTGCCTGTTTCAGAGATTAGACGTGAGTACAGTGCGAATGTTTGTTTAGTGTTTTCACTGGTTGTATTAGAAATATACAGAATTTCATCTGCACCATTCATATCTTCACTTTTAACAACTACCATAAATGTTAAATGGGTGTTCATAACAGTTTACTTCTCATGGGTAGCACTAACCACAGCTGTTTTAGGGATAGGTTGATTCTGATGTGCTGTTGTAAAGAGCAATTTCTTCTTATATTCCTAGGGGTCTTGGTATACGTGCATGGTCTGTATTTTACCAGCAGCGTGTGTTTGAGTCTTTACGCTGTCGCTTTACACTTGCAACTCTGCGAAACTTGACGTGATGGTAGATGGTTTAGAAAACCCTCGAAGCAGGAACATCTTTTGTATACTTTGAGAAAAAATATAGCCCATTATCATCGCAAAGAAACATCGTCATTGATCATTTCATCAACCCAAACACCACGAAAATATCCCTTAAAGGTGTTCTTCAAAAGCTGTTCCATTTCATGGGTGTATCCAGCGGGTTCAGTTATCCTTGCACTGATTGGATTTTAACAAAATATTAAACACAATTACAGGTGAAACAAGTGGAGGAGTATATGGCATATCGCAAGTTACCTCGCGAAATGCGACAACGCATAACAGAGTACTTTGAGCATCGATACCAGGGCAAGTTCTTCGACGAGGAGCTGATCTTGGGAGAGCTCAGTGAAAAGCTCAGAGAAGATGTCATCAACTACAACTGCAGATCACTCGTCGCGTCCGTTCCGTTCTTCGCGAATGCCGATTCCAACTTCGTGTCAGATGTTGTCACGAAACTGCGCTATGAAGTCTTCCAACCTGGTGAGAACTAATATGTATTTCAAGTATTTTCCTTATAGCTATCGTTTCCTGATTGTAAATAACACACAAATTACTCTATAATAATGTTACGGTTGATTAAAAAACATTAATTATACTTTTATATTAAAGTGGATCTTATCTATTTCCAGGTGATATCATCATTAAGGAAGGAACGATCGGAAGCAAAATGTATTTCATCCAAGAAGGCATCGTCGACATCGTGATGGCGAACGGCGAGGTCGCCACAAGCCTCTCGGACGGTTCCTACTTCGGCGAGATCTGTCTGCTGACGAACGCTCGCCGAGTCGCATCCGTCCGCGCCGAAACATACTGCAACCTATTCTCCCTGTCCGTGGACCACTTCAACGCCGTACTCGACCAGTACCCGCTAATGCGACGCACGATGGAGAGCGTCGCCGCCGAGAGACTGAACAAGATCGGCAAGAACCCCAATCTGGTGGCGCACCGTGAGGACGACACCACGTCCGAGGGGAACACGATCAACGCGGTGGTGAACGCGCTCGCCGCGGAGGCTGAGCACGTGAGCCTGTCGGACGACAGCGTGGCGCGGCTGTCGGAGCGCTCGCTGGGGCTGGCGCTGCAGCCGCTCCAGGCCGCGTCGTGCCGCATGGCCGGCGTGGCGCTGCCCGGCTTGGGCGTAGCCGCGGCCGCGCTGCCGCGCCCCAAGTCCGAGCACGACTTCAGCTCGGCGCAGGCACAGGCACCGCCACTCTCCTCCGCCGGCGCCACGTTCCACAAGTCGGACGCGGGAATCGCGCCCTGACGGCGCACGGTGTGCTAGCACACACATAGCAATACTAGGCTTAGTGCGAGGCCGCTCGCTAGAGGTAGCGTAGACACGAGTATTATAGCTGCGACTTCGCCGGGCGCGCCGCGGCCCTCCCGCGCCGCCCGATGAATCTCATTTTGTGATCTTATACTTAATTCTCCTGTGTTATAATTTAGGTTAAATTTTATATCATTGACGCTGTGAGGAATCGAATACGTGACGTATTCCGATTGTATAGATATACCTGTTATATATTGAAAAATACTATTGAATCTTTATAGAGAGACCTTGCCATTAAAGAAAAAAATAATTATATAGACTAGACTGAATTGTAAAGATATCACTATTTTATGCTTTGTTGGCGTATGAAATACTTAGACCTCTATTGTTGAAGCGGAATATTCGATCGCGATGTATAATGTGCGAAATATAATATAAACGTTCCTGGTAATCACGATTCCGAGATATTATTATATTCGAAGTTCTTTATATAAAATGTTTATAAAATGTTGGATCGTGAGAGATAGATTTAAGCGAGGCTCCCGGCGCTGGTGGGCGCGGCGGTGGCGCAAGCGCTGCAGCGCTGCGAGTGCGGGGGCTCGCGGAACATACAGGTGCTGTTCGATGTACTCAGGCGTAAGCACAGTGCACACATGCATGGTCACACAGTCACAGGGAACACGGCGTACGTGCGGCTCGGCGC
Organism: Hemithea aestivaria; assembly: GCA_947507615.1. Taxonomy (NCBI): domain Eukaryota; kingdom Metazoa; phylum Arthropoda; class Insecta; order Lepidoptera; family Geometridae; genus Hemithea; species Hemithea aestivaria. The sequence continues at coordinate 8,632,277 of OX382339.1, read as the reverse complement.
CACAGGCGGGCCTCACACGCGACTCCAATAGCACACGGTTGCTTTCGTTTTAATTATAATAAGTAGTCATATCTACCGTTAAAGCGGCACGATTAGCGCAAACGAATTCTCTCAGTTTCCTAAGTAGAGGTGGATCAGTAGCGCTTCGAATCTTTTGACGGTTTCTGTAAATATTGTACCTAATATCAAGATTCGCATTAGCGCGGTTCGTATCGGAGTGGTAGCGGGCGTTCGTTGGAGCGATCCAGTCAATTACCCGTGCTGACGGGCGTCTCGGTTTTCGATGCACACTACACTTCATACCTTGTTTTAATTATTGTAGGTCAAAATAATTTATTGTCGATATAGTGATCATTTGGTAGGAGTAAGTAGGCCGGAGCGTTAACAAATTCGGACGAATTACGAGATGTGATAGAGACACGGATGGGTGCGCTCGGTCGCCGACTCGATGACATTTAAAATATTCTTTCTTAAATTATTTAGGATTATATTTATCTGTGTGTGTGCGTGACTCACAAGTTTCTTTCTTTCTTTCTTGTCCCTGTTCTGTTCGATTATGACTTGTATCAAGCCAGTCTGTGATACTCAGTTGAATCTGGCGGCCATTCGCTTAGTAAGATTAGTAATGTATTAGGAGTATTACACGGAGCGACATATCTTAGTAAGACTCATTATATTATAATGTCAGCGAGCCGGCGGCCGCGCACTCGTCGCGTCGGTACGAGCGTCGTTGACTATTCTTAAGCTAACTGTACACATACTTGATATTGAATGGTGTCAGAGAGCGTTCTGGAACGAAACTGCTTTAAATATGAGCACTAAACATTGTTTTCGTCTATGGCTTGTATAAAACTGGGTAAACACCAAACAAAGGTAAACGAATTGGGTTCATTAGCTATCGTTGACGCTATGTAGACCATTAAGCGAAGGCCAACGATCTTATGGACGTAGGACCGGCAAGGACGTGGTATGAAGCGAGCGTGTGGAGCGAACGCTAATAATTATTAATATTATATCGTTATCCTTCGTTTGTTTGGTGTGATTTTTTATGCTAAGAAGTAAGAAGACGAGCAAGACGCTCTACTGATGTTAATAGATAACGCTGCCCATAATCAGTACAATGCCTCCCAGGATTTCACAATGATGGAATTCTAGGTGCACTGCACGAACGCTTCTTACTCAAGAGTCATAAGATGTTAAGACTCTATAGCCTATTATTTCATTAGCTACAGTGCCCTTCTACCGAAGCACAGTAATGTTGGGGGTACCCACCTAGACGACATCCTGCAAAGGAAGTCTACCCCCGGTAAAATCCCAGCTTTATATGACCCGATCGCGTCAAAACGCTATCTGACACCACACGGTGTCAAGTCGAGTGTTTGCAGCGTTAGTGTCATGACAGTTTGTAAAGAAAGGTTTCGCAAAATGTTGACTTTTTAGCCAAAATATAGTTAGTGAATGACGAACCAATATGCAGTAGCTTACTTGTAGACGCAGCATAGTTCTCCATTCAGCGACTAACACCAATAGATACTTTTTACTCGTAAGATATTTAGGTATATACAATAAAATTGGTCTTAGCAGAGTGACTATAATCTGTCAATTTATCTACAGAGGTATAACTTGTTACAAATTGCGTTTGATTCCAGAGGCATTTAGATATTTATTATATTGTTATTGTTTTACCTACCTAACGTAACATTACCTACACATTACTGCTTTTGTAAATTATATAAATTTTATAGAAGAGATCTATTTTTATTGTAAAGTTGATCTATGAAATGTAAGTAAAATCTTAACGAAATCATCATTATTATTATTGTAATTTTTAAGTTCAACTTTTTAATATGTTTTACATCTTTTGTGTTACATAATATTTTACTAATTTCTGGTATCTATTTTCACCAAAAGTGCTCATCGCTGTCAAGAAAATTAGAGAAAATGCATTAAAAGAATGAAGAAAACTGCTTTATTGGTTTAATTACATATTTAAAACATCCTTATTTTTTTCTAAACAATCCTATCCATTTCTGTATAGGTACCTCTACTGTTTTACCTATCAATGGTTGCACATAATAGCTTAATTATAAATTACTTGGAACAATTAGAGATACTTTAACACCAAAATAATACATACAGGTTTTTTATTTATTCCGGCTCGAAGGACCAATTACTGAATGTAAGTAGACTAAAAAGAAGCGAAAAAATTCTAACTTCTGTGTTCTATTTCTCAATCACTACTACAACTATTACATAAGTAGGTACCTACCTACCTACGAGGGTTGTGACTTTGTGAGCTAAGTAATTTTGTCTGATAAATTAAAATAATATTAATAAGTAATTATTATAACAGGACTACCTACCAAGGTGCTCCGGTAGGAGGGCACTGTAGCTAGTGAAATTACTGGGCTAAAGAGTCTTAACATTTTATGACTCTTGAGTAAGAAGCGTTGGTGCAGTGCTCCTAGAATTTCACATCATTGTGAAATCCTAGGTAACACTGTACTGATTATGGGCAGCCGTTATCTCTTAACATCAGGAGAGCGTCTTGCTCGTCTTCTACTTCATAACATAAAAAAAAGGTAGTAAGTAGGTAGGTGCTGTTATAATTTTCGGCAGTCCCACCAATATAGGTAGGTAAGTAGGTACCTATAGTTCCATTACATTACGAGGACATGTGACATGGGTGATGGGTGTACACTACTGAGCAGCTAGCAAATAATGTGGGCCATCAAATTGACAATAATAATAATATTATTAATTATTATCAACAACAAGGAACTCTAAAAATGTATAAGTGAGAGTTGAGCTTAAACTCCTGCAATACGCCGCACCCTCTATGCTTGCCTCAGTGGACAAGAGTGTCCTGACTTTAAATATATTATTAAATGTATAAATTAAAGTTTATAATATTTGTGATAGATGTTCGCCTCTAGAATTCCGTTCACTTTAGTCTAATTTACGTTATGTACCTACCTCTGTTTTTATACATACGTTACATTATGTGATAGGCCCAGTTTGGCAGACCGATTAAAAAATAGTAAACACTGGCAAATAAAATACTAGTGTGATTTTTTATAAATCAATAACAGTAAACTGTCATTGTTTCTTAGATGTCACTGTCAAACGCCATCTTTAGAAATCAGTGTCAAATTGTGACATCTGTCTCGTTAACGTCAGTTTTGTCAAAAATGCAGAAACATTAAAATTTGCAATTTTTTATTTATTTTCTGTTAAAGTCTAAAGTAAAATAGCTAGGAAACAAGAATTTAATATTATAGGATTTTAAGTTTTAAGAGATTATATAAACAGTAGTTTTTTAAATCGCAAAATGGGTGAACCACATACAGCAAACAAAACAAAGTCGAAAAACAGCTTGAGAAGTTTACGTTTATCTCTGAAATACAGGCCTGATGTACTGAAACTTATTCTTAAAATGCGACATTGCATTCGGAGAAAGAATTCTTTATTGAAAACATTAAAACATCGACTTAAAAATATCGTAAGTATAACCTCAAAACGTTATTGTTTTGCTACTGATTTAGTGACTAAAATCTTTCAGTGTTACAAAAACAACTTTCAATCAGCACTTAAAGGTCTGTTCAAACCTGAGCCATATTTGCTACTGCCTGCGATAGCAAAAAAATTGCATACCCAGCTCGGTAGTGAATACCGCCCAGGTTTCATCAGGCCCTAATAAAGGGAAGACCGTAAATCAATATTATTTTTTATTTGTACCTTGTTACTACGACATAATATTTTATAGAATGCATTAAATGCACACACATTTAAAATTTTACAGAGTGATAAAACCAAAGAAGTTTCCGAGACCTCTCAAAATTTTGATAAGAACAAATTACCTGCTAATAGTAGAAACTTGAAAGACTCCTCAACACAAACAAACATTGATACTAAAGATGAAGAAACTAAAATAGCGAGTGTGAAACAAGACGCAGGCTGGAATTTAAAGGAAAATGGTGAATCGGAGAAGAGTATTGCCGAGCAAGTGAAGGAAGCTGCTCAGAGTGTGCTGCAAGATAGAGGAATGGTTTACGTAGAGTCAGCAGGGATGTATTATGATTATAAGACTGGATATTATTATAATTCGGTAAATATTTTCTTTACATACTTTCTTTTTTATGGTATAATAATTGCATCTGTGCCCTTACCTAGTTGTTTTCTATGACTTTTTATACACATAGATGCACTGCATTAATAAATTTATGGTTGGAGTGTACGAAAGGGGGCACTGAGGAAAAAGACTTAGTTTATTTTTCGATGTCAGTGGTGTTCTATTGACACCCCTTTTTTGTGTTGGAAATGGGTAGAGGGGGCGGCTCAGGACCAAGGTTGCCATAGACCATTTTTCATGAAAATGATTTTCCACGAAAATATTCACGATATTTACAGGGAAAAAAGACAGTTTATTTTTCGATGTCAGTGGTGTTCTATTGACACCTCTTTTTTGTGTTGGAAATGGGTAGAGGGGCGGCTCAGGATCAAGGTTGCCATAGACCATTTTGACCTCCGGTTAGTCCTTCATTTTTTTTTCGGTGCTTGAGTAGGTAAGGGGGCGTGATTATAAAGGACAAAAGACTGATTATTTTTCGATGTCAGTGGTGTTCTATTGACACCCTTTTTTTATGTTGGAAATGGATAGAGGGGCGGCTCAGGACCAAGGTTGCCATAGACCATTTTTCATGAAAATGATTTTCCACGAAAATATTCACGATTTTTACAGGGAAAAAAGACTTTGTTTATTTTTCGATGTCAGTGGTGTTCTATTGACATCGAAATTCTTTTGGGTCAAGTTCAGTCACATTATAATATAGGTACGACGACGAGCGAAGCGAGGAGGAGTGTTAGGTTTTACATATTAGCAACGCGCGAGCCGAGCGAGCGAAGCGAGCGTGCCGCGGCAGCGGCCGGCGAAGCGCCAGATACGAGTTGATTTTGATAGCTGAATGATTTTTATCTGTAGATGTGCAGACAGCTTATTATGCCGCGATCCAATGATGATGACGAAAAAAACAAAAAAAAATTTTTTGTACATGATTTTTTTTTTTCCTAAATAATTTCAGGCTATGGCCTAGTGTGGGGTCCAATAGTAAATAGAGATGAATTGTAAAACACTGTTTTTGGTTAATAAATATATGTTTATGTTATGTTATGTTCAGTCTTTAGAAACTATTATAAATACCATGATTTAAAAAAAAAAAAAAAAAATTTTTTTTGAACACGTAATTTTTTTTAATTTTCCAAAATATTTTCAAACTGTTTTGAAACTACTATAAATTTAATGATTTATAAAAAAAAAAAAAAAAAAACCCTCAGTGCCCCCTTTGGTATCCTCTGACCGACATTTCATTATGTGTAAAAATCTGTTATTAACCCCTTGATCCAGGAAGCACTTCTGGTTCAAATCAAAATTGACATCTGTTATTTCTAGCTTCTTTAAAGGTTCAATTTCACATGGGGTTCTGTCTGATCGAGCCGCTTGGGGGCTGGCGGGTTAAAGAGCTTTTATAATTTGTTTTCAGGAGCTGGGTCTATACTACCATACAGACACAGGGTGCTACTACCATTATTCAGACAACCAGTTTGTATTCCACTCGTATCCTGACATGAGTAAAGTGAACTCAGCCCTCGTAGCACATCAGAAGAAAAAGGAAAGGAAACTTAAAAGGGTTTGTATCATCTCTCTCTTATTTTACACTATCTGTGCCTATTAAAAAATAAAACAAGTCAAATTTAGGCAAAATCAATCAATCCTCAAAATGTGCTCAATTTGGCACAGTATACGTTGCATCAAAATCAGATTAGTGTTTTTTTAGTTTTGGATAGTTAAAATGTGTCGTAATCAGGAACATTGCTTAGGAAACGTAACTTCAGAAAATGTTGTGACGTCACGCGCTCTGATTGGCGTTTGCATTCGCGTAATAATAAGTAAAAAAATATTGAAATTAAAATTGACTTTATTCAATTTTGGCTTGTAAATAGTATCCTTAAAATGTGACTTTATGTTATTAAATACTGGCTTTTATGTGAAGAACATAACTTTGTATGAATTCGTAACATGTGCCAACATCCCTATGGGTGGAAGTGATCCTTTATAATATTAAAATTTAATATAGTTCAGACCTTCATGCCTAAAATGAAGAGGTAACTAACACAACACACACACGCTTTTATAATATTAAAAGGGTTTGCCTTCTTTTTTAGTTAAATATAAAAAAGATGCACTTTTTAAATAAGTGTCTACAACAAAATGATGCCATAGCTAAAGCATTGTCATTGACCTCAAAAAGATTATTTTCTTATGCAAGATGATGACTGAGACCAGCCTGTTTTAGCCAGTAGCATACTCAAAATAAATAGACATAGTTTGTAGTAATATAATTTAAATTTAAGGATTATTTAATAAAGATTACTAATAAATTCTCATTTTTCATTCCAGGAAAGGAAACCAGAAGACGACATAGATAACCTGACAAACCACTTATCTCAGGTTTCTCTCCAAGCCAGAAACGCCTTAGGTAAATAATGGTGGACAGTAACTACCCGATACCAAAATAAACCATGTTTTACAGGACAAAGAAGAGGACCACAGCAAGCCTAAGAAGCCAAGAAATAAAGAAGAAAAGAAGAATAAAGTAGGAAAGAAGATGAAAGAAGGAAAGAAAAAGAAAGAAGGAAAGAAAAAAGATAAAAAAAGCAATGATGCAGAGACAAGTGATAAAGTGATTGATTCTGATAAAAACCAAGATGGTGTTGAAGATGATTCGTCTAAAGAAATGGTAATGGGTCTCGTTTAATTAATTTTTTGGAAAGAAAATGGTTCTTGCTAAAGAAAGCTGTAATAGGGAGTCTCTAGTTGCCGCGGACGAGTGCTTCGGCGTAACCACAGCCCTGGCAAAATGGCGTTCCACAGGAACGGGGGTGTTCCTGCGGAACGCCATTTTGCCAGGGCTGCAGGTATTGCAGGTATCCATAGGCGACGGTAGCCACTCACCATCAGGTGGGCCGTCTGCTTGTTTGTCACCTACTACATAAAAAAAAGGTTTTTAGTGGGTATCCCCGCCGCGCCCATCTTCGGGGAGTCCCACATGCCGCCCACCAGGGTGACGATGCGTAACGCATTTTTCCCTGGGATAAAAATAGGAAGTCTCTCGTTGCTAAGCAGTTAAATCTGCTGGAAGTATAATAATGTGACTTCCGTACTACCATATTTCTAAAGAACTTTTTGCATGTGAAATAGTAATTATTTGGTTAAATAAATTTTATATCATTGCCAATATAGGTACTAAACAACGTCAGTTTAAAGAAGTACTACTTAATGTGATACAAATTAATTATGAATTACAATATTATCAAATTATGACATAATAATGTTTAGCGGAAATTTCTTTATAGAAAAAAAACATACTTCTTCATTGAGAGAAAAGTACTCAAATTAGGTAGAAAATATTAACAGATAATATTTTCTACCTAATTTGAGTAGTAGTATAAATATTAACTGATTCGTCGTTCCGACGTTGCCCAGAACAGACGTGTATTCAATTTTACTAAAACAGTGCCATACAAAACAAAGTCTTAAAAAGAAAGTGTTACGATCCATAATCGTGTGTTCCAATTCCGGACTAAGTGCATTTTGTTGCGGTGCATCAGGGTAATTAGCATTGCATCTCACTCCCGCGCGCGGTAAGACAACGCGACCGAAGATCGGACGGCGACATACATTGCGGAGTTTCTAGCCGTCGCGTCGATACTCTGCTCTGGAGTGTGGCATGAATGAGCACGCAATGTAAAGTGTCGTGATCAAAGAAGCCGCTCGAACCAAAACATCGTACATCCAGTCTTTGTGTGAGTACAAAAACAATGAGAGCCGCACGCTCCCCGCCATATCTGTCACCTATTACATCGACAGCCGGCTCACAACCCGAACTGTCAAGGCTAACTAGTATGGAGAAGGACTCTTTTATTACTGAGCGAAATCGAATTAAACGCAAACAACCATTGTTTGACTATGAGTGCGAATGCGCTGAGGATGTTAGAGGTGTGAAACAGGAATTACAACGCATGACTTCAGTCCTTGAGAAATATGTTGAATCAAATCAAATAATACTTAGCCAAATAAAAGATAATATTAAAGAAGTTAAGACTGAACTGGCGGAAATAAAAGCCAACAATGAAAAAACTGCACACACTTTACAAGTAAATATAAATGAAGTCAATGCTCAAATTGATCAAATTAAATCAACAACATCAAATATGGTAACGGAACAGAATAATATTAGAGATCAGGTAAATTTACTACAAAACAAAATAGATTTGGGTGAAAATAAACTAAAAACACTAGAAACCAAACTGGTCAAAACCCCTACAATCTCTGAGCCGATCCAGCGTAGCAGTCGATTGAATATAGACGAGGAAATGATTCGTGAACTACGGGACCGCAGTGAACGTGAAAAAAATATTATCGTCATTGGCTTACCGGAACGGACCACGCTCTCTCCTGAGCAAGGCATGGAAATGGACATAGCCGCCATTACAGACATTACCAGCAGGATTGAAGACAACATTACGAAGCCTGTGAAGATCTTTCGCATCGGAAAGTACCAAGAAGGGAAAGACCGACGAGTCAAAGTTTGTTATAATTCATCGGAAACTGTCAGACTACTCTTGCGGAATAAGAGCAAACTGCCTACAAATATAAGAATGTTCTCCGACCAAACTCCAGCACAACAGAAATACTTACAAGAACTCAAAGAAGAGCTTAAAGATCGTCAAGCCAATGGAGAAAGCGATCTCACCATTAAATACGTTAAAGGAGTGCCGAACATAGTACAACTTTCCTCAAAAAACTAGACTCAAAGAATATTACCTCCTCTTATACAGCCGAAAATACATTTCAAGTAATCGATACATACACACAACTACAGATAAACAAATCACGACTTAATTTTTTCTATATTAACGCTCGGAGTATAAGAAAAAAAGGAAAATTAGACGAACTTAAATGCATTCTGAACAACATAACAACGACAACACATGTTATCTGCATAACAGAAACCTGGATACACAATGAAATTCAAGCTCAAGAATTACATCTTCCAAACTACACGCATTACTACAACTACCGGACAGATAAAACTGGAGGAGGAGTGTCAATCTTGATACACAACAATATGAATCATACCCTAATTGAATCCACTTACTCAGGAGGAAACAATTATCTATGGGTGCGACTAGAGACACTATCCTTAGATATAGGATTAATTTACAATCCCGGAGATACAAATTTCAACGAATTTCTTGAAACCTACGAAACACAACTTAGACAACGACACAGATCGATAATCTTTGGTGATTTTAACATAGACCTACTAAAGAACGACAAACAAGTCAAACAATATAGAACACTTATGGACGAGACTGGGTATAAAATATTAAACAAAGTAAATACCAAATACTGTACTAGACACTCGGCAACAAGAAAATCAATAATCGATCATATTAGTAGCAACCTGAAGAATAATCACTTTCACATGGCTTTAGTCAATTCATCGATGTCTGACCACAAACAAATCTATTTAGAACTCAAAAAGTTTAAATCTCCACCTAAAATTCGTTTCAAATATGAAGCGGTAGATTATTCCAAACTACATACAACTGCTGAAAACATGAATTTTAATCAACCCGGAAGAGATTTTACAGAATTTGAGAAAGATATCAAAGACCTAACAAAAAGTTGCAAAATCACAAAGACAAAAATTTTGAACCTACCACAAAAAGACTGGATTAACAAAACCGTTATTACGGAAATTAACCAAAGAAACTACCTATGGAAAGAACTGATGCAATCACCGGATGACAAAGAATTAGAAGATACGTTTAAAAGACAGAGAGAAGACACGTCTAAGAAGATTCAAAACACAAAAGAGACTTACTACCTTAAGGAATTCAAAAAATGTAATAATAACCCTAAAAGAACGTGGACATTAATAAATAACTTAGCAAGGAACAAAATTGTACAAAGCTGTGCACCGCCCAAACTTATAATAGACTGCAAACAACTCATAGACCCACACGATGTCTGCAAAGCCTTTAACCAATACTTTTCCACGATAGGTTCTGTACTTGCTAATAAAATACCCCAAAATTTTCATCAAAATTATACATCTGCCTTACCTAAGTCCAATGAAGCTAATGAATTATCTACTTTTAAACCATGTAACTCCACTGAAATTGATCTAATAATCCGTAACCTTGATGTAAACTCTAGTGCAGGTCTAGACGAAATTACAACTAAAATGATTAAATCCTTAAAAACCGTCATACTTGTCCCACTAACACATGCTGTAAATGACATTTTAGAAAAGGGGGAATTTCCACAAACACAAAAGATTGCTAAAATTACTCCAATATATAAATCTGGCCCAAAAACAGATCCTGGAAATTACCGACCAATATCAGTTCTACCAGTTTTGTCCAAAATTATAGAAAAGGTAATACATAACCGTCTAGAGAACTACTTAAATTCAATTGAATATATCAATAAAAACCAATACGGTTTTCGATCTAGAAGCAGCACTCTTGGAGCAACGGTAGATTTGGTGACTAAAATCAGACAAAATATAGACAACAAAAAAGTAGCGTTAGGTGTGTATGTCGACTTAAAAAAAGCTTTCGACACAGTAAGCCATAAATTACTACTCGAAAAACTGAAAGTAATCGGAATTAAGGACACTGTTCTAAAGATGCTGACTTCATACCTCACGAATAGAACACAGGTAGTAAAAATTAACAATATTCAAAGTAACGAAATGCCGATAACCTGTGGCGTCCCCCAGGGATCTATTTTAGGCCCATTGCTCTTTCTCATATACATTAACAACATCAATGACATTGGACTACACGGAGACGTAACCTTATACGCAGACGATACATGTTTATTGAAGTGAAAACTTCTTTAGCGGCGCTGAGCACTTTTTTTTGTATGGGTAAAAACTTTCAAACTCGCGTCAGGGTCACGTGATGCTGATCGAAAAAGCGTAAGATCGAGGGGAAGGGAGAGGAACTAGTATCTCCCACTCTTTCTACCGTGCCTGAGTGTGCTGCTCTGTTGATGGTGTAAAAGTCGTCGAAATTATGGATGGAAGTTGATTTTTCTGAGAGATAAAATTTAATGTAATATATAAATAACGATATAATATTATAAATAACAACATATAAATTGTCATATTTGTGTACGATAGCGCAATAAATAAACATTGTATTCTACCTCATAAATGATAGTACTTTTATACTTATAATTAAACACAACGTTAATATTGAAGTTTTTTATTTTGGAAACACTTTACAAGAAATTTTAACACTAGCTCAATCCGATTTAGATTCACTCTCTAATTGGTTTCAATACAATCTCTTGACCATTAATGCTGCAAAAACCTGCTACGTAATTTTTAAAGCCAAAAACAAACCAGTCCCACCACACATGCCACTTACCGTAAATGGGGTACCTCTTCTTGAAAAAAAGAACGAAAAATATCTGGGGCTCATAATGGATACCAACCTGACGTGGAAACCTCACATAGAACTTGTCAAATCTAAACTGTCGTCATGTATTGGGCCAATTCGCAACACAGTTCAGTGTATTCCGCGGCAGGTACGCTACAAAGTTTACAAGTCCCTAATTAAACCACATCTTTTATACTTAATAGAAATCTGGGGTAGTGCCGCTAAAACTAACTTAACGGATTTACAAGTCTTACAAAATAAAATAATCAAAATACTTTTTCGATATCCATTTTTAACTCCTACTAACAAAATCTATAGCGACACTAAAATAATGAACATAAAACAATTACACACATATCACACTTGCATATTAATTTATAAACTATTAAAAAGCTCTCTCCATACTAGTTTGACATTCAAATTCGTGCGCCAAGTTACCAAGCGAAGCAGCCGTCGCGCGAGTCTGTTGGTACTTCCAAAGACGCGCACTAATTATGGACAAAAAATGATCACCTACGAAGGTGCACAGCTTTACAACAAGTTACCATCTGTAATTAGAAACTCTAACTCACTGCAAATTTTCAAATCAAAATTAGCGGAACATGTATTCAAAATGAATTCTTAATATTTTAATTATTCAAAATTGTTTTTACCTACCCTCATATTTTGTTAACTTAATTTAGCATTTGTGTTTTTTCTATCCATTGTTAAAATTAACTTAAGACTAAGAACGACGAATCAATAATGTTATTTCATACTTTTACTTTAAATGTTTCTCATGTAAGTGACTACCAATGTATGTCTTAATGAGGAATAAATGTCTTTAAACTGAACAGAACCAATTTCTTTCTGCATTAAACAAGAAATAAATGAGATTCATTATCTCATTATGATACTTTTCCTCAGAATATAGACAAAGACCAGAATATTGAAGAAAATTCCATGGTTATTGAGGAAAACACAAGTACACAAAAGAATAGTGAAACTAATAATGAAGATGAAACAGAAAATAAAGAAGTAGATAGTGAAAAAAAAGAGGATTTGGAAGATGGAGAATGCAGTGAAACGGGAAGTGAAGGTTCTGGTGAATCAGATGAATCAGACGATGAATCGGAAGCTTCAATGGCTAGCACTGCCACTGTCAGTGATGAGGGTAAATTATAATTAGATTATAATATTTTTGCTATAGGATGGTGGCCAAGGGATTATGTATGTGGTGCAGATGTTATTGTGGATTGTGTACCACAAAGAGTTCAAATTCCGGCCCTGCATCAATCACTACAAATTATATAGATATGTGCGGTTTTTTCACTCTCTATAGGAACTACTGCTGAACTGGTTCTTTGGCCGAGACTAGTTACTCCCCACTGGACAAATCCATCTTTGGCTGCATCACTTAAGATGAAGCGAGATTGTGGCCAAAGGCTAACTTATAACGAATAAAAAAAATCATCCCACTAGTTATTAGGTAATCCTATAGTAATTTCAGAATAAATAAAAAATTGGTTTCCATAATAGCACATAGACTTTAAAAGTTGTTTAAGAAGTGAACATGATAATGGTATAATATTCAAAATATAACTACCAATGTGTACCAAAATGGAAGGCGTTGAAGGGATCCCCGAGGCCGCCCCCGAAATAGATGGCGTGATGATGTGGTCACACACCAGGCGGGTTGGTAAGAGGCGGCGCTTAATCGTGATACCTGGAGAAACTTGGGGGAGGTCTTTGTCCAACAGCGGGACAGAATAGGCTATATAATAAATAATAGCTACACATTTGTCCACTAAAACTTCATCTATGCAACTACCTGCAAATAAGCCTTTTTTTTCAGATTCAATAGCCAAACAACACCCCCCTTGCATGCGCGTGATCGTGCGCGAAACTAAACTGCCTAAACTGAAAGTGGGAAGTTTGTTCCTGATCACCAAAGATGGCGGCACTATAGGAAGAGAGGGGGAACAACATTCTATACTGCTGAGGGATCAGAATGTTTCTAGGGTGAGAAAATAATTAATCAAATCATATTTTGGTGAATAAAATTATGAATTTCTAGGGGGCACTGTAGCTAGTGAAATTACTATGAAATTACTAAAGAGTCTTAACATCTTATGACTCTTGAGTGAGAAGTGTTGGTGCAGTGCTCCTAGAATTTCACATCATTGTGAAATCCTAAGTAGCACTGTACTAATTATGGGCAGCGTTATCTCTTAACATCAGGAGAGCGTCTTGCTCGTCTTCTACTTCATGACATAAAAAAAGGGGAGTTCATAAGACTCGACGTAGAGGGAATATATCTTCATAGAAGACATACATTATACACATAATCACGCCTGGTTCCCTTTGGGACAGACAGAGACTATTTATCTAATGGAATCCAAAAAATTAAGTCGCAAAATTTAACATGTTTACTGTCCAATGAATCACAGTCCAGGAATCACATTTTACCATAATCATACTACTCGTACTATGATTCCTCGTAGAGTCGTCGACTAAAAGTTAGTATATTTATTTTTTGAACGATAGGGCTATTAAAGCTGACGTTTTTCATATACCATCTGTTTATATTTATCTTCCAGACTCACTTGGACATAAAATACGACATGGCAAAGAAGACCTACGTAGCAACAGACTTGGGCTCTAAGAATGGCACCATACTAAATGGGACACGGATGTCTGAGAGTCAAGAAATCAGCCTTCCTTTAGTTGTAAGTACTACGAATGTTTTTTTTTTGTACTCTGTCACTACTCGGCAAATACTCTCAAATCCTTCCAGATATTTCTATACTGCGCAACTTCAGCCCAGAGATCTGAATGTAAATTATGTATGTGGAGAGTGGAGGTCTAATAATTAAGTTACTAATTGGTTTCGATTGTATTTTTTCGAAACTTAAGCACTTCTTGACATCTTTGCCCTGCAGTGCGGAAACCCATTCCGTTTCTAGATCTTGGTTGTGCTAAGGCCGTATTGGGAAAATAACATTGGTGGCAATTTATCTGAACTGCCATAAATAATATTTATTTTATTTGGCACGGAATGGTTAATAAAAGGCACATTTTGTAACATTTTCGCTGTGTTAATTAGGAACAATATTAGTCTTATTTTAACTATATTATGTATGTAGGTACTCCACGGCAGTGTACTACAGTTAGGCGAGACCAAGTTACTCTGTCACGTACATCCAGGAAACTCTACTTGTGGCCAGTGTGAACCTGGACTTCTCATGCAAGGTACGTTTGGTGCTCGTCGGGAGTGGAAGCTGAGTTACTTTTAAAATGTGTGCAATAATATTACGGAGGGCTGGTACAGAGGAATTTTCAATAAATTTATTCCATGAATTTATATTTCAAAATTCGTCAAATTGTGCGAGCGAGAGAGCGTCACTCGATATATACGCTCTTAATTCCTAATTAATAATGACGTCATATCATCATGATAATCAGCATTCAATTGCCACAGCCTGAGCATAGGGTTTGAAAGCCTCCATTTGATTTTGCCGTTCTCCCTTGTTGCTTACTCTTGACGTCAAATATGTCAGAAAATAAAATTTTTAATAATGTTGTGCTTAGTGTAAAAAAACACGCTAAAAATAAAATAAACCTGTATGTCCCCGAGCGGCTCGATCGAGCTGCACCCTACTAATTTAAACCATATTTTAAAGAAGCTAGAAATAATAGATGACAATTGATTTGAACCGGTAGTGTTTCCTGGATCAAGGGGTTAAACTTTTGCATATTGTGCGAGCGAGAGGCTCGCTGGCTTGGTTTATTGAAAACGAGATTGAAGTCCAAATATTTCTCTTTCATTTCACATGTTTTGTTCTAGCCGAAGAAGAGAAAAAAGTAGCATACACACGCACAGTGTCCGTTAAGAAACAACACGAATTAGAGCTAGCCCGTTTAAAGAATATATACGCACCGCAACATCTAGCCATTGAAGAGAAGCCATATAACGACCGGGCTCAGGCCAGACGTGACGCCGTCGGATCTACGAACCATGCCGAGAAAACAGAAGCCACTGACTTGAACACGTGAGTTATAGCACTAGGTTAGCCAGGTTGTAGAATATTCACAAAGGGTGTGAAGGCTTGCAACGAATGGGCTTAGGCCAGATGTGACGCCGTCGCAACTACGAACTATGCTGAAAAACAGAGGCTACTGACTTGAATACGTGGTATATTCTTATAATGTAGTAGGTTAGCCAGTTTGTAGAATATTTGTACAGATTGATTAGAAGCCATATAACGATCGGGCTCAGGCCAGACGTGACGCCGTCGGATCTACGAACCATGCCGAGAAAACAGAAGCCACTGACTTGAACACGTGAGTTATAGCACTAGGTTAGCCAGGTTGTAGAATATTCACAAAGGGTGTGAAGGCTTGCAACGAATGGGCTTAGGCCAGATGTGACGCCGTCGCAACTACGAACTATGCTGAAAAACAGAGGCTACTGACTTGAATACGTGGTATATTCTTATAATGTAGTAGGTTAGCCAGTTTGTAGAATATTTGTACAGATTGATTAGAAGCCATATAACGATCGGGCTCAGGCCAGACGTGACGCCGTCGGATCTACGAACCATGCTGACAAAACACAAGTTACTGACTTGAACACGTAACACACACTAATGAAATGTTGACAGTAATAAATGTTTTAAAACTCTGTTATATAACAATTTACCACAATGGTCGGCCTTATCGCTTAGAATAGAATAGAATGGAAAATACTTTATTGTGACACCACAGAATCACAAACATACAGACCAGAAACAGGTACAGAAACTTAGAACTAAAACAATTTATAATATAAAAGTGTAACAATTGGCGGTCTTATCGCTAAAAGCGATCTCTTAAGCGGTTAACTGCATTTAGATTTATAACCAAAGTTCAATTAACCACCAAAATCTTGCACTCGAATTACGAACAATAAAAAAAAATATAAATAATTTAATTTCCAAATATTTTGACAGGTCCATAGCACCAGACAACAAAGGTTTCAAGCTACTGCAGAAAATGGGCTGGTCCAAAGGAGAAGGCTTAGGAAAGGACAGCCAAGGTGACACAGAACCGGTAAGTCGAAATAAACATGTATTAACAATCATAAATTAAATAATTCCAAACCAAAAATACTCCGAAGAATAATCACTCACCGCAGACATGTCATTAATAAAATGATCATGCAAATAAAATGCAGTAACTTAAGAGGGTTTATTCCGTTGAACGCTCTCTCGCTCGCACTATTTTATACATTTTGAAATATAAATTCATAGATAAACTTTTTGGAAATGTCAAGAGAAATATATTATTATTGCACACATTTTAAAGTGTTTTCAGTTTGATATTTAAAAAAAATGGCATTGGGCAAAAATAATAAAAAAACTCCATGCCATTTGTTTAATCTTACTGATATTATAAACGTAAAAGTTTGCAAGAATGTATGGATGTATGCTCGTTACTCTTGCACACCTAAACGGTTGGACTGATTGAGCTGAAATTTGCTATAGATATTGCTCAGACCCTGCAATTAACATATTATAGAAATAACATGTAACTGTACAGCGGGTAAAATCGCTGGACGGAGCTAGCTGGCTCTTGAGGAATTTTCAAAAAGTTGATTCTATGAATTTATATTTAGAAATGTCCAGCTATATTTTTTTTTTCATGTGGAGATGTAAGAAAACGAGCAAGACGCACTCCTGATGTTAAAGAGATAACGTTGCCCATAATCAGTACAGTGCCACCCAGAATTTCACAATGATGTGCAATTCTAGGTGCACTGCACCAACGCTTCTTACTCAAGAGTCATATGATGTAAGACTCTTTAGCCCAGTAATTTCAGTTATATAAGCCCTCTTAATGCTAAGCTTGTTTAGAATGGATTACATCTCCATTAAGTTTTGACGTGAGTAATTAGTCCAGCCAAATGAATATCTTTGACCTTGTCCTTGTAATGATAAAGTATTGGAAAAAATGTGCCAAGAGAATTTGCTATTGAACACTGGGTTCTGTATAATTTAAATATTGCAGAACATCTCACATAGCCATCCAATCCCAAGCTAAGCAACTAAATGTTTGTGGTGGCTAGAATTCGGATAAAATACTGATATACTTTTCTTTTGTAAACACGTACTTATAATAACTGCATAAAGTCACTCAGACAATAGACAAATATGTGTGTGTATGAAAATCAAACACATTTAAGTGATCAATAAGTTTTGGAGGAATATTTTCCAATGTTTAGATTGCCAGGCAGGAATTTTCCCTGGCTACTTGACCAACAATGTCTTTGCTATGAACATCACTGCGTCAGCAGTACCATTAGTGTTCCAGACGTCTAATATACTAACATCAGGCGACATCAGGAGATCAGGAGACTGTGATACTAACATCAGGCGGGTTTGACTGCTTTTTTGCATATCTCTAAAATTAAAAAACGCGCGTTTGAAACGAAGATAAAATTTAGAAAAATTAACCGAGTTTGAGCAATCTATTTATTGCTTAAAAATAAACCAATTTACACATAATAAACAAAGCACAAACTACATTTTTTCAAAGGTTTCTTTATTGTTTATTTTTAACAACGGGACCCTAAAAATGAGTGCATTTTATTCGTTTTTCACTGTCTGTAGGTCAAGCGGGCGGCGGGCCTGTCCATTTAAAACAATTTGCACGCGTTTTTCAACTCTTATGTTAGATTTTAGACGTTGATATACTGGTGATTTAACACCGGGGGGTGACATAATGATAATAAATCTTGGCAACTGGTCTAGGCAATCATTTAGCTCGAATGTCGTCTCTTTATATTTTTATGAACCGATTTGGAATATTCCTTTTTTATTCCAAGGGTTTATGGCTTATGATCTCCCCAAGTGAACGAGCGGTATTCAAGTTATGAATTACTAGCTGCGCCCAGCGGTTTTACCCGCTTTACAGTTGCCTATATGTTATTCCAGGGTCTAAGCTATCTCTATATTCAGCTCAATCGGTCCACCCGTTTAGGCATGAAGAAGTAACAAACATACACACTCACTCACAAACTTTCGCATTTATAATATTAGAGAGATAAAACGTGCGTCTCGCCAAAAATTTTAAAATTCACTTCTTACGTTTTTATAGAGTCTGAGGATTTAATTACTAATTTTATTATTTATTTGTGGAATAATTCAATAAAAAACTGACTTTACAGACGCGCTCCAACTTAGACATCGTCACTCACCTACGTGTGAGATTGCGGTCAAACGCCTGCTAAGTCCAAACTAAAATAAAAAAGATTATAAGTAGATCAAATCGACCTCCACAAATCCCAAAAATACAAAGAAACCGGAGCCAACCCTTCAGATAAAACCAAATAAAGGAAATCTCTGAATTAAATGTGTGCACTAAATAAACAGAAATGATCAGTCATTTGTCGCCCGCAATTAATGTCTTGAATGAAACCCACGTTCGGTGATTCATGTTTATCGTATTTTTTTCGCCTTAAGGCTCTCCCCTACTTGGAGTATTCGCCTGTAATGTAAAATCAAAATGGGAGAGTAATAAAGTCATGTTCAAACTTAAGCGATAATCGCTAACGCCAGCAAGAGCGAAAAAAAACTTCATAGAAATTTCTATGCAGTTTAGTATTCGCTACCACAGATGGTAGTGAATATCGCTCTGTAGGCTTAGGCTTAGCTTAGTCTTAGGCTTAATGCCAATCGCTTGTGGCTAAAGCTAAAAAATCTCAGTTGCTATCATTATTTTTAACCCCCGACGCAAAAACGACGGGGTGTTATAAGTCTGACTTGTCTGTCTGTCTGTGGCATCGTAACTCCCGAACGGATGAACGGATTTTGATTTAGTTTTTTTTTGTTTGAAAGTAGAGTTAGTCGAGAGTGTTCTTAGCCATGTTTGGTGGAAATAGGTCCGAGATGGCCGCCACTTCAAAATGGCGGATTACTTTTTTCATCCATGCCCCCGCAATATGGGTAATTAAATGAAATGGTGAGTAATTAAATGAAAGGGCTTAACTAGTAGAATACAACGCACTATGATAAATTTAAAATCCAAGGTAGCCGCCACCAAAAACCCGCGAATTACATATTTTGAAACCGTTGCGTTGGGGTTTTTTTTTTTAAATTTAATTCACTTGTTTCCACAACGATTGTTATCACAGTATTTTTTTAGCATTAGCCACTTGTCTAACTATGGCTTCAGGTTTGACCAGACCTTTAGAGTAGGGTATTTATTTATGTGCGTTTTTTTCACTCACTATACCGGTGGTAGGATTCGGCCGTGGCAAGTTACCACACACCAGACAAAAAAGACCATGCGGTCATTACCGAAGTATTCCGGCACGATAGGTATCCAGCGAAGTCAGTGAGGGATTTATACCGCCCTCTAGGTATAGTCTGCTACCATCTTCAGCTGCATCATCACTTTACATAAGGCGAGATCGCGAGGTCGTTTTTTTGCGAGTTATGTTATAATTATAATCTAAAATGACTTGAAGTAAAATATTAAAATGATATTCGACGTTGCGTTGAAAATTCGTACCTAATGCATTATGGATTTACCTAACTACTGAGCTTTACAGTTGCAAAATTTGACTATGCAATGACCGAATTTAGACCAAATTCCAAATATACGGCGATCCATATTCATTGCTCCCAACTCCCAACCATAATTACATGACGTTAAACTTAAAGTTTGTAACAAATCAGTATTATGGCACCTACAAAGATAGGACAAGATTGGTTTTTTGACGTAAACCTGTGACAAGTAAAGATACGTGGGTAAAGCCGCAAGTATAACCGATATAAAATATGATAGATACAAATTATTTTGGACAGAGCACAGTGTATAATCAACATATAAATATAATCTCAATCTTACTAATATTATAAACGTGAAAGTTTGTAAGAATAGATGTCAGGATGTCTGGATGTTTGTTACTCTTTCACGCCTAAACGGGTACCGATTGAGCTGAAATTTGGTATAGAGATAGCTTAGACCCTGGAATAACACATAGGCTACATAAGTACTGCGGGTAAAACCGCTGGGCTCAGCTAGTATACATATAAAATAATGACTGATCTATCAACGTCCAGCCTGTACCTCTAAACTGTTTGGGTTGAAATTTGAACACAGATAGACGTAGACCTTCGCCAAGAAAGGATTTCTCCACTCAGGAAGCGCAAGCTAGTCCTCTAATATTTTATGTATGTATGTCTCCTGGGACTATGTTCCCTTTTTCCAGCTATAAAGCGTATACAGTTAATTTATAAAACACGATTTATAATATCATAAAGTGACTATGTAATTGACCGTAATTAAATGCTAGGCTGACAGCACGCCTTTACATGTTTTTAGGCGTAATTGAACGCTGAGCTTAACTTGACTTAGCCGTTTAGTACCTTGTCACAATAAAACAAAAACAACTGCTACTGGGCTTAAGTTTACATATCGACAGTTGAAAGGCTAATTTATCTAAGTGACGTTTTGTAAAACTTGACACAGGGCGGATTAAAGTTTTTTTTTAAATCATAACAAAGCAACAATTTAATATAATTATATTTATTTAATACTGTATATGGCATCACTGTGATCCCTTTTAGCGATATTACTGCTACATAGTTGTAACGTCCTTGTATACTTTGTAACAATATTTTAAAGATTTTATTTTCATGTGGTGCTTCAATAAAGAGTTGTGTGTATATTTAGAATAGTTATAGAAAATCTATGTTATTTATCCCAAAAGTCCCAAAATGTAATCACATTTCGTACTTTGATACGCAGACCCTGTATAAAGTAAATTTTTAGTATACAGAAGGACTAGACATAGTAGTTTTAGACAAACTCGCCAAGATAAGTTATTGTGACAAAGTAACAGAACCCCCGAGTGAAAATAAATGAGCCTCGTTATAAATGTATCCATGCAGAAGTGATTATTAATATAAGGATCTAATCTGCCTACGCGATGACATATCTAATAGGGCTAGGGTTACCACCATCTGTACTTTGTCACTAAGGATTACAAATTCGTAGACATTGCTACTAAAATATACTCTTGCTTTGAACTTTAAGGCCGCCCATGGGCCAATGTGTTATAATATTGTCATAGTAATTTTATGTACATTTTGTTATATTGGTCACAATAAAGAGTATTTATATTCTATTTATTAGGCGTGATTGCGGAAATCCATGACAACTAATAAATATTATTATAAAATTCCTCTCCACCTCTAAAGCTTAGACTCTCAAATTAGAGCGGAATTAACACTAAATATTAATATTTTGGCTAGAAGACAAGATCACTAAAACTTAAAGTCCACAATGGGCAGTCATATCACTTAGAACACATTATAAAAACAGTGTAAAAATTAAGGAAAAAAAGTGTTACAATAATTGGCGGTTGTATCACTAATAGCGAATATGTTTATTATATAGGCCTACGTTTGACCACAACCCACCTGATGAAAAGTGTGGTGTCATTTTATTACTATAATTCCAAATGCATCAAGTGTGCATGCCGTATGTCACGAAGTATCCCATATGAAACGTGTACCGTTATTGGGCGGCGTGCAATTTAGCCGTCCGTCTGGAGTGCACCGCCAACCGCAGCCGGCAACATTGTTGCACCAGACGCTTCGCACGTCATATTTCATCGTCGAATGAGCTGCATGCACATTAATCCACTCCAGCTCCAGTGGCCCTGTAGTGTGGTACCAGTACTTAATCTTTCAGATTCGTAAAGTTGTGTCTTTTACCCCACGTATCCGACTGAATCGTTCATTTGGTCGCATCTATGCTGGGATTAAAGTCTTTTTCAATAGAGTTTTTTTATTTGGGATTCAAATTGTTTTGAATTTGGAACAGCTCCGAAATCTCACGAAGTATCCCATATAAAACGTGTACCGTTATTGGGCGGCGTGCAATTTAGCCGTCCGTATGGAGTGCACCGCCGACCGCAGCCGGCAACATTGTTGCACCAGACGGGATCAAAGTCTTTTTGAATAGGCTTTTTAGAAACTGAAAGTGTTTTCATTTCAATTCAATTTATTTTTTTATTTAAAAAACAAGATAACAGAGGATCCAAATCACTTATTATTCACTAGGGTATCACTACTTACATAATATTATTAAGGCTTATAATATATTGTCTTACGTCTTTTGAATTTTTCTATGCCAATCTCATCCGTATGAGTCAAAGAAGATACATTTATTCAACATTTCTAACGCTAGGACTAACGTACCATTTTCTATCCGTTTATATAGTAGATATATAAAAGGAAAGAGTGACTGATTGACTGACTGACTGATCTATCAACGCACAGCCTAAACCGCTGGACGGATTGGGTTGAAATTTGGAACATAGATAGGTTTCATAACGTAGACCTCCGCTTAGTTAGGATTTTGGCCTGCAGGCATAGCCGCGAACATAAGCTAGTCAATTATATTAGTACAAAAAATGTAGCCAATATGCTGTAAGTGGCACGTGTACATAAATTGATACTTGTACGTGTATATTAAAATTCGAAGTTACAATACTGTTTACAATTCCATTGTAACATAGCTCCGCCTGTATTATGTATCATTAGTCCATAATATTAGTAGGCAGTAATTTTAGTAAGTGTCGTGCTTTTTGTTTCCAAGTACTAAAATGATTGACAGTTCTGCATACATTGTCGTCTGCGATTGACTTCTTGCTAGTGTTGTGTCTGTCTTTTTATACCTTTAGAGTCGCCACATCAGAGGTTATTATAGACCATACATTACATTTTTTAATATAGAGACCATACACACGTTTCGTCACACGCAAGTAGGCGTTGACGAAGTGTGACGAGGGGACAAAATGTAATAATACCTACGATCTTAGTGTTAAAATGTCAAATTGAACCATTAACGAAAAGCTTTTAATTATATGTAGGAGGCAGTCGTCAGGTCATCATGTTGCAGGCCCTGTAGTAATTTCTGCGACCTGAAACTGCAACATATAGGTTGGCCACACAACCTATAAATTGTGATTTGACTCTGACAATGTAAGAAGGCTAACCTATTCTGTTGGAGTATAAACCCCAATTATGATTATTATGCTATTGTTTTACTTTTTTAAACTTTTCTATATTTTGTATGTGAAATATGACGTCACTTAGGATCACACATCGTCCCCCCAATCTTAACGTGTAACGTACTTTACTGACGGTCTCAAACAAAATTCAACAAAATTAAAGCCGAATAACAAAATGTCTGGTGGTATTGGTTAGTAAAAGCTATTATTATTCCCTGGCAAGCACTCTAGTTGCGGTCATGCAGCTCGGTCGAAGAGTTTGCGCATATGTTCGCTGTCACCTCGATGTTTTGCTTTTACGTATTTTACTGATGGTCTCAAACAAAATTCAGGCCGAATAACAAAATGTCTGGTGGTAGGTATAGGTTAGTAAAAGCTATATGTTTCCCTGGCAAGCACTCCAGTTGCGGTCATGCAGTTCGGTCGAAGGGTTTGCGCATATGTTCGCTGTCACCTCGATGTTTTGCCGCGAGTGTTATGTCCACACGCCTGTTTGCCACGGTAATGTTCATATTGATGATGGAGACGAATAAAAATAAAATCATACTCGTAGTAACATAATGTTGTATTATTTCACAAAGCACGAGTTTTGAGGAAGAATTAAAAGCGAATTAAATCATTCTCTTTTTTTTTCAAAGTCAATTTTATTCGACAAATTTGTTATTACAAAGCTCATATATTACATAGGTAGTATACCTTAGGCAAGTCATTTCCCAGGCCACCTTACACTTCCAGCTGGAGCGAATCGTGGCAGAATATTGCAATCAGTCATGGTAACTGACCCAGGCTAGACGAGATACCCTACCACCGTTATATTATCTGCTTTAGCTCTACATTATAAATTTTGTTTTCATCATCATCATTCACATTCCACTGCCGGGCATATATGCAAATTTTGTTTTATGTGAATTATTTTTTGGCGGTCCGTAAAAGCAAGTTAAGCCGTAAAGCTTCCTTTAGCAAGTATATAAATGGATTGTAAAAGAAATTAAAAAAAGTAATTACGTCAATTTATGCCGGTCATTAATTGTGAAAACAAGATTTAGAACATACAAAGTTGCAATATAAATGTAAGTTCGATGGTGCATATAATATGAAAAGTGGTCGAGACGAATCGGAAAGGGCATTTTTACTTTTTGCAAAATAAAGGCGGCCGCGTCCCACGCCGCTGACAATAAACTTTATTTTGGGACTCCACAACGTCTTAAAAATATTTAAACTTTTACCAAAACCGCCTTTGAACCGGTTCTAGAGATGTTCCCGTAAGAAATCCAAGTAAAATGTTTTACATGAATCCGAGGCAGCGGATGTGGGTGCAACCGATATTTCTAAGTGAGAATTGTAAAGGTTGCAATTATGCTATTACAGATAATTTCCATTACTTGTCGACCATTATTGTAACTTGTTATTAGCTGCTTCCTAGCTATTTGATTTAGTGTATGTTGCAGACAGTGAATGAAACTGAATTTTGTATCAGCGATTTTTTTTTGTTTACGCCGGGAAAAAATGCGTTACGCATACCCTTCGGGGGTATGGGAGGGTTATGTGGGACTCCCCGTGCAGAGCGACTGCACGGGTATACCCACTAAAACAACCCGGCGGCACTCCCGCATCGGCTTTGTGACGGAGGTCTGGGAATCGGCAGAGCCTTGCATCCAGCCCCATATCAGCGATCAGTGAATTTAGTAAATATATCAAACCGATTTCAAACTCGTTCTCAGTAAGTGAGAAATACCGCTCGATCTATTTACCAATGGTACGACCAGGGAGTATCAAATAATTTTTTTTTAAATCCATTCAGGCTTTGAGCAGGTACTTGATCAATGAAAATACAGAAAAAAAAGATCGAGTGCCCATTTTATTTCTAAAAGAAAAAAATCTTCATCGGATTCATTTTTCTAAATATGGTACGAGAGAGAGAATCGCCTGTCTTTATTAAAATCTTTAATTTAATCTAAAATCGAGAGCTTAAGTTCTGTCCACACGAATAACTTTAACACCTCTAGACCCCCAGGCAGTATTCAGCGCAGCAACATTGTTGCAGGTACGAGAGGTCGGCTAGATGATAATTGCGAACGCATGCACGTCCACTTGAGCAACTAGACCTAATAATTCCGATGAAAACGCTTTGAATTCCTGTCATTGTTGCATTTTTACAACTGTTACGAAAATGTTGCAATTTTTTTGACGTTGTTGACGTGATGGGACTAATTTAGAAATTTAACAATTTTTTAAACTAACTTCGTAGGAGGAAAGGTTTGATCAAGCCCAATAGTATTCCAAAGTTGGTTATTGAAAAATATATACTACCACTTGTAAACCAAACGTTTTTTTTTTTTCGTCAGTTGAAAAATGGCAAAATGCTTTAAAAATACAAGTGTATTTAATTTATGGAACTAGGCGTTACTTTGCGGAAATCCATCATAACAATTATTAAATCTTGCAAAAGAGAATCTCACACAAAGACGAGGACCCAGAGATTACGAATATTTTGTCAGCAAAGGTGGTCACTACAACTCCAGGCAAACTCCAGGTACATTGAAATCTAGCCAGTCGAATGTTTGTCAGTTACACACTTAGTATGTCCACTGAGCTAGGAAGCGTGACTCTGTCTGTTTGAGAATACCATTGACTGTTCATGCATGACCTACATGAGACAATATTTTCCCTCACTTTGTAAACTCACGCAACAAAGCCTCATTCCTACCCAGACTGATGACTTAACGGTCACTGTAACTCTGTACTTAGTTATTTTGTGTGTCTGAATGATAAGGGCAAGCGTAGTGTATAACTTAAGCCGCGTCTTCAGCGCCTGTTTTGGTTCAAACATTCAACATGAGCATGACAACATAAAAAAAAACTCGTCGATTTTGACTTCTTGTTTGCTCCAACAATATGTTTTGCTTTCCATATCCGATGGAAAGCACGTACAACAAAACATAATATCAATATTCATCAAAATCGTTAAGATTTTTTTTTAATGTTGTCATGCTCATGTTGAATGTTTGAGCCAAAACAAGGGCTGGAGACGCGGCTTTAGGACTTCGTACATCGTCTGCAGCAGCAGTGGTATTGCTGAATAATTTTCATTTATTTACCAATATCAGTTTTACAATAAGCTTTATTTACTAGTGGACCCCACACTAGGCCATGGCCTGTTTTGTGGGTTCCTAACAATTATCATCAACCAGATTTACAGTTTTATAAGTCACCAGAAAGTTCGACGACAGAATTAGTTGGTGGTCGGTGTCGATTATTGCTGACGCGTTGTCAATCATATTATAACCGCTTGGCGACACGATTTTATTCAGTGGTTGTTACCAAACCACGATGCCATAACCAAAACCCACCACCAGTGAATATAGCGTAGTAGTATATCAAGTAGAAGAACCGCACTACTAAAAACTCATTCATCCTTATGCTTCTTACCCTTTCACGTATAAGCTAAGTGGCTAGACCGATTGAGTGTTGAAATTGAGTAGGTTTATGAGTAGCTTAAAACCTAGAATAACATAATATAGGCTACTTCTCAGCGGTAATACTGCTGGGGATATGAATATGAATACCCGCTGCCCGGTATTATGGCGTCCCGTAGGAACACCCCCAGGTTTTTTAATGGGTATCCCCCCACCGCGCCCTTCTACGACGGAAGAGTCCCACATACCACCCAGTGCGTGGGGTGATGATGCGTAACATGTCTCCTGGTTCAAAAATACTACTTTTCAGTAGATATAACCGCTAGGCACAGCTAGAGTAGTCCGATGTTCTTACTTCTGCTCAGTACGGAAAAGCAATAAGCGCTGATAACTAAATCGTGATTGTGATTCGAGTAAGTGTCCAAGTTTAAACGTCTGATAAAGCCCTCTAACAAATGCCTGCAATTTGTTCAACGTTCCCGCAACATTGTTGCTGGTTGCATTACTTTAGCAGCCCAGTCACGGATAGCATTTGGTCAGATCGGATTGACATGTAATGGCATTTCCTGAAGCCGTGGTTGAAAACAATTCACTTGGGGTTTCATTTTGCAACTTTATTTTTAATCGACTTTAAAGTGGAGGTTATGAGTTCGATATGCTTGTACCTGGTACCTGTTTAATTTATAGGAACTGCAACATACACATTTGAATTGGAAAATCTTTTTAGACTACTTATATAAAAAATATAAAACAAATTATTAAAAAGACTGCGACCACTGATAGTGTAGACTGAATAAGAATAAATTATAAGAATAATTCCTTCTCTATAAACCCAAAAAATATTTGTACATATTATGTTAAAGGAATAAACCTGAAACTACTCTGCCGATTTTTTATTATTTCCACGCTATATGAGTAAAATAAGCGACTATTCATCATCATCAATAGCGAACAAAGCCACTGAAAAGTATTGCAAGAGTATTTCAAGTACCTACCATCAGAGGACGGACGGCTCAACATCAGGTGGGCCGTCTGCTTGCTTGTCACATATAAAACAATGGTACCCATATCAAATTGACAACCATCTTCTTAAAATCGGTCAATAAACAGAGGGAGTGTGTGAGTACTACACCCTGTTGTTTACCGTCCCGTTTACCTTACACCATGAATATAAAGCAGTTGCAAAAAGCTAAAAGCGCTGAGTTATTCTGATTGGTCATAATATAACTCGGCGATAATTGTAAGGTAGGGCATTTTTATGCTTTATGCGATTACGTGAGAATATTTAAGACTTAAAAAACTTTGCCACTAGTCACTAGACTTGATTTTTTTATGCAAGAATGATAATTGTCGTTTATATACTCCAACAGAACAGGTTGCCCTACTAACACTGTCAAAGTCAAATCACAATTAGAGGTTGTAATGTAATCTATATGATGCAGACTTCCAAAAGGCAGACAAGCGTGCATCATGACCTGACGACAACCCCTTTCATATCTTATAGGAAACAGCTGAGAACAAAATTGTTGCGTGTCTTTCAAAACATGATACCTAGCGAGTAGCGTCAAGACTCCAGACGAAAATTTTGCCTCACCCTCAAACTTGAATCCAGGGCCTCCGGATTACCTACTCCAAATTCGAACACTGGGCGACAGATGCTTATTACGTTTGTGTAGCATCATAATATTATGAAATATGAAGTTATATCCGACTGATAGGGTTACAGCGCCTGGAAGGATCCCTAGGTTTTAGTGGGTATATCCACCGGTTTCTCCGGTGGGAAGTCCCACATAACCACTGTCTGTATGCCTTACAACAGGCAGACAGCTGACAGCTCAGGGTGGTATGCGTAAAGCATGTCCCCGGAAAAAAATGGGGTTACGGCTGACAGCGACAAAATAGGGTATTTGGGTCTACTTACCAGCGCTGTGTGTTTCACTGGTCACACGCAGCACAACGCTGAGGCAGGTCCCATTCAGCGACTTAGTGGATGTCTATGTGCATTATTGTAATTTGTTTGTCATTTAAAATGTATTTTATGGGCCGTCGAATAAACGTGTTTCTTTCTTTCTTACTTACTTTATCATCATCATCATCAGCCTATGTTCGTCCACTGCTGGACATAGGCCTCCCCCATGGCACGCCACTCAACTCGGTCCTCCGTCTTTCTTCTCCACCCACCCCCAGCGACCCTCCGAATATCATCTTACTTTATAAAGCAGTTTAATAAACTACTATTAGTACTTGTTTATTAATATAAATGGTAGTTGAGTGGGCGATGTAATACCGGGAGGTAGGGCCACCTACTGACCAATTATAATAGATATTTGCATTAAGTTGGCTTTAGGCGTGTCTTAATTACACCAATTATGGATTTTATTACTGTAACAAATCATATTTGTTTAATGTGTATTAAATATTTCAGTTATTGTTATAATTGTCTTATTAGTTACTAATTACTAGCGTATGCTCGCGGCTTACCCGTGTGGCAAAATCCCTTCTTAGCGAATGTCTACTTTATAAAATCCTATCTGTATAAATCTTTATTCCAAATTTCATTTTAATTCATCAGAACTTCCAGAAGAAGCTTTGAAATTTTGTATGGGGATTAAGAAAACGCTCATTCCAAGCAGACGGAACCACAGGTAGAAACTTGTGAAGGGCGAATATTTAGTACCAAAAAGGTACTAAATATTGACCAAAAAATAATTAAAGAAAAACCTTGCGTTTAGATGTGAAACGTTTTTTAAAAACGTCAAAATGGCGGGACCAAGGTTTTTCCTGTGCCGCAGCTTTTCTGTTGAGGTACTATTTTTTTTATCGGAGGTACTAAATAGTACTAAATAGATACTAAATATTGGTATAGGTTTCATGCGAATCCAAGACTTGGTCCCGCCATCTTGACGCTCGCGGTTGGTCCCAAAGAACAACTCAGAAAAAAAGTGAAGAGATAGAAGGAAAGCCTTTTTTACGGGCCATTTTTAAAAATAATAATAACTAGCTTCCTTCCAATGATTTAACCAATAAATTTTTCTTTGGCTACATAATATCTTATAATGAACAAATGATTCCTTGTAAGGACATATACCTTTGTGTATTCATAAATCAGAAGAAAGCTATTTCCACATATCTCGTAATATATGCAATTTTCAATCTATTCAGCTGAAATATGTTACATGTAAATCCAACTCCCTCACAATAGCACCTTAGGAAACTAGTTTTCTATTCTAAGCATTTGTAAAGACTTAGTTAAGCTATGTGCCAGTTTAACTTAGAATTAACAATGACAGCCTCGCGTATGTTATAGGTAATAGGGATGTAGGTTCTTGAGTTAGACGTCGAGATTGTTTAATCTGATTTGAACATATTTATTAACTGAATTGCATTCAAGCCTTTGAGTATTAAACCCGCATAGGAGACGACCCGGATACTATTTAGTCTTTGGAATTGCACATGGGCAACATTTTACCCCGAAAATCATTATTACAGGGAATAAATTTAAAAACGTTCTTACTCTTTCACGCCTAAAAGAATGCACCTAAACAGAAATGGTGGTACAAAAAAAAATACTCTAAACCAAAAATAGCTTTTATTAGTTAAATAGATATAAAATAAAAATGCGTGCGAAGCCGTGGGTTAAAGTTAGTGTCTTATAAGCATGACGTCGCGTCGTGAGAAATAATCAAAGACATGTTTGTGGAAAATACGACATCACTCCTTCACTTTGATGATAATAATAAAGACCCTTTTGCATCACAGGAAAAAAAATAATGCTAATAATCTTTATGACATATCGCGTATTCGCTTCCTAACTGGCCTATTAAGGATTCAGACTGACCTATAAAACGCGTTTGTTTTAAAACCATTTAATATTATATTATCAATTTAGAATCAAAACGTTTCAGTTTTACGGCTTTTAAATTCCTTCTTGGCTCTTCAGATGGCTCGAAGTTACCTTTCGGATATAAAATTTGACTTCGAGAGACGTCGCCTCCGCATTATCTCGGTCGCAAAAACCCAAACATTATCATATTCGATTCCATTACCATTTTAGTGGTAATATGAACTTTAAGTTTTTAAATGGGTCTGCTCGGTAGGGCTGCATTTGAGGCCTTTTAGCGCGGTTACTGGTGAAGGCCGAGCGCTTAAAACAGTAAGGGTCTTTGAATTTTCCTCACGATGCCACTCTCATCCACTATTATAATCGATACCATAGATCTAGTATATACGTAATACGTAGATCAATCGATTGATTGCTGATTCGTTGTTCTAAAACAAGTGACTAATTTCTTAAAATACAAAATCTGAGGCATGACTTAGTAGGGCCTTGTGCCGACAATTCATACAAATCTGACAACCAAAAATGGCCACAGTAACAGTAACTATTCCTTTTATATACCATAACTCTATCGATGCTAACAATGCTCTGTAGCAGTTGTCCTTACTGATTTTAATTATGGCAGCACGGTGTTTATTTTGCCAGTGTCGAGTAAAAGTCCTTACCTTTTGTACGTTGCTTCTGAAGTGTGCTGAACGTAGGTTAACCAACACTTAAATCGAAACTTTACGGGTCTCTTTATCGATGCAATTGAACGCTTTAATGCGAAAACACACGACGACCGGCGTAAATGGACGCACTCGCCTCGTTACCGGCTTATCTAGCCTTTATTGTCCTTACGGAACATTTTATTTCTCGACCCGCACCTACGTGCAGGTTATTAAATAAAAATCACTGCACAAAGCGGAATAATACAATAAATGTATGTAATGCAACTTGCAATCAATTGGGAATTTATTAACGAATGAAAAAGGCACAAAGATGGCGAACGCAATGAATGTGTATAATATTGTTCAAAAACCCTCATGTTATGAAAATATCTTCTGTCTTATCGACAAATCAGTCGCGTTCTAATATCTTCTGTGAAGCTGTCCAAATATATATTTTTTCCTTAAATAAAAGTAAGATCCTATTAGCAGCATTGATAAAGACAACATTGGGCGTAGGTTACGTAGTATGGTGTGAATGCGAGCGCGTGCACACAGGATATGGGCGTACTACGTGTGTGTCAATTCATTTTTAAGGAGGTTCCTTCCAGTATTTTCCCAGCTCCAATAAAGTTGCGGATATTCCGTCAAAATGCAACTACTACAATAAAGAACACGACTGAACGCGTTACGTGCTATCGATGGTAATGGGATGTGTGGTCGTACTTTAAAGGGATTACTACTCTCAATGTCAAGTAAATAAGTCTCTAATATGGGTCTGGACATGTTTTGTACATTTGCATACGAATGGGCGGTGCTATGTGCAGTCAGCAACTGGGATACATACTTCGTGATCAGTACTCTACGTCAGGGTAAATGTATGCTACGAGTTGATCCGATTACTTGCGATTTGAGTCAGTTTTAAACAGACTTCAAAAGTAAATTTTTACTTTTCTTTTTAGTTTAGTAATCCGTAGGGG
Source organism: Hemithea aestivaria (assembly GCA_947507615.1). Classification (NCBI taxonomy): domain Eukaryota; kingdom Metazoa; phylum Arthropoda; class Insecta; order Lepidoptera; family Geometridae; genus Hemithea; species Hemithea aestivaria. The sequence goes on along the minus strand of OX382339.1, from coordinate 8,599,830 downwards.
AACCTTGTTATGTATGTTTACCAATTGCTTAAAGTCGTCAGAAAAGATTTGGGTTGTTTTTGTCTAAGACGGTGGTAGCTTCCCATATGGTCCCAATTTAAGTGTTATCGACATGACACGTAGAGACGGCTTAAATTAATTATAATCCCATCAAAAACATAAATGTGAAAAGAGAGCCAAGTTCAATATTACGATGTATGTACTCATAGTTACCTATGATTTGGTAGTTGACTTCAACGACAAAAGAAGTGAGATCTAAATGGGTGACAAGTTGAATGGTCAGTCCTGAAAAATATTTACAACATAAAATATTTTATTACAACTTAAAAGATTATTTCTTCTTATCACTTAGAATTAATATTATTTTGAAGCCTAAAGACTGACTTGGCCAGTTCTCATAATATACTAGGTAGGTACTCTCTTAACTTTAGCTTGATCACTATTAAACGCACTTAATGCTAATTAGTGCGCCATCGTCTTTTATCGTGTAAATTAGTCCCCTCCATCCATTGGTTGTCTGGAAGAAATCGCTCTTTAACGATAAGACCGCCACTTGTACATTGTAATTTTTAATTTTAATTATGTACTTATGTATTTTCTGTAACATTATGTGGTGTACAATAAAGTATCTATTGTCTTATCTTAATGATACTTCGTCGTATGGTACCCATGAGAACTAGCCAAGTCAAACTTTGGGCTTCAAAATAATATTAATTCTAAGTGATAAGAAGAAATAATCTTTTAAGTTGTAATAAAATATTTTATGTTGTAAATATTTTTCAGGACTGACCATTCAACTTGTCACCCATTTAGATCTCACTTCTTTTGTCGTTGAAGTCAACTACCAAATCATAGGTAACTATGAGTACATACATCGTAATATTGAACTTGGCTCTCTTTTCACATTTATGTTTTTGATGGGATATCATTGCTTTTTGTACAGTACTTTTTAGTATGTAATAGGTTTAAGACACCCAGTCATAATAAGATTAATAGCAAATGATTATTTTATTGCACCTCCCCCCACCGCGGCCCGTGAGCCTCGCCGTGCTTCGATATACCTATACCTATAATTAATTTAGTACTTATTTATATATAGCATTTATGTGCACTATTGATTTGAATATTGTACCTAATCAATTGATTTTTAAACAATACTAGTTACTGATAAATTTATCTATATTCACCCAGCTATCTTATACCTACCGCCTACCTGGATGGAAATTTAACTTTTTAGATCATCTAGAACTGGATTAGAATTTCGATCAAAAGAAACCTAAGCCGACAAGACTTGTAATGACGACGACTTGGCGGGGGCACTGCCGTGCCCCCAGATACCACCACATACCTATAATATTATGACTATACGTTACAGGCATAGGCGGATTTAGGGGGGGGGGGGGGCAGGGGGCCAAGGCCCCCCCCAAAATCATTGTAGAGTTACGAATTTTGCACATATTTCATGGTAATGATTATTTATTTTTTTCTCGGCGCTCGCAGCAAGCTGCTCGCGCACATATTATTAAGGATGTTTATACTTTCTAACTGCTCAGAGCGAGCTAAACACACACTTTTCGTAGTAAAAATTATAATATTTTTGCCCGTCTGCACTTTGCCCCCCCCCCCAGAACCAAATCCTGGATCCGCCTATGGTTACAGGTACGTAGGTATCTAAAATGTTTACACCAACTAGCACCTAAGGCGATATACATACATTATTTTTATTGTAAACAATGTTAATATTATTACCTCTATGTTACTGAGCCGCCTTGTGCTGGTGAGTCGATATATTGATAGGTATTTACATAGGATATACAATTGTTACGTACCAGGAACCTATTTTTATTAGTGACTAGCTGTGCCTAGCTGTTTTACCCGCTATACAGTTTGGTACAGTAGTGTTTATTATGTTATTCCAGGGGTCTAAGCTATATTTTTTATTATATCAAATTTAAAGTCAATCGGCCCACCCGTTTAGGCGTGAAAAAGTAAAAAACATATATCCATACGTACAGTAGGTATAAAGTTTGTATTTATATTTGTAGGAATTGTGGACTCGCGCGCACTTCGTAGTATCTAACAGAAAATAGCCGCCTACACAAAAATTATAGCAACATGCAATATGTATTGCTTTATGCGTTCCCAGGCGTCCCAAACTTTAATAGCATACATTTTTTAAAAATTAATAATAATTTAAAATGATAAAAAAATACTAGTTTCTGATTTTTCCCTTTGTTACTATGACATTACCTATCGGGATGCCAAATTTCAGCTTTCTAGGTCATCTGGAACTGGGATATTACTTTTGATCTATCCCTCAGTATGTATTAACTTCACCGATTACTGGATGTTTATATCTAAATAACCGTTTGAGCTGTGTTATTGGAATTTGGAACAGAGATATAGTTCGTATATTTATGTATATGTGCCAAATTTGACTTGTCTATGTGTAATAGTTTTTGTATAACGAGGGTGTAAAAAGTCGTCAAAACGCGCTTTGGACGGTTCGTGTAATATAACACACGGCGCGGTCGCCAGTTCCTTTGCTTGAACTTGGCTTGACTCGCTGCCGCGTGTCTAGATAAATAAAGAAAAAAAAACATTTGTTTTGGCCATTTATTAGCCCCGGTTATATTATGTCACACAAAGATAATTGCAATTAGAAATAAAATTTAACAAAACTTTAAAAAATAATTAAATTTAAAATCAAATAAAAACAATGCAAATCGTTATACCGTCACCAAAATTCGTCAAAAATCATCTACTGTACAATATTTCGTCTACGAAGTGCCAACAAACGAACAATTCAAGTGACGAACATGCAAATTCACATTTGCACCGCACCCAGTGATTGCAACGAGACGATACAAATAATATGGTTTTTACCAGACGTCTACCATACATACACATATAATACATACACAGGTAGATGCATGAAATTACTTATACATTATGTATGCGGTCACTGCATAAGTTTAAACGCCAGACTGAGTTAAGGGCATGTACTTCATACTCGGAATAAATTGGCGTCTTTCCAGTGAATAAATTTTAGAGTTTGGCAAAATTGCATAACTTTATTGCTGTTCTAGTATTTTTCTTTATTGGACACACCCACAAGGTGGATAGACGATCTTATAAAGGTCGCCGGAAGACGCTGGATGCCGCTCGCTTCCAACCGGTACAAATGGAAGTCCAAGGGGAGGCCTATGTTCAGCAGTGGACGTCCTACGGCTGAGATTATAATGATGGGTGGTAAGCATCATGATTGCCTTTATCAGACACAGTACCTCCCAGTTTTTAAGGCTCCGTACTGATGTGTCCGTCCGTCTGTCACCGGTTGAATCGTGATAGTTGAATAGTTGAAATTTTCACAGAAGATATATTTTTAAAATTTGACATTCTGCGATATTTGTTGTTAAGGGTCAACGCTCATTACACCCACCCGGGACCCACTCAGCACCGCCTCGCCTCGGCGTCCACCCGGCGTCCACCCGGCGTCCACCCGTGGACGCCGCGTTGACGCCGGGTGGACGCCGCGCGGTCAACCCGTGAACGCCGCGTGACCAACGAGTGGACGCCACTTATCCACGAATTTAATTCCACAATAAAACCTTTTAAATGTTTAATAAATAGTTGAATTTATAATTAACTTAATTTTTAATATTAACTTCGGGTTAAAGATCTTTATTTCTCATAAAAGAATTTACATTCACTTACTATGAGACACATACTAAAACTAAGCATAAGTTATAATAGGGCTAGTCGTACAAAATTTTGCAATGAACTTATAAAATATAAAATGTAGGTAGTCTAAGAAAAAGTTATAGGCAAATATTGCAAAAAACACTTAAACAGGTCCAACGCCGCATCGCGTCGATTGCATTGTTTTGTTGACATGCAGTAAACCACGTAGTCATAAAGTAAGCGCATCAAATCTGGATATGGCAAAATATTCAATTTCAATGTAATTTATTGTTATTACATCATTGTATTCCTTTATTTTTTCTCTTTGTTTAATTTGTCTTCTTTGATAATATTTATTTATTTATTCATCTTTAATTCATTTCTTCTGCCTTTTTTTCTATAATATGTATATGTATATAGTATTTTTATATGAATATTGAAGTAAGTTTTGAAGGTTCTGGTGTATTTCTATAATATTATTTGTGTTTTTATATATTCTTTAGTTCCTTTCTTCTGCCTTTTTGTATAACACATAATATGTATGTAATATTTTTATATATGTAAGAATATTGAAGCAAGTTTTGAAGGTTGTTGGTGTATTTCTATTATTTGTAAATGTTTCTGTTATATGTGTTTTTATATTCTTTAGTTCCTTTCTTCTGCTTTTTTGTATAATACATAATATGTATGTAATATTTTTTATATATGAAAATTGAAGTAAATTTTGAAGGTATTTAGTAAGGGGTGTTAATATTACTTATTTGTTAAATGTTTCGGTTATTTGTGTTACATTTCACAACTTTATAATCTCAGGTACGCCTTTTCTGTAACGTATGATAAGGTCTTTCTCTCCATCATCACACCGACGTAACATTTCATTCTGCAGAGTTTTAATGTAAGACTGTTGTTGAGGCGTTTGATCAGAATATGTTTTAACATTTGTCAAATTTATGTTATTTCTGTTACGTAAAAGATTAATAACAGTGCCCTGGGTTTTATAATATACTTTGATAGGACGATTTTTGTTCGGATCATATTTTCCGATACGCATGATTTTTTTTGGTTCTGGGCACTGTTTGTTCGCCATTCTTGTGATTTTTAAAACTTCATTGGTGTCATTAGTTTTTCTATCAAACTTATTTCGTGAGAATAATTCTGGAACGCCGGTCACTATAATATTTTTGCTTCTATCTTCTCGCTCCTTCACTTCATTTACAACGGATTCTAGGGTAATGGATGAAGGAGTCCGTTTCGAGTCATTGAGTTTAAGCTTCACCATTTCTGTCTTGAGAGATTGTATTTGTTTTTCTGTATTTTCGTTCTTTATTTTTAGGTCTTGTATTTCTGATTTTATAGTAATTTGCTCTTGAGTTAGGTGATGTGTTAAAGCTTTTATTTCACTCACTTGATCTTTAATCGAAGCAACATCCATTCTTAGATTTTCTGCGAATTCCTTCTGACCAGCGATCATTACTTCCATCATCTTCATCATCTGTGATAAACAGGTGCGCATGTCTCTGATATCTGGGCTTGGAGAACTTTGCGAGTCACTGCGCGACATACCGCATCCAATAAGTTGATTTGTTGATCCGTGGTCACTCATTTTGACAGTAGAGCAGGCACGATGTATACTTGTCGTCTCCTTCGTTTGACTTGTTTTGCGAGATTAAATGGTGTAACCGGCACAAAGTAATTTTGAGTCTAATTATGATGGTTTTAAAGTTGACTTTGTTTTAATCACATTGTTAAAAAATTTGTAACACGACTGCTTCGTACGACGCCCAGTGAGCGTATGAGTGAGTGAATCTAACTATTGAAAATAATATTAGTCATGAAGTAAATAATAATTTATCAATTTAATTTACCTTTATTCTGCTTTTTTTCATGGCAAATTGCGTAATTTAAATAAAACTTTCGTTATAAGAAAAAAATCGTAATTAAATTTAATATTTCGTATAAAAAACTATTACTAAGTACATAATCTTACTAATATTATAAAAGCGAAAGTTTGTGTGTATGTGTGTGAGTGTGTGTGTGTATGTTTGTTACTTTTCACGCTTAAACGGATGAACCGATTGACTTAAAATTTGGTATGAAGATAGCTGAGACTCTGGAATAACACATAGGCTACATTTTATCCTGATAAATGAAACAGTTTCTGTAAAAATCAAAAATATATTTAAAAAATGACAGTTCTGAAATTTGACATTTATTTTTCAACCATGAAACCATTTATTTTTCAAATAAGGCACCCATAGTAAGCCCATTTAGTTTTCAAAAGAAGCACCCATAGTAAGCCCATTTGATAAACTACAAATGAAGCACTCATAGTAAGCCCATTTAGTTTTCAAATGAAGGACCCATAGTAAGCCCATTTGATAAACCACAAATTAAGCACTCATAGTAAGCCCATTTGAGAAACCACAAATGAAGCACTCATAGTAAGCCTATTTAGTTTTTTAAATGAAGCACCCATAGTTAGCCCATTCGATAAAACACAAATGAAGCACTCATAGTAAGCCCATTAAGTATTCAAATGAAGCACCCATAGTAAGCCCATTTGATAAACCACAAATAAAGCACTCATAGTAAGCCCATTTAGTTTTCAAATAATGCACTCATAGTAAGCCCATTTGATAAACCACAAATGAAGCACTCATAGTAAGCCCATATAGTTTTTTAAATGAAGCACCCATAGTAAGCCCATTTGACAAACCACAAAAAAAGCACTCATAGTAAGCCCATTTAGTTTTCAAATGAAGCACCCATAGTAAGCCCATTTAGTTTTCAAAAGAAGCACCCATAGTAAGCCTATTTAGTTTTCAAAAGAAGCACCCAAAGTAAGCACATTTAGTTTTCAAAAGAATCACCCATAGTAAGCCCATTTGATAAAATAAAGCACTCATAGTAAGCCAATTTAGTTTTCAAATAATGCACTCATAGTAAGCCCATTTGATAAAATATAAATGAAGCACTCATAGTAAGCCCATTTAGTTTTCAAATAATGCACTCATAGTAAGCCCATTTGATATACCACAAATAAAGCACTCATAGTAAGCCCATTTAGTTTTCAAATGAAGCACCCATAGAAAGCCCATTTAGTTTTCAAAAGAAGCACCCATAGTAATCCCATTTAGTTTTCAAAAGAAGCACCCATAGTAAGCCCATTTAGTTTTCAAAAGAAGCACCCATAGTAAGCCCTTTTGATAAACCACAAATAAAGCACTCATAGTAAGCCCATTTGATAAACCACAAATGAATCACTCATAGTAAGCCCATTTGATAAACCACAAATGAAGCACTCTTAGTAAGCCCATTTGATAAACCACAAATGAAGCAGCCATAGTAAACCTATTTTATAAACCACAAATGAAGCACTCATAGTAAGCCCATTTAGTTTTCAAATGAAGCACCCATAGTAAGCCCATTTAGTTTTCAAATGAAGCACCCATAGTAAGCCCATTTAGTTTTCAAAAGAAGCACCCATAGTAAGCCCTTTTGATAAACCACAAATGAATCACTCATAGTAAGCCCATTTGATAAACCACAAATGAAGCACTCTTAGTAAGCCCATTTGATAAACCATAAATGAAGCAGACATAGTAAACGAAATGAAAAAAATGAAATGAAATAACGTTTATTCATGCACAAACATCTCAGATAGGTACACAAAAACAACATAATAAAACCTAAACCTATTTTATAAACCACAAATGAAGCACCCATAGTAAGCCCATTTGAGAAACCACAAATGAAGCACTTATAGTAAGCCCATTTAGTTTTTTAAATGAGGCACCCATAGTTAGCCCATTTGAGAAACCACAAACCAAGCACTCATAGTAAGCCCATTAGAGAAACCACAAATGAAGCACTCATAGTAAGCCTATTTAGTTTTTTAAATGAAGCACCCATAGTTAGCCCATTCGATAAACCACAAATGAAGCACTCATAGTAAGCCCATTTAGTATTCAAATGAAGCACCCATAGTAAGCCCATTTGATAAACCACAAATGAAGCACCCATAGTAAGCCCATTCGAGAAACCACAAATGAAGCACCCATAGTAAGTCCATTTGAGAAACCACAAATGAAGCACTCATAGTAAGCCCATTTAGTTTTCAAATGAAGGACCCATAGTAAGCCCATTTGATAAACCACAAATTAAGCACTCATAGTAAGCCCATTTGAGAAACCACAAATGAAGCACTCATAGTAAGCCTATTTAGTTTTTTAACCCTAGAGTACTAATGTAAATTTACCACCGCTTAATACTAATGATCGCTTGGGAGGCTACTTTTTAAGTAAACCCAATTTATTGTGTTAATTATTTATTATATTTTTATAAAAATAATATTATTTAATAGGTAAACATCTAGCCTTTCAAAAACTGATACGAATAATCTTCTTTAAAATTAACATAAGTCTTAAAATAAGACTCAAAACATACAATTATGAACATATTTTATCAGAACACAACAATTTATTAAGTCTGGTTAAAAAAAATACTTCTGAATTTATTTTTATTTTTTGGCATTAATATTACTATCCGATATATAGGCATTATAAAACAATATATAAAACTTATGGTAACATAACATTTTTGTCTACAAACTAATTTGAAGTCAGAGCAAAACAATACGATTTTCCGCCGGTTGTTTTTCTTTTGACGCGTTTTCTGGAACTGGTGAACCTGACGCATTACTTATGGCTTGATGTGGTACTGAAATGTCGGGGATTCAAAGATATCTTTCAGTCGGAATGGTACGAAAAAATCATCTGCCGCGCTAACGTCAGTGCCATAAGGGTCGACTTTCAGGCGGTGCTCAGTTTCACTGCCAGAGTTCTCATTTAGTAAGAAAGTGGCTATTTATTCTTCTTTGAGATTCATCTAAAAGGAAAATAAACATTTGCGAAGTTATAACATGGTTATATGCTGAAAAAAAAACGCAAATCAAAATAACTTACGAAAAATAAAACTTACCTCTTAATACTAATGATCGCCTCCCAGGCGATCCAGTAGCTTATATTTCGAAAACGGAGCGTTTCCGCTGGACTCCCGCACGTTCACCTCTGCGGAACGGTGTATGCTGAATTGGCCCGAAAGCCGAAATTGATTCGCGGGCGCGGTTTTGAAATAATCAAAAAAAACTGATCGTGTGCGGCCTGTCAGGCGATGATTAGTACTCTAGGGTTAAATGAAGCACCCATAGTTAGCCCATTCGATAAACCTCAAATGAAGCACTCATAGTAAGCCCATTTAGTATTCAAATGAAGCACCCATAGTAAGCCCATTTGATAAACCACAAATGAAGCACCCATAGAAAGCCCATTCGAGAAACTACAAATGAAGCACCCATAGTAAGCCCATTCGAGAAACCACAAATAAAGCACTCATAGTAAGCCCATTTAGTTTTCAAATGAAGGACCCATAGTAAGCCCATTTGATAAACCACATATTAAGCACCCATAGTTAGCCCATTCGATAAACCACAAATGAAGCACTCATAGTAAGCCCATTTAGTATTCAAATGAAGCACCCATAGTAAGCCCATTTGATAAACCACAAATGAAGCACCCATAGTAAGCCCATTTGATAAACCACAAATGAAGCACCCATAGTAAGCCCATTCGAGAAACCACAAATGAAGCACTCATAGTAAGCTCATTTAGTTTTCAAATGAAGGACCCATAGTAAGCCCATTTGATAAACCACAAATTAAGCACTCATAGTAAGCCCATTTAGTTTTTAAATGAAGCACCCATAGTAAGCCCATTTGATAAACCACAAATGAAGCACCCATAGTAAGCCCATTTGATATACTACAAATGAAGCACTCATTAAAAAAAATCTACCATAAACTATCATTAAAATTTCCAGCATTTTTCTAAAATTAAAAATCGAATATGTCAAATTTCTCTAAAAAAAATTAAAAATCTAATGTCGAATTTCTCAAAAAAAAAATGAAAATCGAATACCTATGTCAAATTTCGCGAAAAAAAATTAAAAATCTCAAATGTCAAATTTCTCAAAAAAATATTGAAAAACGAATATGTCAAATTTCTCAAAAAAAAAAGACAATCGAATACGTCAAAATGACAATTAATTGTCAATTTTTCAAAAACAATGGAAAATCGCAAATGTCAAAATGACAATTAATTGTCAAATTTCAGAACTGTCATTTTTTAAATATATATTTGATTTTTTACAGAAACTGTTTCATTTATCAGGATAAAAAGTAGCCTATGTGTTATTCCAGAGTCTCAGCTATCTTCATATCAAATTTTAAGTCAATCGCTTCATCCGTTTAAGCGTGAAAAAGTAACAAACATACACACACACACACACACACACACACACACACACACACACACACACACACACACACACACACACACACACACACTCACACACTCACACACATACACACAAACTTTCGCTTTTATAATATTAGTAAGATGAAGTAAATTATAATTTAGTTTACCTTTATCCTGCTTTTTCCCATGGCAAAAAAAATCATTTTGTTGTGTTTTGTTTCGTAGGCTTGTTTTTGTACGTATAATTTAATAAAATCATAGAAATATTCCACGCATTTTTTTCTATTCTAAAAAATGCAAAAAACAGAAATCGTAGTATAATATTGGAAAAATTGTATAATTGTCATTTCCAAGACAATAATTTTGTGATGCTCTCAATCCGACCCTGCTCATCAACTCGGGACCGACGCAAGGCAAGCATGCGAGCCGCGAGTTGTCAACGGGTGGCCCACCCGCCGTCCGCGCGCGGACGCCTCGCGGCCGAGGCGATGCGACGGCGTTCCGGAGTTGATGTAGTGAGCGTTAGCTCATACAAATCCATATAAAGAATACTAACCGCGCGAGGCGAGGCGGTGCTGAGTGGGTCCCGGGTGGGTGTAGTGAGCGTTGACCCTTAATCTTTGAATGCCCAGGAATTTCGTTGTACACTGAGACGTCTTAGGACATAAAGCCCGCTCAGTAGGACAGAGGGTGCCAGGCCATCATTACGAAATCTATATAATATTTAGACTCTACTACTATAATAGTCTAGTAATTATAAGCTAGCCCCTCTTCAAATCGTGCAAATGTAAGCGCGAAGTAGAACACCGGATTAACGATATTCTAAAGCAACGGTTTAACTTCATCCATGAGTCTATGAAACAGCTTTTTATATCTTTTAATGGTTATCGTCTTCAGCTTGACCTTCCTTCTATTGTCAAGTTCGGCATAGCAAGTCTTGTTCCAATCGAAAACAAATTCTATAGTACGATATTTCTGACGCCTTTTTCGAATACGGATATGTCGAGGAAGACGAATATAAAAACAAACGTCGGTTTATTAACCAGTAAATGGAAATATTTTTATAATTAAGCCTTAATAGGTAGGATAATAAAATAATAATTGAAAAATTCGCATTAAAATTACATATTTTTTGTGTCACGTAATGAAAAACCTACGGATTTTATATTCACTTTAAGTAACGATGCCTCTAGATAATATTATAATATTGTGATGATATCAACGAGAAATAACTTAAGTATTCAACCAGAGTGTAATACGAGTGAGTCTTGTCTTAAACGTTTATCGAAAGATTTAACTCTAGGCTAGACACAAGAACAAATGGATACGTCAGAAGAAATAAGTTCTCATTCATCATGATAAGTTCTCTGCATAAAAGTCCTAACTTAGGGACTATATATCAAGGAAAATAATTGTATAAACCACAATTATGAAAGGCAAGTTTTTAAAAAAAAAAACCTTTCCTTCCAGATTGTTTTTCTCTAAAGTATCTGCACACACTTGTTCCTGCCTAAGTCAAAGCAAAGAGCATGCTTCCAGGACTTAAGCTACCTCAGTTTTGCAGCTTATCTTCATCCTAATCGTCTAGCCAATAATTCGATACAAATAGGCAATTTCGTCTAAAGTTGTAACATCTTCTTAGTCTTTTGCAATTCGCATTTAAAATATTAGTGATATATCAACACCTCTCGAGAGGCCTACCTCGAAATATGACTCGGAAACTTTAAATCCGTCGGACAGTTCGATGAATCCATTTCACGTTTGAGTCGTGAATCTGCAAGTCAAATCATTATTTGTGCCACTTGAACCGTGTCTGGTGCCTTTAGTGCATCATCTAAACGAGCGGGGCTATCTTAACTGCATATCACATGCACTTACAACCTGCAAAAAGTATCTGTAATGCCCATATCAAGGTATTTCCCTTCACAAATGAAGACATAAAATATTTTATGACCTGACAACTTCGTGTTGAATGTATCCCGTATATTAAGAGGATATTACGACTTTGAATGTCACCAAGATGTACGATGTTTCTACACCTTTTCTTTCCTTTTTTTCCCTTTTTTAAAAAGGACATATCTGCCCTTTGCACTTGTTAATTACGACGCAGTTACGTTTGTTTCTTAATATCAAACTTTGTTTTTAAAACTTTGTCTTTGGTCCTCGCGACACAGACTTACATCTAATCTGAGGACCCCAATTAAAAAAACTGTTGTTGCACATATTAAATAAAAAAGTTAAATTTAAATTTTCAGTTTTCTAAATAAGTTATTTCATATCACGAGTACTAGTTGGTACCTATTGTAAAGTGTCAGATTAATCTATGCTGCATGAGAGACGTTGTATGAGGAACATTATTTTCCGTTTCTCAATTAAGGCATACCGAGATGTTGAATCATCCGATCTATGTATTTCTATGAGCAATTACTTTATTATTTCACAGAATTAGCCGCACAGGTATGAACGCAATTTAGGTGGACGCAGACATTTCCACTTTTAGATCATTTGGACTGTCTAATTGAAATTCCAATTGTATCAAAATACACCAATTAAATTAAATTTATTGTTGTTGAAAAAGTTCTGACGCATGTGAATTGCATTGACCCTAATTTGTGTAGATTTTTTTCACAATAGGGAGAAATTTTCCTTATAAGATAATTATGATTAAATCAACATTGACGCTGCGTAAATAATTTCCATAATGGGAAAGCACATCTATAAGCATCGACCGCGCCGAACGAATCGAATTTTGAATTCTTTGGAAATGTCATGATACCTCGCACACTTGCCGGAGTCGAATCGTCCGAATCGGAAGAAGATTCTTTCGGCGTGGTCGATGTGGATAGATGTGCGACCACCATAATAACCACAAGTCCAGAAACAAATGGAATATACGATAAACAGCTACTAGAAAGATTTGCGGAATAAGGCACTTTTTTCCCAGACGTGGAACGAGGGTAAAGAAATGTTTGCTCAGTAAGACACAAATACATAGCTCATAAAAGGTTAACTTAAATACATCAGAATTTAAGAGAATCATTTTTAAAGTTAAATTAAAATATATATAAGTAACCACTCTAAACATCTTGAAAATACCTCTGGTAGATCGTGCAGTATTTGAACATACACAAACTGATGGTTCTTAGCAACAATGTTGCATGTTTAAATTGCCTCAATGGGATCATACAATGCTAACTTGAGGAGTTGGAGAGCTTCCGGACTCTCTGCCGTGCTATCTTATCATCATCATTTCTGAAAATCTGGAGCCGAAAATTGTTAACCTATTTAAAGATTTATTAAGTAATCGATTAACTATTAATGTCAGTCTTCCTTTTATTTCATACTTAAATCCTCGACCAGTTTATTGCCCCGTTGACAGAGTTTGCCAACAATTGCTAGCTAGTCCTTTCAAATCAAAACTTCTTATCACCTAAGCTCTGAAACAAAATTACCGATGCTGCTACAAAAGGCGCTTCGATACAATAAGATTTGGCTGGGCTACAGCATGTTGGCTGACTGTTAGGCTAAGGATACCCTAAAATAGGGCGCCACAGCAGTAAAAAACCTTCACAAACGACACGACCTTAACAAACACCTTTAGGAATATATAAAAATAATAACATCCATCCATATCAAAACACAAAAAAAGGTAAACGAAGAGAGATTACTTCAGATCAGATAAAAGCTTTTAAAAAGTGAGAAAATCAATCATGCAGGCTCTCCATTCGCTAAGAAAGCAAACGAGCCCTATTATGATAGTCCCAGTAACATTTGCTTGCAACATTGTCACGTGGGATTTCTCCTCCGACTGGCCTGCGGTAATCCGCAATCCGACAGCTACTAAGCCGCGATTCAAGATTAAATCTTACGACTGGTTACACAATTTATTATACGAATTTGTGGATAACAATAATGAAGTTAAATTTAACTTTATCTTGATCGGGGTTTGTCTACTTGTCTAATGGTGGCACTTTATTTCGCAATTCGGTGTTCGCTTCTTTAATCGGTTATATTCGCTATAATCTTGTTCGAGTCCGAATAACATTATTGAAAATTGGCAAATGTAGACGAATAAAGCCTCTCTTCACGTCGCCGTATTTGGTTGAAAGTAAAAAAAATGTACTTTAATTGCTTATTTATTTTAATTTACTTAATTTTAATTTTAAAAAAACTTTAGACACAGTTAAATTTAACTTAGGCATTGATATTCACTAATCATGTACATAAAACTAACATAGGACAGAAGTCAGAAAATTATAAATGAGCCACTACGCTGTCCGATTCGATGGACCAAACAGAAAGTATCTACGCAGATAAGTGCCGGTCAATTGTATTCAAAGCCAAAAAATAGAACGACCTCACCTGGTGTTGACTCATCAATGGGTCTATTTTAATTATAAAATCAGGCCTTGAAAGGCCGTCATCCACGTGCTATCCTTTGAGAATGTTTTCATGGACAGGAAAACGTCGCGACTCCGGCCACCGCGACAGTTCCAAGTAAAGCACCTAATGCGTAATTAAAAACAGTCTAGCCATAATCATGGATGGCATTGAGGGTTCCGTACATGGAGTTGTTTTTATCTATGCTATTGCCCCGAGAAGCAGGTGACACAGTGTAAATTGTTCAATCATTTTTTTGTAAGAAACATAGCAGATTTCACTATCTATGATGGCTTATGTATAACTGATACATATACATGTGTCGTCTAAATAAAATAATATCGTGTTTGCTTTGTAAATCATTTAGCTCATCATTAATAATAGTTTTCGCGATTATCGCGGTTTCTTTTGCCCTTACACAGCTTTTTATGGAGGCAAATCGTAGATAAAAACAAATACAACAGTTTTTATGCATTTTTTTTTTTAATATTTACAGACTATTAGTAGACTAATATCTAATTTGTTTCGTAATAGTAGGCCTCTATTGCTGAGGCCTCCGAGGGAAGTACCGCACTTTTGCCAGTAATTCATCCACCAAACAATAATATGCAGGCATTACTGAGTTTCGGACTAAAAGGCAATGATCTTGACTTACTGTGTGTTGATACTCTGTGACAATATCCACTATAAAGGCAGCGTGTATAGGACAGGAAATCTGGACTTCCGCCCGTCTAGGATATTCACCTGGCTAGACAATGAATCGCTAACAACACATTGTATGTCTATCTGTCTGTCGTTGGTACGTAATTGATGCGTAGTCGCTCCTTTATGGTCTAGTGACTGCGCTCAGCGGGTGTTTTTATCTGGTGTATTGGTAATATCAATGACATTGTAACTCTGGACTTTGAATGATTACCGCAGCTTGACAACCCCGACTAAGTCTTAATCTCCGTTACAAATATGCCTTTCTTCCCAGTTCTGATCTACCCTATCCTTTTTACAAGTCAATCTTTTTTACAAGCTTTTATTTACTTCACCTGTCCGTTGTCTGTCTGTAATCAAATCTTGCAAGTTTAATTTGATCCACTTCCCTGTTTCCGATTGAGCTGATATCTTGCATGCATGTATAAATCGGATGACAATGCAATATTATTATAACATCGAGCTGTGCTGATGATGGAGCTGGAAGGTGGCCATAGGAACTCCGTAATTGAACGACGTAACCCCATCGAGTTTGGGCTCATTTGATTCGTCTTGACGAGTACTTTGGTGCTAGTGCTAATAATAATAAAAACTTGTGGTTAAAAAGCTTTTTAAAATTTCACTTGTTTTAATAGAACACCCATCATTTTCTTCTTGAATAAATGAGAACTTAGAATCTACTACTACAACGTTCGTATCTACCATACTTACAATAAAACTATACAGATGATTGAAAAGTTCTTGTACTCGAACAGATACACAAATAGTGTAAAATGCTTGACGTACATATAGGGGAATAAACTGGTGGTTATAAAAGTTATAATAATAATAATAACAAATCACAATGGTGATGCATAATATGTTGTTTGCATATTTTTCTTGATATTAAAGTTTTTAAAATGAAGATTAACAACGCATACCATTTTACCTCTCTCTGAGTTCGGACATTTTAGAGCGCTCATTCAGCATTTAGAGTTATATCAATCGATGGTTATTATTGTAAATGCGATGGTAAATAATACTGGGGAGTTTTTGGCGGCAAGCCTTGATCATATCATTAGCTCCACGTCTTTTGCTTAATAATCGTGTAGAATTTGATTGTTAGCGTGTAATAATGGTGGAATATTGCGTGTTAAGTGTTTTTGAATGTGCACAGATGTAGGCAAGTGATATGGTGCTGAAATATGAATTTTGGTGCCCCCTCCAAAACTCCTCCGAACTTTCAGTAAAATTCCACCCATTTTACTGGAAGACTCACGTGACTAGACGAGCTATTAAGCTCACTCTGACTCTGACCTGACTAACTAACTTATTACTTAAAAAATAACATTTAACTTGACACTGGCAAAACACGAAAGTGGAGACCATAATTTAATATCCCGTGAACATGCACGAATTTTACTCGACACTGGCAAAATGCACATGTTGCCATATTATTAAAAAAAAAAAAAAAAAATAAATAATAATAATACTGGCATTTGGAGTTATCGGTCGATTACGAACGATTACTGTGCTTTTTGTCGTTCGCGAACTTTCTATGAGGTATTAATACCATTAACAAAAAGTGCACTCCATTGCTAAGGTAAAATGAAGAATTGGTCATATAGATATTTATTTATAGCAACTTAACGGCAAGGATATTAATTTATTGCAACTTAAGGGCTAGTTAAAGTTTATTGTAAACACATATTTTTGTTCATAATTTATAAATAAAATCTACTTGACCATCGACACGTCGGCAGCGCCTCTAATATTGTTGCAGACTTCTATAACCGTTCGAACAATTTCTATAAAAAAATTAAAATCTCCTCTTTAAAGCAAAAAAGAATTACTCATTGATTTAAAAATAATCAGTAAACATATTATTGTACAAATATTCCGTCGAATTTTAACCCTCTTCTATACCTCTCTCCTCTACCCTCTCTTTTTAATTGGACCGCGATATCAAGCGCTAACTTTTAATTACACAATGTGCTAACCAGCCTTTTATGAAAAATAACTATCAGTCCATCACTAAAATACTGATTTAAAGTTAAAGTCACGTCCACTAAATACTAAATTATATTCATTATTCAAGCCTTTGTCTAAATTATGTGCACTAAATTAATTATCCCACATGATTTATTACAAGTCAAACCAGATTGTTTGCGTACTCATTTATCCTGTCAAGTTTTCATAAATATTAAAAGCCCAAACACTTTTAACTGCGTTAATACCTTTGAAAATGCCGCTATCTCTTACTTTATATTATCTTAACTCCAGCGGACAGCAAAGGGCAAATGCGTATGGCATTATTACATTAGTACAGATATATTTTTCTTTTCATTATCTAAATAGGTTACCTTCATTGGAATTGTTTGTCAAGTAGTTCGTCCATTTTAAGACATATGCCCTCCGCTGTAGACAATTGTCGAGATCTTAAACTAGACGATATGAAATTTAAGACTAGCTCTACCAGTATCTTGTACTAAGTAAATAAAACTATGTATTTTAGCATTAACAATTTTCTTAAATCAGATTCTTGGTCTCGTCGTAATGTAACTGTGGTTTTTATTTCGATTGGTTTCCCAATTAAGTACCTACTCTGCTAGAGTTAATGTGTATTTTCTGTTCTTTCATATTTTAGAAGTACGTTCTCTGATCCCGTAGAAACATCTGGATAAAAATTCTGAGACCAAATTTCACCTTCAGCAACAAGTAT
This sequence comes from Hemithea aestivaria, assembly GCA_947507615.1. NCBI lineage: Eukaryota > Metazoa > Arthropoda > Insecta > Lepidoptera > Geometridae > Hemithea > Hemithea aestivaria. The sequence continues at coordinate 8,582,049 of OX382339.1, read as the reverse complement.
GACATCGATCGATGTCGATTCGACATACGAGTACATATAAAAATCCTTTACTAGCTGCGTCCAGCGGTTTTACCCGCTGTACAGCAGTACTATGTGTTATTCCAGGACCTAAGCTATCTCTATACCAATTTTCAATCGGTCCACCCGTTTAGGCGTGAAAGAGTACCAAACATCCAGACATCCATTCGTTTATAATTCTAGCTGCGCCCAGCGGTTTTACCTGCTTTTCTATAGCCTATGTGTTATTCTAGGGTCTAAGCTGTCTCTATACCAAAGTTCAGCTCAATCGGTGCACCCGTTTAGGCCTGAAAGAGTAACAAACATCCAGACATCCATTCTTACAATCTTTCCTTTCACGTTTACGTAGATTACCTTTATAACATTTGGGTCCAATCTCTTCAGTATGACTCTAGCTCATATCTCCAAAGCATTCTGAGCCTGCCGCGGTGTTCGGTTTGGTGGGCTCCACTGAATGATAGTCCAAGCCCGCTATGAAAACTAACATAAAATTTACGACTACTTTACTTTTTTTTTAACTAACATTATTATTATTTTTTCTATTTGGCCCATTATGGGCCAATGTGTTATAATATTGTGATAATAATTTTAAGTACCTTTTGTTACATTGGACACAATAAAGAGTATTTCTATTCTATTAAATTTTGTTTGTTTCAGGTACCCCTAGTGAGCAACGAAGGTAAATCAGGTCTAGGCAACGAAGGCGCTGTGGCCCCTCCGTCTAACAAGCCTAAACCTAGGGTTAACAACTTGGCGTCAGGTGCTATGAGACTTGCAACTAGAACCAAAATGCTCCAACCGCCCGCCAAGGCTTTCCAGAATACTTTAGACGAAGATGAGGAGTCGGAATAACTATATAGAACTGTTTATGAAGGTTAGCTAGGAACATTTATTGTTGTTAAATAGATAAGATTAAAGTTAATTTTGTTCTCAAAATCTGTGTAAAATAAATCTGTAAAGGTATTTGCAGGATACCTTTAAAAATACACCCCGTTTAATATATTATTATATAGCAAGCAATTCTTTGGATGATGATGAATGACCGGAATAACTAGAATCTAGACTTTTTTATGAGAATTAGATGCATTTATTATCTTAATGAAACGCACCGCGAATAAAAGCTAAAAGTAAAAACTATCGGCGGTCTTATCGCTTACATTAATGTATTATTATAATATTATAGCAAAATAGCTGTCGCGAGTCTTCGTTTGCGCCTATTGCTATAAAAAAAAAGAAACTGCAGACCTTATTCTCAAACCTACCAAATACCTAGAATATACAAAAATCATAAAATTGGTAAATCCGTTCAGAAAATTAAGATAACAAACTCTGTTCCCAGAGATCTGAGATATATGAATGAAAAAAAACTGGATTTTTGTACTAATCTTCTAAATATATAAAAGGAAAGAGTGACTGATTGACTGACTGACTGATCTATCAACGCTCTAGCTAAACCGCTGTACGGATTGGGTTGAAATTTGGAACTTAGATAGGTTTTATGACGTAGACCTCTGCCAAGAAAGGAGTTGCATTGCGGGCAAAGCCCCAAGCATAAGCTTGTCTCAAATATTTTGCATAACGCCATTTATTCTGTTAATTTAAATTTAACATAACATTTACATAAAAAAGTTGAATAAGACTGCACAAGATGTTTAATTTTATGAATTTTCTTATTTATGATACGTGATTAAAATCTTTAGGATTAAAATATAATTTATTTAAGTACACTGTACTCGTAATGTATATACCTAAGGGAAGTTGGAAACTTCGTGTAATAAACTTGATGAGTCGTTTATTGCGTTGTTTTGATTGCAAGTTCACGCTCCCTGTTCAGGAACAAAAGTCCCCCTAAATGTACTTATTTAGTGTTAATTGTTTTCTTTGTTGCAATAAAGAGTTATCTATCTATCTATCCCCCTTCTTCACCTAGGTACAAACTGAAGAAAGAAGGATAAAATGCGCAAACTATGGCGGGGGATAATATAACAAGGTCATAGAGATGTTGACAAGGTCAAAATTAAAATACAATTATTCCGTAATTTTAATAATAAAATACGTATTTTTTTCTTGCAAATAAAAAGAAAATGGCTGAGATATAATGCTAATAAGATTCTGTGTTGGGACGCGTGACGTCACACCACTAAACAAAAGTGTACTAGATGGTGGTGTGACGTCACGAGTCATCATCATCATCAGCCTATGTTCGTCCACTGCTGGACATAGGCCTCCCCCGTCACGAGTCACGATCAAGCAACTTAGTGCGTTGTATCTTCCACGTTTTTTATCAGATTTACAAATAAAAAAATGTGTCCAATACTCAATAATCTACATTATGGAGATTTTTTTAGTCAACATCCCTATTATCGCTTAACAAACGATGCGATGCGGTGCCGCCCGCTGAAGTTTGTGCCAGCCTCAAAATAAGGTTGCTTCCCGCGTCTGTCTGTCCCTATGTATGCTTATATATTAAAAACGACGCAACGGATTTTGATGCGGTTTGCATTAATACATAGAGTGATTCAAGAGAAAGGTTTATATGTATAAAATATGCATAATACGAGGAAACACTGATAAATTTTCTACTAAGTGCGATGAAGTGCGCACGGGTCCACTGGTTACATAATAAACGAACGGATGACTTCCTTTTATAAATCTATTAAAAATAACTATTATTTGTATTACGGGTACCTACATACGTAAAATGTTTTCCTTTCATTGGTATTCCTGTCAGTGAACAGCCGGCGCGGGAGTGGATTGAGGAAGACGTACATTAAGGTGTACGTCTAACAGCTCGCAGGCCACAATTAATCTATACGTCGTGGAAACACAGCAAATGACAGCCACAGTTGCCCATTACGTTTCCTAGAACCTGCAAATGTGGGGGTTTTATCCGACCCGCCTGTCCGCGCCTTGGTAATTTACTTGTTACAAAAAATCGAACGCGAGAAAATCTTTTGGAGTTGCGTGGTTCCGTATATTTGATTTATATTGTTCTGTTAATAACATCTGTAATGTATAGGTACTAGCTGAGCGTATTAGTTTTATTCGGTGAAATGCAACTACAGTGGACTGGGATCGGTGAATTTTTTTTTAAATCTTAGGAGTAGAAAGGAAATTTGAAAATCAAAAGTATCAACTCGTTGCGTATATTTTTTAACGGTTTTATTTAGCTTACCCCTGTTTGTATTTTTTTAGTTTTACGTAGAAATTTTCCGAGGATATCCTCTAAGTCAATTTCAATGTTTTCCATACAGTATTCTATCACGCGACCTTTTTTTATTCGTTATAGGTTAGCCTTTGACTACGATCTCGCTTGATCTTAAGCGACGATGCGGCCGTGGATGGTAGCAGACTAAACCTAGAAGGCGGGATAAATCTCCTGGCTTCACTGAACATCATGCCGGAACTCGGTCACAATGACCGCTTGGCGACACGGTTTTTTTCAGTGGGTGGTTACTAGCCACGGCTAATTAAAGTCATTGGTGCGCGGCCGGGATTCGATCTCGGATCTCGGATTAAGCTTAAAACCGCGTCTCCAGCTCCTGTTTTGGTTCAAACACTCAACATGAGCATGACAATACATCCAAAAAATTCTCGGCGATTTTGTCTTCTTGTTTGCTCCAACAAATTTTTTTGCTTTTCATGATGGAAAGCACGTACAACAAAACTTAATATCAATGAACAACAAAACGTACAACAAAACTTAATATCAATGAACTTAAAATCACTGAGATTCTTTTGGATGTTGTAATGCTCATGTTGAATGTTAATACAGGAGCTGTAGACGCGGCTTAAAGGTTCAGTTAGCAACAAAATGTTCTTAGACGGAACCCCAAAAATACGTGTTATTGAAACGGCAGTAGTCAGTGACATGTTGTAATACGGCAGCGAATAATTGCATCGCCGACGGTGATCACTCGCTCGGAGGAAATGTAAATGGCCACTACGGTGGAATTATGTAAAATAAATAGAACATAATTGTGGCATCGTGCTGCGCTCTAAGTTGGACATTTATTGTCTTAAATGTTATAGCACAAATCAAATCTCTGGCGCGGATAGGTATATTATTTTTGATCCTTTAATGGATATTGCGATTACCTATAAACAATTTGGTGATTTTATTGACTGTTTTGTTGACTTCTTTAGATGCCGTTGTGGCTGTATGCGATGAGGTTCAGCAGAATATTGTTAAAAGACATCCACTGTTGTCGTAAAATGCACAAATAAATTATTGATTTATTTTCCTTACTGTACACAAAATTAAATATCAAAATCATCACCTGCATAACATGCGTGCCTACATAATATTATGCGTAGAGGTATTGTATTGCTAGGTAGATATTTATCTTCATACTAATTCAATAAATATGTTGGTCCCTTATAGAGGCAACTATTCCCACACGGTCATCTGATCTAGGCTTAATTCAATTAAAAACAGAACAGCTCACATTTCTGTCCCGGAAACGAGTAATTAGTATAATGCTGACTACGTTCATTTAGTAAAATCAACTCTCTAAATAGTGAGTGCCGACAATTCTCAGCCGCACTGGAATAGGCGAGAGGTGGAAACCGGACGGGATGTAGTTCAGACTTGCGTGTATACGCCGCTTTAGTTGTAGGGCTGTCTGTCAACTATACCTACTCCGATAACCGATTGACATTGATCAACTATGCTCTAAAAACAACACTGATCAACTTTGCTCTAAAATAATAATTGACATTGATCAATTATTATGATCTAAAAACAATTAACACCTTTGAACTGTGTCCTAAAAACAATTGACATCGACCAGCTGTGCTCTAAAAACATCACTGATAAACTGTGCTGTAAAAACAACACTAATCAATCATGCTCTAAATACAATTTGCACCTTTCAATAACTATGATCCACAAACTATTGACGTCGATCTAATTGTGAGCTAGAACAATTGACATCGATCAATGGTGCTCTAAAAACAATTAACACCGATCGACTGTACAAAAAAAATTAACCCTGATGGACTGTGCTCTAAAAACCTCTAAAGATCATCACATGATGGGCGCCGACAGAAATACTGATATAATATGAATGGCGAAGACGTTTTCTTCGGCTTCGTGATTCAGCAGAAGGCGAGGCCACAAAATACAGGGGTAAGTACACACAATATACTTAAACCATGAACCTGTGATAGGCAGAACTATTCCAAGTACGGGGGGAAGACTCCTTCCAGGAGGGCGACTAAAATAACTGGCACTGGTGGGTACCCCGGACAACAATAGCACCAGTTATTTATCGCCTGAGATGTGATGTGCAAACATTACTGTGCTACGGTCAGAGGGCACTTTAGCTAGTGTAATTACTGGGCTGAAAAGTCTGGGCTTTATCTCTTGAGTAAGCAGCGTTGGTGTTGTGCGCCCGGAATTTCATATCATTGTGAAATCCTGGGTAGCACTGTAGTGATTATAATGGGCAGCGTTATCTCTTACCAACAGGAGAGCGTCTTGCTCTTCTTCTTACTTCTTTGCATTAAAAAGTCCTCAATAATGTACCAGCCCTAGAGCAGGCGTGCAGTTCTACAGTGCAGCCGTGTCATTATGGGTGCAGCCAGCTTTCAATAGTGGCATGTGATCACGCAAATGTCCAGTAAAAACACAAAGCCTAACTCCTAGGATTGCAACTACGACCATTTTTTCCTTAAAATTATACTTATACCTACCTACCTACTCGTACTTGAAAGGCAACAAGGATAACTATGTGCAACGCTTTGCACTCTATGTTCACTATAGCTTTTGTTATGCTTTTGTTATGAGTGACAAAACGAGCAGATCTAGATGCTGGATGGTAAGCATCATAATTTTCCATTTCAGATAGGTCACAGTACCTCCTCCCAAGGTATTTAACTATTGCACCATAGCCTTTGACCACAATTACCCCTGATCTTTAAGCGATGATGCAGCCGAAGATTATGCCGTCACTATATTGAGCCGGATCACTAGCTCTATGTAGTAGGTTTTTTTTTCTTCTTTCGCTTTCCTGATGGTAAGAGATAACGCTGCACATAATCAGTACAGTGCTACCCAGGATTTTACAAAGGAAAAATTCTGGGTGCACTGGGCCAACGCTTCTTGCTTGAGAGACGTATTTATTAGATTAAAATTTTGACTCGTGTCAAATTTGAGATCAGTCCGTATCGGCTAATTTACACTGGTGGCCAAAAACGACAGAGTTAAAAAAATCGTCTTACGTTTAAAGTACATTCAATATAATTGTCGGCTTACAGTGATTGCCGCCAGTGTAAATTACCCAATACGGCCATTGGAAATAAATTAAGATTCACTTTTGTATTCATCAAAGAATCAAAGTGCACTTCACGAAGTGCTGATGCATCTTGACATTGAATGCTCCCGCGTTTTTTCTTCGATTCCGAAAACGCGTGAAGACAAATTTGCCGGTCGTTTATAGTGACTAACAAAAGGCCTTCTGCGAAATCATTTGTCCCGAGAGTTCGGGCTTCGAATGCAGCGATAATTAAATAAATGCTTCGTGTCGAATCCGGGTCGGGGATATAAAATGTTTGTTTATGATCGAGATATTTCAGAGAACATCTATTGGTCGCTGTCGGGATTATGTGGTATTTGTGCTGCCAATATTATATGCGATTAGTCGATAAAGCGCATCATTTGATCATAAGCCTCTTTGAGGCGTTCAACATTTATAATTATACTAATTATTAATTCAATCAATATTATTCATAGTTCAACTTTTGCGAAGCGGTGGTGGCCAGGTGCGGATGCAAATCTGGACCACCGAGTTCGAATTCCGGCCACCAATGACTTAAATAAGTTATGTGCGGTTTTTCCACTCGCTATACTGGTGGTAGGCAGAGTAGGCTTCGGCCGTGGCTTACCACCCACTGGACAAAACCGTGTCCGCCAAGCGGTCATTGTGACTGTGTTCCGGCATGATGTTCAGTGAAGCCAGGGAGGGATTTATCCCGCCTTCTAGGTATAATCTGCTGCCATCTAAGGCCGCATCGTCGCCTAACATCAGGCGAGATCGTGGTCAAAGGCTTACCTATCATGAAAAACCGGTCAAGTACGAGTAGGACTCGAGCACCGAGGGTTCCGTACAAACCTACGGGTTTCTACGGAACCCTAAGGAAAAGTGGGTATAATATTATATACTGTGGGTTTTGATTCCCTTGCGAGTACTTGCGAGTTTGAAAATATGCGGCTAAAATTGCTGTTTCTTTTGATTGCGTTGACATAGATGTTTGATTTTTTTACAGCTTAAAGTTATTATAAAGCTGAGTATTTGGTATGAATTTCAATTTAATACCTGTACGCGTTCTTGAGGAAATGAATAGTAAATAAAAAATTATTAAAAATATTTTTTTATATGATGTAACTAAAAATTTACAGTTTTCGCAATTTTTCCTGTACCTGTGATTTAAGACGTTGCTGCGTACCAAATTTCAAGATTCTGAGATAACGGCATGTACCGTGTAGGTTTTGTTTCCCTTGAGAGTAGTCGCGAGTTAAAAAATACGGCTAAAATTGCTGTTTCTTTTGAATGTGTTGAGATAGAGATTTGATTTTATTACAGTTTAAGGGTATAATAAACCTTAGTATTTGATATGAATTTCAGTTTAATACCTGCACGTGTTCATGAGAAATGAGGTAGTATGTATGAAATTTTTAAAAATATTTTTTTATATGATGTAACTAAAAATGTACAATTTTCGCAATTTTTCCTTTATCTGTACTCTAAGGAGTTGCTTCGTGCCAAATTTCAAGATTCTAAAATCACGGGAAGTACCCTGTAGGTTTTGATTTTTTGAGAGTATTTGCGAGTTTAAAATTGCGACTTAAATTGCTGTTTCTTTTGAATGCGTTGACATAGAGATTTGATTTTATTACAGTTTAAAGGTATTATAGACTTGAGTATTTGATATGAATTTCAATTTAATACGTCTACGCGTTCATGAGAAAAGGGGTAGTAAGTATAAAATTATTCAAAATATTTTTTTCATATGATGCAAATAAAAATTTATGGTTTTCGCAATTTTTCCTTTATCTGTGCTCTAAGGAGTTACTTTGTGCCAAATTTCAAGATTCTGAGTTCACGGGAAGTGCCCCGTAGGTTTTGATTTATTTGGTAATGTCGAAAATTTGCTGAAATTTGCGACATATTCGACTATATCTTTTGATTGCGTAGGCCTAGAAGTTTGAAATTTTCACAGCTATAAGAGGCAATAGACCTTAGTATTTCCTATAAATTTCAGCTTGTTACCTCCACGCGTTCCTGAGAAAAAGGGTCTTGACAGACAGACAGACAGACGGACAACAAAGTGATCCTATAAGGGTTCCGTTTTTTCCTTTTGAGGTACGGAACCCTAATAAAACAAGTGTTATTTTAAAAAATCTTTTTATAAACAAGCTTGTATTATTATTATTACCATCTAGTACCAAAGTGCTTGTTAAGACGAATCAAATGAGCCTAAACTCGATGGGGTTGCGTCGTTTGATTACAGAGTTCCCATGTCCACCTTCCTTCTCCATCATCAGATCAGCTCGATGTTGTCATCCGATTTATGCATGCATGCAAATTTTCAGCTCAATCGGATACGGGAAAGTGGGTCAAATTAAACTTGCAAGATACACAGACAGATAGACAGACTGACAGACAGACAAGTGAAAGTAAATAAAAGCTTGTTAAAATAAAAAAAAACTTATGTTGTTTCTATCGAGTCGGTGGTCCTGAATTCTCAAAGGTCGGGGCGATGCGACCTTCTCATGGTCACATTAGGTATGCGCCGCCGGGTGCCGTCTGAGCCGCTTCCTGTGAACACCCTTAACCACCCTGTTTAGTAATTAACAAGTCTAGGCCTGTTTTTATTAAGTAGCTATTGTAGTATTTTTATTAGGAAAAGAAGTATGTTTTTGAAAGCAATTAGGAAAAAAGAGGTATATTAGCAAATTTAATACTTATTATTAGGTTTACCTAGTAACATAGCCTATCTTGAGCTACTGTTCACGGGGGTTTTTAGTGGGTGCAAGTCCCATACTCCCCCTTCCGTCACTCCCACGGCGGAAGGGTAGTGCGTAGGCATTTTACCTCCTTAAAAAAATGTACCTATTTGTTTATCAGCACAATGCAATGCTATTATACTAAAGTACGAGTATCTTATCTTATATAGAGAGCTGACAAAGTCAGCAACACATGGACCCATTGGGATCTATTGTATTCACCCCTTGCCTACCGTTTCTTACTCCTCGAAGAAGTGATCCCACTAAGAGAAAGAAACCTGTACTCCTCCGATACTAAAGTAGGTATCCTCGCTAGAATTAATGCTAAAATATCTTCTTTTACCAGTTGCCCTGCAGCTTGTGGAAATGTACCGGACAGTGGGAAGAGTACAGATTATAATGAATGTTAAGGAAAAATGAAGTGGGTACTTAGTCGTTAATCTTACGATAAAATTAGCAAACTCAGCATAACTTAATGCCTAATCTTAAAACGTTTGAAATTTAAATCTTAACACAGAAATAAAATTATCTATATGTTGCTAAACAGAAGTTGTTGGCGATCTTCAGTAAATTTAAGTAGTTTAGGGAACCCACTAATGTTTTGTAAAATAGGCAATAGATATAAGTAGTTAGGGAACCCACTCATGTTTTGTAGAATAGGTCTTAATAAATTATTAGGTTAAGGTTAGATTAAGGTCTAGGTATAAGTACACGGTAAATAGGTTCTAATAATAACAATAGGTTGTAGGTAAAATTTATATAAGTCGATAAAATAGCTTGAGTAAGGTCAGTCACATAGTGACATAGAAAAAGTTTGTTAGTTTTTCGGCTATAACTTTGTCTGTTGTTAACTTATATTAATAAGAATTTATGTACTAGATAGGGCTCAATAAGAGCTATCTAATGATACTAAATATGTTAGGATCGAATAATTAATTATGTATCAAAAGTAGAAAAAACCGCGTAACGCATAGTAAAAATTTGTAAAAATGCGCGCCGAAATTGGTCGCAAAACAGGTGCTCTCTTTACGGTAAGGGTACGACCCAGGTTAGTAAGCACCAAAACAATGCATGTCATGCTTGGCTGCTCTGAAGAAAGAATAAATATACGAAGAAGTATAGGAAGAAATAAGAAGTTTTATTTAAGAAGAAAGAAAAGGGTCAGGCCTTGATCCCCCCCCTTCCCCTCCGGGTCTCCAACGCATCAGTAGGTTCGAGCCGGGGCTTTCTCTTTGTTTCACCCCGACTCGGCCTGCGTGTTTAAGACCCGGAGCCGCGGTCGGCAACACGCTCGACCGCAACAGCTGGTCCTTCGAGCCGGATCCAAGGTCTGACCTGCGTTGAAGAGCGAAGATGCCGGTCACCCGAAGCAACAAGGGAGCGGAGCCTCGCACCACGGAAGCGGCAACGTCGGGCCCCCCCGGCCCGCATACGGATACGTTGCCGGCCGCCACCGCGAGGCCCGCGCCATCGTCGGCGACGCCGGGCCCCCTCGGCCCGCACCCGGTCGCGTCGCCGGCTACCACCGCCGGGCCCGCATCATCGTCAGCAACGCCGGCCCCCCCCGCCCCGCGTTCGGCCGCGTCGGCGGCCGCCGCCGCGGGGCCCGCACCTTCAGCAACGGAACAGAGCAGCCGTACCACTACCTCCGGGACCACGACGGAAGGCACGTTTCCGTCAGGGACGACTTACGAGACGACCAATACGGTTCCGGAGGAGCGCACCGTGGTACCTTCAGCATCAAAGGCAGCATCGGTCGCGTCGGCAAGAAAGATAAGGGTCAGGCCTTGATCCCCCCCTTCCCCTCCGGGTCTCCAGCGCATCAGTAGGTTCGAGCCGGGGCTTTCTCTTTGTTTCACCCCGACTTGGCCTGCGTGTTTAAGACCCGGAGCCGCGGTCGGCAACACGCTCGACCGCAACAGCTGAGCCGGATCCAAGGTCTGACCTGCGTTGAAGAGCGAAGATGCCGGTCACCCGAAGCAACAAGGGAGCGGAGCCTCGCACCACGGAAGCGGCAACGTCGGGCCCCCCCGGCCCGCATACGGATACGTTGCCGGCCGCCACCGCGAGGCCCGCGCCATCGTCGGCGACGCCGGGCCCCCTCGGCCCGCACCCGGTCGCGTCGCCGGCTACCACCGCCGGGCCCGCATCATCGTCAGCAACGCCGGCCCCCCCCCCCGCCCCGCGTTCGGCCGCGTCGGCGGCCGCCGCCGCGGGGCCCGCACCTTCAGCAACGGAACAGAGCAGCCGTACCACTACCTCCGGGACCACGACGGAAGGCACGTTTCCGTCAGGGACGACTTACGAGACGACCAATACGGTTCCGGAGGAGCGCACCGTGGTACCTTCAGCATCAAAGGCAGCATCGGTCGCGTCGGCAAGAAAGAAAAGGGTCAGGCCTTGATCCCCCCCTTCCCCTCCGGGTCTCCAGCGCATCAGTAGGTTCGAGCCGGGGCTTTCTCTTTGTTTCACCCCGACTTGGCCTGCGTGTTTAAGACCCGGAGCCGCGGTCGGCAACACGCTCGACCGCAACAGCTGAGCCGGATCCAAGGTCTGACCTGCGTTGAAGAGCGAAGATGCCGGTCACCCGAAGCAACAAGGGAGCGGAGCCTCGCACCACGGAAGCGGCAACGTCGGGCCCCCCCGGCCCGCATACGGATACGTTGCCGGCCGCCACCGCGAGGCCCGCGCCATCGTCGGCGACGCCGGGCCCCCTCGGCCCGCACCCGGTCGCGTCGCCGGCTACCACCGCCGGGCCCGCATCATCGTCAGCAACGCCGGCCCCCCCCCCCGCCCCGCGTTCGGCCGCGTCGGTGGCCGCCGCCGCGGGGCCCGCACCTTCAGCAACGGAACAGAGCAGCCGTACCACTACCTCCGGGACCACGACGGAAGGCACGTTTCCGTCAGGGACGTCTTACGAGACGACCAATACGGTTCCGGAGGAGCGCACCGTGGTACCTTCAGCATCAAAGGCAGCATCGGTCGCGTCGGCAAGAAAGAAAAGGGTCAGGCCTTGATCCCCCCCCTTCCCCTCCGGGTCTCCAGCGCATCAGTAGGTTCGAGCCGGGGCTTTCTCTTTGTTTCACCCCGACTCGGCCTGCGTGTTTAAGACCCGGAGCCGCGGTCGGCAACACGCTCGACCGCAACAGAAGTCCTGTCCGTCCTTACATAAAAATTAATCAGACAGTACTGAGGCAGTGTGCCTGAAAAGAGGCAGACGCAAATTCAGAGTTTGCAACAGGATCCCTTGAAAACGATTACCCTGGATAACGCATCCCCTGAGACTGTCGCTAAACTTTTATCTAAAAGGTTTTTGGATTATTGTACTTTAGTAAACAATAATTCCGTACAAAGGTTCCCTGGAAGAGATCGCTCACAGCGATAAGGCTGCCAATTGTGGACCAAAATGTATCGTAGCACTAGTTAGTAATAAGTTTAATGTAATGTTTCTATTGGACTCAAAGTGTATTCTATTCTACTTTTCAGCGGCTTAAACAACTTGGTTCCACTTGTGCCTCATATCAAAGCAACAGTTTTAAAAATTGAAACATGAGTTTCTCGGAACCGTCAGAAAAGACCGCTGTTGACATCGTCAAAATATTTGAAAGAGTACACAAAGATTTTAAACGTTCAACGACTTACTTAACAGTGCGGCAACATTACCTGCCGCCTCTAATTCTGTATTGGTACAAACATCGTTTTTTTTACGTAAATATCTATAGCTATACCTGTGTACATGTAGGGGAGAGTGGGGGAAACGCGAACGCGGGGTAACGGCGAATTCGATAGTTCTAATATGTTAGAAAGAGATAGCCATAAATCACTTGCCGCCATTTCGACGATCACGCCACCACTAGTGTCAGTCATCAACACGGGAGAAGCGGACGCACGTACTTGTCAAGGTACGCAATTTTTAATATTTTGTATGTTTTTGATGTAATTTTTTGGTCAGTTCAAGTTGATGTAGCTTTATTTCTATCTACAATAGCAATTTAGCTTGTACATTGTGAAATAATCACATATTAACCAGCTAAATGACACTAACACAATTGGCAAAAGAAATATAACCTAATTTGTTAATTGACATTTTATTGTTTTCGATCCCGCGGGGTAAAGCCGAACACTCAATGTCGGGCAATCTCGAACGTTCGGCATTACCCCACTCCCTTTTGTTGGTTTCCAGTTCAACTTATTAACCTCCTGATTATTCACCTCCTAATGCTCACAATCATGCAGATGTAACCGCAGCATCTCAAGATCTTCTTGTTGAAGACCATGATGTCCAAGCTTCCGGTATAGTTAATTCACAAAGCGATTATGCAAGCACGCATGCAGTTTCCCTATCAGAGATCGTTGAACTGCCTATTATTTCTCCTAAAATATCAAAACGCAATATCAGGAAGAAAAAATCTACTATTCTTACGAGCACACCTATAAAAGATCAGTTAGAGGAAAAGGAAAACAGAAAAAGAGCTAAAGCAGAAGAACTCAAGAAAAAAACGGAAAAAATGCCAAAAAAAGGAACTCAAATAACAAGACTGAAATGTAGTAAGAAGGAACCTATAAACAAAAAGATTGAGAAAGAATTAAAGAATTTCAACAAAATAAAAGACTTTAGCGACTCTCAAAACACGAAAGTAAAAGAAAGAGAAAATGGTGAAAAGGGAACTGAAGACTACTATTGCATTTTTTGTAGAAATAAATATATAGATCCCCCCACTGAAGACTGGATTACGTGCTACGTGTGCAAAAATGGGCTCACGAGGATTGTACTGACAGACAGTCAACATCGTTGGGTTTTAAATGTGATCTCTGTCGTTAATAGTGTTAGTTCGTAATTACCCCACTGATGTCGGGTAAAGCCGAACACTAAGGGTTGTGTTTTTCTTTCATAATTATAGCAATTTATAAAAAAATATGAATGTTGATTAGTAAATTAGTTAGACAGATAAGTAAACTTTATAATTAAAAAAAGAAACAAACTCTGTGATCAAATTCCACTGTTTTATTTAAGTTTTCCCTTAGGTGTTCGTATTTCCCCCACTTTCCCCTATATGCGCATTTTTTTAGAGAGAGAAAACTATATTATTTTGATTATTATGCGGGATTTTTATTTCCTTTATCCCATCGCGGCTCTTCTGCGTCGCGTCGGTACGCCATCAACATTACAATTTAAAAATAAAGGAAATATGTAATTAAATTGTATTTAGTTTTAAGTTTTCTTCCTCTATTATTTGTGATTCGTAGTCAAGTCACCGACATAGCCCAGCGGATTAGCAAGCTGAAGTGGCAATGGGCAGGCCACATAGCACGTAGAGCGGATGGCCGGTGGGGTCGAAAAGTGCTCGAGTGTAGACCACGGACTAGCAAACAAAAACGGACACATTACGCTGAAGATCGATCGCTTCAGTTAATATTATAATCAGTAAATATCTAAATAATGATTTCACTGTGACGGAAGGATTGCGATGGCATTTTCATCAAGTGTGCCGATGACGATAACGTAGTCGTAGAGTCCCAGTCTTACCGCTGCCTGAGTTTTCAACTGATACATAGTCCTTAGCAACACTGCTACCCTGCACTGTTCTGTAATATAGGACACATTAATATTTTTAATATAGGTTGGCTACACGTCTTATAATTATGATTTGACTCTGACACTATATGTAGGATATTATGCTATGCTTTTTAGCGAAGTAATTTCCCTAGCTCACCTTTCCAAGGCGCTACATTTCTTTACAATCAGCTGTAGGTACTTACAGTACTACTATATCTATCAGTCATATAAATGTTATAGTAAAAAATATAAGTTTAAAGTAGTAGCCATTTCATTACCCACATTTAAGACGAAAGCAAATAGAGGTCACGTACCGAGTGCTGTTTTATGTTGATTTGATCTAAATTTAGGTTCTGTTTAGGCGGCTAAAGTTATTTTAGACGTTATAAAGTTTATTGCGTTATTTTTGAGAAACAATTTCAGCGGAGTTTTACGAGTAAGGTCGGCTTTCGTTACCTGCATACAAGGAATGAAAATAAACAGATTAGGTTACTAAAACTCACGTGAAATGTATGTCATTACGGTCAGATAATGGTGCATTATAAAAATGTATTGACAAAGAATTCTTTTAGAACTGATTTGCATACTGATAGGGATGTTGTCAAGATTAAAACAATAAAATTAAATGGCCATGTTTTATAACAAAATTACTAAACAAATTTTACAATTAAATAGGTAGGTACAGTCAACTACAAAGAGATGTATCCTTACAAAATGAAGGAACTTTTAGTATGCAAAAATTATTTACCCTTACTTCGTTACATTTTCAGTATCCACCAAATCTTATACTATATTCGATTCATTTTAAACGCTATTATTATGTATCACCTAAGGAAAAGTAGTGGGATATATCATTGTTGCATATTAAACGAGTCGATGATAATATAAAGTTTGATTGCTACTAGAAATGTCACGAACCAAGGGTAGTTCATTGTGGCAAATGAAAATTTACTTCAGTTTATAAGCCTAACATGGATACATCTCTTTGTAGTTGACTGTACATAATAAAATGACCTAGATATACTTACGTACGCTCATAATATTTTGTGAGGATGCGCTACGTCACCAATGTGAAACTTTGCAAGTAACTTTAATGCATATTATCCCAGCTGTAATTTGTTAAATTAACGAGAACGGAAGAAGCCTATTTCTAGGAGGTTAAAAAGGCACTAAGTAAAAAATCTTTAAAAATAACACCAACAAGGTACAACAAAATATCAACATAAAGTTAGCAACATTGTAAGACATCTCTCAACACAAGCCCTATATTTACGCTGCAAGGTGCAACAACGAGTGTCGACTTCTCACATAGTATAGACAAGGCAGGTGCATGTCAAGGTCGAGGGTCGCAGACAGCAGACAGACGGCCATCCCGTCTGACCTTCGGGATAATTACCCTACGCACTCATAAAAACATACCACTGTGCGTGGACGAAAAAACTACTGGAGAGAGTTTGCTGATGGATATTTTCTCTATGGTTTGCTGTAACGAAACGACACCCATCCCACTAATATCATACTCTTAACGAGAAGTACGCTGGATGCTGGTCGCTTCAACCGGTATATATGGAAGTCCAAAGGGTAGGCCTATGTTCAGCAGTAAACATCCTATACCTAAGATGATGATAATGAAGAACGAAATCTTGTGTGTTTTGTGCAAGACTAGGTATGTGTGTTGAGACTCCACTGCTTGAGACGGAATTTTATTTAGAGGTAACTTAAACTATAATATGGCACTATATTAAGACCACATTGCGTATGAGATACTGATAGCGGAAGTACACGAATACTACTGCTCGCAAACCATAGGCTGTGCCTATCATTTATACTAACACCGCTTCGGAGATGTCTACGATCAAGTGCTACGATGGCGGTAAGCTCTTTTGTGTTGGCATGTCTAAGAAGATCGCCCAAAATCTCACATTTCTTTTGCAATTATTTTGGCGAGTGGCAGCAGTGTTGTATAAATGAGCCACGACCTTTTTACCTTACCTTTTTATCACAACGATGTAAATATGTTTATATGTTACTATTGGGGCGACTAGACGTACTATGGGTGGCTCATTTTTGTTTTAACGAAACTAGTTCTAGTAATTTTTGCACTTTTGTCACTTTGCGCTTGGTGTGCGTATGCAGGACTCAGGTGCAGACTGGCTTGAAATGCTTTGTTATTTTAATTAATTTTACAAGGGAAAGTAATTAAATGATAATGTTTATTTTGAAATGTATGGCCCTCTTAAAATCAGAGCTGCAACTATTTCCCAATGCTTGGCAAGGCTTTTTACAGTTTGTTCAACGATATTTTTAGGCAAATCATAGTACTTACAGCGAAACGCCTAACACTAAAAAAAGGGAGGTGCTGCGTTGACAGTTGTTGAAAAACTAACAATAACAACTGTCATCTTTGAGCATTTTTATCTTATTGGCCAAACGCTGTGTGCGCTTAGCTTTTGACTACACCGCCAGGAAATTCTTTAAAACAAAATAAGAATTTATCAAATCAGTCTCCCAATAGACAACGATGAAGAAGAAGAAAAACCCAAGTGTCTAACAAGTAAGTAATCTGTAAAACAAAAAATATATAAAAATTATTGTGAACCTTTCCTTCTCATGTTAATTTTATTAATCGGGTCTTTTCACTATATTACTTATTTTTACGGTAGTTTCACAAAATCATTTAAAACCAACTTCGACGTTTCAGCACAGATATAGTTATTATGTATTTCCATCACTTAATATCTTACAACCACCGTCGTACGTAATTTATTTCCTTTCCCTGTTTGGTTGTCTGGAAGAGATCGCTATTAGCGATAAGACCGCCAATTGTTACACTGTTTACTTTACAAATTGGATTTAGTTCTAAGTTCTTTTATGTTGTATCAATAAAGCGTTATCTATCTATCTATCCTTTTTGGATGTCTGTTAAAACTATATAATTTACCGTAGCATATAATTTATACTTATACCGCTATAAACTAGATACTAAGTAACTTTCCTCCTTTTTCATAGAAGTTAAAAAAGATTAAGCTGTCGTTACGGAAAATACATGGTTTGAAAACACCATAATTAGGCGTACGTCGCGTAATGAGGTAACAACTAGACACAATGGGAGCAATTCGTCACGGCTGTTAGGTGTAATCATAGTCTGAATCATGGCGGTTATCTACGAGACGGTAATCGCTGGGAGGGCAGGGATGATGTAAGATAACGTCTGGGGCCTGGGGGTTGGATTTCGAATAGTAATATTTACGACATTTAAAAATGAGAGAGAACTACAATCAAAATTTTACACTCAATTGGATTTTGCAGCGTAAACACTAAACTGAAGCAAGAAATGAAAAAAATGACGACAGGGTTGTCTGCCATCTCACTTACCTCAAACAAATAAAAACAAAATACTATCGTCAACACGAATAAGTGAGATGGCAAATAACCGTGACGTAATTTTTCTTGCTTCAGTTTGGTATTAACGTTGCAAACTCCATTGAACAACAATTCGTCCCATTATTTTGTTTGTTGTTTACTGATTTCTTTAAACCTTTAACCTTTTTGGAATTTTCCCCTATTTCAAGTTTATGTTATCCAAGTCTTCTTACTTCTTACCCTCGCCTTTCCATAAGAAAAGCTAGCTTCAAATCGGATGAATTAGTGTATGTGTGGACGTGTGTTTGTTAATAACTATTAACGCTGAAATGATAACCCATTGAGCAGTTTAGAATGTTGGTAGCTACCTACGAGGCTGAGGATCGTGTTTTAACTCGTAACTTCAAAAACCGTTCAATCAAGTTTAATTCAAATACTTACCACCTGAAAAGTGCAACCATTGAAATAAAAAAAATCTGTTCAGAGTTCAGACGTCATTAAAAAATGAATAACTTAGCTTAAAACCTGAAATAACACATAGGCTGCCTTTTAACAGGTAAACCCGCTGGGGCTATTAGTAATCTAATATAGGCAACAAAGTTGTTGAAATCCCCGATCGCCGAGATCCTGCGTACATCCCCGATGTGTGCAGCCTATGTGCTCGGTCATTTGATAGTCCGACTGTCTGCGGATGCTAGAATAGTTCACACGGCTCTCAGATGTGGCATAATTTGTTTTTTAGTCAGTGTGTGTCATACTGCTGCTGAACAAAGGTGACCCGACAATGCTTTCTGTATAATGCTTTATCTGGTCTGCTGCTTGCGGCCAATCTTTAAGGCAAGTCTAGGAAAGAGCGAATAATAAAATTATATCTGTAAATAACTAAAATATAATATTGTCGAATATTAATGTAAATCATTAAAAATGTGATGTACCTACACAAGATTTAATTGATAAAAGGGCTTGATCGCGTTAAAAGCTGAGAGGTAAGAGTTTTCTTATCCTATTTTAAATGTTTTAAAATAAAGGTAGAGCTCGCCAGTAAAAAGTGCATCTCATCTGCACGTAAAACAAATGGAAAAAATGCACTTAATATATTAGGTGATCTCCTGATTTTTGTCAGGTGGCGACGGCTTATTTAAGAAATCCTCAGATAAAAATAGTCGTCTGACTTTATTTTGCCCGTCTACATTCTTGCTCATTACATTACCAAAAATAAAAGTTTTTGGATATTTCCATTTTTTCGCGTTGATTGATCTTGTTTCCTAGACTCTCTAACTCGTGTTGATCGATGATGTAACAAGAAAATTTGTCTCGGTAATTTTATCCTTATTAGATTTCCTTAGCAAGTTTTCCTTTTACCTTGTCTACCTAATCTCGCCCACTAGAATTTTCTGAACAATTTATTATTGCAAAATGTTTTTCCCTATTTTATAAGCAGGTGTAAAATATCAAACAACACACAAATAATCGATTTAAATGTAAAATCCTTGCTCAGCGGATGTCTACCTCTATGTCACTATATCTATCTCTCTGTTAAATTTCAATCAAGTCTCTGTTAAACCAATCAGACACACTTTCCTTTTATATATTTAGATTAAGCACAAGCATTAAGTCGATTAGTCTGGGGTTAGGTGGCACTGTATGAAATGTCCTGAAATATATGTATTTATTTATAGATTACCACTATTATTAAGTTATCATTATCAGCGCGCATTATTCTACCAGGCTAAGCCTCCTAGTAAAATAAGTAGCCACATCCACTCTTCGCAGGTGCATGTAAGCTGCCAGAGCCAGACGTGCACTTAGCATGTTCGGGCAGTGGAAACGTGATCCCGCACGTTGCACCGGTACGCTGTCTAGACGCGCGCCCGGAGGCGGCCCGTCTGCCTAGCTTGCGATCACCACTGCTTTATAATGTAGAACGGCTCTTATAATTCACTTTTTATTAGTAGGACTAGGTAAGTTTTATTGGCAACTATGGTAAGAGCCATGGTTGCGAGCGAGGAGTCGCGGAAGGCCGCGGTCACGTCACGAGATGACACTCTCGCAGAAAGAGATAGTGGAACACGAACCGGAGGTCACCACCGACCTCCCGATGCTTGCCCGGAGAAGGGGGCGTCGGAGGCGTACCTTCCACGCCCTTCTCACGCTCCCATAACCTGGGTCTAGGGGTTACTCATCGCCGCAAAAACAGACCCACGAGGTAATTCCGCGCGCCCCTTGAGAGGGTGGGGTGAAACTCCTCTTCACCCCACCGCGAAAGAGTCCTCCTGTCAATGAGGATAAAATGCCGTCGGGGCCGCAGATGAGTGCTTCGGCGTACCCGCTACCCCGGCATTATGGCGTCCCACAGGAACACCCACAGGTTTTTAGTGGGTATCCCTGCCGCGCCCATCTTCAGCGGGGGAGTCCCACATACGGCCCCGCGCCCCCTGATGTGGGGTGATGATGCGTAATGCATTTTTCCTGCGTCAAAAAAAGGTAAACTTTTGATAACAACAAATGTTGCCTTCCAATGTTTGTATTAGGTTGTCTGGTTTACCATGTTTGTACAATATTCTAGCTCATTAAGGAGCTGTTCACGACCGTTCTTCCTCCGTACATATTCGCTGCTAGCGATGCCGATGGCCCATACAATGCAAACAATTACCAACCACTATTCACTGCCCACCTCTCGCCGCTCGGCTCGGGGGAGATAGTCCGATAAAATAAGAATTTACCTTTTAGTTGAGTTACTTATTAGCTCTCGTAAATAACTAAATTATTAAAAAGTGACATTATTATTATTATATTAGCCATTTATGTCCCACTGCTGGGCAAAGGCGTCCCTTCCGTCACGCCATTCCGTCCTGTCCAGAGCTATATTTTTCCAGGTGGTACAATGAGAGTCAAGCTCGTCCCGTTAGCGTTTTCTAGGCCTACTGCGACGACGAAAAAGTGACAAAGGTACCACCAATTTATTTTCAGACCCATCGATTTTTAAAATTACACACAATTTACCAAATTACATTAAAATTACAAACAATTATAAAAAGAAATGTAAGTAAACAATAACAGGCATGGACAGCAGTTATTCATGGCAATCTAAAACTCAATAGTAAAAAAAATAAAGCAAAAAACATAATGAAGCTGCTTATATTCCCTGCTTGGCATTAGCGATAAGACCGCCAATTGTAAAACTTTTTTCTGATGTGTAAAGTTTATTCTATTGTACACTTATTATAGTGTTCAAGAGTTTTCTATTCCATTCTTTTCTAAAGGTACCTATAATATGTATTATGTTTTTTTTTTATGTAGGGCAAAATCCTTAAAATTGTACTCTTTCATTCTGCATCCATTTCTGTGCCTCCAACAATAAGGCTGCCTTTAATAAAAATGAATAAAATATCATTTTTGAAAAAAAAACTATTAAATGTCTTTTTGTGTTGATAAAAATCATGATTAATACAAAAGTTACATTTAAAAATATACAAGAGCTATTATATAATTTTTAGAGATACCTTACACAAACAACGAGTAAAAGCACTACACGTGTATTATTCCATCTTAAGAGTATCTATAGTAAGTACAAATAATACGAGTATATATAGGAACATGTGATATTAACATGATAGACCAAAAAAAAACTACCTCCACAGCAGTACAAAAACAATAAATTACGCAACAATGATCTTTACATTTTTTCCGGCTCCCGCGTTACGCGTCGTATATGATATACATACCTACCTGATAGGTTAAAATAATATAGATTGTAGATTCAATTGTATATGTATTGCTACTATTGTATCGCAGTTAATTTACAGATTATAAGATTGATACATATTATGTAGGTTATTCAGCCCGACAGCATGAGTCCCGTACGGCCGAATACTACTTTACCAATCAACGGATCCCAAAAAAACTTTTTTTGTACATCATTGTAATCCAAAGTGCTGTGATATACCTACTGCGAGATTTTCTAAAACCAGTTGCCATTTATGGAAAGAATTTAATTAATTTT
Source organism: Hemithea aestivaria (assembly GCA_947507615.1). Taxonomy (NCBI): domain Eukaryota; kingdom Metazoa; phylum Arthropoda; class Insecta; order Lepidoptera; family Geometridae; genus Hemithea; species Hemithea aestivaria. The sequence continues at coordinate 8,560,098 of OX382339.1, read as the reverse complement.
TTTTTTTTTTCAAAGAGTACGTTTATGATATTTATAAATATGACCAATATATCTGTAATTATTTTTATTTTATTATTTATACTCCGACAGAACAGATTACCCTACTTACACTGTCAGTGTCAAATCACAATTTATAGGTTATGTGGCGAACCAGATCTGGCTCGGCGATATGAAACTGCAACATGTAGTTGCAGTTTCATATCGCCGAGATTACTACAGGGCCTGCAACATGACCTAACAACTGCCTCCTACATATCTTATAGGAAACAGGTGGGACCCACAGTTTAACGTGTCTTCCGAAACACGGTAGCGGTAGGTGTACTTTTTTCCACACACTGAGATTTGAGCCCAGGGTCTCCGGATTAAAAGCCGAACGTATGACCACTGAGCTACGGACGCTACAACTCACATTATATCCTCAATAGATATATCGTTGATTTTATTTTTATATTTTTCAAACAGTAGGTAGGTACGTTTAATGATATTTATAGATATGACCAATAAAAACAATTTTTATTTAAATTAATTATATCCTTGATAGATCAGCCAGCCACTCTTTTCTTTTATCTTCTATCTAAATAAAAAGGAAAAAGTGACTGACTGATCTATCAGCGAACAGCTAAAACTGCAGAACAGATTGGGTTGATATTTGAAACACAGAGACCATTGACGTAGACCACTACTAAGAACGGATTTCCGCACACGGGCAAACTAGCAAACACAAGCTAGTATATTTATAAGATTAGTGTAATCAATCCAATAGTAGCCCCCACCGGACGGCAATCAGTCGAGATAGAAAAACAGGTGAACCGGGAGGAGATAAAAAGTGGCACAGACGCGGATGTGCGGCCGAGCGACGACAAAAACTGCTTGCATTCCGTCCCGCCGGTAAAAACTAGATGCATCCAGACACTGAGTATATGGGGGCACTACAAACTGAAGGCACTACATACATACTGGGTAAACAATGAACAAATATTAAATAAATCGTTATCTTAGAACCGTAATATAGGGCCTTTGGTTATTCAGTACATTGATGTATTCCATGATTTTTATGAGAAATTTTAAATTTAGGTTCAATGTATTCATAAAATTTGCTAAATTTGGTTACTTCTCCTCTACTATTTTTTTAATATGATAAATAAGATTTAATTTGATTAATTAAAATAATATTCTGATATTTTTTCCACATAATGAGATAATAAAAAATAAATAATTATACAGGGTTATTTTTTGTGATTTTTTAAAATTGTCACCTCCATTTTTCGAAAAAAATTGAATATCTCGAAAACCGTAAATTTTCGCGGAACATATATTGCGCTTTTTTGATATTTGATTTTAAATTTTAATTATGTACCTATGTATTTTCTGTAACATTATGTGGTGTGCAATAAAGTATTGTCTTATCTTAAATGAAGATAAAGGATGGTAAATCGGGTTAAACTCGTTAAAAGGAAATTATGCACCTGTACTCTAGATTATATTACGTAGCAATGATATCACATGTACTTCTATAATGTACTATGTAGGTATGTAAATACATACACTACATACCTAAATAGGTAGCTATAGAAAAACTAACTGCGTCCAGTTACTTGAGTACCTATATGGGGGCACTACAATCTGGAGAGGTTCTGGGTAAACAATGAACCAATATTAATTAAACAAAGAACCTGGATAAGAAAATCGACCGAATATGCTGAACAAGCTGAAAAATAACACATCCTAAGAGGGTTCAATATAATAAAGCGTAAAGAAGCTATATTATTAAGCATAGTTTTTAAGAACTTTAACAGTCTTAGTCCAAGCTCAAGCTATGATATAAATAAAAAAACGCGCAATACAAATATTAGCGCGTTCTAAGATCAAAACTACTGCCTTTTATACCAGTGCCAACTATGTTTTCACTATTTTAAATACTGATATTTGTTATTGCAAGGTATAATAAGGATTAATATTTAAGGCGTAACATAAAGAACGGTAGCTCCTCAAAACACTACAACAGTTTAGTATAATTGTAACGAATGTAGCCTACATTGTAGGTGACTCTTAGATAAACTACCCAAATTATTCTCACAAATACAGTAGGTACAATGGATAACCTATTATCCGTCTAGACTTCAAGATGACCGATTCGAACAGAATACCGTCAGGTATAATGACTAGACGAAAATAATTCAGGTAAATGTTCGCAGATTTAATATACAAAAGATGTGATATCAAGTAGAACATAAGTTAGTAATGAGTCAAAATTTTGGGTGAGACACAAGACATGGATCACCATGGATGTCATAATGAAAAATAGCGATGGAATTTGACAAGTCTAGTGAAATTACTGGGCTGAAGAGTCTTAACATCTTGTGACTCTCAAGTAAGAAGCATTGACGCAGTGTACTGGGTAGCACTGTACTAATTATAGGCAGCGTTATCTCTTACCATGAAGAGAGCGTCTTGCTCATCTTCTTACTCCGTCGTATATAAAAAAATTGAATTAAAAAAATATGAATCAGACAATATTGAAAGCTTTCTTTTAATATTGGAGACCGAGACATAACTTTAAAACCGCTCTACTGATTTAGATAAAATTTATTCATGCAAAAATATTGTAACGTTGGAGCTTATTTGAAATATATTTGGAATTAGAATTATGAAAAATACGATTAGTTGATTAGTCACCACATTCGATCCAAGTAAATACTTAGCTCAGTTAGTGACATTTATGACTGCATTGGAAATTTTCGCTGCTAAGAGAAAAAGATCGTAGTTATTACATGGTTGACGTCACGGTCGATGGGTCAGCGTGGATCATGGCCTTTGATGAGGCATTAATGTTAGTGCAGTCTGTATAAACTATTCTTGTTTTCTTTATGGTGACAGTGCCGTTTAGGTCAGGTATCACGATTTGGATGCAGATGACAAAGCTTGGCAAGGTACAGCGGTTCGCATTTGATTGGAACGTACTATGGTCGCATTATATCCTCCGGTTCGTAGAGGTATAAATTGTACGTAAGGGGTGCAGAAGATTTTAATGTCTCATGCCATGCGTTGCTGAGCAGCCGAAGTTTGCCCCAGCTTTAACTTCAAGTTGCATTATCAAACTAATCGACTATAGAAGAAAATCATATCTGAACTATTAGATAGCAAACAGCTGAGTTGAAATTTGGCACAGTTGATATAAAAAAAACCTTTATCTTAACGGTCATACTTCGTGAAAACACATTACTGTGGTCCGTGATTATCTTCAGGAATTAGCGCAAGAGATAGAATGTTTATAAGCGCTATTACAGATAAAGATAATTGCAATTAATTTGTGTTTTAACGGAATTTATGCACTCTGTAATGCGCGTGAGCATTTAATAATAAATACTCGTGCTAATCGTAGTTTAAACAGCCTTAAGGTTAAACACCTTTTGTTTAAGCGTATAGCTACGTAGATTTATAATAAGAAAAATAATAATATTAAAATGCATAATATATGAAAATAAGTAAATATTCTAGCCAACTAGGTACTTAAAAAAAAGTGTAAGTACTTGCCTTATGTATTTTACTTACTTTTACTTACTTACACAAATACTTCACATTAGATTAAGGTTTTTATCATAGAACACTCATCTAAAATCATTACGGATGTGGTCAAATTTCAAACTTCTATCTCTTAACATTCCGCGGGGCAACAACTCTATCAAAACGACGTAGGGCAAAGAAACTGGCGCCATCATTAGGTAGTAGATGACACGAGCATAATTTGCGCTGTGTAAAAACAGGCATAGTTGTCGTCATCTCCGCACTAGTTCGATAATGAGATTTTAATCGATTTTTTACATACTTGCTTTACGTCTCGACTATGGGGTAAGCTGTGAAAAACCTTCGTTTGGAGTGCCTTTACATTGATGTTGTATGAATCCCAGAAGAACATCAGTTTAAGAAAAATAAGTTATAATAAATGCAATAACACAATTTAGTAATGACTTAAGTGTGTAATTGGTATGAACTATGAACCAATCAATTAAAGTATAAATCAATAAATAAAAAATATTTGTAGCATATCTGATAACTGCTGGGGTAGGCGTATTCTAGAGAGGAGATGCGTCTCGACAAACGTAGTGTACCTAGAGCTTTCTTGAGCAATATGGGACGTCGATATACGGTGAGTCGCCACGCTAGGAGTGGTTAAAGGAATAAGACGGAGGACCGAGTTGAATGGTGTGCTATTGGAGAGCCCTATGTCCAACAGTAAATGAATCTCTGCTGATGATGGTATTATATGATATTATATGCATGTATTATCATCATCAGCAGAGATTCGTCCACTGTTGGACATAAATAATAATAAATAAATTTATTTTATTTGCAAACAAAATATGTAGATAAATATTAAACAATGTGCACTAAAACTATGTAAATGACACATAAAAAGCAGTAGCATTCGTAAACACACTAAAACATTAACAAATACATATATTTATTACATAGAGTCCATTCATATTATGGATCTGCCCTCTCCGAAACTAGACTGGAAGTCTGTGTCTCCGGAAAGAGCATGATTCCTCACATTATATGACACGAAATAGGTGTTTGGAGTATTATTTTAATTCATGTTGTTTTTTAAAAATAAACATATAAGAATTTTATAAGTTACGTATAATAACAACTGTACTTACAATAGCACTAAGAATACCATATTATGCAGTTATGAGATATAGTAAAAAAAACATTATTATTAAATAATATTAATTTAACAGAAAATCATGCAAGAGCTGGGTGTATGTAGAGGTACATAATGACATAATAGTACATGAGCTAAGGTAATAAAACATAACATTGAGTGTGTGTGCGTGCGCGCGCGCGCGTGTGCTTGTGTGTGTGTGTGTATGTGTGTGTGTGTGTGTGTGTGTGTGTGTGTGTGTGTGTGTGTGTGTGTGTGTGTGTGTGTGTGTGTGTGTGTGTGTGTGTGTGTGGGACATAGGCCTCTCCTATAGCACACCATTCAACTCGGTCCTTCATCTTATTCCTCTAACCACTGACCTACTATTTCCAGGATTTGCTTCCCAACTGTTCTACTTCCTTGGACATCTTTTTATTTACTTCGACTTTGCATATCACTGCGGCCATAGTCCTATTGTGATCGACTATTGGACATATTTATTGTAATATCCAAATAATATACCTATCATAATACTATCCTGACAGGTAATCCTAGAAGTAATTTAACTTTAATAAGCCCAACGTTTTATTGCGAGCATTGTAGATTATGATCATTCATCTTGGCGGACCTTTGAAAAGGCTTGATGACTTACGAAGAATGACACACTACAATCAGATGGTACGGCCACAAAATGAAAAGGGGCAGAGAACCGGCTATATCTTGATGGAATTTAATGTTCAGCTAGAAAAGCTCGTGGTTTTTGTTTTTCATTAGTTAGACTCTAACTGCTAACTACTCCAATAACCTGTATTAAATCACCACATATATAAAAAATAATTTAAAATTAAAACAAGATAGGTCATCAAATTGATTGAGGCAAAAATTTTGAAGAACATAAAGTACTAAAACCTTCAGCTTATTCCGCCAGAGCCTTGCGATAGTGAGAAAAATCTGCTTCCCTAGGCGGAGAGACGCTCCAGAATCCAGCCTTTTTAGGCTTCCGTAGTATATAAAAGCATAATTTGTTTTAGGCACTGTGTGCTTATCTAAATAAATAAAAGGAAAGAGTGACTGATTAACTAACTGATCTATCAACGCACAGCCTAAACCGCTGGACGGATTGGGTTGAAATTTGAATGATAGATAGGTTTTATGACGTAGACCTCCGCTAAGAAAGGATTTTGCCATGCGGGCAAAGCCAAAGTACTCATATATCACTTATCAAGTGATTTTCAATGAGACTGCACTGAAAAGTTCGCGTTTTTCACACGTCCCAAATATGACTATTCACTCACTCCGTCATTTCGTCATAAAGTTCGGTCTTCTTAGCTATCTATTTTGTGATGCGGTGTAACCTTTTTGATCTTTGTACAATGTATGACCGTATACGACAAAGGACGGAGTTATAAAGGAACTACATGATGTATCACAGAACCTGCCAGAACGAGGTGATTCGTCACCGCAAGGTCGAATGGAATTGCTGAGTTAACGGCTAAGTATTTCTAGAATTTAGCTCAGTCGAAATTCGCTGGAAAACCGCCTACCTACCCACTTAGTTTTTTTTTTTTTTTTTTATGTGATGAAGTAGAACACGAGCAAGAGGCTCTCCTGATGTTAAGAGATAACGGCTGCCCATAATCAGTACAGTGCTACTTAGGATTTCACAATTATGTGAAATTCTAGGAGCACTGCACCAACGCTTCTTACTCAAGAGTCATAAGATGTTAAGACTCTTTAGCCCAGTAATTTCACTAGCTACAGTGCCCTCCTACCGGAGCACAGTAATGTTTGCGCATCACTGCTCAGGCGGTAGAATAACTGGCACTGTTGGGGTACCCACCTAGACGACCTCCTGCAAAGGAAGTAAAAAAAAAAAAAGTAAAGTAAAGTTTTGATTTGTTCTTACTATAACTACTATAGTTAGTATAATCCCACTAATATTCTAAGGGATAAAGTTTGAGAGTGTGTATGTTTGTTACTTCTTCACGCCTAAACGTGTGGACCGATTGAGCTGAAATTTGGTATAGAGATAGCTTAGACCCTGGAATAACACATAGGCTACAGCACAGTGGGTAAATCCGCTGGGCACAGCTAGTAGTAATATAAAAGTAAAATTATATGTGCTGGCATAATAACATCAGCTTTTCGATGAAAATGAAATCAACTAAGACGATACACATAAATAATTTAGTAAAATAATGTCTTATGTGGCATCTTTTCGTCACCATTACACACTAAATTAATATTTCGTCAAAGTTTGATGAAATATTAATTTAGTGTGTCATTCTTAATCTCCTGTTAATATCTGTTAAAAAGAAGTTTCCCATCTCTATCGTATACACAATCCACGATTGGGTTATATCTAGTTATGCGGCAAAGTTTAGAAACGCTATATATAGAATAATTATATCTTAACCTTTCTATGTCTAAAACATTTTATTTAAGTTAGTTATAGTGATTGCAACCAGGGTAAATTACGGTAAAAATAAAATACAGCCTCGGAACACCTTCACGGGGATATTATGGAAAAACCATAAAAATGCCAATGTGTTGTCTTCAAACATTCTGTTGCGAGTTTAACGTTCTAAGTCTTAAGTGGTCCTTGTTTACTTAAGATAGTGTTAATTTATATGCGTTAAATTAAATAATTTAACAAACCTACATAATATTATCGTATCTGTAGCCTGTAGATACCTTCATTCCTTGATAACAAAGTGTAATGTCATTAAGAAATGAAAGAGGCATAAAATGGTGGAAGTACGTGATGCATATTTGCGACTACTTATTCATCCCTTCGACTAATCAAGCGCCATTCTGGCACAATCTTGACGTCTTTTATTATTTTCTGCGATTGTGATGCGAAACCGTCACACTAACATTTCTAATTAAATTAAGGTTAAATTAGCGGGGGCAGCCCTATTCGCTTTGGAGCTAACTATGGTAGAACTGTATGAATGGGAGTTTTAAGGGAAGCCTCATTTCTTTATCCCGTCCTTTTAAAAACTAAAAAACTAAGTCCATGGTGTTTATAAGTAAGCAAAGTTGTTTTCTTCGCTCATTCCATGTTTTTGTTCGAGCAAGTACAAAAACTGTAGTAGGTCTGTGACTATCCACGTGTGTTTCTCTAAATCCACTTTACTGGCCTTGACTTTGTGTATAATATTAGGTCAGAAAAAAGTTTGGTTGCTAAGTGATCAGTGAATAGAGTAGCGTTATTTCCTTACATTTGATTAATTAGATTTGATACGGATGTGTTTTCAACCTTGATATTTCTTTTGCGAATTCTTTCGTTGATTATGGAATCCTTCTCAAAGGAATGTCGGTCGTGCAACAGTCAGATGTGTGGACGATATAGTCAACGTAGCTGATACAGGACAGGGCTAAGTTGCATAATATGAAGGAGGCTTATGCTCAGTGTCTCATTGAAACCGCTATATAAGTGCTGTTTGAAACTTGGTACTTATGTTACATTGTGACGACTTTCGCTTATAAAAGATTTCGTTAAACTTCGAGCTGAACCTTCCCTTGTAATTTTTAAAGTGTACTAATTTTATTGCATGGTGGACAAAATTAAACCACACGTGTAGTAACTTTAAGACACCCAGTAAATCTTTTCGCTAGCAGACTTGTTATGTAATAATGAAAACCGCGTCCCCAGCACAATGAGCACCATTTATAAACAAACAGAATCGCGGAACACCAGACAGAGTGTTTCCAAGACTCCCTTCTTCGCGGAACCTGCTTACAAAACAATATCGTGTGACTGTCTCGGTGGGCCCAGCTTACATGTGACGTACTTGGTGGCAAGCCAAAACAATCGCTCTTCTGTGACGTATTCACTGGAAAACTAGCGGATGGCAATAATGCACTATTTCAGGTTAATTTCGCAAATTAATAATTCTATTTGAATCTCATTTTTGTCGTGTTCCGCCATGATGTTTGTTTTTAGTTTATTAATTAACGACACTACATTGGCAATATCACAAGTGTTACAGATGTGTATAAGTAACGGTAACCGATTACCATCGAGCAGGCCGCTTGTGTGTCAGTGTCTCACAGAAAAAATACATTAATAAAGCCGAAAACACATTATTAAAACGCGACGTGACGCCACGCGACGACACTCGTTCGGATTGGTCCGTGGCGTTACGACACCCGTCCGGATTGGTCCGTGGCGTCACGTGACCTCAGTCCACCCAATCCGGACGGCTGACGTCGCGTAGCGTCACGTCGCGTTTTAATAATGTGTTTCCGGCTTAGACTATTCTCCCCATTCGGAAAGTCTATGAGTAGAACGGATAAGAATTCCTGAAAGTGATAAAAAAATATTCTTATTCTCGTTAAATTCCTGAGAACCTGATGACGTTCTTTCTAAAAACATGTTCTTGACCCAAGCCTTGTTAGGCTTGGTCTGTTGACCATCCTACTTTAATCATCAAATTGAATCAGATCGTTACTTGAATACCGAATATTTAAGTCAAGGCAACACATTAAACCATATAATTATGTGAGCCATAAATTATTATAACAATCGCCGTTTGGTCGCGGATAATCTATTTCTTAATTTTTGTTATTTATTATCTCACCCCGAGGGCCAATTTCTGAACATTACTGAGTTATGTGCACAAAAAACAGACTATTTTAGTTATTAAGTTAAAAAACGGACATGATTCGCATTACTTTATCGAAACTTACAGGCCTTATAACTAACCCACATACGAAATGAATTCTAAAAGTATGAATGTATGGTATATGTTTGTTACCTATTCACGCCTAACTGGCTGAACTAATTCAGCTGAAATTTGGCATATATATGAAGCTAAAACCCTCGAATACTAAAAGTGGGCTACACCGCTAGACACAGCTGTACCTCTAAGATCTAAGAAAATCAGCATTTAAAACTAAACTAATTTCTTCCAACAGAAGCAAAATATAAGAATACTCTTTGTCCAATAACCACATCCACATCCTAGCTTCACTCAATTTTGAAATATTTCAATCTTAAGCCTTGTTATTCGGGTCGCATGTACTCTATGAGGATACCCAAATGGATTTTTAATATCATACTTATCTCGAGTTCTGTGTAATTGTTTAGTCATCGCATTATTTTCAGCATAAAGTGGACATCCTGTTGTACACTTCCTTGTAGCGCAAATCTTTTTGACCGTTCTGAAGGTAGCAGTTTGGCTGCGTAGTAGCAGTAGCCCATATCTAATTGTTTACAGCGTATTGTGTAAGTATGAGTAGCCACAAGTTGACTTCAAATAGGTCATTAGATGAAAAGTCTCCTTACCCCAATAATTTCCTTGGACACCAACTCATTCCAACCAAATCTCAGCAAGATATGTATACTTGCTGTGCCCAGCGGTTTTACCCGCTGTCCTATAGCCTATGTGTTATTCCAGAGTCTAAGCTATCTCTATACCAAATTTCAGCTCAAGTAACAAACACACATCCAGACATCCATTCTTACAAACTTTCACGTTTATAATATTATAGTAAGATGTTAAGTAAGGCCGTGGTGACTAACCGAGACGGGATCCCACATAATACACAAGAGAAATTCTGACACCATTACGTTAATATTCGCATTACTGCAGTTATTACGATAGGGGATCGGACAATTTTTTTGTCCATAATGTAGATTATTAAAAAATATTGGACACGCATTTTTTTATTTGTATTTTTCATAAAAAAAATGTGTGATTTATAACGCACTAAAGTTACATGGAAAGGGTCGTGACGTCACTTACTTGTGTGTACTCGAGTCGTTACAAAATGCATCCACAAATGACGTCACGCATAACTACCGAAAAACCTATAAGCGCTATATCTCAGCCATTTTTTATTTTATACTCCAACCAAAAAACAGTGTCGAATATTTTTTTATTATAAAAATTACGGACTAATTATATATTTTTTTATGACCTTGTCTGATCCCCGATTTAAAATTAAGACTATAGCTCTTCAGTCAGTCTTCACTGTGCTTGGCAATAGCGGCCTTTTTTCCTTTTGCAATTTATTATCTTTGATCCCTTTGACTTCAAGATTTATACTTATTTGGAACCTCAGACGGTAGCCAATTGAAAGGTGCAACTTTTTTAACGATATTATTACACCTACAACATAATAATTTGAGGTTCACAATAAAAATCCTCAAACTCACGTACCTAAATGAATAATAAAAAAGCATCAGTCTTTTTGTTTTATATCCTCCATAAAAAGGACACTGATGGATATTCAATCGAACGTGCATTGAAAATAAATAAATATTTAGCGATGCAACCAAAATATGCCTTGTCTAAATATTCAATTTGGTTTTGTCAAAAATAATATTGTTTGTCAAGTAGGTAATTAAATAATACTGCATTATATTTTAACTATAAAAACCGGCGGAGATACTACTAAATGAAGTTTCTTTCGGCTCCGTAGTACGGGCGCCTCTCATCGGTATCGTAGGCTGGGCTTAATTCTTTTAAAAGTAGGCTGTTCCTACACAGTAAATAACGCATGTATATATAAAAAACAAGTGAAATTAAAAAAATACTTTTTAAAAACAAGCTTTAATTATTATTATCGTCTTGTATCATAAAGTACTCGTCAAGACGAATCAAATGAGCCCAAATTCGATGGGGTTACGTCGTTTAATAACGGAGTTCCTATGGCCACCTTCCAGCTCCATCATCAGATCAGCTCGATGTCATATAAATATTGCATTGTCATCCGATTTATAGAGGCATGCAAAATTTCAGCTTAATCGGACACCGGGAAGGGGGTCAAATAAAACTTGCAAGATTTGATTATTGACAGACAGACAACAGACAGGTGAAAGTATTAATAAATAAAAGCTTGTAAAAAACAACGACGCTGTTGATCTGATGGCGGAATATTAATTATTGTTTACCGAATATCATCATAGCGGCTACATCTATCCTCAATTAAAGCAAAAAAAAAAAACAAAAAAAAAAACATTAATATTATGTATGTAAGTTACAACTGAAGTATCAAAATACTTCGGTTGTGACGTAGGTACAAACAGTCTTTAAGTTGAACTGTCACATCAGTTGCCGTAACATTAATGCGTTCAAACAATTGTTCAAAGTTTCCCCACCATATTGACTGCACTATGTTTTTGTTTGTCATGACCGTCTAGACATGATGACATAATAATCGTCTGTCTGCGCCTGCGCCGGTCATGCTGCTCACTCAGACCCAAAACAAATATTTTTTGTGTACCTTTTTAATTGTTTTAACCTTTACAACACCTAATTATACAGACAACCGCATACATTTTTTAACTACTGAATTAATTTTAAAATCACTTACGATGTGATTAGTGGATTAGTGAAAAATGTTAATGAAATTTTTTTTCAAAAATGAATCTTTAAAATAAGCACTGCTAAATATTTGTTAAATTAATGATACATGATATATACATGCACTAATTAGTAGATAAATTGGTAGAATTGGAAACAAGAAGATAAAAAACAATGTTTAAAAATTCAAGTTACTACTTATTTTAAAAATAGTTATTTTTATGAAATTTAGAGATACGATTTAAATAAATATTTCAGGACATTTCACACAGCGCCACCTAACCCCATACTAAGCAACTTAATGCTTGTATTATGATGGTTAGGGTAACGGATATAATACTTATATACATTTTTTTTTGTAAATACATACTTATAATAGATATTGAAAACCACCCAGACCAGAAACAAATACCTGTGGATCACACAAACATTTGTCCCATGCGGGAATCGAACCCGCAACCTTTTGCATTGCAATCGGGTATTAGCCCACCGCGCCACAGAGGTCGTCAATTATTTATATTGGTGGATTTATATTGGTTTAATATAAATTAAACTGGCGACCTGCCCCTATGCTCCGGTTACCATTTTACATAATAGAAACCTTCCTTTAGAATGACTCTGGCCATTAAAGTTTTACATATATTCGTTGCATAAATTGAAGAAGCGTACAGATGACATGAAGCGAATTTTTTATACTACATAGTGCATCTCTACATAAAGAGGTTATTGTAAATGTCGTCCATTATAAAAGTGCACGCAGTGATTTAAGACCGTCAAGAGCCTGGAGCCAAAATGAGCACATATTATTCTTTTTTATTCGACATTGTAATTCATATTACCGAATCAGAAATTAGCTTGTGTCAACGAACAGCTTAGTCAATCTGATTTATAGAGCTCAGCTTCAACTGTCCCGTTCTAATGCATAAATCATACTTGCGATTACAATCTAACTTGGTGGGATCGAGTACCTAATTTAATTGACCGAAAACATCGATTTAAGGCAGGAACACAATTATTCTCCTTCTTATCGAGTCGCATGGCTTCATTTATTAGAGGTATAATTATATATTTTGATTATGATGAAAGAGGTAAAGATGTTTTAGCCAGTATTGAGCCAGTTCTACAGCTTTTTCGTTGGCTCCAAAAAGTTCTTCAACTGTCCAGGTTTGTGGGTCAGTTAGAGCAATTGTATAGAAATACTATTTCTGCAGACTTTCAAGTGCCTATTAGTACATAGTTAGCTTTATCTTTCTGACATGTGTGTCGCTTAGTTTATCACTGATATGATTTAATAGTCTGTATGGCCTAGACTAGATTAGACTAGGCTAGATAGAACACTATTATGCACCTACCTAGGTACTAGGTACTCGTATAGAATCGTTCTGTACTTAAAATGATGGTATAATCATAATTGATAGAAAAAACACAACCAGCCGTATTCTGTCTCTTTTTTATCAACTAACCTTGAGTTTGTTATGATTTTTAAAGCTACTTATGATCTATTTTATTAAATGAACCAAACGGCAGATCTCACGTCTAATATTGTCGAGCATATAATATATGAAGCACCGTTTCGGAAAATTTTAATGTCCATAATTATCAGAAGACAAGGAAGATTTTTGATTCGTTGTAGAGATATTATTATGCTTAACGCTGCCGTTTTGTTATATTAGTCATAATATTGTTACGGGAAGCGGGTAGGGGATAGGAAGTGAAAGACCAACTACCTCGGAACTGGTTCTTTATTTGAACAGACAGAGGTCCGCCTAGCACTGACTTTGCAACTTTGCACTCTACTTTGTTCACTGTTTACTATAAACACTTGACTTCTTTTTACTTTTACAACTTCTATTTCTTCCAAGTTCCAAAACACAACTGCCCTGTTCCAGTACCCGTGGCCCTTTTTATACTTGTAATTTCGATTGTCATTTGTTTGCCAACATTCTTTTATAGTTCTGATACTTTTTGAATCAAAAATGTTCCATGACTATGTTGTCATTTGTTTTATGAAATTTTTTTTTTTTTTTTTTTAATAATATGGCAACATGTGCATTTTGCCAGTGTCGAGTAAAATTCGTGAATGTTCACGGGATATTAAATTATGGTCTCCACTTTCGTGTTTTGCCAGTGTCAAGTTAAATGTTATTTTTTAAGTAATAAGTTAGTTAGTCAGGTCAGAGTCAGAGTGAGCTTAATAGCTCGTCTAGTCACGTGAGTCTTCCAGTAAAATGGGTGGAATTTTACTGAAAGTTCGGAGGAGTTTTGGAGGGGGCACCAAAATTCATATTTCAGCACCATATCACTTGCCTACATCTGTGCACATTCAAAAACACTTAACACGCAATATTCCACCATTATTACACGCTAACAATCAAATTCTACACGATTATTAAGCAAAAGACGTGGAGCTAATGATTATGATCAAGGCTTGCCGCCAAAACTCCCTTTTATGAAATTCTTTTAATAGTTCCGATACTTTTTTAACTTTTTATTTTTTTTAATCCAAAAAGTTCCATGACTACGTCACAATATTATAACTATGACCAATGTTTTTCTCAGATTGTTCGCCATGGCTTTTGTGTAGGTACCTATAATACAAATTCACACAATCATACACGTAAATGGAAAACTACCCATTTACTCGTATTCGCCAAGCTTGCACAATAGATTAAGGAAAGTGTATCAATTTCATGTTCAAACATTAAATGAATGAGTTGAAATGAATTGAAAAAATATATGTAGAACTTAGCAACAATAATACCACTCATACTCCTGGTACTAGTATAATAAAAAATACTGAACATTCAGATCTTTTGGACGATCACTTATGTATTAAACTACTTCAGAAAAGTTTTGAATTCATAGGATTTTTAAAGTACTTATTTTACTTACACATTAAGAAAAAAATACCCATACCGACTGACACACATCAATACATTCGTATTTACTATAGTGGCATTAAAAGAACCAGGTCCTATTAATAAATGTAGAGGTAGTATGGGGAATTTGCAACATACAAAGTTATCGAATCCGAATTCTCGGCATCGTTGGTAGGTACTTGGTACTTATTTGTTCGGTCTAAGTAGCGTAAGCTCTTGGAATTTGTTAATAGTGTACTAATAGTGAACGGGGGACCTCGGGGCTCCTAATGATTTACTTACCAGCCACTTGTTGGCACAAACTGTTGCGTTCGGCCGACAACTGACCAAGTTTCTGGAAAATTCTCCAAATGCCCCCTCGACTTGACTCCTAATTACAGCTACAAGTGTGTTCTTACTTGCTCGTAATAGTGTAACGGTTAAGTATAGTTCTACGTATTATTTTTATTATTAACTACAGGACTAGTTGAACTTCGTATCGTCTAAAATCTGTGTTTTATATATCTACCTGTACTCAGTAAACTATCATACAATTAATATAATTAATCAAAGTAAAAAAAAGTAAAAACGTTGACGTGCGGCGAAAAATTTGTCTCTTTTCCGTGCCTCATCTGTTAATTTGATTGACCTACAATTTACTACGTATATAGGTAGCTATGGGATATTAAATACAGATCTGGAATTAAATATTAACTAGGATAAAAGCGCTTTTGAAGAATTGACTTTTCCTTCTAATCCGAATTGCACATAACTATTTAAAAAAAAAAAACAAAGCCGCGGATCGGTAAGTATTCGACACCTCATACAAAAATCTTTAAACCCCTTGCAAATTATTAATTATATATCTATCTAAGCTCGTATGTGCATAAACCAAAACGTTGCCAAAATACGCATACCTACCTGAAGAATTTACCAAATTGACTGACGTTTCAGAAAAAACCGTCTCATTAGTATTATTTTAGCATTCTAACAAAAAATTGGCGAATGCATTCGTCTAGACCCGCAGGCGTCGTTTTGCACGTCTTTCAACCGCAATAAAAACTATGAGCATAAGTACCTACTCACTATGTACCTAAGTACCAAACCTATGTAGGTATATCTACATAGGTGGCTTTGAATACTTACCTACTTCAATTTAAATGGAAAAGGAAATGTATTATAGAAATCCGAAAATTTTTGGATGCTATTTATAAATTAGACCCTGTTTTTGACCCAGGAAACTAGCAACGTCCAAAGCCTACCACCAGTATAGCGAGTGAAAAATACTCTTTATAATCTTTATTTGTAATATACTCATATATCGGTATAAAAGTCTATGAATATGGTCATTGGTGGTAATTCGGGAAGGTGACGCCCAAAAAAGTTTTGGATGAACTGTGTGAAAGACGATATGCGTGCAAAGGGAGTGGATGAAATTTGACGGATGATAGAGTAGAATGGAGGAAAAAAACGTGTTGTGCCGACCCTAGTGTGGGATAAGGGCAGGAAGATGATGATATTTTTTCTTTTATATACCAAGAAGTAAGAAGATGATCAATACGCTCTGATGGTAAGACATAACGCTGCCCATATTGTGATCAGTACAGTGCCACCCGGGATTTCACAATGATGGAAAATTCTATAAGCACTGCTCCAACGCTTCTTACACAGAGTATGTTTGAGCAAGTTTGTTCTTTTTTATCTATTTTTAGTTAATAATTAATCACGTTGGTCAGTAGAGGCGAGGTGACGTGGTTATGTCGTTGCACTGCCAACACTTCACATTGATGGATACACATCCGCCGATGCACACGTCTTTCACAAAACACATGTATTTTTGTCCCCGTGATGCAATGGTACTCGTACCTCTCATGTGGCTTTACGGAATTTTACATCGTTTTGCATAACGTTTTAAATAACACGTGATTTTTAATTACTTGCCCAATTTTTTGTCTTTCCAATCTCTACGTTTAGATATTATGTACACAATACATCTTCCATGGATTTCCACTTTGTATTACTTTGTAATACTACCTATTAATATTAATTTATGGATCAAAAATTTAAATAATTAAATCTTTGCGGTGATCTAAGCACGTCATAAAACATATCTTGGTTTCTTATTTCAACCCAATTCGTTCAGTGGTTTAGTCAGTCAGTCAGTTCATTCTATATATTTCATATAGTCTCTTTTATATAATTTAGAAGATTTTTGACACTTCTCCTTACCATTTTTGTGAAATGGGGATTGCTTATTAGGCTTGGTAAACAATTGAAATGAATATAGGGCTTTAAACAATGTACTTACTAATATTCCGGTACATTTTGTACACAAACACTGCATAAATAGCTTGTCATCTTATACCTCCAACAATAGAAGTGAATCAATCGATTTTACAATCGTTTCGAGTGGATTTATTGTTGACACTATCGATTCATTCAGTTCGTGCTCAATAACACTGATTTATGTATATCTATCTATATTCTTGTTTATCTACTTATTTTAATAGGCCCTAGTTTCGACTGGGTATCTAAATAAATTAATGTATTATTTGTTTATGAGCAGCTAAAGAACGATTGTTCCTTATTTTCCCAAAAAATCTAAAGATACAGAATTATTAAAGTAAACTAGACTTTTATAGCCTGGCTGGCTTTTTGGGGTAATGATCTCATAGAGTATTTTGTTCCATGGTAATGATATCCGGAGGGTCGCTGGGAGCGGTTGGAGAAGAAAGACGGAGGACCGAGTTGAGTGGGGGAGACCTATGTCCGGCAGTGGACGAACCTAGGCTGATGATGATGATGATGAGACTTTTATAACTTTACAAACAGTGCCCAGTGCCCAAGGTTTTATGTGCTGAAAAGTAGCCAATGTGATTTTATAATAATATTGCGTATAGTGAAAAGTAGTATAGTATTATAATATGATTTTGATATATATTTTGTTAACGCACGTACGTGATGTCGTCAACTCTTTTTATAAGATCCAGCAAACCAGACTTTGACCGATATTATAATATTCCAATCAATATGGTATGGTAACAAAACCATGTCCAATAGTATTTGTTATGTCTGTCATGAGTGGAAGGGCGAGACGACCTTGATAAACATCCTAAACAGTGGTCTACAATAGCTGAAGACAGAAGAAAGTGGAGAGAGAAATCGTTGCATAACGCTTTTAATTTTCCTATATAAACATCCTTGCACATAAGAGATTCGTTTAAATTTCTCATGAAATTTTTCTCCAACGATAACACAAATATTTGCAAATCTTCAGCGCACTATATTTAACTGTGTGAATGAAACTAGTGATCATGAATGAAACAGTGTAATTATAGCACGGTATGGATCACGTCTAGACTTCCGCCGGAGCACAAATATCTCTTAGTACACTATGTTATTGGAACTAATGGCTGCTATATTGTGAGACCAATCTGTGTTGATTGAACGTCTCGGAATTTGGAGTAGATTTAAAAATGAAATATATATCAGCGGATATTATATTATTTAAATTAAAATACTAGCTTATACTCGCGGCTGTGCCCGCATGGCGAAATCCCTTCTTAGCGGAGGTCTACATCATAAAACCTATTTGTGTTCCCAATTTCAACTTAATCCGTCCATCGGTTTAGGCTATGCGTTGATAGATCTATCAGTCAATCAGTCACTCTTTCCTTTTATATATTTAGAAAAAGGAGAAATCATCATCATCATCATCTCAGCCAGAGACATCCACTGCTGAACATAGGCCTCGCCTTTTGACTCTAATATGTACCGGTTGGAAGCGACCTGCATTCAGCGTCTTCCGGCGACTTGCAAGGTCTTGCGAGGTCGTCTGGGTCGTGTATCCACCTTGTGAGTGGACGTCATACGCTGCGTTTGCTAGTCTGTGGCCTCGTGGAAAAGGAGAAGATAAGATAAGAAACTCTTTATTGATCCACATAAAGTAAATTTTACAAAACAAAATTTAAAACCAAAGGTGTATCAATTGGCGGTCTTATCGCTCAAAGCGATCTCTTCCAGACAACCATGCAGGGAGAGGAAATATACAACACTGTAAGGACGGTGGTTCCAAAAACTTTAAAAGAAATATATGAGTAGTAGCAAAATTATAAAAGGTACGCGCTTTCGTTGGTATAGCCAAACTTGGGCCTGCTGGGTCGGAAAGTGTCGGTTGCTGCGCTGACTCACGACGAAGTAAATTGTGTGCCATTCTCACAATATACAAACCCATTTTATCAGTCATCGTTGTCGTATCAGTCTCTTCATCTCATTTTAATATAAGTAAGGTATGTTGGGGTAAGAGTGAATGGTTTTTTGATGTGTTAGAAAGACTTTACAAAATATTTTTATTTTATTACTCTGTTTAGTAGACGAATATCTGACCTATTTAAATGATGGAAGAACAACCACTCTTTATGTTAATTAATAACTGAACCTGTTATAATTGATATATTTCTGTCAAAATGAGATCTAATAGAGTAGGGGAAGGTGGGCATGAAAGAGCCAGTTTTAGACTTGGGCTCCTAATTTTGTTCAGTAATCAAATAAAACAATTTTACAAATAGGGACGAGTAGCTCAATTATCTATTGTTAAAAAACACCCAGTGTTGTTTTATTAATGTTTCATTTTAATAAATTTCTCGGCTATTTAAAAAACTCGAATTTCAGCTCTTTCATGGCACACGTGTCATGAAAAAGCCACCACATTTTATGAAAGAGCCACAACATAAATCTTCCTAAATAAACTAAATTAAGCGACAGTATTTATAAAATTATAACAAGTACTTTATTTGGTCATCACTTTTAACCCTCTAAATCCAATATTTAGGTATTTTTCTTAATAATAAAATTAAATAATAAAAATACACATTTTTATTTATTTCTTTTAAATTTCAAGTTATTAACCTTTAAAACATTAAATTATTTCTTAAATATTAATTAGGCTTAACATAAACAGAATAAGCCTATGAAAACTTATTATTAGTAAGTAGTAGATATCAAAAAAATTTGAAAAATTCTTTAAAAAAAATTAATGAGCCTGGGATGGAATTTACATGTCTCACATTAGCCCACAAGACCGTTTAGCCCATCCATAATAAATTTTGCATCATATCGTTACTCGAAAAGTAAAGCCACAAACAAACCCGAGCTGGCTCTTTCATCACATATCTGCATGACTCTTTCATAACAACTAACAAAAAATAAAATAATATCATAAATTAAAATTAAAGAAAAGAGAAAGAGTCATTTCAGTTTAATACCTGATTATGGAGGCCAAACATGCGCACTAGATCATGTTTGCAATTGTTTGGCGGTAGGTTACATATAAAAAAAGTTAAAACGCTATTAATAACACTATTAAATCATATTTAAGGCTGCAATTTTTTTTGGCGAAGTCTTGCTCTGCAGTAAAGACTCGGCGAACTGTTTAACTTTTGTGGGTAATAATAAACAACTATAACTACACAAAAAAATCATAAAACTGATATTCGTTTAAAAAACTACGGAAATATTGAAGGTGGCTCTTTCAAAACATGGCTCTTTCATGCCCACCTTCCCCTATATAGTGTTTTTGATTACCAGGAAAAGTGCGGACTATGTGGGGAAAGGGCGGACTACATCCTAAAATCAACTCTGTTGCTTCTATTGACAAGGTTTATAAAGAATTTTATTTCGCTCTTACCCCAGTGAAATGGTGCATTTTACTTCTACCTCTTCAAAACTCGTGTGTTGCGTTGAACCAAAACTGTAGAATAAAATTTAGACGTAACATAAAATGGCGTCTATTCCTGTGTTGCAAGTATTGAAATATACCAGTTCGTTTGGTAGATATTAGAATTATACGCTCTTCCCCCGATCTGCTCTTACCCCAACATACCTTAATGCCTACTCATTATATTAGTAGGGTTAAGCTGCTGGTGGTAGGCTTCGGCCGTGGCTAGTTACCACCTATTAGACAAAACCGTTTCCGCCAAGCGGTCATTATGACCGTATTCCGGCATGATGTTCAGTGCAGCCAGGGAGGGATTTATCCCGCCTTCTAGGTATAGTCTACTGCCATCTACGACCGCATCGCTTACCTATAATTAATAAAAAAAAATCTTAGCTAAATCATGCACGTAGCCCCACTAAATTTCTAGAAGCATCTATTTGACATAGAGGTGCATTTTAAGTCTGTACTGGCCGAACAAACATTCTATGTAACTCAACGCAGCTTGAACATTGGCAGCAGTTCAGCTGACCTTGATTGTAATTAGCTTGGTGACTGATGGATGCCAATACTAAAATACAATGAAATTTTGCAGATATTTCGGATTTTTTCGGAATCTCTAAAAATAAGTACCTTCACAATATTGGACATCTAAACCGCCATTACATGTTCCATATACCGTCCTGCACTCGCAAGAGCAGGGTGACAATGCGTAATGCAATTTTCCTAACTAAAAAGAAGGATCTAAGCTACCTATACACAACATTTTGACTCAGTCGGTTCAGCTGTTTAGGCGTAAAGAGGAATCGAACAAACACTCACACACACCATACTTTCGCATTTATAATTTAAATAGCTACGCCCAGCGGTTATACCCGCTGTACTATGTGTTATTCCAGGGTCTAAACTATCTCTATACCAAATTTCAGCTCAATCGGTCCACCCGTTTAGGCGTGAAAGAGAAACAAACATACATCCAAACATCCATACATTCTTACAAACTTTCACGTTTATAGTATTAGTAAGATAAATGAACAATAATTTATCGTGAAGTATATAGGCACACCTAAGGTAATTGTCAAAAAAAAGGAATTTCAGTTATATAAATTCAAAACCAAAATAAGATTAATAAAAGTGGCATTCGCTAAATAAGTATTTCTTAATAGAAAAGGAACCGTGTGCATAAGCTAGTCTAGTCTATAATAAAACGGAACACCTACGGACAACATTCCTTTGCAATCAAGAACAGATCAATATTTCAAATTGATTGTCTTGAATTTAATTGATAACAGTTGTTATTAGTTGTTCGCTAATTATTATTTAATGGCGCTTGCAAGGACTTCTGGTCGCCACCTTTCCTTTGGTTTTAAATGTATTTGTTACGGAAAAATATATTTTATACCAATACTTTTATGGAGCACTTTTGTAAGTCAGTTTTACAATTATTTGGGGACTGTTTTTTTAAAATATGTGTTTATATGTTTATGTTGGTTAACTAACTTATAGTTCGCTCGAATAGCATCAGCTGGCTTATACCTACTATCAGGCGTCTTTGCCTTCTATATCTTAGCTAATTTTATAATAGGCTTTCTTTAGCAATTCATGTAAATAATCATTATCATTTATCATTATTGTTAAAGTATTGGGAAATGACTGGGCTAAGGAGACTAAACATCGTATATATCCGGATGTCAAGCGCGTATGAGGCAAGACTTCGTACCACTATTTCTAGGGATAACACTGCGTCTGTAGTCTGTAATAAGCGATCCTTAACATCAGGCGAGCATCGGGCTCGTCTCATTTATCTGCTTGCATTAAAAAATATTTAACAATATCGAAACATAATATTATTATGTTTAATTATCTTTATTTTCATTAACATGGCGACAATGGAATGAATAAAATAAAATAAAAATTATATGTTAAGTAGGTACTTGCTTTGATAAATATACCTACATACCTAAAGTAAATTATATGATCGCACAATAACATAAAAGATAGAGTTTTTATTGGATCGTCAAGGAAAATCAACCAATAAGTGGAATAAAGACTATTAATATTGCCCCCGTGTTACACAGACTTCTGTCTGCCTCAATGATAGGTTTTTTTAATAAAAAGATGACTTTTATAAAGAGCTGACTTCGCCCAGCGGTTTTATCCTTAGAAATGTAGACTTTATGTTATTGGTCTATATAAGATGTATTTAGTATTTTTATCTACATACTAAGTTTTAGTTTCATTGAGATGAAGTAACAAACAGATGAGCTAGCTTTGTCTAAAGGAAAACTCGAATGGTCTTCCCCTTCCTTATTTTTACTCGTATCCCGGCCCTTTTTTGTGGAAAAACTTGTTTTTTTTAAACTTAGGACACCCGCGAAAAATGTTGTGTAGAGAAGACACAAGAGAAGAGCACGTTCAATAAATATGGGTGTTAATCGTATTTATTACATAACACTTCGATTTAAGTTTATATTGTCTTTTTTGAGCCAAGCCCCGACTTCACTCCACATACAAAACATCCACACACATACATATTTAAACATTTATAATATTAATAGCATAGTAGGACATTCAAGGGGAAAACAGTAATCTTTTATAATTCCCTCGGAATTCCGATTTAAGGTAAAATATAGAGGTAAAATTGTTCACTATTTTTCGCAGAATTCCTAAGTACAACAAAAATTGACACATTCTTCTAAGAATTTTATGTTTTACCACTAAGATAGATCTTTCCGGAAATACTTGAAAGCTCACAGCCAAAAGGCTCGTTTCTATAGTTATGTACTAGCAAAGCCTCTACAAACCCACTTAGGCTGACCACTCATAATATATCTATAAAATAAATTTGTGAAAAAATGGAGACGATATGGAGCGATTTTTGTTAGGAGAGGAATGCATTTAAAAAGCAAATAAAATACAAATAATAATTATTATTATTTGGATTTAGTACGTGCAAACCTCATCTAAAGTAGGAATATATGTGTATCTATTTCATGCTTTTTTTTTAAACTAAATGGTTATTTAAAAAAACAACATTTTATCCAAATTTTAATAGACAAAGCCGGGTCTATATGAAAATACACAATTTTTGAAAATTCTTTGGTACACAAAATCGGAACTAAATGAAAATCTTTAAAAAAATCTGGTATTTTTAACTCGGCAATTGTTTACTATTTCTAAAATAATTTATATATTCAATACATTCAATAAACTACTAATCTAAATATCATTAATAGCAATATATTAACAGATAGTGCCCTGTTATAAATTATTTAAAGATAAGAGATAGTGAATAGGTAATCAATAACTTACAAGTTTCAAAGCTATCGGGCTATTAAATATGCAGTTTTACTATGTAATAAAAAAAGGAAAAATAGAATAAAAACTAATATTTATGTTAATTTATTGGTGTCGGTGCTAACCATGTTTCCGAGTAAGTAGGGATTGTAGAGCGTCGACGATGTTATATCTATAGACGTAGACATGGAGCGAAATTGAGAAATTTAGTTTAAACTCAAAATTCATTTTATCAATTTTTTTTCAAATAGGCTACAATAAAGCACTTTTGAAAAACAATTTTACAATTATTTATTTCTATTTCGACTAATTCGAAAGCATCTCTATGAAAAGAACGAGCAAGAAATGTATAGAGATTGTTTTTTTAAGTATGCTTACCTATGTTACATAATTTATTATTCGTTTGAATAGCAACAGCAGGTTTATCATGCAGAATTTACTAGGCATCTTTGTCTTTTATGTGTTGGCTAGATTTTAGAATAGGCTTTCTTTAGTAATATAGCTTTATAATGTTAGATGGCCGCTGTGTTAACACTGCATCCTGTGTTGTTTTGAGTAATTTTACTGACTATACTAATGATACGGCTTAGTTAAGGATAGTTACGACTTTGACCGTAACTATCTGGACAAAATGGTGTCGCCAAGCGGTCAACGCTGGTCATTTCGACGCTGTTCCGGAATGATGTTAAGGTGAATAAATACTTTAGCAATATCCCTTGCTTATTGAAAGAGTATAAAGTCGGTTTAAGGTTTTCTTTATTAATTTTTTATACACTTCTTTTATTCCAAGCATTTGAGCGACAACGCGACATCATGGATTTTGTAATCAACGGTATAAAGTGTCGTCTACAAGCGTGGGAGGACAAGACTTGACTACATCCTGATCATCTCAGGAGATTGGCTTCGTAGTACAGCTTCACGTTACTTTGTAGCACTTTCTTACGAGGCTTAGTACTGAGAATCACTTGATAAAACCTCCAATTGAATATGATAGGAGGCTGATTTACACAACTCACAAGTAAGTACTGATTGCAGAGCTTGACCATTTTTAAATTGCACGCTGTCTAAACAATATTTTTATTATTCCGGCGAGCCCGAAGTGACACCGGTAAAGCTTACGTCACACTGAGGCGGGACGGAACGGTAAAGCGGGCTCGATCTTCATTTTGTTCCTGCCCGCGTTCGCTTTATATGTGATAGGTTTCATACAAATTCGAACATTACAAAAATTCCGTCTCAGACCGCGACCGCTTTCCCGCCTGTGTGTGTCGTAAGCTTAAGGGTTAAAAGAAATGTCCATCGTCAGCTCGCCCTGATGACGATCATGATTATGATGATTAAAGCAGAACATCGTAACCCGCAGTCAAGCCTAACTTCGACTTTGATAAGAATAACGCTATTGCAAGTATTCAAAGTTGTAAATTTTTTATCGAAGTCAGCGAAGCCACGGCGGGCATCTAACATTATAATAATTCTTTTAATTTGTCAGACTATTTATATATGGAAATAAAATGCATGTGGATTTTTACTTTTTCTTGAGCAAAAAAACGAAATATGAGGATGCAAATCACGACTCCGTCTGACCGTCTGGCTGCATCCATTTATTTAATTTGACAATAATAATTAATTATCGATTTTTAATAATCACCACAAATTAAACATGAACATAAATTGTACAGATAGAGTCATTAGCTGAATAATTCTTGTTTTTTTAGGTGCAGTGAATTAAAATGAAATAAATCTTTGGTACCGATCTCGTCTAATAAAAAAAACTCACTAAACTTAGAAAACTGACTTCACTGGCTCGGTCATGTAGAGAGGATGAGTGAGGATCGTGCGGTGAAACGTGCGTATCTCGGACGAGCGACAGGCAGGCGGCCGGTTGGACGTCCGCGATATCGCTGGAAGGATGAAGTGGAAAGGGATCTGGAAGCGCTCCAAGCTCAGTCATGGCAAGAAGTAGCCCAGAATCGGGAAGAGTGGCGTGATCTTGTATCGGAGGCCAAGACTCAGTTTGGGTCGCTGCGCCGTAGTAAGAAAGTAAACTTAGAAAAGGGCGAAGACAAATTCCTCTTTTGAGGACAACTATATTTTGCCGACACTTCCGAAAAATTGAGGAAAATTTACAGTTTGTTGGATCATGACCAAGCGAAATCATATACCACTACATAGTATAAAAAAGTCGCCTCCCTCTGTCTGTCCCTATGTATGCTCAAATCTTAAAAACTTCGCAACGGATTTCGATGCGGTTTTTTAACGATACAGTAATTCAAGAGGAAGGTTTATATGTATAATACATGCATAATATAGTAGAGAAACTCTGATCATTTTCTGTTAGGGCTTGTTCACGTGAACGCGCGGGCGCGGGCGCGAAATATCAAACATGTGACGTGCTATGAAGGTGTTCACGTACAACGCACGTGCGGTGTGAGCAAAGTCTGTCGCGCCCGCGCCCGCGCCCGCGTGTTATAGCGTGAACAAGCACTTAGGCGCAACGAAGTGCACGAGGATCGACCTACGAATAATAATAAGTCGGATCGACTAGTAAAAATATTTTACGAACTATTATGCGACTTAGAAAATATAGGTTATATAATAATCACACATACATACAAAAAAAAGAGAAATACAGTTTCTTTGACACAATTTTTTTACATATTAAAAGCTCATTAAATAAAACAAATATTTTTTAAAGTATTTGTATCTTATCTTGAGTAAGTTTCTATTATTTTATCGGTTGTGTATTGAACTATTAATTTTTGAATAATTTTAAAGTTTATAATAAATTATCCGACACATTAAAAGATTCACATTTGATAGCGTTCAAAAGGAAATTAACTCTTTATGTCTTGCATTAATTAATTTTATGATTCAAAACAGTAGGTATTTTAATATTATTATTTTATTTCGTAATGT
This sequence comes from Hemithea aestivaria, assembly GCA_947507615.1. Lineage (NCBI taxonomy): Eukaryota > Metazoa > Arthropoda > Insecta > Lepidoptera > Geometridae > Hemithea > Hemithea aestivaria. The sequence goes on along the minus strand of OX382339.1, from coordinate 8,533,353 downwards.
GTCATTAATTTGTAGATCGTAAATTTAAGTGTGTAATGTCTAGCATTTATGAATCGCTTTTTCTGAATTTCAGGGCGGAAGAAATAGTTACAAACTTCTAAATTGATTTTTTTTAATTTGAATTTAAGCCTGGCTTTCCTCCTCTCGTAAATATTCACATTATCAAGTGCCAAAATCTCATTTAAAAATAATTCTGATATTTTTTGTACTTCTAGAGGTAGATAGATAGATAACACTTTATTAATACAACTTACAAGAACTTAGAACTAAATACAATATGAATGTAAACATTGTAATAATTGACGGTCTTATCGCTAATAGCGATCTCTTCCAGCAGGGCTATTCACTTATCCGTTAGGGAATAGAACCGAAGACCGAATTGTTATGTATGAAATGACGTATTACGTCATACGTCATTTCATAGATTTTTGACAATTTGGTCTTCGATTCGGATTATGCTGATAAAACCACCAAGCTTCACTAACAGATTCATAAAGAAAAGCTTTCATAAAACTAAGGTTCCGATAATAAATATTACCTCTATAATTAAGGATATTCCATTTAGAAAGTTATCATAAGAGGAAATTACAAAAAATGCTGAATATTTTTTAAAATAACCATATTTTTTTAAATGACCAAAACTGGTAATAAATTCAATCAAACACAGGGAAAATAATAAGTAGGTTAAACAACAGTCGTTAAATATTATAGCTAGTGATACAATTGAGAAAATGTCCAGTTATTCGAACAAGTGCAGTATATAATTGCTTGAGTAACCGTGTAAGGGACAATCAGTGAATAATCTTCACACAAAATATTATAGAAAAAAACCGTAAAACAAAATAGGAGCGTGTATCAATATATCAAACTGAAAACACTTTTAAAGTGTGTGCAATAATATTATGCAGGGCTGATCTTAAGAAATTTTCAATAAATTAATTCTATGGATTTATATTTCAAATTTTGTCAAATAGTGCAAGCGAGAGAGCGTCACTCGATATTATCACAGTGCGGCCTAGTGTTTCTTTTGCGTGTAAGTTTTCCGGTCAACTCGGGTCAACGCGGTCCGTCAAATGTATGAAAAAGTCAGGATTGACAGCCGATGCACCAATGAACAACAAGAAAACAAATGAAAAATTACCACGCTTGAGACATCATTTTATATTCTAAAAACGAAAAGAGGCCCATCCATACTATTCCTTCATCATTGGATATTATATACGCTCTTAAAAGTCGCCACTGGACAAATCAGTGTCGCCAAGCGGTCGTTATGACCGTGTTCCGGTATGATGTTCAGTGAAGACAGGGAGGGATTTATCCCGCCTTCTAGGTTTGATCTGCTACCATCTACGGCCGTATCGTCGCTTAACATCACGCGAGATTGTGGTCAAAACCTAACCTATAAAAAAGCAAAATAAAATTTTCTTTGAAATGTTCATAAAACTCAAAAGTTTTTTATTATTATTATTTAATAATGCACAAGCAGCTCTGTGAGCTGATGCGTGTATATCACTGCACTTGTGTTTATTGTTTTTTTAAATGTTTGTCAAGTCTATTTTTAAAATTATTCACTGATGTTGCATTAATAACTGTTTCGGGCAAATTGTTCCACTGTTTAGTGACACGGTTTGGTAAAAAGTGTTTGCCGGGGTTGCTCGTGTGTGGGTCCTCATAAGTTTCTTACAGTGTCCTCGTAGTTATGTAAATACTGTCGTAGATTTTATTTAATGATTTTATAATATAATTAACTAGCCGTGCCCAGCGGTTTTTCCGCTGAACTATGCCTTATTCCAGAGGCTGAGCTACCTATATATACCAAATTTTAGTTGCATCATCTTAGCGTGAAGATCTAACAAACACGCACTTTTTATACTTACTGAGTCCTTAAAAGTAACCTACGTATTATTCTATTTATAAAACTATATACGTGTCAAATTTATCATCAGAGTAAAACTATGAAAATCAAATTATCGTCTCTTCAAAACATCTTCCCAAAATTATTTCTCAAAATTTTATTACCCGTAGTCCGCGTCAGAATTAACAGGTATTATTGTTTAATTTATGTAAATTAATAGATAAATATTTTAATTAATGCATAGTATTTAAAAAACAAATGATTTAAATGGGTGATAATAATATGTTAGTTTAATAATTTAAAACTTGATGGTATAATTGCTTATAAATCTGCGCGGTGAGATTGAAAGAATAAATGACCCATAAAAGTTTATGAGGGCAATTTAATGTTATTGTCGATTACTAATAATACTACTACTGAATTACTTATAATCAATTTAAGTTTTGAAGTATTCTGATGATATAATATGTATAGAGGTAATGAATGGAGGGATTTATCCCGCCTCCTGTGTTTAGTCTGGTGTCATCTATGGCCGCCTCGTCGTTTAACCTCATGCGAGATCTAAGACTAACCTATACATACAGATAAAAAAAAAAACATTTGTTTACTATTTTGCGCATGACATTTTTATACTGGCGTAGAATAGTGCTTGTATGTCTTGAGTTTTTTGAGAAGAATGCATGAATACGCAGGCATGTATTCTTTCTCTTTATTATTATTTATTAAAAACTATGTTTTTCTTATACTTTGTAATGTTCTACATTTGTCTTTGTTATGTTTTTTTTACTGTTCTTTCACTGTAATAGGTACTGTATAGTTTAATATCTTTTCCATAAGCTATCTTAAACTTTAGTAGTGTAATTGGTATAAACCGTTCTATTGAAGTATAAATAAATAAATAAATCAATACGCACCTACTAGTCGTATTTGAAACACATCTGTGTTTACCGATCGATACAACTTGGAAGGAATCTTCAAGGCACAAGTGAATCGGTGCCTTTCTAGGTATCTTATATGATTTATTGTCGACCGCATACGAACTTTTCATCAGGTGGGATGTATGCAAACGTAGCGGTTAAGATATTATATTATTTATTTTTAAAGATATCGTTGATGAAATTTCATCATCATCATCATCTCAGCCGTAAGACGTCCACTGCTGAACATAGGCTTCCCCTTTAGACTTCCATATGTAACGGTTGGAAGCGACCTGCATCCAGCGTCTTCCGGCGACCTTTATAAGGTCGTCTGTCCACCTTGTGGGTGGACGTCCTACGCTGCGTTTGCTAGTCCGTGGTCTCCACTCGAGCACTTTTCGACCCCATCGGCCATCCGATTTTTTTTGATGAAATTTAAGGCTGTTAATATTAGATTTGTTAGTACTACGGAAGCCTACATTGCACGTAGCCCGACTGACGCTTGGGCTATTTATTTTTTAAGTCACCGCTTTCGCAGACTTTTAGTAGCCTGTTTCCACGGGGTATACATAGATGGACCCAGTGTATTTGCCAGTATCAAGTTAATATTATGTTTATTGTAGTCTTACAAATATTTATCATGTTTTGGGGCAATTGCACTGACAAGGAGCGTGTATTTAGGGCTCAAAAGAGATGCATTAGGGCTATTTGCAAATTGAAACAAACGGACAGTTGTAAGCCATATGTTTTAAGCCTAAAGATTTTGACTCTACCATGTACCTATATATATAGGTATATATTTTAGAAACTGTCATATTTGTGCGTCAAAATTTACATTTATATAGTAATTTTAGGAGCAGACGCCTTCAACATAAAGTCTGTTTTCCTTTAAACATGACGGCGCTACACAACAAAAGCGTATTCTGTATGGCTCCTAGAATCTACAACCATTTGCCCAGATCTATACTTGAGGCTAAAACAATTGTAATGTTTCAAAAAAGAGTCAATTTGTTATTACTATCTAAAGCTTACTACAGTGTCCATGACTTCTTATCAGACAAAATTTAAATGATTAATGTGATTTTTATAATGTAATGAAATTTTATTTTTAAATTATTATTATTTTCTTTTGACATGTATTAATTTTTACCTTGATATTGAAGATGTCATTTTTAATGTAATTTGTATTTAATTTGACATTCTTTTATCAATATTAATATTATGTAATTATTATTGTATTCAACACAGCATGCCGAAAGGTAGATAATGGCGATCTGAATGTTTTTACATTTCTACTGTTACCTTTTTGTATACCCATTTTCGCTTGTGATTAAATGAATTATGAATTATCCAATTTGTTTACTTAGAGCTATATTCGAAGTTTAGTAAATTCTGTCCCTTAAGCGTGGTCGGCGTAAGTAACAGTGTGTGAGTGTAAGTAACCAACGTCGAGCTCACAAACCTGTATTACTCCCCTTAAGGCTGTATTGTGGTGTATTGGTGAATGCAACCAGTCCTGCAATCAAGGCGTTTCTTAAACCATTACCCACAATAATCGGTCTCGGCTGCCGTGTGTTTTCAAATCATTAGTCGGGGAAATAACGACCCAAATCTCTTGTAACTTTACATAATATGTGGTCGCCGTCTTAATCATTCCGCCTTTGTTATAAGGCAGGTGGGTTATTGAATTGCTTTTCGCGTCGCGAGCTGGCGAGAGCTGTCGTCTTTTGTAACCTATAAAACATTTTGAAGATTAACCAAAGATGCAAAATTTTTAAAAATTGTGTTGCATTTGATTTTGCAGCAAATCAAGTTATATATCTTTTTATATTACTTATTGTCAATTGTATGTTTTCCCCCATTGGTTTGTGTGCAAAAATTTTCTTTCTTTCTATTTTGTACTGAAACGTTAAGGTTTTTCAAGATGTTTTACAAAATATTGTTAAAATTTAACAGTCGGCGCTTGCGATGACGATCGCGGAAAGTTTGACAATTTGGTTGTGAATCAACAAGCAGGTTATATATGCCTACATACAACATTAAGTGTCGTGTACTCACACATTGACGATTAAAAAAACAACTTTATTTGAGACTATATAACTATGTATACCTAGTTGTTTACTATATCAGTCGTAAATCCTCATTATTCAGACACAATAAGCCACGTTACGATGGCTAACAAAATAACAAACCATAACCAAATTAAAATAGCTAAGATATTTGTTGTACAGATACTAACTCGTTTTTTCCGATTGTAACGTAATAAGCGCCCTTGAAAAGACTTCAACGCTTACTGACGCGGGGTTCATTGATCCGCGCTATTATTGAACACGCTTTAATCTGATTAACTATAACACCATACGGATCGTACTTAAACATTGAGAATTATTCATTAATAATATGTAAAAAGGAGTTTTTGAAATAATATTACTTTTTAAAATTTTCATTTTCTAGTATTTGATTCGAATACATTGTACATAACATGTACATAACCTAGCACATAAATGAATGAATCAGGTTATGTTGCACGCGTGCGATTAGCCCGCCATTATCAACCTGTTGCTCGATAAGAAAGCACGGAGAAAAGAAAAGGAGAGTGGGCATGGGTGTGCGTCGCGGTCGTCGACTCGGCTGCAGTTGCAGCGAGGTCGGGCGCGCGGCGCTCGGCGCGGCCCGCCGCCGCTCGGTCAGTCCGCGCTGACTGTCGGTAGGGTAACACCGCGTCGGCTGGTCGCGGATGGTAGCGCGTGTTGCAGCGAGTGGCACGTGTTCATGCGCGCACGTGCCGCACGCGCCGGCATGCGACGCTAGCGCGGCGAGCATGCGGCTGCCCTTGCTGCCGCTGCTCGTCCTGCCGCTCGTTCTCGCGCGCCCGGCAGCAGGTAAGCTCAGCTTCCATATACAAACTGTTCTTCACACTTCTTGTCCAGTCGTGTATCGCAAACCTAATGAAACTTTACTTAGCTTAACTCATAAAGTGTTTTGGGTCGTAACCTAATAAAATTTGCTTAACTCGAAAAGTTGTTGCAATCACACAAATTCTTCTGTTATTTTGAGTATGTCATTATAAAAAGTTAATTTTTGTGTTACTTAAGTGTTCATCTAGGAGTGCGATATTTTAATTGTGTTTATTTATTGAATAAATGTGTATTTGCCGGTATTGAGCCAAGTTCTCTTTAAAAACACTATCAAAATCAGGGGTATTGAAATATTACGGATATTGAAATATTCGGATTACTAAACTGTATTGCAAAATTCATAATAAATAAAATGTTTTATTTTATTTAAAAAGTGCTGTAAAAAAAAAAATATTTAATACCTGCCATAGTTTTAATGATTCGTGTTAATGTGCAATCTGTAATAAATGTTTAAAAAATGTTACGTGGAGAGGGTGCATAATTAATAATTATTGTAAGTGTCGCTATTAAAATGCGGGATAAGTGAAATTCTACTGTATTTTTCATAAATGGTATATAGGAGATCATCGCTCGTAATTAAAAATATAATGTTATAATTTAATAAGGTCCTGTATAAACTTTTCGGATAACATAAATCTAAATATTTCAACTGTACGTGATGAAATTGAGAAGTGTTTTAAGCTCAAACTCAAACGTGTGCTTTTTTTTATTTTTCTGATGGAAATATTATTTGTGAGTTGCATTAAAAATTACTTATTTATTAAACTTTACATTCTCACATGCTTTTGTATAATATCTTCAGATTAACTTACCTTATTCTCCCGTACACAATTTTATGAAATTTTAATCCAAATTTTACGTTAGATCAACTACATATGAGTCAAAGTTTGTTGGCGTAGTTGAGACTATGCGTTGCCGGCAAAATTTTATTGAATTAATGTGGGGAGAACTGTGTCTAACTTTTAAAAACTTCGACTATGATATACTAGGTCCTACTTGTGACTAGCCTCCCAAATTTTTTTCTTATAAAAAAAATAAATAATAAATTATGTAAATTTTTCTTTTAAAATAAGATAAATAATTTGATTCAAACTACTTGGGATTATTTATGTAGTAGTTATATAGACAAAGAATTATACATTGTTAAGTGTAACACCTTTCTCTGTTCAGTTTATGCAATAAATTAAATTGCATTGAAAAATGTCACGAAAAAGTGTAAATAAATTATACTAAAATTCTAAAACGTAAGTCTGTGGCTTAAATTGAACATAGAAAAAAAGTGTGTATGTAAAAATTAAGTGTGGTAAAAAGTATCTTTTACACAATATTCTCTTATTTAATGTTCACTTATTTATCTCAAATATTTTAAAATAAGAAAAGTTTCGACAGCAGGTTTAAAAATAAAATAGGGATGAAATACGAGTAGGTATCCTGTATCTGGTACATTTTAAATTCGAAATTATGGATGTGTATGTTTTTCTTACCTCTTCGCGCCTAAAGGGCTGAACCGAATGACTTGAAATTTGGTACATATAATGTATCTGAGGCATCATGAGACACATAGGCATTTCAGAATGTAAAATTCTGGGCTTATATTTTTATAACTTACTTTTATTTGTACCATTAATGATTAAAATATAAAATTATATAAATTAATGATTTAAATTTAATATGTAGGTTAAAATAAATGTAGTAAAGTAATGTGTAAAGAGCGTAAGTGATGGTAGAGCACGGCCGAGGTCCGAACATTGAGATGGTATCGCACTTTGTAACCACCTCCACCACAACAATTGATAATATTATAATTATTAAAATATGTTATAATATAGGATACAATAAATGTAGTAAAGTAAGTAATGTGTAAAGAGCGTAAGTGATGGTAGAGCACGGCCGAGGTCCGAACATTGAGATGGTATCGCGGCGATCGCGGGTAATCAATTAAAATTCATTAATAAGAACACGCGATAACCGCTCCGTCGCCATCGCTGACCACTAATGTATAGGGCTACCTACAATAACAATTTTATTATAAACTAAAATAAAAATAAATGAAAAGCCATTTATTGCCCAAAATTAAGAATAGATACAGCTTATACACTTAAACTAATCTAATTACTACTAACTTATAAATTATAGGCCGATTCGCATAGCGCGAGTCGCCGAGATAACTGAACTAGTGAACTAGTGGACTCGCGTGCGATACGTAGCGCCTAAAAAAAAATTATCAGTGTTCCCCTATAAAAAAAATACATACAAACCTTCCTCTTGAACAACTTTGTCTATTAAAAAAAACTGCATTAAGATCCTTTGCTTAGCTTTAAAGATCTAAGCATACAAAGAGACAGACAGACTGTGCACTGAAAAAAAAAGTGATTGGTTTAAACAAGATGTTGTTTACTGTAATCACCCATCTTAGCTCCATATGAGCCTACAAAAATCATTATTGCTGCAACTAAGACAAAATTGTTGATTTTCTCTTAGTTTTGTTAGTTAAGTACTGTACCACCGTTATAAAGAGTAGTATAAATTCAAAGGAGTTATAGTCGTTTTTATTATGATGGATTATTAGATTATCAATTAATATAGGTTGTTTTTCAACCATATTTAGCTTGCTATTGCAACTAAGCCATCTCTTTTATAACTAACATGATAAACGTTATTCCAAATATAACTATATATACTTAGTTGGCGTTCATTTTTTTCAGTGTGGGAAGCAACTTCATTTTATACAATGTGAAAACTAGTTGACCAACGTTTTTCGCTTATTTCCGCTAGTATTTCAGTCGTGTTCTCACCCTCGAGTCTGCATGATAGAGTGGATCCCATGGTAGGGTATTCTAACACAAAAAATGGTCGACAAGACTCCATTTTCAGTATTGTTTATTTTTATTGACTAACGATTCAGTTCAACTTAGAGTACAGTGCAAATTTCATGAAAATCGGTTCTATAGTTATAAACATACGTATCAACACGTGAATCTCGGCTTCGGCTTGTACATACTTATACTACAGATTGACGACCGCGAATATAATACGAAAGCTGTATAATATTACGAGATTATTACCCATGTTGGTCTTCGGTCGTGGTGCCATCTCCTATTACTGGTCCTACTACCTGGTCGGCAAACATCTTTGATAGATAAGAGTTCCCTTACAACCTATGTAAGGTATTTTTCAACAGCGGTATTTCCGATGAGCTTTAACATGGGACTCTTCAAAAGGCAAGTGAATAGAGTCTTGAAAGGTAGGCAACGTACCAGCGGTACTCCTGGTATTGCAGGTATCCATAGGCGACGGTAGCCACTCACCATCAGGTGGGCCGTCTGCTCGTTTGTCACCTATTACATAAAAAAAAAAAAAAAAAAAAAAAAAAAAGTAGCTGACGAAGTTGCACCGGTCAGCTAGTATTTCCTTTAGTTTTGATCTCTCACATATTAATATTATTGTCTCCATTTTTAAAGTCTGTATTAACAAATAATAAATAAAATATAGTGTAGCAACCCTGAGAACCGGTGCGTCGCGTCGGCTTCCGGTCATCGTTACGCGGCCGCGCGAACCACCACAACCGACTTTTATATCTCGGAACGCCTCAGCCTCCATTCTTGTGAAGCGCTTATTTTCGCCAGACTATAGTAATTAAGATACCGTACATATTTTTTTGGTTACGCCGGGAAAAAATGCATTACGCATACCCTACCATCGGGGGTATGGGAGGGTTATGTGGGACTCCCCGTGCAGAGCGACTGCACGGGTATACTCACTAAAACAACCCGGCGGCACTCTCGCATCGTCTTTGTGACGGAGGTCTGGGAATCGGCAGAGACTTGCATTCAGTCAAGATACCGTACCTACATCAAAAACAGACTACACCTTGACTGTACTTTTGTTGGTACCCCATTTTAGAGGTGTAATATTATTATTTTGTATTTATTATTGGTAAGCCTTTGACCACGATCTCGCGTAATGTTAAGCGACAATGCAGACGGTATCAGACTAAACCTAGAAGGCGGGCTAAATCCTTCCCCGTATATGTCCGCTAATACACACATTCATTGCCCGCTTTCATCAACTGGATGTGTAGATCAAAGAATTTGCATCTACTACATGAAGGATATAAAACCTCTGCCTATTGCCGTGCTTTTATTTCACTGATTTGGATCAGATATACATAGATCGGAAACGTTTTTAGCATGTTTGCGAAGAAAATATATATGAAAGTTGTATCCATCTCAAATTAAATAGTATCCAGTAGAGTATCCATACTTAACCGTGTGTATTCAAACCACTTCCATAGTCATTTAAAGCACCATATCTTTTGCTCAAGAATGTCTCACAAATTGAAGGAAACGGGAAGAAATAAATCTCACCGATAAATCCATGGAATGTCGCAACAGGTAGAACGGATATATAAGAAAACTGCTCGTGACTATTTTTTTTTAAATGTCTCATGTTAACCCTTACAGGACCTAACGGTCTAAATTATCTTATTTGTTATCAGCTTTTATGCCAATACCCTATGCCAATCTCTATACGAGATATAATATGTCCTATATTGTAAATGCGTAAGTTTAGATGTTTATGTGTGCGTATATGAATATGTATGTGTGTTTTATTGCGCGTGTAGCGCTGATTTTCCCTAATATGGTGTTGATATTGACGAGATAAGTTATGGCACTGTTTTCTAAATATATAAAAGGAAAGAGTGACTGACTGATCTATGAACGCACAGCCCAAACCGCTGAACGGATTGAATCGAAATTTGGATCACAAATAGGTTTCATGATGTAGACCTCCGCTAAGAAAGGATTTCTGCAAGCGGGCAAAGCCGCGAGCACAAGCTAGTATTATATAAAACAAATCATCGTTCATAAAATCCATAATATCTTAATAATGAACGTTACATCTATTAAATTACCATTAAATTTTTAAGTAATATTTAAAACTTCGTGTTTTGAAATTACAGAATTGATTATTTGAAATAATTTGAAATAATCTAAAAATAAAGAAATTCAGCTAAAACCTAGAGAGCTAAATCTTTACCTGATTTTTTTACTGATCGTAAGAATTCAATTTAGTTATTTCCTTCCCACTATTTGTCTTGGACGTATTTGTACCGACAATGGTCAGAGGGTTAATGCGTGAATCTTTGGCTGTTTTCCAGATGAATTTTACTGAATGACCGATGCGACGAAAACATTTTATACATAACATGAGATTGCAGTGCAATAAAACTATTTTCGTTTTATTACACACAATAATTGTAATGGAGAAAATTACGAATTTTATTCACATTTAAGTAGCGTAAAAAATCTTCGGTAAATAAGTGGTTGAAATTACTTTTGAGATGTTTTTGTTTTTGAACGCTGGTCAACGACTTTAATAATTCTCAAACCACACTACTGTGGTATGGTGAGTTGCGACAGTAGCATGCCGAAAAGTGTCAAATAACACGCAGAATTAACGGTGTCTAGCCATGCTAAATGAATGAGAAATTGATATGATTCTGATGGATAACTATCCTACACATCATACCACAGTAGTGTAAATAGCTTTACAAAGTATACACATCACATAATCATTCAATCTCCACCAAATCTAATTCAATTTAAGCTGCTTAGCTATAGTAGAAACTATAGCTAAGCAGCTAAAATTACTATAGCTAAAATTCTTTTTAGCTATAGTAATTTTTAAGTACTTTTTGTAAAATACTCTTTGACCAATATAGGTCGGTCACAAAAAATAATTGAAGAAGAAGAGAATAAATAGGTCACAATATTGTAGAGTACTAGCTGCGCCAAGCGGTTTTACCCGCTCTATGTGTTATTCCAGGGTCTAAGCTACCCCTATATAAAATTTCAGTTCAATCAGCCCACCCGTTTAGGCGTGAAAGAGTAACAAACATACACACTCGCTCATATACTTTCACGTTTATAATATTAGTAAGATTTTATATGTGTGCGTAATAAGCGTGTGTTTTTGTTACATTCATGCCAAAACGGCTATAAAATTGAGCTGAAATTTGGTACCTATGTCTTTAGAATAACAAATAGGTTACTTTTTAGCGTCTCTGCTGGTAAAATAAACATTGTAAATAAAATCTCCATTCTCAAGTATACCTCTATGTCTATGGTCCTTGCAGACGAGAGTTCCAAGTATAAAATCAATTATAAAGTGTAGTAGCCGGTATATAATTAGTCATTAAGTAAATAACATAATATTTATTATGTCTAGCAGACATCCGTTACATGGACCGGACTGCGGGGAAAACTATCGCTAAACCGTTGGTTTACATGACGTTTTTATGTCTATGCTATTTATTTTATAGGAGCACCGTTTATAGGCCTTGTGGGACAATTTCATTTTGCGCAATTATCTCGTAGTTAATATAAAAATATGAATAGCTTAACTCAAAAAACTAATATAAGCTAGCTTTAGCTAATAAAAAAGTCTTAATAATATCTAACTCAAAAATATCTTCAACGGTTGGATCTATCAGAGGCACTTTTTTTTCCAGACTATAAAAACTATAGAATGGTTCACAATACTTTATCGTATTTTTAATGTATTTTCACCGCTAACTCAAAAATTAAAGTAAAAAATAAAAGTCCAGAAGGAGTTGGGGTAGTCATACTTTGTTTCAAAGATAGCTCTCACGTATCGGTCAAGCGATTCTCAAGTAATTATTAATCAAGACATTCCTCTTACCCACGCTACTAAGATCTGTTTAATATTTAAAATACACTTATGATGACAATTATGAAAGAACCTCTTTTAAAAATTTCTTCTTTTAATACGAGTAATAGTGGAGGCTGTTGCTAGAGTTACAACAATTTCAATTTGCCGCTGTCAGCCCGGCAAAATGTTCCTAATATCTATAAAAAACAGTCTGCTATTTACTCTTTATTTATACCTAAGAAGACCCGTGTACCAGCGAAATACCTAGCAATATACCTTGTCCACCCATGTGTAAATATTGTGTAACGGAGTTGCATGGGAAATCGTCAGCGAAATCGCCCTGTGTAGGTACGAGTATATCCCGATTTACTAATCAACCGGATCGTCGTATATACGAGTAGAGTCGTATACCTAGACAAATAGATGCAAATAGACTAGAAAATCGACCAGTGGAAACCGTGTATTAGAAATTTTCCTCAATAAGTATAAATTAAAGAAAATTTGGAAGTTATGACTTCATGACGTGCTTCTTGGCTGGAGCATTTTTATACGTTTTTGCACGGCTGGAAAATTGGTTCAAACGCAATAGTACCTTTTTTTAAACCCTGGTCAATATACGTTCTGGATGTAATATATCTAGGTACCTAGATCAGAAAATCATAACACCTAAATTGCCACATGAAGAATTTGTTTGAGCGGTTACAACTTAATTAATACAAAAAAAGTATTATACTTCTATTATTTAATTTAGGCATTCTCTCTCTTTTCGTTTACCTTAAGAGGTATCTATTTTTGAGACAAAATTTAGGAAATCGGCAAATGATTTCCAAATACATTAACTTAATTACTTACCTAAAACATTATAAATTAAAAATTGTAGGCGTTAATTAATTATTTTTTGAGTGGCTCGTCCGGTATTTAAAGCCTTTTATCTCTTTTAATAGACACATTTTTGACATAATTAGTGAGTGGGCAGGTAGTTATTTTAAAAATGTTTGTTCCATTCCGACAAAGCTAAAAATTATTTGAATTAAAAACCCATTAGATATTTTGTTTTTAGAAAGTTGAGTAGCACCTATTGTTATTATTACTTGTATGAGGCAGTATTCAGTATTATACCAATTTTAAACTTGGAAGCTAAATTTTTGCCTTAACAGTATTCCTTCTGATTTGTGTCCTTAACTGACTTAGTAATGTCAAAAATTCAAAATGACAGATTCCCAAATCAATGTAATTATTTTTTTTTTTTTTTTTTTTTTTTTTTTTTTTAAATAATTCTCAAATGGAATTAGATAATATCGATCACCATTTGAGTTCGTTTCTAAGTATGTAACTTCTATAGATAATAGAACAAATTTACATTAGAAACCGTTATAATAAGGCTTCGTGGTTACTCTATTACCATACATCTTATTTTGTATTAACATGTCCCTTTAATGGCGTCTATATACTTCGACTAAAATTACATGTCTCACTTGAAATTAGTTATTAAAATTATTTACCGGCAATATACAGGAGCCGGTAATAAAATGTGAAATAAATGAACAAATGCTTATTAGAATAGAATAGTATAATACTTTATTGCATACCAAACTGGCCGTATGATAATAGTTAACAGGCACATGAGACTTGCTAGTGATGTGGTGAAGTCGATATATTAATGTAGATAACTGTGTTCACGGTATTACTGGGGGTAGACTTCCTTTGCAGGTTGTCTAGGTGGGTAGTGGGTACCACAACAGTGCCAGTATTCTTCCACCTGAGTAGTGATGTGCAAACATTACTGTGCTTCGGTAGGAGGGCACTGTAGCTAGTGAAATTACTGGGCTAAAGAGTCTTTACATCTTATATAACTCTTGAGTAAGAAGCGTTGGTGCAGTGAACCTAGAATTTGACATCATTGTGAAATCCTACGTGGCGTTGTACCTACTGATTATGGGCAGCGTTATCTCTTAACATCATGAAAGCGTCTTATTCGTCTTCTTACTTCATCGCATAAATAACAATTACAAAGAAGCTTAATGAGCTAGATAACTTAATACTAGGTAAACAATCATCGGTCTTATCACTAGGTGGTGTGCAATATCTAAATACATAGACTAGTTACAGAATATTTATATGAGAAAGTTTATTAATATTATTAACATTCGTGTTTTATGCAAACAGATTAACGGCGCTACCATTATATAGGTAGTGCCTGTCCATTACTGTCACAATGTTCAAACTCAAACTCAAAATTCATTTTATATTAATATTCATCTACTGGTGGTAGGCTTCGGCCGTGACAAGTTACCACCCACTGGACAAAACCGTGTCGCGAAGCGGTCATTGTGACCGTGTTTCGGCATGTTCAGTGAAGCCAGGGGGTATTTATCTCGCCTTCTTGGTATAGTCTGCTTTGGGCGTGAAAGAGTAACAAATGTAGACATCCAGACATCCTGACATCCAGACATCTATAAATTCTTACAAACTTTCACGTTTATAATATATTAGTTAGATATTTCTAAGGATATTTAATTTTGTTCGGTTTATAGTGGTTGCCACCAGCTCAAATTACCCAATACAGTCTCAGGTCTTTTAAATTTAAAAGGAGTAGGTACTATTCCAATGGATCACACGTTTCTATTTACATTAGAAAGTTAGTCATCAATTCCTCCTCCTACAGTTTAAGTCCTACAATTGTACAAATTAGAAAAGTGGGCGGTTTCGATGTACAACCCGACCTCCTCATTGAAGCTGCATTTTATACCGCCCTAGTCGATTATAGTGCATGCTATACATTTGATTTCGTCAGTTGGGTCACGATTTAATGCATTTAACCTAATGTGGGACTCGTTTCACGACAAAACGGTTCAAACCCACCGATAATAAGAAATTGTAACAGAAAAAAATAAATTATGTTTTATGTTCTTCATGTAAAAATATTGAAAAATGAAAAGGCCTTGAGTTCAAATCTGTTTCGGGCAGGGCAATGCTACCAGCGAAATTGCTGGGCATTACAAGATACAACAACTAATACCACAGGGTGAAAGGCGCAGTGCTATACAGAACTTGATTTTTAAAACACGAGGGCCATCGTCCATCCAACATCACTCACCTGATTTTCTTGTAATTTTACTCATTCATAAATCATTCCCTTTTTCTTATCTTAGACCTCATTCTCTTATCATAGACATGAAGTGTAATATAGATATAGGTCTAATATAATATAGATATAGATATAGGCCTAATGATATAGGTCTGTTATTTTTACAAATGTACATGCATGCTATGTGTTACACCTTCCCCCTGCACGGTTGTCGAGAGAATCGCTATTAGCGACAAGACCGCCAATTGTAACACTTAGTTTTATATTATAGTTTTAAGTTGTTTTTGTACATTTTCTTTTGTGTTTCAATAAAGGGTTATCTCTATCTATCAATCCATCTACATGTGTAAATCAATGAAATGAAATGCTTAATAGCAAACATTGGGCTTAAGACGCTGAATGATCAGTTGCATAGCCAGGCTGAAAACGGCCGGTGCGATTGGATCACCCTATATGGTTAGGTTTTATTAACATAAAGCCGGTCCATCTGTCTGGCCGCGATCTGCCGATGATCCGAGAGGCTTGTCCGACTGAGCACCTGCGGGTTGATGGTGCTAACATATCGATACGATATCGATAGAACTAGTGAATTATAAATATACTAGGGTCTACTAGTACTTCATAGCGTCTAACAGAAAATTATCGGTGTTTCTCGACTATATTATATATTATGTATTCTACGTAAAAACCTCCTAAATCACTCTATCTATTGCAAAGCCGCATCAAAATCCGTTGCATAGTTTTAAAGATACATATAGACTAAGCATACATCATAGTGACAGACAGGGAAAGCGACTTTGTTTTATACTGTGTGACGAAAGTTTAGAACAGATTCAGTGTACTCGTATTATTAAAACTTTTGAAACCAACTCAACCAAATAAATTGTATATAGAATCAAATTTTGATTTATTTTAAATGATTGAATGAATTGAATTTAAGAATGAACGAATAAGGAAAACAAAAGAGTGATTACTTAAAAATATAGTTCACATTATGAACTTGCACGAAGGATGCAAAAATGATGGTTGGAATATGTTAGTATTATAAAAGAAAGTAACAATTTAATAAATACTCGTTACATCCTGGAATAACACATATTACGCGTCATACTGAAAGAATTCAGCTCGCATCTAAAGCGTGAGAACTTGCTCTACCTTGAGCAGTGAGCAGACCAATTGTTTTTTTTGTGTAACAGATCGTAGATAGTGTGTACTTATTGCCCTCAAACATTATGCACATTGCGTCGCCACTAACGGGTATATTTGTTCGGAATGGAAGCGACCGTCTGCATGCCAAGCGGTGATTCCTGGTGATCGCCCGTTTGAATTATGCGCACGGGCACGCTTACGCGTCTGCATTCAATCGACTCACGAGATTTATGTGTGTCCCGCCTGTTTGTTACATACAAATATTTCCATGAAACGCGACGTGAGAAGCTCGCAGACGTCGTGAAAACCCAACTTGATGCAGACTGATTATTTTGTTTACACGTCGTGGTAGTGAAATTACTGGGCTGAATAATCTTAACATGTTAATTACTCTTGAGTCTTGAGTAAGAAGCGTCGGTGCAGTGCATCTGGAATTTGTCATCATTGTGGAATCATGGGCACTGTACTAACTGACAGGGACTGTCCTGGGCAGCGTTATCTCTTAACATTAGGAGAGCGCCTTCCTTAATTCGTTGTATAAAAAATCAAAATAAGTGTAGTGAATACTGTATACATAGGTACCACTCTTATGACTCAGTATGACGAGAAGTACAGTGATGCATACTACGTACCTGTCGAATATCAGGGTTACCAATAGTTACTAGGTAACAAGGGGAAATATGACTACGACACTGACCGTGTTTCGGAAGGTAGGTAAAACTGTGGGTCCCGGCTGTTTCCTTTAAGATATGTAGAAGGCAATAGCTAGGTTATGTTGCAGGCCTTGTAGGAATCTCGGTGACCTGAAACAGTAACATATAGGTTGGCCGCACAACCTATAAATTGTGATTTGACTCTGACAGTGTAAGTAGGGTAACCTGTTCTGGTTGAGTATAAACCCCCAGTGGTTATGACTTTATACCTTAGGTAATATAACATCATACGAGAGGGCTCGTCCTATTCGTCCTATAAATCTCTACAAGATTAATAATAGACAGTCCTTAAAAGAAGAGTGTTGTTATGATTGGACATTAAACTTTAGATATTAATTTTACATCACCATTAAATAGCCAAAAGTGTGGATTAAATTCTTATAAGGGAAATGTCAATTACTCCCACGAGAATTGAAAATTACAATAATGCCTTTATTAGAACTATTCACCTTTCACTCAATAATTCCTTTTCAAGTAAATCCATTGGTTTGCAGCCTAGCAGCCAAAGTCTCGCCTGGTACCTGTACATATTATTTGTCATATTTATTGTCATAACTAGCTTATGCTCGCGGCTTTGCCCGCGTGGCAAAATCCTATCTTAGCGGAGGTCTACGTCAAAAAACCTACCTATATGCCAAATTTTAACCGAATCCATCCAGAGTGGCTTGTGTGTGGGTCAATCAGTCACTGTATCTTTAGAAATAATGAGATATTTAAAAGGAAACAGTGTCTTCTTACTAATTCACATAAAAAGATATAGATGAATAACACTTTATTAAAATCCAAAAATTAAAAAAAAAACTTAAAAATAAATCAAATTACAATCAAAGTGTTACAATAGGCGGTCTTATCGTCAATAGCAATATATTTTATCGACATAAGTATTAACATGTCAGAGGCAGGTACATCACTAGTTTGTAAACTCACTCACACAGGGCGTTGGCGGCAGTTGCATGGCCACGGACGTCCGCAGGCACTTGACTGTATATTGTATATCCACTATACTTGAATATACATAATATAATATAACATTATATAATTTGTACCTTAAATATATAAGTGACTCGTAGCTTATGCTCGAGGCATTGCTTGCATGGAGAAATTCTTTCTTAGTGCAAGTCTACGTCATATCTTTGTACCAAATGTCTATGTAATCCGTTCCATGGTGTTCTGATAATTAATCAGCCACGATTTCCTTTAATGAGGTATAGTATTAAGATCATTGATAGTTTTCTTCTTCCTCTTCCCTATGTTTAGCTAAGAAGTCAAAATTAGAAGAAAAATTAACCGACGTAACTTCAACCTGTAGCTTTCAATAAACGAGCGTGAAAATCATATCTTGAAAATGACTGAATAAATATATACTGATAGAAATATTTTTTAAAGCCTCAAAGGATTATCGCATGTAGTTTTAAAATTTTAATATCTACGGCTCAAAACAGAAATTACAATAATTTTGAACCAAAATATTTATTACACATTTTAGTATGTAGTAAAATCCTTCCTTTACAAAGTTGAAATTTTGAAATCCTTTCATTACCCGGCCTCATAAAAGGATTTTATTTGCGTTTAATATCATGGCTAGACTGAGGCTTAGCGTATTATGCAAAATGTGAAACCCAGACAACTGCTTAATTTCGCCCTTCATTGTCCCAGAAAGGAAAACTAGGTCGGCTGAAGGCTACGAGACAATCACAATTTTAAATTAGGCACAGTAAACTCCAGACAGACTTTACAATACCCATATTAAAATGCATCTCATTAAAATCCTTTCAGGGCCTCATTTAGGCAAAGGGCGTAGGGGCTAATTGCCCCTTAATATCTTCGAGAATAAGAATATTTGTCCACAACAACATACCTTATGAAAGTTACTTGTGTTATTACGACTTGACAGATCTTTTTGTGACTTTATAAATAAGTAAAACATCTTTGTGGTACGAGTTTTTTAGTATTTAATTATTTGAATAAGTAGTTTATTTCATTATTAGTCAGGTATTCACATTTTTAGGATAATTAATTTGGGCTTTTCAAATTCGAAAGACTAATAAAAACATTTATTTCTTCTTATTTTCATATTCTTATATTGAATGTCACCAACCCAATTAAGTTAAAACAGACTCAAGTGAAAGCTCAAACTTTTAAAAGTTGCCCCAGAAATGTTTTCCTAAGTACTCGAAAACGTCGTCGTCATTTCAGTATCTCTTTGTGTCTATGGAAATTAATTAAATATGTATCCCCTTAGTCAGCGTAATAGTTAAAACGACTTTGTAACTAAAAACTGATTTTAACGATTCGTTACAGTAGATAATAATATCTCTGTTAATGGTGGAACATTATGTGTAGCATTTTCAATGGCTTTGAAGAACTTATTTATAAAACGTTTTACAAATTTTACAATATGCTACAATGTGTATCTAGAAATCAATATAATTAATAAGAAACTCGCTTTCATCACAGTTTTACCGAAAGCCATGACGTGGAGATGTTCAATGCGAGATAGTATTATATAAGTTTTTTTATGAACTACATGCTCCAACTTAGGCTGCATCGTCACTTACAGCAGACGCGATTGCAGTTAAACCTCTTAAAAAGTACCTCACATTGCATTAAACTACTCAAATAAATTTAATATTTGGCATTGAAGAAAATTCTACTTTCAATACAGAAAAGCTAAGTCATTTATTCCTATCCAGTTTTCAAATCCTCATTCTCCATTTTTGTAATAATAATTGTATCCTCCAGTTTTCAAATTATTTTTTCAGTATCATCTTATAGTTGTAGCAACCAGATAGGTCCTGGTGTGATGCATAAATATAACCAAAATACCGATTCATATTATTGGCCACGAAGATCTTTATTGGCTCTACTAAAAATACTTTTTAATTGAGGTAGGTATCCTCTTTTATGTTTATTAAAAGAGTCATCGTCGCCGAGAGCCAAGATGAATAAGGCTGACCACATATTAGGCGTGTGCGACTTTCAAGCGTGTGAGCGACATGGGTGTCGCGATTCGGCAGCTAGCAACTTTTTTCGCTAAGTGGTTGCAGCGACGCGACGAAATCGTTGCGGCACAGAGACCGTAATTTGAATGTTTGTATTTTATGAGTCGGGTGGATGAAATCAAATAAAAATCGTAGACTAAAATCTGTATGTCCGCAGTCAAGCCCTAATGTCTCTTTACTCTCACGCCATACATCTATGGACCAAACGTAGGACCGGCAACGCTACGTGAGAGACGCGCACGCCCAATGTGGGTCAGCCAAAATCCACATGTCCACGATAAGTAATAATTTGCGTATATCCTGTTATTCCTCTTGGAAACAGATGGGTTCTACTCCACCCAGTATATAATACCTGTGACACATTGTTTACGAATAGCCAACTTCGCCAGCCAAAAATAACACCGCCAATCCCGAAAATGAAATATTGTTTTTATTTTGACGTAATTCCGGCGTCCGCCCACCGGATGTGGAGCGTTGGAGTTGTGATTGATTCCGATTGGAACAGTATAATTAGCTTGACAATTTTAGAGTAAGAATAGACTAGTGGATCTAATTGTAACAGAGCCCTGAGTACACGGCGTTTTTTATGCAAAAAGTTAGAAGACGAGCAAGACGCCCTCCTAATGATAAGTGATAACGCTGCCCATAATCAGTACAGTGCCATTTTACAAAGATTTAAAATTCTAGGTGCACTGCATCGCTTCTTACTCAAGAGTCTTGTGACGTTTTCTTCAGCCCGGTAATTAATTATACTAGCCTCTAAAAAAACCCCCACCTCTAAAAAAAGCCTCTACTAAATTTAAGTTATATCAAACCGCACTAAGAACGTGGCTAACGAACATAATTATAAACAAATTTTTAACTGACTTCACAAAAAGGAAGGAAGGCCTACCGATTACTTCCGATTACTCGAAGAAGCCTAAAGCTATTTTGAAAAAACAACTTGGAAACAATGAAGAAGAAGATAAGTCTACAGCCACCTTAGCGTTTATTTTGGTTCCATTGATTGCGCCGACGAATCTGATCTATTTAAAGTGTGGCCGCACTTGACTCGTTGTTATTTTGCACTTACGTTTAGAATCGACACGATAATTGTTCGAACAATAAAGTGTGTGAAATTAATCAAATTGAGGCGACCGTCTGCGCGAGACAGCTACGTGCACAGTCTGAGCAATTAGAGAAGCGCCGTATTATGCATTGAAAGCGCGCGTCATAGTTATAAAACTTTTTTTATTTATTACTAGCTGCGCTCAGCGGTTTTACCCGCTGTACTGATAGCCTATGTGTTATTCCAGGGTCTAAGCTATCTCTACACCAAATTTCAGCTTAATCGGTCCACTCGTTTGGGCGTGAATAAGTAACAAATATACTGCACTCATTTACAAACTTGCATTTATTATATTAGTGTGATTATATACATTGGTGCGGGACCAGGATTCGAACTCGGTGGTCCAGAATTACATCTGCACCCCGTAACCCCTTGGCCACCACTGCTTCCAATATATAATATTAGCTGCGTCCAGAGGATTTACCGCTGTACTGCAGCCTATGTGTTATTCAAGGGTCTAAGCTAACTCTACACCAAATTTCAGCTCAATCAGTCCACCCGTTTAGGCGTGAAAGAGTAATAAACATACATCCAAACATCCATACATTCTTCCAACTTTCACGTTTATAATATTAGTAACATAGTAAGATTTAGTTCACCATAATACATGACTCTACTATTATAGCACTGGCTCTAATATGCCGCGTTGTTGACGGGACAGTTCCGGAATCATATAAAAACAGCAGCCATCCATCATTCGATCATAAACGGTTTGTTAACATTTCTGTTGACATTTCAAATTTTAATTCCTCTATCAAAAGTTAATAAATCTGAATACTTTATATTTTTAAATGAATAAAAAAGTGCCAAGTGCTAGTAAGACCCTTCTTAGGAAGGGTTCTGTACCACCCTGCCGTATCAACTTTAATCATAGATGATAATAATTATTATTATAGTATGTATGTATATAGTTATTAATTAGTGGTAGTGTGTGTGTGTCTGTGTGTGTCTGTGTGTGTGTGTGTGTGTGCGTGCGTGCGTGCGTGCGTGCGTGCGTGCGTGCGTGCGTGCGTGCGTGCGTGCGTGCGTGCGTGCGTGCGTGCGTAACCCCCATTACACTGTCGGACACAATATCCATTAAAGTTTTTTTGTATAGCCGATCTACAATCTACATAATATACGAGTATGTAAGTTTTTCTTGTCCTAAACTACTTATGTCAGTAAAATCACGAAGGTATACATTATGTCTATGTTTCAAAGTCTAAAAAACATTTTTTGTGTCAAAAAACATTAATTATATTGCATTAATCAACTCTTACTTATTATGTTATTAGCTATTAGCTAATATTGATGTCTCGATTGCCATCAACTCAAGTTAGCTAAAACGACCCCTATTGCAGTTCTGGACTTACCACTTTGCGTATCCGCTGGAGGTATGGGATAAAAAAGGAAGTCTAAAATCATCACCTCTGCCATAGGACTTCCACTGCTGAACATAGGCCTCCCCTTTTTAGTATAGAATACGGAACCCTAAAAATTATACTTTTCATCTCATCCACGAAACAGAAACATGACATTTATTCATACAAATATACATACAAATTGAAATAGTAAATGAACGCGTCAGCGGGCGCGTGTTTTCTTGGAACGTAACTGATTTTTTACTGATCACAATATGTTGGCGCAGAGCCGGATTTGACTTCGACCTTACAAATGTGGCGCCAGAACTGACGGAACGGCATTTGTATTATTTATACTTAAATATAATATAAGCATACTATACGTGGAGTCAACGCCCGCGCTACATCGACTCGCACTATCGTTAATATCTTTATTTGCATTTGTGCCACTCGTCACTGCGTTCCTGTTGGTGATTTCCAAATAGATAGGTTTTTGAAAAAATTGATAAAAATGTTGGCAATAAAAAATCTCCCACTAGCTCCACTCTACTAGTTAGATCGTTGGTTTTTTGCTATGAAACGTGAAACGTGATCTTAGTAGTTACTCGAATGTATAAAATTATTTAATTTTATAATGTAAGACCCTTTCTTTTGAATTTAGACCATAATTAGCGCTTTTGCACTACATCCTATTAGTGAGTCCAATTCGAATCCGCCGTAGCCACAGAACATTTTGTCTGAGAGCTTACAGACTACATCTACTGCTATCCGATTGTTTTTCCGCCATCCAACAGTCAATGACTGATCGAAGTAACTATAGTAGTATTTCGAAACCGTCATCATGACGAATTTGGACCGAAGCGAAGTTAGTACGAAAAGCAATATCCGAATTTGGTTCATCATGACGCATGACGGATCAGATACGGATTATCTTACTAATATTTAAAAAAGTTTGTAAGAATGGATGTCAGGGTGTCTGAATATCATGATGTTTGTTACTCTTTCCGCCTAAACGGGTTGACCGATTGAGCTGAAATTTTGTATAGAGAAAGCTTGGACCCTGGAATAACACAAAAGATACCTAAGTTCAGCGGGTAAAAACGCTGGGAGCAGCTAGTTATATATAATGCAATGCGCTCTATGTGGACTTACTCAAATCATCCTATCAACAAACATATGTGCTATTTTTAAAAGCGCCAAATATCTAAGTCGAGTTGAACAACAAACACAGTCTCGAAATAGAATCGAGAAAGAATTTGCTTCGAAATTCTATTTGAATACCATCGTTAAATGAAAAATGCTAATTTAGTCGATATGTCATAGTCACACCAAACTTGTAGTCACTTAATCAAACAATTTTGCGCTTTTGGACTCTGGCTTACATTAAAGACCTAAGCTTTTAGAATAACAATACCCTTTTTTTGTCTGACTTAATTAAATCGATTAACCTCAATGGTTGAGGTGTGAGTTGATTTTTATTTAGGCATCTTCGAATAATCGTTTTAGGTCCAAACAAAAAGAATTAATTATGCTAACGTTGTGATAAAAATGTCTTTAATAGAATGATCGATTAGGAGAGGAGAGTCAGAACTACTTTTTTATACAAAAAAATTAAAAGAAGAACAAGACGCTCTCCTGATGATAAGAGATAATGCTACCCATAATAAGAAAAGTGCTACCCAGGATTTCTCAATGATGTAACTATGTGCACTGTGCAAACGCTTCTTACTCAGAAGTCGTAAAATGTTAAGACTTATTCAGCCCAGTAATTTCACTAGCTACAGTGCCCTCCTACCGCTGAGGGAGTATAATATTTACTTTCTTAAATCTATTCTAGAATTATCGTTATAGATGTGTTTAAGGTAAATTTAGAGCATTCGCCTGTAATGTAACTTTACTGAGCCGTGTTTGGCTCACACAGTGAAATATCACTTATTTGTAATGTTTTACATATAAGTGATACTTCACTGTGTGATTTGTAAGAGAGCAGAGAAGAGAACATTAATGCAACTTGATGTGTAATATGTTGATACAACTAGTAACATCAATGCTTAAATGACAGATGCTCGACAAGTCAGGAAGGCAGCACTGTAATGCATTACAATAATAGTACATTACAGCCTGCTCTAAGTAGAACCTAGTAGATTGAACCTATCAGGTACCACCGAAACACAGCTGAACCGTCTATTCAGCTGAACCAATTTAGCTGACATTTGTTGTGATCCATAGACCAACAACAAACTTACACATACTAGGATCAAAATCCTAAAATGACTTCTTCTTCATCCTTGACAAAAACTCCGCAAGCAAAACACCGCAGCGGTAGCCGTTATTTGAAAACTTATTATATTGCAACTATTCCTAGAAACAAGAGTTCTATAATGAATCCACTATAAATAGCAAAGCTCATACCAGTTGATACGATACCTGTCTATATTTGTACATGGATAGGTTTCTTGTTCAAGTGTCCATGTTTGGATGTGGCCGGTCAGGTGCCGTCTCCGATGACTTGTAAAAAACTGTGTCTGGCCGACGTCTAGATGGACTGCAATTTATGTATGGTGGATGGTGAGTCATGGAAACTCGAGTGAAAGACAGTTTCCCTTGCCTCTCATCGATAAAACTTAGACCAAAAACGGCACAACTCACGTCTAATATTGTCGAGAATATCTCGACCACGGTTTCGGACAATTACGATGTCCTTCATCAGGAGTTCACGCCTGCAGAACCCGACGCTCACACATCGTATTGTCCGAAACCGTAGTCGAGATATTCTCAACAATATTAGATGTGAGTTGTGCTGTTTTTGTTATTTTTAGTTATGGAGAACACTCGCGATATTTTTAAAAATTGTAAAACTTAGACTGAGGACATGCGAATGGAACAGGTGTTTTGACACCAGCCCCTCTCACGTCTAGGTACCGCTTGAGGCTTGACATTAAACAATGTATTAACATTTTTTTTGTATAGGTCGCGGAAGAGGTTCGTGAAGAAACACGGTAGGGTTACCTTTCCAGCGTTTTAAAGGGAAATCGACTATATCTAGAAGTAGAACGTTTTGAAAAACATAATATAACGGCTTACCTATTTAATTAAAATTTATATAAAAACACAGAAAGTTTATTTAGTCGTGCGTTATAGATGTAGCTCTCAATCAACCTTAAAAGGTGGCTTGCCACTGGCACTGACTTCTGTCTATCCTCAATTTGACTTGTCTTATATTTCTGATCAAAAGCACCTATGGTGTCCGAAATAATGTCCGAAAAGCAATAAATTAATAAAAGCAAGTCTATAAACAGGATTTTATTGCAACCGTTCTTTGAAAATGTCTGGTGACCGTCTAGTGTCTAGCCTACCTTTTATCATTGTTTATATAAATTTTGTTTGACCGTAACGACTTTCAAAGGTTTTTACTGCCACTCCATACACCAAAAACTCACTGTTATTGCGAAATATGTAAATAAAAGGCAAGAGTGAACATGAAATGAAGAAGACTGACTAACTGGCCTATCAATATATCCCAAACCGCTGAACGAATTGACTTTAAATTAAATTGAAAACACCACAATTTATATAAGATCATAGAACTAAACATAATTAATATTTTATAAGTGTAAAAAATTGCGGTCTCTTCTATCTTCCAAGTAGGAAAAGAAAAATAAAGACTGTTGTTGCATATACATATATACTTAAGTACAATGAGTTGACAATACAACTAAGTAAGAAGACGAGCAAGACGCTCTCCTGATGGTAAGAGATATATCTAACGCTGCCCATAATTAGTATATAGTCCAGTAAAAGAAGAAATGTTGATCGAAATGTCGAAAGCAGAAAAACTAACTTAGTAACTTTGTTTGGACTATTTAGGAGATAAACATACTAAAAGTCCCCACCCCTCCGAGGTGGGGCAGGTCCCCAAGTGCGTTCAGATACTTCCTCGTAGTCTGCCCTGGACCCCATCTGACCACCGTAACGGAGTGGCAGATGGGTGACCAAATCTCGAACGCGATACTTGGCGACAAATTGGCGGATTCAATTATGGCAGAGCATGATGAGCCGAACAGGGACGCCTCTGGGCGTTCCCAGAAAGGTCCTTTTAAGGACCCAAATGACGTTGGTGTTTCGGCATCAGGGGTTAGCCGCGCCCTTTCCGCGGTGAGCCTTTTCAGGAGTGTGGATGGGTCGGATGTTGACGTCGACCCCGAGTCCGCGGGGTTCACCTCGGACTCGGCGATGTCCGTCGACAGCCGGCCAACCCGCAAGAGGGCCTTCTTGAAGGTTCGAGCCGAGGGTAACAGCTCGGACTCGAATAACTTGAAGGCCAAGAAGGTGAAGGGAAAAGGAAAAGGGAAGGGGGTTAAAAACCTCAAAGTCACCACGGGTGTTACCCACGATGTGGGACTAGCGGACGCTCAGGCACACCTCTGTTTGCTTGAGCGTACACAACTCCAGCAAGATCTGGAGGAGGAGCAGGAGAAGAAGATACGGCGCAAAGGGTTGCTGAGTATGAACTACTCAAGTTACTCCAAGGAGGAGCTGGAGCAAATGGCTCAGGAGGATGAGGAGCAAATCCTGCAAATGGTCTCCAAATCCCCGACCATTAGGGGGACTGTCCAAAAGTCCCTTAAATACCGGGCCACCAACATGCGGAGTATTATCCGCGAGCTCATGCAGCGAACGGTGGCGGATGAGACGTCTGAGCTGCAGGAGCAGGTCGCCAATCTGCGAGCTGAAGTCAGCCAGCTGCGGAGCAAGCTGGCTGAAACCACCGCGCGGCCATCACAAGCCGTGCAGGGGACAGCGGTCGAGGCTCCCTCCCACCTTGAGGAGATCATCCGCAAGGTAGTCATGGAGGAGAGGGCCTTCACGAGAGCCTGCCTCGCAGGCATCGAGGACAGACTCCTGCCGGAGAAGCGCATCCGTCCGCCGCTTGCGGCCGATATGAAACGCGGGTTGGTGTCCTCCCAGTGGGAGTCAACGCCGGGGCCCTCTACCCAACGAGAGCCAACGCCGGGGCCCTCCACTCAGCGAACATTGACGCCGGGGCCTTCCTCTCAAGGAGAGCCAGTAGCTGGACCATCCTCTCGGGAAAATCCATCCCAGCGAGAGGACGCCCTTCTCCCTGCCACCACACCGTCCAACTCGTGGACGAAGGTAGTCAAGAAGGGGAAGGGTAAGAAGGCGGCAGCCGCATCTGCCTCTGCTCCCACTGGCCCGCCTCAGGTGAGCAGCAAGGGTAAGGGGGTAGGAAAGAGGTCGGTTCCCAAGCCCTCCACCGCTGCTCCAGCAGCTAAGAGTGCCGGAGCGAGAAAGCGCTTGGCTGCTCCGAAATCCGCGGCAGTCGTGGTGACCCTCACAGAGGAGGCCGCGAAGAAGGGCGAGACATACATGTCCGTCCTGCAGCGGGCCCGCGCCAGCGTCGATCCCGCCCAGCTCGGGATAGAGAAGGTTGCGTGTCGCCGAACCCAAACCGGCGCACGCATTTTCGAGTTCCCGGGGGCGCAGGGCGGTGCCAGCGCCGACCTCTTCGCGTCTAAAATGCAGGAGGCCATCGCGGATGTGGCCAAAGTAGCCCGGCCCGTAAAGACTGTGTCGCTCGAGGTGGTCGACCTCGACGACTCAGTCACCAAGGAGGAAGTGGTAGCGAAAATCGCTGCTATAAGCGGATGTGATGCCGCAGCGGTAAAAGGCCGGGATATTAGACCCGGCCGTGGTGGCTTGGGCACTATTCGGGTGGAGTGCCCAGTCGCAGCAGCCGAAGCCGTCCTTGCAAAGGGACGGCTTCTTATTGGGTTCAGCTCGAGTGTGGTCCGGGCACTTGATGAGCAGCCTATGCGCTGCTATAAGTGCTTTGTTATTGGACACACTCGGGCGCTCTGTCCGTCCAGCGTCGACAGGTCGGAGTGCTGCTACCGCTGCGGCCAGAAGGGGCACAAGTCCGCCTCCTGTACAGCGGCCACGCCGCGCTGCGCAGTGTGCGCAGCCAGTGGTCGTCCGGCTGGGCATATAATGAAGGGGAGGAACTGTAATCCTCCCCCCAAGAAGGGTAAAACCCAGGTGCCGGTCAGGCCCGCCGCTCCCGTTGTGGGAACCTCGGCGGCTGCGGAGGAGAATGCGATGTCCGAATAATGGATAGAGTCGCACATCGTATTCTCCAGGCGAACACCAACCACTGCAGAGCAGCCCAGGACCTGCTAACGCAGTCCATGGCTGAGTGGTTGGTGGATATTGCGGTGGTCGCCGAACCTTACGCGGTGTATGGTCGCTGGCTGGGTGACGAAAGCGACCTGGTGGCGCTTTTGCCGCGGTCCTCCTGCCCTCCTCTCTCACTCTTAGAGAGAGGACTGGGTTATATAGCCGCCGCGTGGGGAGAATTAGCCATAGTGGGCGCATATTTCTCCCCAAATCGCCCTTTTGCGGAATTTGAGGAATTCCTCGACATCCTCACCGCAGTCATCCGAAGGGCGGCGCCACGTCAGGTCCTCTTATGTGGGGACCTCAACGCCAAATCGGAGGCCTGGGGCAACACGGCCGCTACCTGCAACCGCCGGGGCCGTGCCCTTCATATGTGGATGGCCTCGTCCGGAGTGTGCCTCCTTAACAGAGGATCGGTCCAGACGACTGTGCGGCAGCAGGGAGGGTCAGTGGTGGACGTCTCGTTCGCCACCCCTGCGTTGGCCACCCGCGTTGAGAACTGGCGGGTGGAGATGGTGGAGACCATGTCGGACCACCGTTACATACGGTTCGACATCTCCACCCAGGGCCCCCGGGGGACAGTGCCTTCAGGCAGATCCCCATTTCCACGGTGGGCCCTCTCTCGACTGGACCGAGAGGTGGCTGAGGAGGCGGCCTTCCTTCAGGACTGGCTGGCGCCCCATGGTGAGGTCCTGGACGTGGACGCTGCGGCGGTGCAGCTCAGGAGGTCCCTGACAGAGGTGTGCAACTCAAGCATGCCTCGGTCCCGCCGTCCGCCCCCTCGTCGTGCCATTTACTGGTGGTCGGAGGATTTGGCGGATCTCCGATCAGCCTGTGTGGCAAAGAGGAGGGAGTACGCGCGGAGCCGTCGGCTCAGACCGCGGGATCTGGCCAATGAGGACTGCCTCTACGCACTATATGTGGAGGCAAAGGAGGAGCTCAAAGCGGCCATATCAGCCGCGGTCATCTCGGCGAGGACTGAGATGCTTGAGGGGCTGAACAAGGACCCATTTGGCAGGCCCTATAAGGCGGCGCGAAATAAGCTCCGTCCCAGTGGTCCCCCTGTGGCGGAGACCCTTGAGCCGTCTGCACTGGACGGGGTGGTTCGATCCCTTTTTCCTCTCCGGACCGAATTCACCCCTCCAGTGATGGACCCCCCGCGGGAGGTGGTTCTGGACCAGGAGATCCCTCCAGTCTCACCGGTGGAGTTCGGTGTCGCAAAGCTCCGTCTCCGCGGCAAAAAGACGGCCCCTGGGCCGGACGGTGTCCCTGCGCGCGTGTTGGCAATTGCCACCTCGCAAATGGAGGAGCGAATTCGGGACCTCTCCAGTGCGTGTTTCACGACTGGGAGGTTCCCGAAAACATGGAAGGAGGGGCAGCTTTGCCTCCTTCGCAAGGCGGGGCGCCCAGCGGACTCACCTTCGGCTTACCGGCCCATCGTTTTACTAGATGAGGTCGGCAAGCTTTTCGAAGCTGTAGTCGCCGCCCGATTGAACCGTCACCTCCGGGAGGTGGGGCCGGACCTCTCCGACGCTCAATTTGGTTTTCGGGGAGGCCGCTCCACAATCGATGCCTTGGCCCGACTCAAAGGGCAGGTAACGGATGCTGTGGAGGCGGGGGAGGGAGTGCTGGCTGTGTCATTCGACATAGCTAATGCTTTTAACTCCGTCCCCCACTCGACGATTTTGGAGGCACTTCGATTCCACGGAGTGCCTCAATACATGCGGAGACTGCTCGGCAGTTACTCGTTGATCGCTGGAAGGATCCGCCGCCTAGGATTGGACGTGGCTTTGCACAAGACCGAGGCCGTCTATTTTCGCGGGCCTTGGCGGCGCATTCCCAGTGATGCCCACATCATGGTGGAGGGCGTCAGGATTGAGGTGAAGGCTCAGATTAAATATCTGGGCCTCACCATCGACAGCGGGTGGCGCTTCGGCACACATTTTAAGGAGATGTCGAAGCGCCTCGTCAATTTTGCTGGCTCCCTCTCTCGGCTCCTGCCAAACTTGGGAGGGCCTAAAGCGAGGTGCCGGCGCTTGTACGCCGGCATCCTTAGGAGTATGGCCCTATACGGGGCCCCGATCTGGTCGGATTGCCTCTGGAGGCCGACGAACGCCGCCTCCACCGCCATCCGCAGACCCCAAAGGGTCATTGCACAGAGGACGGTGAGAGCTTACCGCACGGTAAGCTTTCAGGCGGCGTGCGCCCTGGCGGGCACCCTGCCCTGGGAGCTCGAGGCGCGGGTGCTCACCAGGGTGTACCAGTGGACGGCGGAGCGCAGGGCACGCGGAGAACCCCCTGCGCAGGAAGAGCGGGAGGCGGTCCGTAAGGAGGCGGAGGAATCCATCCTCCGCCAGTGGAAGGACGATCTCGCCACCGCCACTTTTGGTCGTCGGACGTTGGACGCGCTCGGGCCAGTCCTGGAGGGATGGCGCGAGCGCTCCCATGGCTTCCTTTCTTTCCGGCTGGTGCAGGTTCTGTCCGGGCACGGCAGCTTTGGAACGTTCCTGCACCGGATCGCGGTGAGGGAGTCGCCGTCCTGCATCCATTGTGGCGCAATGGAGGACTCGGCCCAGCACACCCTTGAGGTGTGCCCGTCGTGGGACGAGCTTCGCCTGGGTCTGACCTCAGTGGTCGGACCGGACCTCTCGCTCCCCAGCGTGATCTCAGCCATGCTGGGGACTGAAGAGGCCTGGGCCGCGGTTGCCTCCTTTTGCGAGGATGTGATGTCGCAAAAGGAGACTGCGGAGCGTACGAGGCAGCATGGCCCCCTCGCAGAACCGCTCCGCAGGTCGAGAAGGGGCTGGAGAAGGCGGCTCTACATGAGCCAACGCCTGCCCCCCGGTGGTGAATAGCGGATGATTGGCGTGAGGGCGCCTTCATCCGCATTGCACAATTCACCACCACCGTAGGCGGGAACGGCCGAGCACTCGGGACCGTTCCCGGGCCCCTCCCTGTTGAGAGGGGCGTGAAGGGCCCGTCTTTATAAAGGCGGGCGGTCGTCGACGGAGGACTGGATGCCAAGGCTCTGCCGATTCCCAGACCTCCGTCACTAAGGCGATGCGGGAGTGCCGCCGGGTTGTTTTAGTGGGTAAACCGTGCATCTGTCCTGCACGGGAGTCCCACATAACCCTCCCATTCCCTCGATGGGAGGGTATGCGTAATGCATTTTTTCCCGGCGAAAACAAAAAAAAAAAAAAAAAAAAAACCCCTCCGAGGTGAGCCCGAAGGGAGGAGGCCGAAGAAGGTCCTATTTTTAGGTTTTTTGCTTATATGTCAAAAACTGTGCGTTGTACGATATTTTGTTGGACTACATTATTAAACCTCATAAAATTTTCTACAACTTTGGCCTTGACACTTTTTATCTATCTCCAATCGTTGTCCAGCTATGAGCTTCCAAACATGGTCTATTTTGAAGACCCTTAAATTAGTTTTCAATACAAAGTCGGTAAAAAAATCTTACAAATAAAATTTGACTAACTTCTGGTTGTCGTATCATAATGAAACTTTGCAAATGTCTAGAAATCTGATGACAGTTTAATAATCTGGTACCACTGAGCTGATCTGATGTTGGAGCTAGGAGGTGTCTACTGAAACTCTTCAATGGCTATTAGTAAAACCGGCGAGTTTAGGCTCATTAAATTAGAATTGATGAGACGTAGGCACCTCCTGGTCCATTATCAGACCCTCGACAGCAATTGTTATGAAAGTCTCATCGATTCGAATGTAATGTACCCAAACACGATAGGTTTACTAATAGCCATTGAAGAGTTTCATTAGACAACTCCACAGATTATTGAAATGTCATCAGATTTCTAGACATTTGCAAAATTTCATTATGATACGACAACCAGTAGTTGGTGAAATTTTATTTGCAAGATTTTTTTACTGACTTTGTATAGAAAGCTAATTTGAGCGGCTTAAAAATAGACCATGTTTGGAAGCTCATAGCTGGACAACGATTAAAGATAGATAAAAAGTGTCAAAGCCAAAGTTGTAGAAAATTTTATAAGGTTTAATAACGTAGTACAACAAAATACCGTACAACGCACAATTTTTGACATATAAGCAAAAAACCTAAAAATGGGACCTTCTTCGGCCTCCCCCCCCACGGGCTCATCTCGGAGGGGTGGGGACTTTTAGTATGTTTATCTCCTAACTAGTCCAAACAAAGTTCTTAAGTTGGTTTTTCTGCTTTCGACTTTTCGACCCACATACCCTTTTTGGGCACTCATTGACTGGGCTACCTATATAGTGCTACCCAGGAATTTACAAAGGTAAAAATCTGGGTGTACTCCTAACTCCTAAGCTTCTTACTTGAGAATCATAAGATATTAAGACTCTTCAGCCCAGTAATTATCATTGCTTAGGTATTATAAATTTCATGTAGTATGCTTTACTTCAGCTGTAGTATTTTTAAATTGTTTTGTCAATAAAGGCATTTGTCACAATATAAAGTCATATAGAGGAGAAATTTTATTACATATAGAAGGAAATATAATTATTATAGAAATCGAGCCTCCTCATGGTATTCCAGTTAAAGAATTAAAGCTAATCTCGTCTGGCGGCCGTCTAGCGGGTCACTCTGTAGGCCGTGACTCATGTCGTGGAATTTTACCGAATACGGCGTTCCTCCACTTTACGACGCCAGTATCTGACCGAGGCATCGAGATAAACCCGTCAGCAATAAGCTTTTTATTGTTTTTTAACTGTCCATACAAAACGAAAAATTTACTTCAACTCGGTGTTTATGTGTTTTTTATGAGACAAGTTGTTTTTCAGTGGCGTTACTGTGACGGAACTAGTTTTTTGTGTGTCTCTGAAGGAATTCATCTCGAATTATTAAACAAGTTAGTTTTTAAATTATTATTAAACTAGCTGCACCCAGCGGTTTTACCCGGTGAACTACTATAGCCTATGTGTTATTCCTGGATCTAAGCTATCTCTATACCAAATTTCAGCTCAATCGGCCTTCCCGTTTAGGTGTGAAAGAGTAACAAACATCTAGACATCCATTCTTACAAACTTTCACGTTTATAATATTAGTAAGATAAATTAGAGGTGCAAATGCATTAATTTCTATGTTTCTGCTACCATCTACGACCTCATCGTCGCATAACATCATGCGATCGTGGTTAAAGTAATCTATTGAATAAAAAATTAAAATAAAAAAGTTTTTCAAGAAGTCTTGAAGTATTTTTGGGCTCGGCATTTCACTAAAAGGCAACATTTAATATGGTAGAAAGTTGCATTTTGTGATAAGTCGAACTGGTATTTTATGTAGTGTCTATGGCCCAGTGGTCTTACATCCGGCCTGTAATCCGGAGGGCCTGGTTTCGAATCTCAGTATGTGGCTCAAACTATGCCTCGACTCTACCGTGTTTCGGAAGGTATACTTAGCTTATTAAATAAGGTAATTCTTAGCTGTTTCCTACAAGATACCTAGAACGTAGTCGTTAGGTCATGTTGCAGGACTTGTAATTTTATGACCTAAAACTGCTGCAGATAGTTAAAGGTCTTAACTAATCGCAGATAACGCTTACCCATTACACTCACAGTTTTACCTAAGTGTTCATAGATAAGAAAGAAAGAAATAAATGTATTTGTTCTCAAGATATAGGTAGGGGAAGGGGTAGGTACAAAGCAAAGGATAAACATTGACTATAAATGTAAAAAAAAATACATCTTGCCGCAAAAAGGTGCTAGCTCAGCATGACTAGCAAATTAGGTGTTTCCTAGAAATTTAGTAAAAAGAAAATACAGTTTATATACTCACACTCTACTCTCACACCCTACTTACAGTGCATTTAATTTATTAACCTTAATTTTCAACAAACTTTTTACAACAACTTTCTTATCGTCATTTTAAACGAGCCAGCTTTAATTGCAATAAGAATGCGATGGAAGGTTAAAGTTTTTAGTATGTCGGTTTTCTTAGGTTTCGCAACGGTCGTCTGGCGATCGTCTGGCTCGGCACAACCATGCGTGACTCATGGTGCTCGAGCCTAACTAGGGTTGGCTCTACTGGAAACATCGCTTCTGTTGCACTTCTTAATAGTTGTTAATTA
Source organism: Hemithea aestivaria (assembly GCA_947507615.1). Lineage (NCBI taxonomy): Eukaryota > Metazoa > Arthropoda > Insecta > Lepidoptera > Geometridae > Hemithea > Hemithea aestivaria. The sequence goes on along the minus strand of OX382339.1, from coordinate 8,498,325 downwards.
GATAGCGAACGACGAAGTTTTATACATGTATGTAGAAATACTGGGCAGTGCTAAAGAAATATGGAACAAATTAGTAAGCCCACTAAAACAGTGCTGGGAAGGAGAAAATTGGTCAATTCTAGCCGCTCTTTTCTCGTATCTGCTCCATATCAATAGAAACGCACTTGACGCTCGCAGCAGCTCGCAGCAGCTCGCAACGTAGAGGGAAGGTGCAACCTTAACCTTTTTTTTACAGATACGTCATTATAAGTTCGGAGTGAAAATTTAAGCCAATCCGGTCAGCAGTTTGTACGTTGATAAATTAGCGAGTGTTGCGAGTCAGTTTTTCGCTTTGGTTTTATTGTTACGGACAGATTATAGTGGTTAAAATATTCCTAGTTCATAGAACCAACTTAACCAACGGTTATACCCGCTAAAAGTATATAATTATGTGTGATATTCCAGGGTCTAAGCTACTTCTATACATTTCAGCTTCATCTATTTTACCATTTAGACATGAAGAAATAACAAAAAAACACACATATTCATACTTTCGCCAATATTACTAGATTTGTATCAGTTTAAAAATCGCAATATTAGAACGTAGTCTATAAAGACTGTTAACCCTGCGAAGCCGGACCTCACCGGTTCCCGCAGACAAGCACACATCTGCTTGCAATTTGTTTAGTCTGGGAACACGAACTAACTGTTTTTAATGCTCTATACTCTATAGTAAACACATAAACGTGCTCTAAGCTAAATAATTTTAGTTCACACTATTTACAAAAACACTTGTGATGTTGGCGCACTCAAAAAGTAAGGCGAGGTTCTTTAGAAATCCTATACATACTCTCATACGACATGAGTGTAATAACACCTATTCAATATCTATGTGCAATTATACACTTATTTTATATACACTTTTCACTCCAAAATTGCACTAAAAATGTTACCTTTAACAATATTGACACAAATTAAAAAAATCCAAAATCAGAGGTGTAGAATTTTATATTTTTACTGTCCGTTTGTCCATATAAGTATTTCATGTTTTCTTTAAAGTAAATAATGTTAGCTTTCTCGAAAATTTAAAGCCGCACGCTTCGTTCCTCATAACTTTTAAACTCCAGACTTCTTCCTTATTTTATGTAATTAAAGTGGGGACTTACAATGTAGCAAAAAACCATGCCATTCAATCAATCAATCAATCTCATCAATCACATCTCTCATTTCAATCTTTTTTTTATTTTTCAACTACAGGAAGGAAGGCAGTGGGCATATTGTATACTGACCTGCTTACACATTTGGAAAATAAAAAGAAAATCCAGCCGTCGTAAAAATCGAATGAACGTTGAAATTTTATAAAATAGCCATAGTTAAACTTTTTATATAATTTTGTAAAAATTGGTTCATCAAAATAATGACGATGCACAATGTTATAGCAAGTTTAAAAATATGAATACGAAAGTTGTCTGTTTGTTATCTTTTCACGCACATCATTCTATCATAGAGTAACCGCGCGCAGATTTAAATGAAATATAAGTATAATAAATATAAAGATAGTTTAAGTCCCGTGCCCCGTGAAAGGACATGGAATAGTTCACCCCAGGCGTATTAGATACTTTCATCATCATCCTATGTTCATCCACTGCTGGACTTAATCCCCCATGACACGCCACTCAACTCGGTCCTTCGTCTTTCTCCTCCAACCGCTGCCAGCGACCCTCCGGATATCATCGCCCCATCTCGCCCAAGATACGAATTTTTAATTCTCTAATTTAAAAATAAAAGAAAGGCAAAAGCTATACTATAATGTACTGAAACAAATGTACCTACGCATCTTTTATCAGGACACTCTTAAAAAAAGATTGAGTGAGATCAAGATCCTACGTAAATACATTTAATAACTTCCGGAGCTCATTAAAATAAAAATAGCTTATAATTTTGTAATTTATTATCATAGTTTTAAATTCATTCTTTTAAAAGGATAGCGTGATATCATAAACTACTTAGGAATGTCACAATGTCACGGTTAAAGCCCGAAGTGCGAAGAAAAATTTGGTTATGCCTAGGTGTAGCCAAATTTTTATGACGATCACTACAACAACTATAATTATTAAACAAATTTATAAGAGTTAGTATTTTTTGGATACACCTAAAAACTTTTTTACCAATAGTGACCGGCTACACCTAGGATTAACCGGCTAAATTATGGTGTAGCCACACTTCAGGCTTTAACCACAACATCTAAATATATACAAGGACAGAGTGAGTGACAGAACTATAAACCAGCCCAAACCGCTGATTTGGTTGACATTTGGAACACAGATAGGTTTTATGACGTTTAGGTCTATGAAAGGATTTTTAAACGCGGGCAAAGTTGCGCACTAGCATAAAGAAGGAAAAGTGTGACAGACTGATCACTGATCATAATAAAAGCTTATGTTTAAAGGTTAATTTGTTCAGTTTCACTGACTATAAAGTTCTCTGAATGCTCATCGGGCTATTTACTAGTAGATCAATAAATTACCAGATGTGCAGCAGATGGATTCGCTGACCTTTTAATTGTTCGCAATGCGGCTGCTAATAGGTCTGCAAGGTACATGAGAACTGCAATACAATCGTAAATTATTTTATAGTGGTTAGCGTTTTCATGTTCCTAGTATTTGATTTAGAAAATGAAAATACAAGTTCTATTGCCTGAATAAAATCGGAAAAGTTATTTTATGTTGGGAAATTTAGTACTAAGATACATTTCCCCTTTTAAATTCCCCGGTCACCGACTCCTTTCATTCCCTTTGTCCATTCTTGTTACTCCACTTCAGCATTCTCATCTCACTTAAGCACTCTCCTTTCATCCACAACTTTCGTGGCCCAACACTTCGACTTCGATCCATAAAATACATAATATAATACATATAAGATTTAGATAAGCACTAATCACTTGTTCTCTAAAATTATATATGTATTGAGATGACGTCGTTATCTTTCGTTTTTCCACAGCGACTATCATGCCAGTGCATTTTTGCAGCGTCAGCTACAAGCGCTTGTCTAAGTCTGCATGTCTAATCACCAGGAAAAAAGGGATGAATAATGAGAAAATTAAGTCTGTTTTTTTATTGTCCACAGCCGGGATCTGCTGGACGGGTATGGACCGCGGCGGGCGATGCAGCTCGGTGGCGTCACTCCGTGTCGGACGCGCCGAGTGCTGCGCGGGAGGTGCGCGCGCGCCGGCGGCCTGGAGCCCGCGGGACCTGGACAGCGGCGAGATCTTCTTCTACAAGGCTCTCTCTGGCGGATACCCTTGCACTGCTTGCGCTGGTAACAATGCTGACATTTATTTAGGCTGTACTGACCAACTACTGAAAAAGACCACTTCCTGTGCTACGTTTGGCCAACAGACCTGCAGGGTTATTCACTTATCCGTGAAAGAACCGAATACCGAATTGTCAAAAATGTATGAAATGACGTGTTATGTAGATACCACTTGACATGTCATGTCACGTCATTTCATACATTTTTGACAATTCTGTCTTCGGTTCGGTACCCTGACGGATATTTAAGTGAATAGCCCTGCTGGTGCTCGACGTAGTCCGTGTCGATAGTATTAAAGTTTTGTCCGATCAGTGTGAACCTGATTGTAGAGTCTTCTGCAGTATTTACTGTCGATGTACCTATATATATAGTTATGGTGCCGACTGATGCTCGTGGTCGACAAATAACATAATAATATTAGGTATAATGTCGATGCGCATGAAAAAATTTAAGTCTTTCATGCGTAATGGTTCACATTATTAAATTGCATCGAACGGCCTAAAACACCTTGCGGATTGCCTTGCTGAATAAACCTTATTGACATGGAATAATTATAAAAGTGCTAACTCTATCTTTCTTGAATCTACTTAGCCAGAAAGAAGTTTAAATTTCTCAACATATTTTCACCAGCATAATTTTGCTACCTATTGGTTTCTGACCTTCAAACCGCCTGCATATTATGCTTACATAAGTAGGACAATGATCTGGTTATTTTCATAAATTATTTATCGCTCTGTTGTATAATTCTTGACAGTTTGCCAGAATTCCTGCTGGTTCATAACACTGCATGCTCTCTGATTGTTAGTGGTGAAGAAAGGTGTTCTCATAACTTTTATCTTACTAATATTATAAACGTGAAAGTTTGTAAGAATGGATGCCTGGATGTTTGTTACTCTTTCACGCCTAAACGGGTGGACCGATTGAGCTAAAATTTGGTATAGAGATAGCTTAGACCTTGGAATAACACATAGGCTACAGCACAGCGGGTAAAACTTGGGCACAGCTAGTTAAACATAGTATCTTGGCTCTGAAAATTGGACTTGGCAGAACATTTTAGTGCAGGTGTTCAATATGTTGGCCTAATAGGTGCATTAGGTATATTGGTGCTCGCACATCTATCCCCATCGACCGCGCCGTAAGAATTTTTGTATAGGAAATCTTCTTCCGCTTCGGACGATTCGACTCCGGCAAGTGTGCGAGGTTTCATGACATTTCATTTAAAGAAATCAAAATTCGATTCGTTCGGCGCGGTCTATGCGGATAGATGTGCTTTCACCATATAAAGGAATGATAGAAGCAAGAAGAAACAAAAAATAAAGATGAGACTCGATTTTCCTTGAAAGACTAGCATAAGGTACAAAATGTGCCCTGTGTGTATATATCCTCTCCCTGAACGTTTGTCTGGAAGAGATCGTACTAACCGATAAGACCGATTAAGTTCATCATTGTAAACTATGTGTAGTATCAGTATCAATAAAGAGTTATATCTTTCATTCAATCAGTTGTTTTCGTCCACGTGTAGAGATTGTAAGTAGTTCTAGTAAACAAGTTTAGAATAATTTTCTAGGAATAAAGCCCCAACTTGTAACCTTAATATCGGGACGATATCCTGAAACGATAATTTAAAAGATGACCCGTCGATACACTCGCACGTTCAGCAGATGACGAGTAATAGATAATATTATCCTTGAATGGAACTATTTCTGTCTACAAACGTATCGGTCGACGCTCCCGAACCAATTGTTTCCTTACCTCTTGAATCTACACTCGGATCTAGGTTACCTACTACAGGATGGAACTTGCTGAACAAAGAAATGAGGCACTGGTAATGCTACACGTTCGCTCGCCCGATTTTATCTAAAAAAAATAGCACGAAAACTAAACTGATGTGAAAAATATGATGAAATCGTAAAAAATCAGAGCCCCGTAGCCGTAGTGTATATGGAAACCTTACCTCTATTCAGCGCCAGTATGGATCTGGGATGCGGGAGCTCTTAAACGCCCCGCACACAGATATCAAACAGACATGCACATCCACACAAATGCATAATTTTTTTTAAAATCCTTGCATAAATGTTTCTCAGGCTAAACACGCAACCTATTCTGTTAGATATGCGTAGACATACATGGATGGACATGAATGGATCTTCGAGATGTTACCAATCCTAATTTGTTTCTCGTAAAAAACACTTTAACGCTTGACCTATGATCTAATTTCTAACAGACAGACACAACAGAACAATAAAACACGAAGGTATTTGATCGAGTGATAGCGATTTAATTGTGCTGGAAGTCATGCGGGTGTTTAGTCAATTAGCTATTACATTCACTGCTTCAGGACTGCACGCGGTGCCTATATCTACAAAATTCTATTTTAAACATTATGCGGGTGCCTTCAGCCTTTTATAAATGCACGTTAGAGTATTCATTTCTGCAATTCTTCTGCATATATAAGTATAAGTAATGCTCTCTGATCAGATACAACAAAGATCTTCAAGGGAGTCTCTTGAAAATCTTGAAGTTCTTGAACCTTCTTGCGGTTTAGAGAGTGAATAAGTATAGTTCTAGTGAGCATCACAATAGATCAGTAGGCATACGATAATGGTCGCAGTAGCTAAAACCTACCTCTTGAAGTTTTTATCAATGATTATAATAATTACCCCATAGAGCGAGCCAATGTACCTAACCCGTACAGCGGCGTTATTCACAACCAAATTCATATCTTGTCCTGTCTTCCTACTGCCAAATTTTAACAAAATTTTGAAAAAAAAAACACCAATAACGCGCCAACCCCATTAATTACGTTCCAGTACGAAATCAAATGCAACCTCAATTTTTGAATCTTTTAACTCCAAAGTATTGTCTTTTTAAAACAAATAGGTACCGTAAAACTACACAACTATAGTCCTGTCTTATAACTATGGTCCAGTACCATACTTTGACATTTTGTGTTATTAATAAGAAAGTAGCTACATTTAGAAAAAAAATCGGCCACATTTAGCTAGAATAAATAGTAGGCTTTGTAGTTTAGGGCAAATCCGATAAATGGCATCTATGTGCAGTCAACAGCAAGGGGTGCGGAATAAACCTGTTTTTACGTGTTTTTGAAACTCCGCTTACTTTTATAACAAAAAATAAGTAAGAGTGGTCCACCAGTTCTACAATTAATTTTTATTAAAAGGTAATATGTTTATATTTATAATATTGGTGCTGTTTTTTACATCAGTTAATTATTTTAATATTAAGTGAAATTTATTCCAATTTTCATACTTTGGATTCAACAATAGTCCAACGGTTTTTTTGGGCCATACCTTATTAAAAACCAAATTTTGTTTTAAACTGCATCAAGGTTTTGAGAATATTGACAAAGAAGAAGCCTGGAGCCAGTTCATACAAATATTATTCAGATCGACATAATATTATGGAGTTAGATCTTTCTGATATTGAAAATAGAAGACTGACTCAAGACAGGTCGTATGTTTAAATGTATGTTCCGCTGCGGACTTGCCTGAAAATGGCTCGAAAAAGGTGATGAAATTTTTTATCAGACCGGGCAATTAAAACTTAAAATTCAGCCCCAAAAAAAACTCAGCACTGAGAGATTTGCTGAGCTGAAAACGACGAGAACAAGACGAAAAAAATTTTGTAAGTTTACCTGCTAGACTTTTTTATTTAATTTTTTATCTTACAATATACTGATTTTATAAGATATACTACGTAAATATAAGTAAAAAGTGATTCATTCTTCCATTAAAGTTACTTACAATGTTGTCAGTTAAACTTGAATAAATATGAATAAATTCTAATAAAACCTTGGTTTTAATGAAATGATATCATATAAAATAATATTTCAGTATTCCAGACCTTTAACATTGCTTCGAGTCAGTTAAAGTACGGTTTTTTCTTGCATTTTTAACCTGGACTATAGTTGAAAACAGCGCACACAACAATGGTCCAAAAATAATATATAAAAAATAAAATGTTTTTGTATAATACCAGTTAAAACGTTAATAATATATTAAAGCACATTCATTAACCCACCTAATTAAAAATAAAAATACTCTGTGCGATTAATAACATGACTCTGACAACACGATAAAGATTAAATCCTATATATTTGGACCATAGTTGTGTAGTTTTACGGTAGGTATTTACATGTTAAGAGCGTATATATCGAGTGGCGACTCTCTCGCTCGCACAATTTGACAAATTTTGAAATATAAATTCAAGGAATTAATTTATTGAAAATTCCTCTATACAAGTCCTGCATAATATTATTGCACACATTTTAAAAGTGTTTTCAGGGAGATATATAAAAAAATGGGATGAGGAGCGATGTCGAAAAAGTTTTTTTTTTCGATATCGCTCCTCATCTATACCTCTAGATAACTCTTTATTGGAACACAGAAAAATATACAGAAATAAACTTAAAAAATAAAACACAATATTATAATCTATGTGTTACAATTGGCGGTCTTATCGCTAAAAGCGATCTCTTCTAGACAACCGTGCAGGGAGAGGAGAATATTGCTATTCACATGGGTTTGTGGAAAGGATCATAATGTTATGCTAACTCCTCGTAACAAACATGTCTACGAAAATGAGTGCGCACATGATAAAGATCACAATTTTGCGCTCCTTACAATTGATAGCTATGATTCTCGTAAAACTGTAAGTTCATAGGTGTATTGTGTTTATGTATCGTTAACTTACTAATATTATAAACGTGAAAGTTTGTAAGAATGTTTGAATGTACCTATATTTGTTACTCTTTCCCACCTAAACAGGTGGACCGATTGAGCTGAAATTTAGTATAGAGATAGCTTAGACTCTGTAAGTTATTACAAAAGCGGGTAAAACCGCTGGACGCAACTAGCAGGTTATAAAATGCGCATCGTTTTGCTAAGAGTACGTATTATCATCGACATGCAGTATTGCCCCAAGCAAGCAGCAGTTGCAGTGTTTGCCATTTTGTATTGTCTCTGCCTACACCAATGGAAACCAGACGTGATTATTTATTTATTTCCCAAAATCCACAGGTCTTTATACTTAAATAACATGAAACTTATAAATATACCTTAAACCTAATGACGGATTTACATTTTATTAATTAAACAAAAGAGGAGCAGGAAATCTATTTGAGCAGAGAAAAGAAGAAAAAGTAGTGTCGTGTCGTGTGTATGTGCATGTGTGTGTGTGCGTTGTGCGTGTGTGTGTGTGTGTGTTTGTGTGTGTAGTATGACCCGCAATATATGATATGTATGTATACTTAACTTTTATCTTTTATATATAATATAATATAAAATATATTAAAATAAATACATATTGTAAAAAAAAATACATGTTAATAATTATTATAATCAATATTACAGAATGAGTTTTGTTATTTATCCTTATTACCATTGTTATATGTATGAAGTATTGAAGTTGAATGTCGTCCAACAGAGTCCTGCGCGGGCGTGTCGTGCGGACAAGGGCGCCGCTGCGTGGTGCGCGGCGGGCGAGCGAGGTGCGTCTGCGCAGCGGCGTGCCGGCGGGTCGGCGCCGTGTGCGGTAGCGACGGCAAGACCTACACCTCGCTGTGTCGGCTGCGGCGCCGCGCTTGCCGCCGACCCGCCAAGCATCTCGTGCTGGATTACCCGGGACCTTGTCAAGGTAATACTTTTGAAACAGTCAATTTTTTAAGTTAGGCACCGGCGCAGATGGCCCAGCTACAGGAGCGTGTTAGGTACTGTAGTAGGTAAGTAGTATAATTTAAGCAAAAAATCAAACGAGAATTGGCTCAGTTCGGCAGTCAACACAGGCAGGCAGGTGAACAGTCATCAGTGTTAAATCTTACCTCAGAGTTATTGTTAGGCCTACAATAATAATAATTAGTACCTACAGTGTTACCTAGGATTTGACAATGAAAAAAAAAAACAATGTAAAATTTTAGGTGCACTGCGCCAACGCTTTTTACTTAAGAGTCATAAGATGTTAAGACTCTTTAGCCCAGTAATAATTCACTAGCTACAGTGCCCTCCTACCGAAGCACAGTATTTTTTGCACATTACTGCTCAGACGGTAGAATAAATGGCATTGTTGGGGTAGGTACCGACCTAGTCGACGTCCTGAAAAGGAAGTCTACCCTCGGTTTACCCCACCTCTTTGGTCTAGGTCCAAATAAGCATAGAAAATTCATATTCCACAGCAACTGGCATCTAAAACTTTATATCCAATTTTCGATCGAGGACACACTCTTGAAGAAAATTTTATATAATAAATTTAAAGGAACGGTACATAACGATTATCTCGAATAGTTCATCACATTTTAGACAGAACTATTGCAGCATAGTGCATACTAATCGCGAATGCATCGGCAAATAGATAGAATATGATTCATGACTCACCGGCCAAGTGCGTCCGTCATTTTCTAGCCTAGCAACAGTCTAGGCTAGGGGGAGAGATGTCCGATTTTCTTGCTAACATTCCTTTAGTTTGTTTTAAATTTAAAAATTAATTAATTCATTGTAGGTTAGTCTTTGACCACGATCTTGCGTGATATTAAGTGACGATGCGGGCGTAGATGGCAGCAGACTACCTGGTCGACGGAATAATTCCCTCCCTGGGTTCACTGAACATCACACTGGAACTCGGTCATAATGGCCGCTTGGCGAAACGGTTTTGTCAAGTGCAAGTGGGTTTAACTAACCACGGCCGAAGCCGAAGAAGCCGAAGCGAAAGTTCTTTTAGTTTTTTCATGTTTCGCTCGTATAAGTTTGTTTTAAAGCAAGATGTTAAAAAATGTAATCTGTTTTTACGGCGTAATCCCTAAAGCTAGCTCTACATTACAGTAACATACGTCGTGACGCAAAAAAATACATAATTTGGTAATGTGCGAGTGTAAATCGTGTTGTTTAAGTTAAAAGCACATCGCACTTATTTATGATTAGAATTTAAGCATTTCTTAAATAGACTAAACAAAATGATTGATTGTTTTTATTTACCTGTTACTTATTATATACCTTTTAATCATCATAAAGCAAGTAACAAAGCTTTTAAGCTCACATTTCTCTAAATAAAATATATAGTTACGGAGCACCGGCGTTCACCTCCTTGACTACAAATCCATAAATATGTATAGTACAAGCTGTTTAAGGCCCATCAAAGTTTACAGTTCATTATTGAGTCGTTGGAGTATGACCGACATTGCAGTGCTAGCTTATCGACTATGTGACTAGGGGAAGTGGATAAGGCATTGACTGGTGTTTGAACGTTATGTATTACGAATATGGTGAAAACCAGCATATTATTGTGACTTTTAATTACTGGGCTAAAGAGTCTTAACATCTTATGACTCTTGAGTAAGAAGCGTTGGTGCAGTGCTCCTTGAATTTCACATAATTGTGAAATCCTAGGTAACACTGTACTGATTATGGGCAGCCGTTATCTCTTAACATCAGGAGAGCGTCTTGCTCGTCTTCTACTTCATCACATAAAAAAAAAAAAAAACTTTTATACGACCATCCAAAAAAACAAACTTTTTAATATAAATGTCTCGTCGTAGTCGTAGGTCGGAATCGTAGGCTAACCTAACCTACTTACCTACTGTTTGTCAATCTTGGGCTTAATTTCTAATTTCAAGTTATTTCAAGAATTTTTATAATAAAACTTGCTTTTATAGGTAGGTACTATAACTAGCTTGTGCTTTCCCCGCGTGGCAAAATTCTTTCTTAGCGGAGGTCCACATCGTGAAACCTATCTGTATTCCAAATTTCAAGCGAATCCATTCAGCGGTTTGTGCTTTGCGTTAATAAATCAGTCAGTCAGTCACTCTTTCCTTTTATATATAGACGAAAGGAGGTATGCATAAAATGTATGATAGTTCAAGAGTTCAAGGGGCCAGGAGGTCGGAACCGTTTAAGTGTTTTTCTGATATCTGCCAAAGCCACCCCCACCCAAATTTCATTTTTGGGGATCGTTCTTACCTTTATCGGGGCGGGGCTATGGATGATCTGTAATAGCTCTTACTTACGAAAAATTATGTGTTAAAAATCGTCTCCTTGTAACTAGAATAATACAGGCAACCAAGCCGCAACTAATACCTACCTAGTTAAATATAGATTCCACAATGCGTTGTCATAAACCTACATGAACACTGAAAATCTAAAGATTCCCAGTATTCAAAGGATAGAAGATAATGTGTATTTATACCCCTTATTTCATGTTACAATGGAACCATCTCTAGGCTGTCCTATTAGTTACGAGAACAATCGCCTATTGAGCCTCCTTCAAGGAATAGCGCAGTATTTTTCATTCGCGCGTTACATTAATATTGGTAATGACTGGACACTCCTCTACGCTATCGGAGTTAGGGTTGGCAGAAGAAAACAGGGACTAAAAGTTGAAATAATCTTGAAATTTTCTAAAACTTTTACATTTTAGTTGTATTTAATTCGTATGCGTCTAGCAGATTGTTTTAGACTTATAATGTAAGGATGAAAAGGACAAAAATATTGACAAATAAGTACAAACATTAGATATACATTTTTAAATCAGCTGATGCTTACGACTTTGCCCAAAAATCCTTTCTTAATTAATTTTATTAACGTAGGTACTATAAATCCTCGTTACATAGGTGCCCCAATTACCCACACACATAGGTTTTACACCTAAACCATTCAATGATTTGAGCTGTGCGTTGATACAATAGTCAGTCAATCAGTCAAATTTTCCTTTTTTTATACCTACTCATTCAAGATTAGAATAAGATCAGCTTTTACAACGATCTTCCCTGATCTTAGGCGACGATGATAATTTAGAAGCTGGCAGACTAAAACATCTCTCTCCCGTATTGTAAGGTCGTCAAGGTGTAACTGTCACAACCGTATAATCTTTCCTAGAGCGACCCAGACGACCCCGTTCCATATAATGAATAATATGCTGCGATAATATCTGCATAAACTCTCAAACGCCTCTAAAAGCTGCCACTCTACTTCAATACCGACGTTTACGAGCCAATGAATCCGCAACCACAGAGCGATTTCTTACCATCTGAGAGTAGAATAGAACACCTACTTATGTATCATGAAATTATATACAAAGGAAATGCCTAGTCTCTTATATAAAGAAGGTATATGTAGTAAGTAGTACACGAAATTTAAAAATTCAAACTAAGATTACCTTTAGTAAAAATGTCTTATCGCATAAAGTATAATAACGAAGTTATAGAAAACGGGAGAACGGGAACGGAACGGGAGAACGGGGGAGATATAGGTTGAAAATGGCCTGAACTACTTCGAGAAAAGGATGCTACGGGCGTGCCGCGTGCCGCTTTTTTTGCGCGACTTGGCAGACATTAGAGAAAAGAAGCAAACATAATAAACGAAACTAAATAACATTTCAATATTAATTAAGCATTGCATGAACCGACGCTTGATAATTATAATATGTGGAGACTTGGGGAAGGCTTTTGCCCAGAAGTGTAACAGTACTAAATATAATAAAAATAAAGAGGAAACTGAAATAAAACGAAAATAATAAGTAGGAAGTAGGAACTTATGTATACGCGAAGAACGCACATAATACTAACACATAATACGTAATTTTACTTTAAAAACAGTTCAAATTTAGTTAATCTTAACGATATCATAGAAACATAGTGTCGTAACTAAAATACAATAACACGTACAGCCTTTCTATACATAGTGGGGTATTTTAAGAGTTATTTTCTTTCAATTCGCAAGCATTTTTTATCATTCCGCGAGCAGTGCCAAGTTTTCTTCGAGTAGGTACAATAACCTGGCTTTAGAAACTTCGATGGTCACCAGATTTAGCTTCCTTAACATGCATAATATGTCACTCTGTCGACTCGATAAAGCTGTAAACTGTAACGTTGATTATATTATAATATGCACGCTCCTGAGAAATGGAATATAGGTACCTATCTGTTTAGAAAACTTGTTAAGAAACTGGACTTAGTTTTCTTCCCAATGCAATTGAATAATATTGGTGCATGAAAATGTACACCATTGTTTATGTACATTTAAGGATGAAAATCTACAATACAATACTCTTTATTGGGACAAAAAATAACAAAATATACTATAATTAAATTTTAATGCCATTTCAATTTATTATTTTATACTGTGTTCCTAGCCTTGGGTACCTACTAAATCTACGAAAGCAATATGAATCCGATGCGACGTGCCAAAGCTCAGCAGGACACAGTTGTGTTCCTGCCTTAAATCTACCCGCAAACAACAATTTATAAAAAAAAATCTACGACAAACTTATTCATACTTGTACCTATTTGTGCGAAAAAGATAGATGAACTTATCTAACCAAGTAAATACGACAAAATCACGTTTATCGCAATAAAATAACCATTTGGCACCCTGTTTTGTTTTATGAGGTAGCTCTAATTAGTAGCAGTACTAAGTTCAGACTAGCACAGCTGGTAATAACGTAAAACAGATACTGGTACCGGCGCCGTCGGCATGCTCCGATTTAAACTGTGATAAATTCTGTAATCTAGAGTCTGGACGTAGGCACTTGATCGCTGTCTAGACCTGACTAACTAACGCCAGCCCATAAACCGCAATACGATACAATCGGCGGGAAAGCGCCGGAATATTTACAGGTCTTTGTCTGATTTCTACTTAGTTATTATGTTACATTAGGCCCTGTGTTTCCGCGTTGACGTAAACCCTTTGTAACTTTGTACCTATTACATTCCTAGGTGTGAGGGGAAAGCTTTATGGCTAACATCTGACGTCGAGTTCGCCTCGTTCTCCTTAAAATAATAAGAAACTATTTTTAAGGGACCAGTATGTAGTACTCGTTTACGTATTCTAATAGACGATGCTGCCTGCTTCGCTAATTTCTCTTCCTATTAGTCCTTAGTTATTCGAAAATAATATTATCCAATTATGATAGTCTCTAATATAACTCTACTAGAGACATACGTCGGATCAACACCCTTTTGTTAGGTTTTACATTATGACGTACCTATATTAATTCGTGTTTCGTTTTATAGTTTACATCTGTATCTATAAGTAGGTATATTTATTATATTATTCTCTAACTTCTACATGGCCATGCTGCATGCTAGAGCGAATGATTTCAATGTCACCGATGATAGAGACATACCTTTCCACTAGGTCTTTAATCTTGAGATCTTTTCAATTCTTCAATTCGCAGAGGGCACGTGCTCCGGCGTCCGTTGTGGCGGCGACAAGCGTTGCGTGCTGGACTCAGAGCTGGGGCCACACTGCGTCCGCTGCGGTGCGTGTGCGTCGGCAGGCGCGCCGCTCTGTGCGGTCGACGGACGGACGTATGCGGGCGCGTGTGCGTTACGACGCGCCGCTTGCGAGAGAGGACAGGCATTGCCGCTAGCTTATAAAGGACCGTGCATAGGTAAGACTTAAGAAAATACACATTTTAATTTTAACATAATATATTGGCATACTTTTTCTTATGAAAGAACTTCGACGTTTGGTAGAGGGCGAGGACACTACTAATCTACAAAGTTAGCTCAGAATGCTTCTGCATTAGGTACGTCCGATTCAAATCTGATTCTGTCATGTATTGAAGTGTGACAAACTCATAGCTGTGCATGACGGACTAAAAGCAAATTCTGATCGGATGATGCGTTTTGTTTTCTATAGTGATCAATGACCATTTTGGAGGTCCTACTTACCCAATTAGTTAGAACGAATATCATTTTAGATTTTATTCATATAGTACGTAATTGTTACAGCAAACGCGACATGCGCGTCGATACAGTGCGGCGCGGGTCAGCGGTGTGTGTCAGGAGGCGCAAGCGGCGCGCGCTGCGTGTCCTGCGGGTCTTGCAGCGGCGGCGCGCGCCGGCAGCTCTGCGGCTCCGACGCAAGAACCTATGGCTCGTGGTGCCGGCTGCAGCGAGCTGTGTGCCACCAACAGCGGCTCGTCGAGCCCGTGCACGCTGGACCGTGTCTAAGTTAGTACATTTTTTTTAAACCCAGGAAAATGCGTTATGCATCGTCAGCATGAGACGGGGGGCGCAGGGCGGTATGTGGTACTATCCCCGCCGCGCCAATCTTTGGCCAATACCCTCTAAAACCTGGGGGTGTTCTGGGGGTGCGGAACACCAAATAGCTAGTTCAGGGCTGCGGGTACACCGAAGCACTCGTACGCAGAGCCGGCATTTGGCCCTATAGGACAAGAAATAGAAGGCTTTTTTTTTATTTTTGCTCAGTATTAGCCCTCATACCTAGTCACTCTTCTTTCCCCACGATTGTGTTGTTTTTGTTATCCGAGATCTGTAATAAATTATTGTTCGTCTCTTTCAGATAAAACCATAACGGACAATAGTGTTACAGATGCGAGAAGTGTGAGCGGTATGGGCAAGCGCGTCCTATAGGTAATAGTCATAGACGTCTAGATTTAGTCGGATTATATCCGTTCGCTTCGTAGCGTAGCGCTCGTAATCAAGTGCGGACTTCTACGTACCATTTAAGCTTTTAGCACACGACAAGTAGCGTATTGTAGGCGTAAGAGGGTTTTCTGAAATAACAGCAGCAGTGACGTCAGGAGGTAGCACTGTGACGTCAGGTCCAGACACCTTCTGAAATAATAGACAAACTACTGTGCAGAGACTAAAGGTTTTGACAGCGCGCATAATGGGATGGCACCAACTGATGGTGGAAATTTCTAACCCTCAAGAAACGGTATAGTATACAGTTAAGGTATATTCCCATTCGCCCCACATCGATTGCCCCCAGGTGGCATTTGGGAATAAATTATTCCCAGTTGCCGCCGGGTGAAGAGGGGGATTGAAAATCTACAACAGTTTTTACAATTTTAAGTGACGACAGTAACATCCCAGTCGCCATTCGGCAGTAATTGCCATCTGGGGCCTGGGGCAAAAGAAGTGAGATTACAGCGTTACAAATAGGTGATAAAAACTACGTATGTGCTACGCGTCATGTGCTAAGGGCTGTTGTTAGCAAAGTTAGCACTTACAAGTGCAGTGATTTGCAGAAACGATAATTTTTACAGACGACTTCTTTTGGCCACTTGCAGTAAGTTCATACTGGCAAAAACTGTGTAAAGAAGGCCGCGTGCACTTTGCCCCTTATGGAAAACAAGAATATGGAAATTTAAGTCGCCTATATTTTAAAATTAACGTTTCTTCATTTTAAGGATGTAGATCTCCAAACTTGGTTAGACTATCATCGTGCATTCTCAGAATACAGACTTTTGAAAAGTCATTTAACTTTTCCTAAGTAGGAGTGAAACTAACTCCGAAATCTTTGAGATCAAGTTACAATCTAGATTTAGCGTTGTTGATATTTCAAAAGTAGGTATTTCATGCGTAGGTAGTTTCGTTGAGTCATAACGTGCCAGGTTACAATTCACTATCACAGGGTCTAAAATGAGAACGCTGCTAAAACCTGATTTTATAATGATTAATGGATAAATCTTAGCATCTTGGCATTTCGTCCACAAACTTTTTACACCTAGAAACTGCCTATGGATGCGTGGTTTTTTGAATATTTATTCAAAAAAGTCATTGTTATAATGTTGGTAATTTTATCAGCAGAATTGCTGTGATTTGCGTATTGTGAGCGATGGACTATGAAAAGTAAAAGTAAATATTACGAGTTAGCAGCAGAAAGCAGTGAAGAAAATTTAGCAGTGTGCCCATTTTAGATCCTATAGTTAGAATAGTTAGGTAAAACTCAAACCTAACGCACTTTCCAACTTTGTAGATAAATAATAATTATAGTTTTAAATATTAAACACTTACATTATTTGAGCACCAAATCGTACTTAATATTTAGTCAAAATATTAAATAGAGACTGTAGTTAGCACAATATTTGGATTTAGGTACTTAAAATTCTTATTTCCGTCTTGGAAGTCTATACTTGAAGTGTGTAATGATGAAAAGTCATCAGACTGACATAATTGTTCTTAAAATTAACTCTTAGATACTTATACTTAAGACTATTTCAAGTTTATGTGGTTAACGCTTATGCAATATTTATTATTAAGTTATGAGTGAAGTTTAGTGCAATAATTTTATTGAAAATTGTATGTTTAATGTTTTGTTTTTATTTGAATGAATCGCTAAATAGAAATCGGGCATGATTATTGTTGAAATACGTTTACAGTATTATAACTACGTTAGATTTCGAAAATACACTTTTAAATTGAGTGATTTTAATAGACTGTACTTAAAGTAATTTATTGTTACTTTTAAATTATTTCCAAAACGATTCCATGTGTGGGTTTAACGGATAATGGAATATAAGTAACGTTATCAATGTTGTAGTAAAATTAATTTCTTGGCGTCCTTCTTAGCTTTAAATAGTTTAAAACTTTATATTGAAATTTGCGTGAAACATCGAGTCAGATGAAAACGGCTAAATATACCTATGTTCTTAGTGGTTTAGTATTTAACTATGTGATTTAAGTTAGGATATTCTCACGCCGGGAGCATGAAATAAACGTAATGTAAGAATCCTAGCTTCAATTTTAAGCATTTTCATCTCGAATATGTGACGTCACATGCCAGGTCCGAAATTCACCAATAGAATCTCGGGACCGGAGCATTTTATGCAATTTATGCAATCCTATTGGTGGATTTTTAACTCGTATAACACACCTCATAATGGACAGACAGGTTATGATATGACAGTGGGAACATATTATTAAGACGTTTCTGTGGGCTCCAGAAGAACTATTGGCTTATCGAGAAGTGAAGATTAAGGCTTATAAAATAAAATGTTCGTAGATATGTGACGATAAAGTAATCGTTCCTTAACGTTGTCGCATAACAAAATACGTCAAAATTGGAAAAAGAACTTTTGCTTTAACGCACAATTTATGTTTCTTAGAAACCTTTACTTTTCGAGGCCTTTGGCAAATGCTCCCGGTGAGAAAACATCTTCTATTCTAAAGAAACCTACACACCAAACTGACAAGTCTAACAATTTTCTCTCACCATAAATTTTCACAAAAGAAATCTTGTCATCGTTGGTCTGTAGGCTCCTTAATTCACATTTTAATTGTTATACACTTACATTTGTTAAATTGCTATTTAATTCTAATAAAATATGTACTTCGTTTTAATATTAATGTATTCTGTATCTTTTGCCAAGCAATTTAACGTAAGTAGTCAATGTAGACTGGCCTAGTAAAATTTTACCTTTAGTAAAATTTTTGATGTCCAAAGATTTCTTAAAATTTGAGGTCAGTGTATTCGATAACGTGGATTTTATTGGATTATAGTACTTATTACAAGTTATTAAGGATTATTGTTCTCGGGTAATATGACAAGTAGGTAGGTACTTTTTTTGGCAATGTGGGTAAAAATATAATATTATGTCCAGAACAAATCGAGCATCTGAACTTTGAAGCAGTTCTTTGAAACTACGGAGAAAAGTGAAAATGCATTTCTTTTCAACTTTGTCTTAAATTATGCGACGAACGTTTTAGGGCCTGTCTATTCCATAGATAAAATTTAATTTTTGTCAGCTTATAGAGCCTAACTTTTCGAAATTACTTGTTATATTACCCGAAAAAATTAAAATTGTAATATTTAACTCATAATAATAAATAGATGACTTTTGTCAATTACTTCTTAGTGCTAATAGCGTTGTTAACTCTGACTATTACTAAATTGTTGTAGTTAAACTCATTGCAAACATTAGATGATGTATATTTTCCTTGTTTCTTCATAAATATTTTACACCGAATATATGAGTTTTTATTTTACCCAGGGTGAAATACTAGGTGCACTGCACCAACGCTTCTTACATAAGAGTCACTTATGACACTTAACTAAGACTTATTAAGATTTAATGTTAAATCTTGACAAAGAATTTAAAATAAAAGCGATTTCGCTCGCTTTCAATATGAGAGGGCAAAACGCTCTTTTTAGATATTACAAGTCATCGTCACGTATTTACTACCCGTACGGCGAATGGAAATATACCAAATACATATGTATTCCCATTCGCCCCACATGTTTCACCCCCAGGTGGCAATCGAGAATAAATTCTCAGTCGCCACCCGGTAGAGAATAGGAATATATTTCCGAAACATAAACTTACTTTAACATTATGACTCCACTCGAAGTAATATGTTCATGTGGATTTGTTAAAAAATATGACTCCTTTTGAAGTCTCTGAGAGTTACATAGCGGTAGGTGTGACAATTCAAACAAATTAAATATGAATTAATTATATATTGAAATATAGTACCTGGTAGTAATAATTACAAGAAAAAATCAAACTATCGATGCAAACTTATTACAAAACAACTTAATAATATTTACAATGTTCTGAAAGCCCTATTTGTGCAATGTTATGAAAACAGTCAAAATCTGGAAAAGGACATCACAAACGCCGCTAATATATTATAACAAGGTATTATTTATATTACAAGCTATTATAATTTACTTTCACCTAACCATTGTCTGTCTGTAATCAAATCTTGCAAGTTTAATTTGATCAATTTTCCCGTTTCCGATTGAGCTGAAATTTTGAATGAATGTATAAATCGGGTGACAATGCAATATTAGATATTATGACATCGAGCTGGTCAGAGGAGAAGGTGGTCATAGTAACTCCGTATTTTAACTACGCAACCCCATCGAGTTTGGGTTAATTTGACTCTTGACAAGTACTTTGGTGCTAGATTGTAATTATAATAGAAGTTTGTTTAAAAAAGTTTTTTTTTAATATTTCACATATAAAAACCGATAACTATAGTCATAATGACAAGTAATGTTTTGAGGGTAGTATACTTAGGTTTAGATCGATTAATATGAACAATAAGTTGAATAGTTGTTATAAATTATGCTGTCGTTTAAAAGATTTGGACTGTATGAAAAAAAAGTCATTCTGTCAGTACCTATTGGGTATTTGATTAAAAAAATTACTAACAGCAAAACACAGCACTCTGAAAGGACAACTGCTTTTTAAATTCAATAAAAAAAACTGCTGAGGTACTATAATCTTAAGGGCGACGGTCATAAGAGACGTTATGACCGTACTTACTATTTGGCTCCAACATTTTATATTAAAATGTAATATTGCGCATTTCCACCCAAAAACACAGTCTCAGCCATTTTGAATTATATTAAAAAATAAAGTAGATATTTATAATAAAGTTGACACACTTAATATAGTTTGTTTTAACTTTGTCGAATATCCATTTCCAAAGTAAATAATACAAATATAGGGAGGAATGTCAAATTAATAACGCTACATTTTAATAGGAAATTAACCAAAAATTACAATAAATTGAGATATGGAAATCATAAACATAATTCTTTTTTTTTTCGTGATCAAATTCATTTTTTTTTTTAACATAATGCGTATATTTGAAACCAAAAATTAACTCCAATTACCAGAACCTAATCTAAAACACATTTTATTTCCAAAAAGACATTATTTTAATTACCTACATTTTTTATTACTTAATTTTAGTAATTAGTAATAAACTAATATTAAATAAAAAATCTGGTTACAATAATAACACCCATACTTTAGTCGTGTCCTCGACTCTATTTTACTGTCGAAATGCCAAATGACAACAAAATTGTTTTTCACTCATATTTTAATAAGAATATTTTCCTCGAAGTAAGTTAATACTTTGACTGAGCCACCTTTTTACAAGCTTTATATTACTTTCACCTGTCTGTTGTCTGTCTGTCTGTCTGTCTGTCTGTAATCAAATCTTGCAAGTTTAATTTGACCCACTTCCCGGTTTCCAATTGAGCTGAAAATTTGCATGCGTGTGTAAATCGGATGACAATGCAATATTTTTATGACATCGAGCTGATCTGATGATGGAGCTGGAGGGGGCCAAAGGAACTTTGTCATAAAACAACGCAACCAAATCGAGTTTGGGCTCATTTGATTCGTCTTGACGAGTACTTTATGATGCAAGATGATAACAATAATTAAAGCTTGTTTTTAAAAAGTATTTTTTAAATTTCACTTGTTTAGTACTACAGTGACGAAAAAACGCACATTATGGTAGGATGAGTTTCTTGCTCGTTCTTCTCATAGAGGTTGCGAACGAGCGGTAGTGTTAAAATAGAAAAATGTAAAATTGACTTGCAAAAGTGCTCCAATGGCCTATTTAAATAAATGAATTTTGAGTTTGAATTTGAGATCAGTTCACAAAACACGACGTTTGTGTGCATCAGCATCCGCGTTTCGACCTCATAATCACAGCGTTCGTATTTCCGCAGTCGAAATGTATAATCGAAGGCGAGGATACGACTAAAAATAGGCATGTAACCCTTATCTTGAAATTTTCACAAAAAATTATCTATTTGCGTACAAAATCCCAATAAACGTATTCTAATGCTCCATGTCAATCCTTATCTTATAATTGTCACTGACTCACTACAAAATTTTGACAAATAGCTTACAAAATGTATGAATAGGTACTAATGCTCCATATGTTAGACCATTTCGACGAGCTCGGAGAGACTGGCCGAGTAGTCTGTGTGCACCATCTCTATACCGTCCTCGCAGAGAATGAATACTAATGCTCCATATGTTGTATAGTAGTCCTAGTGAACAGTTCGACGGTGAGTGCGCTCAGGAACAGCGGTATAGACCTGTGTTGGTGCAGATGTAGCTCGACGAGCTCGGAGAGACTGGCCGAGTAGTCTGTGTGCACCATCTCTATACCGTCCTCGCAGAGAATGAATACTAATGCTCCATATGTTGTATAGTAGTCCTAGTGAACAGTTCGACGGTGAGTGCGCTCAGGAACAGCGGTATAGACCTGTGTTGGTGCAGATGTAGCTCGACGAGCTCGGAGAGACTGGCCGAGTAGTCTGTGTGCACCATCTCTATACCGTCCTCGCAGAGAATGAATACTAATGCTCCATATGTTGTATAGTAGTCCTAGTGAACAGTTCGACGGTGAGTGCGCTCAGGAACAGCGGTATAGACCTGTGTTGGTGCAGATGTAGCTCGACGAGCTCGGAGAGACTGGCCGAGTAGTCTGTGTGCACCATCTCTATACCGTCCTCGCAGAGAATGAATACTAATGCTCCATATGTTGTATAGTAGTCCTAGTGAACAGTTCGACGGTGAGTGCGCTCAGGAACAGCGGTATAGACCTGTGTTGGTGCAGATGTAGCTCGACGAGCTCGGAGAGACTGGCCGAGTAGTCTGTGTGCACCATCTCTATACCGTCCTCGCAGAGAATGAATACTAATGCTCCATATGTTGTATAGTAGTCCTAGTGAACAGTTCGACGGTGAGTGCGCTCAGGAACAGCGGTATAGACCTGTGTTGGTGCAGATGTAGCTCGACGAGCTCGGAGAGACTGGCCGAGTAGTCTGTGTGCACCATCTCTATACCGTCCTCGCAGAGAATGAATACTAATGCTCCATATGTTGTATAGTAGTCCTAGTGAACAGTTCGACGGTGAGTGCGCTCAGGAACAGCGGTATAGACCTGTGTTGGTGCAGATGTAGCTCGACGAGCTCGGAGAGACTGGCCGAGTAGTCTGTGTGCACCATCTCTATACCGTCCTCGCAGAGAATGAATACTAATGCTCCATATGTTGTATAGTAGTCCTAGTGAACAGTTCGACGGTGAGTGCGCTCAGGAACAGCGGTATAGACCTGTGTTGGTGCAGATGTAGCTCGACGAGCTCGGAGAGAGTGGCCGAGTAGTCTGTGTGCACCATCTCTATACCGTCCTCGCAGAGAATGAATACTAATGCTCCATATGTTGTATAGTAGTCCTAGTGAACAGTTCGACGGTGAGTGCGCTCAGGAACAGCGGTATAGACCTGTGTTGGTGCAGATGTAGCTCGACGAGCTCGGAGAGAGTGGCCGAGTAGTCTGTGTGCACCATCTCTATACCGTCCTCGCAGAGAGTGAACGTTAAGTATTCTTCTGACGATTCCGCGTACATGTTTGATATTCTGTAGACAATACAAGTAAAATTAAAAATTTTAAAAACCCCAGCACTAATATATGTAATTCATCATTGTGTGGTGGTTTTTTATATTGGATTTGAAATTTATCATAGAGCGAGCTTGATATTCTACTATTACAGCCCTTCCATTTGATACCCAATACCTGTATATACCAATATTGAGGGATTTGGGAAAAAATATTTTATCCGCCATTTTGATTTCCATCAAACATAGCTAAGACAGACAGACACGACAAACTTGACTGAGCTTAAATAGTAGAAAACCGTTCAACGATTTTTTGACTTAATTTAATAATATTCTATAGTCTTAGAATATTATATGCCACCAAAAACATAACTTGTAAAAAATACCAAGTCTCGCAACTGCAGTTCTTCTACCGTAAAAAGTTGTGAGATCCATGTTCTACCAAGTCGGTAAAATCTTTTGTGTTTTAAATCAATAGATCGACTTGGCCATCGCATGAAAACACAACAATGTATCTCTCAAGTAATATACCGACATAATAGTGCGATTGCCAAGTCAATCTATTAATTTAATACACAAAAGAGTTGTGAGTGAGTGAGTGAGTGACAAAATTACAAAACTTTGACTAGTTATAATTTTTAAACGACTAGTTTAAATTGAATGAAATTTGGAATAAATCGTGTTTATACAATGCATACTCGATTGTTAAAAATTGAAGCTTCTATTTTTTTCCACAACGAAGTTATAGGGGGTCGAAAATGGTCTGAACTGCTTCCAGAAAAGGATGGTACGGTCGTGCCGCTTTTTTTGCTCGACTTGGCGGGGGCACTGCTGTGCCCCCAGATCTAGTTTTCTTATAAATTAAAGCAGCGGTCTTATTGCTAAAAGTGATTAAAGATTTTTGTACTTACCTATAATTTTTATGACCAGTTCTGTCTATTTTATATCCTAGAAGCATATACACCACATCTCGATATTCTTGCGCGGACGACGTAAACTCCTCTTTCATTCTGAAACACACAGTTTTTATATTGATTTTTGATCCTTTTTACCTAAATATAAGTGGAAATATTTAAAAGATATATTATTATTTCATGACTATTAAAGCAACAGCAAAAGACTTAATAAAAAGAAAAAAACATAAAATTCTAAAGTATAAACATTCAAAGACCGTTTTCCACTGCGAACGGGAAATGAGCGGATAGTTCCCGTAAGAAGACGAGCAAGACGCTCTCCTGATGGTAAGAGATAACGCTGCTCATTATTAGTACAGTGCTACCTAGCATTTTACAAAGATAAAATTCTGGGTGCACTGCGCCAACGCTTCTTACTTAAGAGTCATAAGATGTTAAGACTCTTCAGCCCAGTAATTTCACTAGCTACAGTGCCCTCTTACTGAAGCACAGTAATATTTGCACAGCACTGCTCAGGCGGTAGAATAACTGGCACTGTTGGGGTACCCACCTAGTCGACCTCCTGCAAAGGATGTCTACCCCCGGTATGATACGATAGATGACAAAGTCTTACGCAAGATTGCACTACCAACTAAAGAAGTGCAATCTTGCGTAAGACTTCGTTACTGTTCGAATACTTCATCGACTAGGTAAATAAGACTATTATGAGCCGTCGTTACCGCTTAAAATCGCATAACATCAGGTGATCGTCGAGCTTCATCAAATCACCTACAATAAATATTTAAAAAGTCAATATTAAATAAATAAATAAAAAGCAATTTATTGACAGTAGGAAAACAGAAAAGATACACATGAAATAAAACATACAATTTGAATAATTCTATTGTCAAATGGGATAGACTCAGCTTTGTGCGGCACAGGGAGAAACCACAGCGCAGCGCTGGTTTTCAGTCTATCCCATACTCGAGCGCCGGTGTTAGTCGAGTAGTTATAAAAGTAGTTTCAGCGGGGTTTTTCACACATAAAAAAAATAAGACTACCTACAGCTAATTAAACATCCACAAGATTTATTACAAATATAATATAATATTGTATCCATTCCGTTCGCAGTGGAATCCGGGAATAATATTAAATAGAATAAACATAACATGAAAAACTAAAACTAAAGTTTTTTTTCTACATTATTCTAGGGTAACGCAAGCTTAATTTGAATTACTATATTATCAAATAAAATGTAAGTAACCTCTTAGATGACGAGAGCAAGATAGTAAAAACGCTGTTTTACTTCTCGCTGAAAAATAACAAACATTTTTGTAGTCACATTTAAAAAGTTATAATATCACTAATTTATAAATACGATAGATAATGTGGCTAGAAAATACATTATTAAAGTTGTGACGCCATACTAAATACTCGATATAATTGTTAATCATGACACACCACATCACAGTCACATTAGTGTGGCTAAGGCTTATGTCTATTCGGCTGAATCAATTGACCTGAAATAGTTATGGTACCTAGAATAACATAGGGAGTTTTCATTAAATAAAACCGCTAATTTCTCATAGTTTCTTTTAAATTTCATAAATTTTCAAAAAAGATAATCCTAAATTAATTTCAATCAATTAATTCCAAGGTTGCGGGTTCGATTCCCGCATGGGACAAATGTTTGTGTGATCCACAGGTATTTGTTTCTGGTCTGGGTGGTTTTTCAATATCTATTATAAGTATGTATTTACAAAAGAAAAGTATATAAGTATTATATCCGTTATCCTAACCACCATAATACAAGCATTAAGTTGCTTAGTTTGGGGTTAGGTGGCGCTGTGTGAAACGTCCTGAAATATTTATTTATTTATTTTATTAAATGTAAATGTACACAATATAATAATAACATTTAAATGGTTTTCTTAGGGGTAGTTAATCTTACTCACCTTTTGAGTTTGATACGACTGTTTTCCAACTGTTGCATCAACTGTTGAGACTCTTCATTGCAAACTTTCGAACCTCCTTCACGCAACGCCGCTTTCAATCTTTTTATCTGAAAAAAGTAATATTAGATATTAAAGATAGAAGAATAAAATAATAAGAAAGTAATATTAACCAAGCGCTTTAATAACAAGTGAAATTAAAAAAAATCTTTTTAATAACAAGCTTTTATTTAGCAATTACTGTCAACACCAAATCTCACTCATCAAGACTCAAATGAGCCCAAACTCGATGGAGTTGCGTCGTTTAATTACGGAGTTCCTATGGCCACCTTCCAGCTCCATCATCAGATCAGCTCGATGTCATAATAATTATTGCATTGTCATCCGATTTATACATGCATGCAAAAATTCAGCTCAATTGGAAACCGTGAAGTTGATCAAATTAAACTTGCATGATTTGATTACAGACAGACAGAGAACAGACAGGTGAAAGTAAATAAAAGCTTATAAATACAGAATGGAAGCCAAGAAGAAATGCGCGGTATTTCCGAAAGATCACAATAAATACCTAACTGCGATCAGAGGGCCTATTTGCTATCGCCAAACGCCATGTAAAACACTAGAATCCATAGCGTCCATTACTTGCTTAAATCTGCTCATGAATATGGGTATAATAACAAACGCAGCAATGTACATCGAAGTTGTCATCAATCGTAGTGGGTGAGAATTAGCCAATAGGCCCTCAGTCCAGAAAGAGATAGTACAAAGGCACAAGAGGGAGAAAGCCCGTGCCCGATAGTGGGATTATTAAAAAATACTTTAATAACAAACAGGTTATTACCTCTTCTTGAGCAGCTTCTAAATCGAGATGCATTTGCTTGTGTGCTTCCGCAGCAGGGTTGTCCGTAAGATGCAATACCTGAAATGTCAGTTTATTATAATGGGTAAAATTTGTTATATTATGTTCATAACTAATACTTGTATCTATTCTATTCTTTAATATTCTAAACTTTCAATAAGCGTATCTGGTTAGCGGGCAATTATCATTTAGCGTACGGGTAGAAGCTCCGGTTCAAATAACGTAAGCCTGCTTGGATGCTTCTGAATCATAGCAAGGTTTTATTGTTGTAGATTATTGACAGGCTACTTTCACTTGCTATAACTCTGTATCGCAGTGTCACATTCACAAACAACTCTCAAAAGCACCTTTTTAATGAGAATTTACCATTTCATACATTACATACTCGTACATTTAAGCGAAGTGAGGATAGTCTAATAGATTTTTCGTCTAATCGGCTTTTCGTGTAATAAATAGGCTGAGTATAATAGGGTTATCGTCTCATACGCGGGCTCTTTTTATGTGGTGAAGTAAGAAGACGAGCAAGACGCTCTCCTGATGTTAAGAGATAACGCTGCCCATAATCAGTACAGTGCTACTCAGAATTTCACAATGATGTGCAATTCTAGGTGCACTGCACCAAAGCTTTTACTATACTTACTTTTTACTCAAGAGTCATAAAATGTTAAGACTCTTTAGCCCAGTAATTTCGCTAGCTACAGTGCCCTCCTACCGAAGCACAGCAATGTTTGCACATTACTGATCAGGCGGTAGAATAACTGGCACTGTTTGGGTACCCTCTTAGACGACCCCCTGCAAAGGAAGTCTACCCCGGTCTGATAAGCTTTACAGCGGAGAAGAGTAGTATAATGTTATAACCTCTAACCTTAGTTGTGGAAGTAGCGCCGAGCCTCTCAATGTGTTGGTGCATAGCGTCACGTTGTGCCTTCAGCTTGGTGACGTCACGCCTCAAGCTCTCAGCTTCCTCGCGCCACTTGGACGCCTCCGCTCTACACGTCTCTAAAGCTGTAATAAAAGTATATTGGTAAGATTTAAACATTTAAAATCTATTCTCCCATAGACAAACTACACAACAGTACTTATATTAGAGAAAGAATTACAAAGTCGTCAAAGTCCACAGAAGTAATACAACTAGAAGTACCCATTTTATGTGTGAGTGTGATGGCAATAGGAAAAATTCTCTGTGAAGAAAAAGGAGAACCTATTTTTTTCCGTCCCTTTCAGCGTGGCCGGTTTATGTTGTTTGTCAAACTCTGTCAAACTGCATCACTGTGACAATGATACCTATATGATTCGTTTTTTTTTTTTTTTTTCAAAATTTTAAAGCAATTTGAGTCAATGCAATGTTATTCAACTAGTTTATATATATCTAAAATATCAACATATCGCGTATTTTCATAAAATAATGAAAATCCGTAAGCTGATTTTTGTCTCACAGGTGGCCACGATGATGTGACCCCCCTGTCAAAGTCTTATTTATCTATGACCACTTTACCTTAGTTTGCTGAGTTTAAAGATCAGTTCAAGCTTCAGCCGGCGCGAGCCAAACAAAACTACATTGATACTTCTATGCACTTTTATTCACTCAGAGGGCCTATTGGCTATCACCAAACGACATATAAAAGACTAGAATCCATAGACAAAATTGCGTACATTGCTTGCTTAAACCTCCACATTAATATGAGTAAAATAACAAACGCAGCAATGTACGTTGAAGTTGTCATCAATCGTAGTGGGTGAGAATTAGCAAATAGGCCCTCAGATTTGACTAGACCGTAAAATTGACCAAGATAAACATTGTAATCACATATTTAAAAAATGCAATTCTTATGAGTTTCTAGCTCGCTCTTCTCATTGAGGTGCCTTGCGAACAAGCGATAGAGAGTTAAAATAGAAAAATGTAAAATTGACTTGCAAAAGTGCTCCAATGTAGCCTATTTGAGTAAATGCATTTTGAGTGTGAGTTTGATATGTAAAAACATTCATCTCGCGAACTTAAAGTCAATGCAAAATGTGTATGTGTGTGTATGTTTAATATGTTTTATTAGTTTTGTTTTGTGCTAAGCGGGGCGCGGACGCCGGCGCGTAACCGCAGCTACTCCCTGAAGAAGATCCTCGTACAGGATCGAAACGGTCGGCACGAAGCCGCAGTAAATACAAATGAGTTTATGCCGTTTATTTACAAAGATCAGTTTAACATGTTTTAATTCACGTGTTAGTCACCTTTAGCATGATGAGTAGGGTCGGTGTTAGCCAACAAGTCTCGGTAGGCCTGCAGAGACTTCTCCAGTTGTTCTACTCTTGCAGCTAATAGTGCGGCGCCGCCCGCGCCCGTCTCTCCACACAATGTTACTGTTAACTCCTTCTCGTAACAATCTAGTTGCTGTCTGAAATTTACAATACAAGTTACATTTATATTATGAAAACAAGCTTATGCTCGCGGCCTTGCCCGCATGGCAAAATTCTTTTCTTAGCAGAGGTCTAAGTCATAAAACCTATCTATGATCCAAATTTCAACCAAATCCGTCCAGCGGTTTAGGCTGTGCGTTGATAGATCAGTCAGTCAATCAGTCACTCTTTCCTTTTGTATATTTAGACTAGCTGAGCCCAGGGGTTCTACCCAGGGGTTTTGTGGTGGCGCCCATCTTGAATTTTAAATTTGTTATAGTGCGTTGTATTCTACGAGTCAAGCCCTCATTTGATACCCATATTGATGGGGTCGTGGAAGAAAAAAGTTATCCGCCATTTTGTAGCGGCGGCCATCTTGGACCGATTTCCACCAAACAAGGCTAAGAACACTCTCGACTAACTCTATTTTCAAACAAAAAAACTAAATCAGCTATGATGCCACAGACACACACACACACAGACAGACAAACAGACAGACAGACACGTCAAACTTATAACACCCCGTCGTTTTTGCGTCGGGGGTTAAAAATGGAGGCAGACGATAAAAAGATTGTAGTTAACCTATAGCTGTCCCGCTCTCTAGTGACAAGTAGCAACCGTTTCTGCAGTCGTTGTATGAGGTTCTCGTGGTTCTTACGAATGGAGAGTAGATCTGTTAGCTTGCCGGTCGCCTTATCTCGCTCGTACTTCAGGGTTGCCACTTCCTAATAACATACAAGAGAATTAATTTTACCTCCTGCTCCCAAAAGGAAGAAGAACTAGTGAGCCTGAGAATCGAATGGCACAATAGGGTTGTCGACAAGGTAAATCTAATTAGTCTGATATGTAAATTATAAAAAAAATATTGAATACTTGGTCTCTAAATAAAAAAAGGGTCTTGACAGACAGACAGACAGACAGGCAGACGGACGGACGGACAACAAAGTGATCCTATAAAGGTTCCGTTTTTTCCTTTTGAGGTACGGAACCCTAAAAATGGCTGAGACTTAAGTTTTAAGGTGCAGGATGCGCATTTTGTGATTTTGAACGTGGTGACGTCATGTCACAACTGCGTTATATCTCAGCAGTTTTCATTAAATCTACAAATAATATGTGTCCAATACTTGAACTCCAATCCTTGACTTTGACTTGAACATTTTTTTTTTTACTTTGGACAGGTGCATTACAACTTATCTGCTCATAGACAATAACTGATTGTGGATCAAAAAAAGGAAAGTAGAAAAGCAAAGAAGAATAGAGAGAAAAGAGTAGTCATCATCTTCCTGCCCTTATCCCACACTAGGTAGGGTCGGCACAACACGTTTTTCTCCTCCATTCTGCTCTATCATCCGTCATAGTCATCATTAAACGCTGAGGCCTCCCCTAATTGAAGAAACACCTAGGTGTTCCGTACAAAAATGTTATTATCGTTAGAGTTTAAAGTGTTTTTTTGTCGGCGGCCCTTAATGAATAAATAAATAATAGCTTCATCCACTCCCCTAAAAGAGTAGTAAGAAAGTAAAATGACATTAACCTCAGTGAGTTGCGCCACTTGTTGTGTAGCAGTGGCGTTAGTGGCGCTGGCAGTAAGTTGCGCGCCGAGCGCCGCTTCCAGAGCGGATGAGAGTGCACGCGCCGATTGCACGCCGTGCGCCCGCGCCGCGCTCTGCCACTCTTCTAGCGCGCACTCTGCCGTCGATAGTTTCACCTGCACACAATATATTATGTTTTAAGTTTTCTGTATGTTTTTAGTGTTTCAATAAAGAGTTTTCTATTCTATTCTAATATATACTGGGTACTATAATAGTAAGCACAACAGATCCCAATGGGTTGACGTGTTGATGGTTTTAGCCAACCCCCGTTAGAATAGGTAAAGTAATACCTACCTACTACAATAAGTATAGTCGCGGATAATCGTCTGTAACACATTTTTAACGAATATTTAAGTTATAAACCTATCTACAAATAACTCAATCCAGTGGTTAAAATGTGGTTTCGAAAGGTGCAATATATTTTGATGTATGAACAAATTAACGCCCTCTTTTGTAGAGAGTAAAAAATAGTCAAAATTTAATGAGCAACTTCTTTTCCCCAATGAGACAGTTTAAGGCGAGACATCTTTTCCCCCAGAGAGTGTCAAAATTGGACATCTTTTCATCAGACGGACTAAGTAGTATCAAAGCGAGATCTTTTTACCAGTGAGACAGACAGTTCAAAGCGAGACAACTTCTCACCAATGGGACAGATAGCCTAAAAACAGCGGAATATGGCAGCAGCAGCTTGTTGCAGACGGCGTCACGCAGCGACCGCTCGCTGGCTCTCACCTGACCACTCCCTCTCCAGCTCCATACAGTATATGTACCTTAGCATCATGAGCGTCCTGCTGCACCGGCTGTAGAGCCGTGACCCTGGAGTTGAGCTGGTGCACCTGCTCCTCCAGCAGCAGCTTGTTGCAGACGGCGTCACGCAGCGACCGCTCGCTGGCTCTCAGCCGGACCACTTCCTTCTCCAGCTCTGCCATGTTTGTCAGACGCTTTTGCGCCGTCTGGAAGTAAATATTCATGAATCATGAATAAAAATAATTATAAGTAAAATTTTTTATTGTTTTCATCATCTCCTGACATCCCCACAACCCATATCTCATTATAATTTGTTAGTTATTGCTATAAATCCTTTCCAGGCTTGACTGAACTTTGTACCTTCTGGCACAAACTGAAACACAACACTTCTTGACAACATAGGTAGTTTTATTCAGTACAGTGAGTATAGCTAAAACCCACCAGTAATGCAAATTATCTATATCTGCACTTTACATAGACTAGGGGCTGGGATAAACTAGGTGGTTCAAAATATGAATCTAGAATGTGCTAAGCCCTAGGCCCTAACATTTTATCAGTTTAAACATAATAGAGTTGCAGGTACGAGTAAATAAACTTTTTTTTTGAGTCAGTGTTATACAATACAATTGTCAGTTTGAATCAAACCATACCTTGGCCTGTGTCTGCCAGTCCTTATAGGAATCCCGTTCATACTCCAATTCTTTTAATTTGTTAGTGACTTCTTGCAACTCCAAGGCCTGTTTTTCCATTTGATTCCTCAATGTGGTGCAATGTTCAGCTCTATTTGTTTGTTTGGCTACTTCCTTTTTGAGCATTTCCACTTCTGATTGAGCACCTTCAAGTGCCTAAAATTAAATAAAAATACAGTAAACATTGTCTACAGAAAAATAAATAAATAATAAAAAATAAAAAAAATAAAAAAGCCTTATATTTCTTACTAAAAAAATCTACAAATACAAAAAATGCGTTTCTTATAAACTATTGTTATAACTTTACTTATGCTTTATATTTTTTATGTTATATCTAAGTAAGTAAGAACCCCTCGTTCTCGAAGGTGAAGGCCTCCTCTAGAGATGTCCATTTCTCCCTGTCCTTTGCTGTTTCCATCCATTGTTTCCCGGCTACTTTAATGACGTCATCTGTCCACCGGGCAGCTGGTCTGCCTCTCTTTCTAACACCTGGAGGACCATTCCAAGATGTTATCTTATGGGTCCATCGGTTGTCTGTGAGTCTAGCTATGTGTCCAGCCCAACGCCACTTAAGTTTTTTGCAATGGATTAGAGCATCGGTGACTTTCGTCTTTTTTCTAATTATTTTATGCGATATTTTTTGGATCCTTCTTATTTTCAGTATGCTTCTCTCCATACCTCTTTGGCATGATATGATTTTTTATTTTGCTTGATGAGTAAGTTTCCAGGTTTGGCTAGCGTAGGTTAATGATGGTAGTATACAGATGTTCATAACTTTTTGTTTAATTTTTATAGGCATATCACTCTTCATAATTTCTTTTAAGCTCCAAAATTTTTTCCAAACATTTGAAACTCTCCTTTCTATTTCATGCTCATTTCTCTGCTTTTTAAATGATATTTGTTTGCCTAGATATATATAAGTATCGACATACTCAAGCACATCATTTTCTATATATACAGGGGACTTTATATAGTTTGTCATAATATTAGTTTTGCTGCGGTTGATTTCTAGACCCACCTGTTGACTTGCGGTATTTAGAGTATTTAACATTGACTGCAGCTCGGTTGTATTCTCGGAGAACAGGACAATGTCGTCTGCAAAGCGTAAATGGCTTAAATATTCCTTATTGATTTTTATTCCAGCTTTTTCCCAATGCATTTGTCCCATCACGTGTTGCAACACTGCTATATATAGTCGGAGAGACGGGGTCTCCTTGCCGTACTCCTCTTCAGATGGGTATCGAGGAGCCAATCGTCCCCAAATTTTATTCTACTGCTACAGCTTTCATACAAAAACTGTAGAACCCTCAGATATGGTGTTTCGATATTTTGTGACTGTAGAGACTGCCATATTGACTGGTGATGTAATGTATCAAAAGCTTTCCGATAATCAATGTATACAATGTAGAGCGGTCTCTGGAACTCTTGGTACTTGTCTATTATCATTTCGATAGAGTGGATATGGTCAACTAGAAAATCCTCTTCTGAATCCTGCCTGCTCTATCGGTTGATGGCTCTCTATGGTGCTTCTGATTCTCTTCTCTAGGATTGATGAAAACAGTTTGTATATTGAAGACAGCAGGCTTATCGGTCGGTAGTTATTTATGTCCTTTGGATCTCCTTTTTTATATAGTAGGATAATGTCAGACTCAGTCCATTGCTTTGGTGTAGAACCGGTTTTCAGTACCTGGTTAAAGAGCTATGTTAGCGGGCGCACTAAACAAGGAGCTCCTACTTTCAGTGCTTCGTTTGATATCTTATCAGGTCCTGGGCTCTTTTCCGACTTCAATTTTGCTATAAATTTCTTTACCTCAGCTTCTTCTATGTCTTCTACTTGAATGCCAGATGAAGTATCTGTTAGTAGAGTTAAGTCTGGGTCTGGATTTTCATCTGAAGCACTATATAAATTTCGATAGAAACTTGTTGCAACTTGAAGGATATCATTTCTATTGCAAGTTGTTCTATTTGAAGCTTTTAGTCCTTCTATCCATGTTTTGTGCGATTTATTAGCTTTCTTTAAGCTTCCAGACTGTTTTATGTGTTTTTCTATAGTCCTTTTACGATGGTTTTGGTAATCTTGGCGGATATATTTACTTATAAGTTTGTAAAGATAACTTATGTAAAAAAAAATTATAACAAAGATATTTTGCAACCCATATTGTCCCACTGCAGGGCAAACAGCATCCTTCCCATTTCTCTACTTTCTTCTGTCTTCAAGTCATGTAGACCACTCTTTAAGATATTTGTCAAGTTCTGGGTCCGTTGGAACGCTGTTTCCTAATAAGTGGGACCGAATTGGTGCTTTGTTAAGCCTAGAACTTATGCAACAACTGCCAGACACAACAAATACCACGCTTCAAGTGCCTAGTGATTCTGTTGGAAAATCGACTAATGATAGTACTTAGTTATGATATGATAAGTTTAACTACTTACATACCTACTTTGTAATTTTATTCTAATTTGATTAGACTGTCCTAGTTAAGTTTTTAATTGTTTACAAAATGAAAATCCGTTTTTGGTCCTAATTTTAAGAAACCATATAGGTACTATGTTAATTAAGGGCTGTGGATTTTGAAAATAAATAAAATAAAAATGATAAAAGAAAATCTGTAATCAATTTTCACTGATGAAAAGTAACATTATTTTATACTGGACACACTACTACTGGTACTACATACCTGAAGCAGTTCATCCATATCCTTCTTCATCTCGGAGAGTTGATCCTTGCTGCTGACATTAGCTTCCAACAGCTTGTCCTTCAGATCAGCTATCTGTTTGTGAAGCTCCGTTTTTTCTTTGTCCCATGTCACTTTGGCTTCTCGGTGCTCTTTCACTGCCTGAAGTATTACTAACAGTTGCAGTATACACTTAATGGCCCATGAGCCAGCGATGGGCAGACCTTTGTCATTTTATCTTCTTCTTCCTGCCCTTATCCTACACTAGGTAGGGTCGGCACAACACGTTTTTCTCCTCCATTCTACTCTATCATCAGTCATATCTTCATCCACTCCTCTAGCACGCATATCATCTTTCACACAGTTCATCCAAACCTTTTTCGGCGTCCCCTACCCAGATTACAACTTATTACCATATTCATGGACTTTTTGGTCACATGACTTTTATAAAAGCTGAAAATCTCTGTCAAATCAGAGAATCTCTGTCAGATAGTCCCAATAGAGATAAGAGTGATCCCCAATATATTGAAGTTATGTAATAAAGCTGTATAAAATTGGCTCTCAAATTTTTTATAGTATAAAAGCCAGTTTTTATAATATATATTATTTTCTTTAAAATTACATTAGAAATCACACCCACCATCAGCAGGCACCAACCCCCCATGGTAGAACCCCCTTCACCGTTGAACTATCATAAATTTGATGCATACTTTCATTATGGTATAAAAGCTAATTTTCATTTTTGTGGTGTTACTTCTCTTAACACATTGACTACGGAAAACACAAAAGCTGTGTCTTTGAGGTTGGAACTCATGTGCTACACAAATGTTGTGTTCAGTATAGTGTTGTGGTGTGTATGTTGTGTTGTGTATTGTTCCATACAAAATTAAATTCCAGCCCCGTAGATGGTACTAAAAATTGCCACCGCAGCCAATGTGTTCTGTAAAAGTTTAAATACAGGTCGTTCACCTCGGACCACAACACCTCGGATCTCTGGGGTCGCTCTCCGACGTCGTCGGCAACCCCAGAGGGCTGGTGAGATTTTTCAGAGAGCTTGGGTGGCTCGAGTGATACAGCACCCCCACCCACACGCAAAATGGGCCAAGAGGCCTAATTGCGGAAAAATTGTCCACGTATCAGTATACAGGTCATTCTACTCACATCATTATATTCATCCTTCAACTCCTGTTCTCGTCTCCTCACAATCTGCAGTCTATCCTCTAAGTCGGAAAGTGCTCGCTCATCTCTCTTGTGCTGTTCCTGAAGAGATGCCTTCTCTTCTTCAAACAATATCTGCATTTCTTTGCGTATTGTGTGCTGGTGGTTCACACGGGCCTCTAGTTTTGTTATCTGAGAAATTAGATGGTGAAAATAGACTTACAAAAGAAGAAAACACAGAAAATGGTGATGCCTAAATAGAGAGGATAGGTGTATTTTTGTCACTTGTTAGGCCCACCCGGTAAGTCAAATAGTCTTATAAAATGAGGGATAACCATGACAAACTCATATGCAAAAGTATGGACATGTATAGCTCGATCACAACACTGAGGAGGGTGGGGTGTTTTGCTGTTATATATTATAACCAAGAACTTCCCATCACATAAGCTTGATCCATAAAACATCTCAATGGCTTTTAACATAAAGTTTTTATGAATAGACCAAATAATATGTCACGGAGGTTTAAAAATGTATAAAAGATGAGCTGTGCAATAGGGCAATATTATGTATTTTTACCTGAGCCTTTGCAGCTATGAGATCAATTTTCAGTCTTTTGGCTTCCCAAGGGGACGGCGGAGGTACGGACTTATTGGAACTCTCTGAAGCAGTCCGCATGCGTTTATCCGGCGTGTCAGCATCGTGACCAATGCTGGACTTCCTTTTAGCTCCCGCCAACAGGTTGGTTAAACCTACGCAATGTAACACGCAATAGGAAAGCTTATACATGTTTTTCACATTAAAAACATTCTGTATCACAGTTTAAACAACTTACCTTCTTTCAGCGATTGGTTACTATCAGAGAAATTCAACTTTGCAGAAGCCGACAACTTGTCTTTTGGCGGGTCGGTGTTAATAGCCCTACGAAACGGCTCCAAGACATCGTTGAAGAGGGACATATCGCCGTCTTTTGCCATTTTGAAATTAAAATTGTACGGGTTTATTATAATCTGATCATATTCTCAAATATTATTTGTAAAATACAACAAAAGCACGCAGAGCATAGATAATACATATATAGGGTAACGCAGAGAAATCCGCAAATCGCCGCGTAGCTGTCAAAAACAGAAAAAAAAATGTTGTCAAGTGCCACAGATAAAATATAATAGTGATGTATATAAATCAATCACGAATCAAACACGTTTTTATACTAAAAAAATTGTTTTCGAAAATCTAACGCATGTTTTATAATCTGTGGGGGCCTAATTTTAGCTGTCAAACATGTTCACTGTTCATTCATAAATCACTCATTCATTCACTTCACAGATGAGACATAAATATAGATGGAAGTCTTGCGCTGTATCGTCTGTAGCTCTACGGTAAGGGGTGCGGGGGGATGCGTCACATTATTTGGCAATTTTTTTTTTTTTTTAAATAAATTGTAAGCGCCGTGCGGCCTTACTTTATCCAATAACCTTTTGCCCTTACTTTATCTAATTACCTTATTATAAAATAAAAACATACTATTTATACAACACATATATAATTCAAACCAAGTACACAATTGTCTCATACGCGTTATGAATGAGATTAATAATCACATTAGTTACAACAATAAATAATTACATATTTACAAAATAATTACCAAACATAATTATTAACAACTGTATACAGAAATTCAGTAGTAATAAAGAAGTATTGCAGACTTCTCATGATTAACGACTTTAAATGTTTCACAAAATATGTACTTTAAATTGAACTATTACAGAAATCACATAATTAATCATTGTACACAAGTGAATTAAAAATATAAAAGTAAAATAAAAAAATTAAAAATATAACAAGCAGTTCACCATTTTGTGGCGGCGGGTGTCTTGGATTTTATATATATACCATCTTCTTCTTCTTCTTAGCGTATATCCCAGCTAATAGCCAGGGTCCGCTTTCCGACTTCTTTTTCTCCACTTTGCTCAGTCTTCAGCATCTTCCACGTTGAGTTCATTGGCTCTCATGTCGTCCCTTACGAGGTCAAGCCAGCGCCGTTTCGGCCTACCGCGAGGTCTTGCTCCTGTGACATTAAGGTCAAAGCACCTGTTTCCCACATTCTCCGCTGGTCTACATAAGACATGACCGTACCATCTCAGGCGACTCTCCTGGAGCTTATCCGCAACGTCACGTACGTGAAGGCATTTTATATATATACCATATAGTATTCTAATAGTCGAGCCGCGAGCCCATACATTTGATACCCATAATGACGAAGTTGTGGAAAACAAGTATTCCGCCATTATGTAGCGGCGGCCATCTCGGATCTATTTCCACCAAACATGATAAAAAACACTATCGATTAACTCTACTTTCAAACAAAAAGAACTAGATCAAAATCAGTTCATCTGTTCAGGAGCTATGATACCACATAGACACACACAGCCATAGACAATCACGTCAAACTTAGCACATCGTAATTTTATGTCAGGGGCTCAAAACTAAATATTACATAATATAAAAATTGTGATCATTGATGATGGTAAACGGCTGGTTTTCATTTCTCGTGATATCCCCAGCAGACCTAATCCATGTGCTTGGTAACTGAAACAATAAAATTATAATGAAATGAAAGAGCAGAATTAACACTTAATATTAAATAATAACTAATAATTGAATAACATTTATTTTATTTTATTTTAAACATAATATGTATATAACATTTTATAGTGTTTTATAGAGACAAAAAAGTTTTATGGATTTTAAATAACATATATAATATGACTTCCATGTGCTACTGTAACCACTAATTATGCAGAGCTAGCCACGTGGTCATACCAAGTTTCATTGGAGTCAAATTGGCTTTGTGAGTGTGTGAATGAACCACAATCATCAACATACGCAAATACGCACACAATCAAATATACATATTTAATAATATTTTTTGTGGACTTATGTATTATTTTCTGTTATGAATGTAATCATT
The DNA here is from genome assembly GCA_947507615.1 of Hemithea aestivaria. Classification (NCBI taxonomy): domain Eukaryota; kingdom Metazoa; phylum Arthropoda; class Insecta; order Lepidoptera; family Geometridae; genus Hemithea; species Hemithea aestivaria. Next base: position 8,459,201 of record OX382339.1, on the reverse strand, counting down.
GTTAATGCTCGAATAAACATGTTTCTTTCTTTCTTTACATATCAGGCCATGCTTTAGAAGCATGGCCGTACATGCTTGTTCATAAATTGTATTAAAAATAATATGGGCAAATGGTATTTAAATTTAAACAAGTGAAATTTTAAAAATACTTTTTAAAAACAAGCTTTAATTATTATTACCATCTTGCATCATAAAGTACTCGTCAAGACGAATCAAATGAGCCATAACTCAATGGGGTTGGGATGTTTTATGACAGAGTTCCTATGGCCACCTTCCAGCTCCATCATCAGATCAGCTCGATGTCATAAAAATATTGCGTTGTCATCCGATTTACACACGCATGCAAATTTTCAGCTCAATTGGAAATCGGGAAGTGGGTCAAATTAAACTTGCAAGATTTGATTACAGACAGACAGACAGACCGACAGACAGACAGACAGACAACAGATAGGTGAAAGTAATTAAAAGCTTGTAAAAAATGTCAGCTAATTATACAAATTTATAAAATTGACAACATACCTTTAGGAGTAGGTAATTGATTTTTTTCTCAGTCCTCTTTTTTTAATCTTCTTTCACGGCATCATGAGCAACTTTTATATATATTATTAAAATACAAACTTTAAATAATATGTGCAGATTGAACTGGTTTGGTTTTATGACAGAACTCCCGCTGTTCTGAATGGATTTGTACTATAATCTGCTCTGTAGCATCTGAAACATAAAATTTTTACATTTTAAATTTATTTTGTAAGAATATAAGTGACTTAAGACCACAGAATAACTAAAAGTACTAACACACTATGGTCTAGGAACTATTTTTTATTGCATTAATTTTTTGAGTGCCAAAATTTCAAAGCAATCTTGTTACATTTAGACAATCCTCCTCTGTTATAAGAGACACCAATTATTGTATATTTCTAATGAGCAGACTAAATAAATGAAAACATGTAAAGCCCCGGACATTGTTGTTTGTCCTTTAACAATTTATTTGCACATAGATTATGGATATAGAAAACTTACAGTCTGAATGTAATTTGGCAATGTCTATCCTTGGAAGAAGATTTAGGAATCGGTAAACTGTTTTCCTCCGGTGATGCTCTTAAAAACTGAAATAGAACAAATAAGGTTACAGATATTTTGTTTTCATTTTTGCTTTTTAATGATGATTGTTAATGAGATCACAAACAAATATATTACATTATATAAACTATTTGTATAATTAAGAACTACAGCATTATAGACAAAATTTTGTTTTTTTTATTTGGTCTAGTTGAAAATATCTATTAGGTACATCTAGAAATATAAAATAAGGTAAAAAAATTTAGTCGAGAATAATAAAGGAACATAACCTCTAAAAGTTTGTTTTCGAAAATCATGAGGAACTTCTTAAGTGGTTTTAGTATTATTCAAGTTAAATTACAAAAAATGATTGCGCATCATGTGCTAATTAAGGTTATAATTATAAAAAACTTACTTTTCCATGATTATTATTGTTTTTTTTTCATTCTGAAAATATCCATAATTTTCCTGCTTTCAATCGATATCCACATTTTCATTTTGTAGTTTTAGTTTACCTATTTTAAAACCACACAACAATACAAACTACATAATACTAAATAAAAACATATTTTTCGTCGATATTTTTCGTTGATATGTAAACAATATGGCCGAATAGTTTTGTGTTGCCAGCTGTCGCAAAAATAGTCCCATAATTCCGATTTTTTTAGAAAAAAATCCGGGGCAGGCAAATCCTTTTTTAACCCCCGACGCAAAAACGACGGGGTGTTATAAGTTAAACATGTCTGTCTGTCTGTGTATGTGTGTGTGTATGTGTCTGTCTGTGGGTTCGTACCTCCCAAACGGATAAACGGATTATGATTTAGTTTTTTTTGTTTAAAAGTAGAGTCAGTCGAGAGTGTTTTTAGCTATGTTTGGTAGAAATCGGTCTAAGATGGCGGCCGCTACAAAATAGCGGATTACTTTTTTTTCCACGACCCCTTCAATATGAAAATCAAATGAAAGGGCTTATCAAGTAAAATACAGCCCACTATATAAATTTAAAATCCGAGATGGCCGCCATCAAAAAAATGGTGAATTAAATAGGTACGTATTGCGTTGGGGGTATTTAAATTTTTTAATTTAATTTACTTGTTATTAATTTATATAAAAGTATTTAAATTTCCGATTTATAGAATACGTGCAATTCTCGATGCGTGGGATAGTATGACGTCATCATACATAACTTTCTTAGTTCGTTCGCGCACTTAGCACGGTGTCGTCTTAAGTTTCATCAGAAATAGTAAATAGGTACCTTAATGTCTAATTTAATTACCAGGAAATTATGTGCTATGCCGAAATGTACTTAAACAACCATTAATACTACTAAGCGGAGCGATGTTAATTGACATCAAATGTCACGTGGTTGTTAGCGAGCTTGACGTGGTTGAACTTGTTTTTTATTACGAATTCTGGACAGACCGACATCAGTTGATGAGGTTAGGTATGAACAATGATTACAAATTTCGATCCGCGCGAGCGTAGCAAGCGTGCTGCCGTAGCAGACGGCGAAGCACCAGATCCGACTTGTGCGACTTATTCCAGAGTTCTCAATCATGCTAATTTTGTAGCGAGCACAATATAATAACATTTAAACATGTTGATAACAACATCTATCACGTTTTAAAGGATTGAGGCAGAAAAAGAGCAGGTTTCTAGGATTCCGTAGCCAAATGGCAAAAAAGGGAACCCTTATAGAATCGGCATTTCTGTCCATCCGTATGTCCGTATGTTTTTACCGAAACTATACTCTTGAACCTTGGTAAGTAGATGTTTTCAGTAAACCGCATTAAGATTTAAACACAAAAATAGAAAAAAACAATTAATTTTTGGGGTTTTCCATACTTTTTAATGAAACTCATTTTTTTTCTTCAAATTCAGACTTGTGGAGTATATATGGACAGGTCTTAAAAATAAAATTGAGGTTTCTAATATCATTACGCTTCAAAGTGGAAAAATGTGTCCCTGTAAATTCTAAAATGAAGCAATGAATCTATGTGCAAATGAAATGTAAAAATAATATAAGATGTACTTTACCATGCAAACTTCCACCGAAAACTGTTTTGAACAAGATCTAATAATTCATTTTTTTAACGCGTTATGAATCATTAACCGCATTTTACCTTTCATTCAGTCAACTCAAAAGCTACAACGAGCTACAAGAACTTTTATATTATGTAACTTGCTGCTACGGAACTATTCATGGGCGGGTCCGACTCGCACTTGACTGCTTTCTTTAAAGTATGACCCCGCATAGATTTTTACAGGGTAGTTAGATTTTAAATATTCAGAGAATGAAAAAGAGGTAGAAAAATAGAGGATCATAGTTTGTTCTCTTATATCACGAGTATCAAATATTGTAAAATAAAGCTTTTAAGCAAAAACATAAACTCTTCAATAATAGACGCGTTTTACCTGAAATAAAACGCATATTAAAATACTTACCTAACTGGAAGCTTTACTATTTATGAGAGAGCATTTCCGTTTCCCCGAGTTTCCTACTAATTTTTAGCATCTCTTTAGGTACGGCACGTCCGGCCAGTGGCGCCATCTGGCGATTTCAGGCACCTTTTAGGTTGGTCTGGAAATATTCCTCATTAGGCTCAAAAATAGTTCACCAGGCAGCAATTAAAGTTAAAGCTTCCAGTTAGGTAAGTATTTTAATATGCGTTTTATTTCAGGTAAAACGCGTCTATTAAATAACTTGACCGTAACTGGAAGCTTTACTATTTATGAGACATGTTTGTTTTCGCCTGGTGACGCCACTGGATACCTAAGTACATGTAGTGTACCAACGCCAATGTGATCAAAGTAAATAAAAAAACCTTTATTTCAGAAACAATATAATATATCCATATTTATTTTCTCATTAATAGGTTACACACATTAATTTAACTTTCTTAGGACTTAGGCTTTCAACTTTCAACATAAGTTACCACTTTGTTCTAGATTATCATTAACTGAAGCATTGAATTCTCAAACTATTTAATTAGATCAATGTAGGTATTTTGTATTGATTAAATCATACATAAAGAAGCATAGAGGCTGAAACTATTTAATGAAATCAATGTATCTTGTGTTGATTAATTAAATCATACATACTGAAGCATTGCAACTTAAATATTTAGTTAAATCATTGATCATGGCTATAATTTCTTATTCTATACTATTCATTACTCATTGATAGGTGCGAACAGCTCTGTTACATTATGACAATTATTTTGGGCCTGTGAGGTAGACACAGCCCGTTTATAAAATCTATGAAAGGTATTACTTGATTTCCAATTTCCTCTAGCTAATATAGTATCGATGGTGTCATTTTGAAGCCAACTCTTGGAAGCCACAGCTGAACGAGTACTTCCTGGTGCGGCCACAATACCAGCTTCTTTGAAGAGGGTCTTTATCCAGCCTGCGATGACCGTTCGTGAGGCCGACTTAGCAACTCCTCTGACTGTAATAAAAAGATTGTTTGATTTTGCAGTTAAACGTCTTTCATTTAGCAAAGTTATGGTTCTTTCTATCCAAAACACAGGATTGAGGTTACGATTACTTGAATTCTGAAGGAGCTTCCACCCAGACTGTCTATAATTACTATTATCCGTTTTTGATCCAAAGAGGGGCCAAAAAACAACACTATCAACAGATCTTATACAATGTTCAGGATCTACGGCTAACAGTGTTAAATCATGTATGCGTCTTCCTGAGCAAAGCAGTAATAAAATTGCTGTGTGACGTGATGTCTGGAATGTATTATTCAAATCTATATCATATTCCATCAGATATGAGCATAGCTTGTCAATATCCCAAATCAATGCTTTGGGCTTTGTGGGATTTTTTAGAGAAATTGACTTGAGTATATGTTTTATTATATATATATTTATTATATATTGAGTATATGAGAACTCAAACTACTTGATGTTTCAGCGTTACACAATGTTGAAACTACAGACTTGTGCAGAAGAATAGAATTATATGACAAGTTTTCTTTCAGATTTATATCTAATTGAGGACCAGTAGGATCCCTAGGATTAATATCCTTGTCTGAGGTCCATAAAATCCACCTTCTCCATGCTACTTCGTATGTCTTTTGAGTAGACATACGCCATGAGCTTTTGAGTAAAGCTATTTGATCTGAAGTCCATGAACTTACCGCTTCAGACCACCCCCACACCTCCAAGCTTCCAGGACGCTGTTCTCGATGTTCGGGGGAGGTAATCCCGTGGAAGTGTCGATCAGACATGTGCGAAGATTGTTCAATGTTAGCGGCGCTTCGAGTGCCCGTGCTTTGAGGTCTGCTCGCCAAAAGACTTTCTGCCACCTGGGAACAATTAGAATGTAAATCCCTGTTGACTGATTCAAATGAGCCAGAACTCTCGGGACTAGGAATGGTGGTGGGAACACCCATGCTAGCGGATAGTTCCACTGGACACTGAAGGCGTCGTGGAATAGGGCTTGGCGATCTGACAAGTCTCTGGTCACATAATTGTGAACCACGTGAGCTGTTTTCGAGGCAAATAAGTCTATCACTGGGGTTCCCCACTTCACAAAGATCATTTTTACACATTCTGATAGAAGGTGCCACTCTGGTAGTAGCCGACAACGTGACAGGTGATCGGCGTGATTGTTGAATCGACCTGGCAGATGATGTATGATGAAATGAATTTTGTGTCTGTCTAGCAATTGAAAAATCTGGTGTGCTATTCTCAGAAGGGGCAATGACTTTGTACCTCCCTCTCTCTTGAGATAAGCCACTGCTGTCTGGCTGTCGCATTGTATAAGAATTGTGCTGTACCTGATTGTGTGAGCCCATGCTTGGAGGGCATGTAGGATGGCCAACATCTCCTTCTGGTTGCAGTGAAGCTGTCGTTGGTCCTGAGGCCAACAACCCCACATTGTTTGGTTGTTCAATTGTGCGCCCCAAGCTTGATCGGAAGCGTCCGTGACAAGAAAATTGGTTGGGGGATTGTAATGCAATGGTGTTGACTCCGCGCAATTCTGGATCCACCATGCTAATTCGACGGAGACGTTTAACGGAAGCTGGTTTATCTGTAGCGACCCTTTTGGAATCGAGTTTATAAATATTTGCAGATGACGTTGATTTAACCGTCCTCTCGGGATGACAAAACTGGCAAAGTTGAGATGGCCTGCTATCCTCTGCAACTCTTTCAAGGTTGCACCGTCTTGTTTTTGAACACGACTCACTTTCTCTGTAATGGAGGTTATTTTCTCCGCAGGTAAGCATTTTAGATTGTGCCATGGGTTCCACACTATTCCTAGAAAGGTTATGTTTTTCTGCGGTGTCGTAATTGACTTTTCGAAGTTTATTTTCCACCCTAAGTTTTGCAATAATTTTATTGTTCTTGATTCACAATTAAAAAATCGTCTAGGTACACTACAACTCGAAGTGACCACTTCTCTCGCAAAATTTGAGCAATCCAGTTTGTTAACACTGCAAATGTCTTTGGGGCCGTTGACAGCCCGAATGGCAGGCACGTCATTTCTAACAACTCCTCTTTGTAAATGATTCGTAAGAATTGTCGATGACTGTGGGTTATTCTCAGATGAAAATATGCTTGTGACAGATCTATTTTGCACATCCAGTCTTGTGGTTGGAGAAAGTCTGGGATGCGGCTTACATTTATTAGGTGAAAAGGCTCTGGCTCGATAAAAGAATTTAGCGCTTTGAGGTTGAATATTGGACGGGCAGATCCGTCGGATTTTGGCACCAGAAACAGAGGAAAAACAAAGCTTGGCGAGGGCCGCGCTACTTTCAAAATGCCCTGACTCTTCATTTTGTCCACTATTTTGGACATTTGTTCCGAGATCGGAGTTTGAAATGGGCTCTCGATCAAATCTACCCGTACAAGAGGAGGTTTTCGAATAAATGGTATGCGATACCCCTGAATGATTTTTAGAATGAACTCTGGGGCCCTCAATTCCTTCCACTGGTTTACATAAAGCGCTAGTTGGCCGGCCTGAAACTGTTGGGAGTCATTTATTGTGTTGTCTATGTCCACCTCTCGCACTTTTGGACCTTTTGTCCTTAGTTTTACTGTTACCTTCGCGTTCGGGCCTCGAGCCTCGGTTATGAAAAGAGCCCCTGCCATGGGATCCAGATTGATTCGACTGATGAGCCGATGTGTGATAGGATTGACGCGGTTGATAATTATTTGTATGACAATAACCACCCCTCGGGGGTAAGTTGTGCTTCTGTAGACTCGGTCCACAGCAATAATACTGAGTTCCACTCGATGGAACTGATTTTCGTGAGCTCTGCCCCCTCGGGGGGCGGCTAAAGGTTTCAGTAGATTTCGTCTGCGTATTCTCCTTCTTTGGCGGATAAAAGGCTTTTAGAACCCCTCCTGCCTTCTCTAGAACTGATGACAACCTTTCTGCTTCAAAAAGTGAAGACGTACTGGGGGGTATCTTATTCAAGGTAGCCTTCATCAGCGGATCCTTTGCTCTGCTAATTATGGACGCACGGCGCATTTCAATGGCGCTCGCCCTGTGTCCACAGACAATTTGTAATAGGTCTGAAGAGATTTTGTGAAAATCGCCTTTTAAAAATAGATTTTCCATTTTCTCTCCTAGACTTTCACAATTTATCTCTGTATCAGGGTTCCTTAACCACGCCAAAAAAGATCTTATGCCTTCTTGAAACACTTCTTTTTGTTTTAAAACACAGAAGGTTAATGCGGCGAAGGATCTTTCCATGTTTTCTAAAACACGTGTACTGTCATAGGATTTGATTTCTTCGTTAGTTTCTAGTTCTACAAAACCTGGGACATGGTTATATAATTTTTGCGTCTCCGCGTACCGAACCTCTGACCAGGAAACACTACCCAATTTCTGTACTTTAAGCAGCATATCTAAATAATTATCAGGTGTTTTAGGAACCGTGGGTTCCTTTAATTTGGTGTCGATCTCAAATGTGAAGTTTGAATCTTCTTGCGTGTGATCGTTATGAATATCACCGGTCTGTGTGATATCGTATAATTCACTATCGCCATAGATTGACACACAATCCTGATGATTATTCACATTGTTCGCTCCATCAGGCAAAATATGCTTGCGCAACTCCTGTATCTCTTGCATCAGTTTGTTAACTGAGGAACGATTGGACCGTTTGATACGCTTATTTTTCTTATGACGGCGCGACCGTTTGTGATTATTGCTCGAAGACGAGCTTGATGTACTATCACTATCACTGCTTGAACAGCTGCGACTGCGACTACGTTTTCTACCCACCCCACTTGGGCCTGGAGTAGCAAGCGGGTCGCTATCCGTATTCATTTCTGAAACTATAGAGGGTATTTAAACAACCGTACACATAAAATGTTCACAATATAATTATGACACATTAAATTTTAACACAAATTACCGAACGGTGAAAAACCGTTAAAATTAAATAAGTAGAAAAAACTCACTGATACCTATTACACTTTATCAGCAAGGGCAACTGTGAGTTGCGGCAGGGAAGAGACTGAGCTGCTGAACTGCCGACAAGTTGCCCGGGCGGGAACAAAAACGCCAATGAGGAATATTTCCAGACCAACCTAAAAGGTGCCTGAAATCGCCAGATGGCGCCACTGGCCGGACGTGCCGTACCTAAAGAGATGCTAAAAATTAGTAGGAAACTCGGGGAAACGGAAATGCTCTCTCATAAATAGTAAAGCTTCCAGTTACGGTCAAGTTATTTAATAATTATATCCCTCAAAAAGATTTGCTCGAAAAAAATTTCACACATGTTAATAAATCCTCAACTTTTGTGGAGTTACCTTCAGTCTGGCATCACTGAAATATACGGAAATAGTAAATCCACAGACTAAATAGGAAAACTCATACCGGAAGTCGGATTTTGTAGTGTTACCATTATATATTTTTAAATTATCTGTGATGATCATTCCTTTATTCTGACGCAGCGCGCCGCTGACGTTTTTTTTTTTTCATGGGAGATTTTTATCTATATTTATGTCTCATCTGTGATTCACTTATGATTTCTGTTTTGGTGCCAAGGGCTTTTCGTTTTTTATAATTAAATAGAGCGTAGGTCGTTTATTATTTAGGACCGTTGAAGTGAAAGTGTGGTTTTACGTGATTCAATCATTCCTATGCGGAATTCAAACTATACTAAACAGTACAGTCAAAACATAACCTGCAAACATGAAGATGGACGAAGACCCTGGACAGAAGGAGTATTTTTCAAGCTACGAAGATTTAGACGTGCGTAACACTCGAGACCATTAGAAAATATTAATAATTGTATTCCTTTACGCTTCATTTTTAAGTTTAAAAAAAGCAATGTTTTTCCACCTTATAACCTTTTAATTGGATTTTAATCTCTACAGGTGCATAAATTGATGCTTGAAGACGGACCACGTACAACTACGTACAAAAAAGCCATTCTTAACAATAAGACATACTTTAAGGACAAAGTAGTAATGGATGTTGGGTGCGGAACAGGAATTCTGTCTTTGTTCTGTGCTCAAGCGGGTGCTAAGAAGGTTTACGCAGTCGAAGCCAGTAACCTTGCCAGTTTAGCTAGAGAAATTGTACTGCAGAACAACTGGGACCATGTTATTGAGGTAAAATAACTCTCATGTACCAATTTTAAATAATTCCTATGATTTAAAGACAATCGCTATGATTTTCTTGCCCGTTCTGCTCATAGAGTTGTTATCCGGATGGGTGAAGGCTTAAAATAGAACTAAATAATTGTAAAATTTACTTGCAAAAGTGCTCCATTGTAGCCTATATGAACATAAGCATTTTAAATAAAGAAATACATGGGACAATCACCCACACAAATTCATTTTACAAGTTTTTAAAGTTGTTTGCAAAGACTCTTTGTAAATGTTTCAAAACTAATATAAAACAGCGGCCTCATTGCTATTAAACAAGCTTTTTCAATTAGCCTGCTCTACCTAGGGATTGCATTTAACCTTTGACCTAATAAAGTAAGGCTAGCTTCTTCAGTGACCTAGATTGAGACGCAATCAAGTCATGCCCCATATTGTGAAATCAATAATGTTATGCATTACAGAGATCTTTATGAACACTGTAAAATTGTAACTAGCTTTAGTTTATGATTGATCTAATGAAGTTTTAAAACTGTTGTTAAATTGTAAACTGAAAATTAAATTGACAATATAACACTAAAATTTTAGTGAGTTTATAAACTAACCATGCCCAGCCAAAAGTTTAAAATCTTACTCTAGAAGTATATTTATTTGCCAGTAAAATTGTGAACTATCCTCTGATTGGTTAACATTATCATAGGCGGATTTAGGGGGGAGGCCAGGGGGCCAAGGCCCCCCCAGAATCATTGTAGAGTTACGAGTTTTGCACATATTTCATGGTAAAGATTATAATTTTTTTCTCGGCGCTCGCAGCAAGCTGCTCACGCATGTATTATTAAGGATGTTTAAACTTTCTAACTGATCAGAGCGAGCTAAACACACACTTTTCTTAGTAAAAATTATAATTTTTTGCTCGTCTGCACCCTTGGCCCCCCCAGAACCAAATCCTGGATCCGCCTATGAACATTATACTTGTAGAATGCAACTTGTAATAGATCAACAGTGGTAGGTTATTCCTGACCGAGAACAGTTGGGCCAGCAATAAAAAAAAAACAGTGGTAGATTACGAAATCCTAATAAGAGCTACTCTTGGGCTAGCACAACCTTACCCAATCTTCTTCTTTCGGTGCCTCTCCAGCTAGTGAAGGTTGGCAGTCAGCTCAGCATATTTCACATTATCCTTAGTGTGGTGGAACAGTTCAGCCGCACTTGCTATCCCAGTCCACTCCCTAATTTTGCACAACCATAACTTATTTCTACAACCAACTTCTCTTACTGGCTTATCTCTTACCGAGGGGCTAAGGAAACTTCATCTTATGTCTTAAAATTACAGTGTCGCTTAGCCTGCAGGTTGTGTTAAAAATAATAAATATTCAATGTAACCCTCCTTACAGGTAATTCAAAGCAGAGTAGAGGATCTAGTGTTACCAGGTATCAAAGTAGATGCCATAGTGTCAGAATGGATGGGGTTCTACCTCCTGCACGAGGGAATGCTGGACTCCGTCATTGTGGCACGCGACAAGTTCCTGAAGGCTGATGGGAAAATGTTCCCAGAGAGTGCTGTTATATATGTTGCTCCTTGTTGGTAAATACTGATCATGCTATTCATAATTGATATAGGTGTATGATACAGAAAATCAATTCAGTGGACCTACTAAAAATATCATTCTGGTTCTGAAAGCAGTCTATTATATTGAGCATGACGATTGCTATGGATGTTTGTTGACTTTGATCACGATCTTGCGCGATGTTAAGCGACAATGGGGCCGTAGATACAACCTAAAAGGCGGGATAAATCGCTCCCTAGCTTCTTAGTGTTGGTTCTTCCTCTTAAGTATTTATATTGAAAGATATAGTACTACCTGTGTACAGAGGTTTTATCTGTACAGTAGCTAATGTGTTATTCCTGGGTCTAACTACCTAGATACCAAATTTCAGCTTAATCACTTCACCAGTTTAGATGTGAAAGAGTATCAAACGTCCATGCATACCTACAAACTATTACAAACCTATACATTAGTAGGATTATTATCTAACAGTGTTAATTATTACTTTCCAGCTTACCATCTCTAAACAAAAACTGGGACAACTTTGAAGGCATAGACATGTCAGCGTTTTCCAATGAGCTGAGACTGAGCAAATGTAATAAGCCAGAAATAATGACCATAGAAGAGGAGCATTTACTCGGTCCTGAAGAAGCACTGTGCTGGGTGAATCTGATTGAAGACAAGGTTACAGACTTGGATTCTTATAGCTTGCAACATGTAGTTGGTAGGTGAGACTTGTTTATAATGTTATAGATAGGATATTTGATATTATTCTCGATTTTTAAGCTTTACAATAATTTTGTTATTTACTATTTGCCCCATATCTATATTCTATTAAGATCTTAAATTTTACTAGCCCAGGCATATTACCACTATGATGTCCACATGTAATAATTTACCTCAAATAGAATTAATTTAAGTTTGAAGCTGTACTTCAATAGACCTCTATTGGTTACCTTCACACCTGCGCAGAATTTGGCTATTTTGAGTCAAGTTCTTTGAACAGTAGTATACTGATCATACATACGCATTGAAGAGAGAGAGAGAGATAGATAGATAGATTCCATAGCATCATTTAGTATTCTATGTGACCAAATAATTTTACCACTTGGCTGCGGCGGCGTTTTTTAGTACTATCCTACGGGCCGGAAATAAATTTTGTATGGAAAAATCTGTTGACAAAAACAACATTTGTGTGCGTGAGGCGTGAGCACAGTTGTATTCTCCGCAGTTAATTTGTTAACAGTGTAACTTGATTCCAGATCTTCTGATACTAAGTTCTTGGTACTTCTTTCTTAAGGTTCAAACAAATATGACAACTACGAGGGTCTCTGCATATGGTTCGAATGCAATTTCCCAGAGATATCCGAGGGAAGAGAGGAAGCCAGGGTAATCTTAGACACTAGCCCTAAAAGCCCACCGACGCATTGGAAACAAACTGTCATAGTTCTACCTGAAGGCATCTCCGTTGATGAGGGAGAACCAATTGCTTTTAAACTGGAGATGAAGAGATCTGAGGAAAGTCCTAGAAGGTATGTAAAATAATATTTTGTCTGATAATTATTTGATAAATTCATCTCCATTGTGAAGAATTGTGCTATTAAGCCTTATAAATTTTAACTGTATATTCAAGAAAGTATTATCAATTCACAATGTAGGTTTTACCTTTGTAAATGTAACTACGATAAACTCTATGATAAATTTACCCAAAGTATGACACTACATTTCAGATTTCCAAAAAAAAATTAAGTAGGCTCCAAAACTGATCCCAAACTATATTTATTGGATTTTGACTTACAATGAAGTCTTACTTAGGTAATAGTTGAAGTCTTAAGTTTTATCAAAGTCAGTTGGTGTCTCACTTAGTGATAGGTTTTATATAGTTAACTTGGTTCATTTTTCATTCCTCTTGTTACCAGGTATAACCTTCAAATGGAAATGCTAGATTACGAAAACGTAGAGCACCCAGTGCCTTGCAGTTGCTACATGACCAAATGCATTCTTGTCAAAGAACTGATGACGAGTCACGCTCAACACGCCTTGGAAAAAAACAAAGAAATCCTTGAAGACACGTTAAAAACCGCCCAAAATAAGGATGTTCTAGAAGACCAACCGATCGACGACGATTTTGATGATGGATAAATAAAAAGACATTTTATTGTTAAATATTTATATAATTTAGCACCAATTTAAGCTTGCGTTTTTACGCACGCTTATGTAAAGTTATGTAAAGCCATTTTTCGCATATGTTATTAAAACATTTTAAATTATATAGACATGTATTTTGGCGAGACTACCTCAAGGTAACCAGTACATATAATAGCGACGAATATATAATTTAAAATGTCTATGTTATAAATAAAGAGATGTTTAATGTTAGAATACAACAGCATTTTTCTTTGTAAACCAAATATTAGTAAGGTGCTAAACTATTTTAATGTGACATAGAAACTCATATAAATTAGCATCATAATAAATCACAATTTGCAGGGCATATCCTAGCGAAAACTTGGCTAAAGAGTCTTCACATCTTATAACTCTTGAGTAAGAAGCGTTGGTGCAGTGCACCTACAATTTTACATCATTGCTAAATCCTGGTATACTGTACTGATTATGGGCGGCGCATATTGTCTCTAGCTGTCAGAAGAGCGTCTTGCTCATCTTCGTTCCAACTGGAGTACTCCTTTTCTGACCATGTTCAAATGGCATTACGTCTTTCCTGGCTAATTCCAAACCGCATTACGCCTTTCCTAGGAACTTTAAGACGGCATTATGAGGCATGTTTGAACATCATTACACAATATTATCAAGCGTGTTCAAACAGTATATTCAAGTCAGTACAACGCATTTTCTAGACATGTCAAAATTGTCCCGTTATTGGCAATATTTTTTCTGAATTACCAAATGAAACTAAGAGTTCTTCAGATCATTTCCAAATGTTATTTATTCTCAATATCTAAGCATATTGGTAACAGATTGCGTCAGCTGTGCTTCGCTGCTCAGCCATCTATTGTAGTCCAATCTCATCAACAGTCTAGCTAGGAACATGCCGCAAGGGCGATCTCGGAGCGATACTAGTAACTGCATCAGTTGTTTTACTAGCTTGCTATATCTGAAATTATAACAAAATGCTTTTTGAAACTAGCTTTTTTTACCAATTAAAAGAATTCATTAGCAGGTTACAAGTTTATTTAAATTGGTTTAAATACATAACCAGAGAGCAGTGATTCGTGAACTTCCACGATTTTTAACACTGGCTGCGGCCGTTTTTTGAGAACTACCCCCGGTGTCACATGGTTCATGGTCTGTGTCTAGTGCGGCGCAACAACGTCTACGTTTGAAATTACTGGGCTGAAGACCCTTAAACATCAGTCTTGAGTAAGAAGAATTTTAATCATTGAGTAGAATTTCACATCATTGTGAAATCTTAGGTAGCCACTGTTCTGATTATGGGTGGCGTTATCTCTTATTATCAGAAGTGCGTCTTACTAGACTTACTTAAAAAAAAAAAAACTATAACAGGCCGTACGCCAACGCGGCGGCACATGCTGTGAGTGAAAAAACGCATGTGTGTATTTTTCGGGACGTTCGGAACAAATAAATCAATTTTACGATTATTTTGTTCATAGTACCTGTCAGAATATCCCGTGATATAGATATCTTCTGCCTCCTTGTCGGGCGCCAGTAAAGTCATGCTGCAGAAGGAGTGGCACAGTTTTAGCAGTTCCATGATGTTGCAGAACACGGGGTTGTTCAGGGACTCCTCGCTCGAACTGTCGCTCTCCGATGACTGCAATAGATGTTCAAAATATATAAGCTTGTCAAGTAGACTATTTAAAAAATATCTGATACGTGTCTTTTGCTATGTAGATTTAGAAGCTATAAGATGATTCAGACCACGCAGAGACGTAGCGCAACCCCACCCAAAAATGATGTCCCACTCTCATTTTCAAAATACGTAAACATCTAATATTATGTTTTTATTATTAAAATGACAGGCTAACTAGATTTTACTTCTACATGAATTATAAGAGTGGGATTTATACCCTATGGTACTTCTTGGCCCCATTTTCGGACCATTTTCTGCATAATATATGGTACTTTTAGCAAATTGACTGCGGAAATCATAAGCGCTGTTTTTGAGGTTTGAACGCGTGTGCTGCCGGACAAACGTTGTGTTTTGTGAACTGATTCTACCATACTAAATAAATTTTCGGTTCTGTGGATAGTACTATTCGCCACCGCAGCGAAAGTGTTAAGGCTGCTTAGTCCACGGATAGACGTTCTCACGCTCGCAACATTTGACACATATTGAAATATAAATTTATAGAACTTTTTGAAAATTCCTCAAGAATTCGCTGCACAATATTATTGCAGACATTTTAAAACTGTTTTCAGTTTGATATGTCAAAATATGGCAAGAGAGGTTTTATGAAAAAAAAAATTGAGAGGTGTCAAGGGACACGCGGATGGAACGAAGTTCCCACGATTTATTATTTACAAAAAACCTGTATACACTCAACAAAAATAATCGTCGCGACACCACACTGTTCAATGCGAAATAGAAATGAAAATATCTGGCTTGCTTTCTATAAGAGAGAGAGACAGACAGAGAAACATGCGCACGCCGCACAGCTAGCTTACTATAGCAACAAGTGAATTAAATTAAAAATTTAAAAAAAACCCCAACGCAGCGCTTTCAAAATATGTAATTAGCGGTTTTTTTGTGGCGGGCATCTTGAATTTTAAATTTATCATAGTGCGTTGTATTCTACTAGTTAAGCCCCCCCCCCCATCCCTCATTCACATCCCCCTCCCCCTTAATCCCTTTCCCCTCCCCTCCCCCTTTCTCCCCTCCCTTTCTCCCCCTCCCCTCCCTTCTCACCCCTCCCCCTCCCCCTCCCCC
This sequence comes from Hemithea aestivaria, assembly GCA_947507615.1. Lineage (NCBI taxonomy): Eukaryota > Metazoa > Arthropoda > Insecta > Lepidoptera > Geometridae > Hemithea > Hemithea aestivaria. The sequence continues at coordinate 8,443,113 of OX382339.1, read as the reverse complement.
CCCTCCAAACACACAGACAGACAGACACGTCAAAAAGTCTCTAAGACCGCTCTAGCGGCTGTAACGTTTAACTCTTTTTCGGGCCGCTATAGCGGTCGGGACGTTTGAGTGGCTAGCAAAAAGTGTTGACAACTTTTGGTACGAATTTTTTCCGTCCAGTCCCCTTTCACAATTCACAACGCGCGATAAGGAACTTCGTTCCAAAAATTTAAAATGTGTACAATACCCTCTTGAGGAATTTTCAAAAAGTTCTATGAATTTATATTTCAAAATGTGTCAAATAGTGCGAGCGAGAGAAAGTCCCGCGGACTAAGCGCTCTTAAGCGTGTCATCATCATCATCATCATCTCAGCCATTGGACGTCCACTGCTGAACATAGGCCTCCCCTTTGGACTTCCATATGTACCGGTTGGAAGCGACCTGCATCCAGCGTCTTCCGGCGACCGACATAAGGTCGTCTGTCCACCTTGTGGGGGACGTCCTACGCTTCTTAAGCGTGTACATAATGAATACTTACCGAAGTAACAGTCACAAACGACTGACTCAAAACATCTGCCAAGAAGGTAGCATGGGCTTTCTTCAGCTTCTCGAAGTCATTAGTCTTGTTCACGGCGTCCATCAGTCTTGAGAAGTTGGTCTCTAACACGTCGGCTTGCAGGTAATGTTGTAGGTTATCCATCAGGAACATCAGCTTGTTGTGGAGCTGGCACATTGGGAAACTGAAAAAAAAAAAAAGATTTTTTTATATAACTTTATGTGGTTTTGTACTTTTTCTACCATTGTGGTCATAGTTGCTCTATTGTGATCGCCACATCACAAAGATGTTGTAAGGAAGCGGTGGTTACCAATGGGTTACACATAACCCATTGGTAACCACCACTTCCTTCCTGTGCAGATCTGATTCACAAGCACCGAATTCAACGGCCCCGCACCAATAACTATAGGTATATAGTCATAGACCAAAGTGATGTTCAATGAACTGTCGCTCCGGAACCGATTATCGTTAATGGACTGTCTATTGAAGTTGCTAAGGAATGTATGCCTTGGGCAAACAGTGCAGTTAGGTAAAAACAACTTCGAAAGAAAGGCCAAGGAGGATTCAGCTGGGATGGGCTGCATTTAGAAAGCTTCGTCAGATCTTCTCGTCACCCATACCGCAGTGTCTGAAGACCAAAGTCTTCAACCAGTGCGTATTACCTGTTCTGACATACGGAGCCGAGACGTGGACACTTACGGCAAGACTGGTCCACAAGTTCAAAGTTGCTCAGCAAACTAAGGAGCGGGCTATGCTCGGCGTCTCTCTAAAGGATCGCATCAGAAATGAGGTGATTCGGCAGAGAACCAAAGTGACCGACATAGCCGAAAGGATTAGCAAGCTGAAGTGGCAATGGGCTGGTCACATTTGCCGCAGAATCGATAACCGATGGGGTAGACGTGTTCTAGAGTGGAGACCGCGTCTCGGCAAACGTAGTGTAGGGCGTCCTTGGACGAGATGGGGTGATGATATCCGGAGGGTCGCTAGGAGACTGGAAGCGGTTGGAGAAGAAAGATGGAGGACCGATTTGAGTGGCGTGCCATGGGGAGGCCTATGTCCAGCAGTGGACGAACATAGGCTGATGATGATATAGTCATAGGCGGATTTAGGGGGCAGGGGGCCAAGTTATTTTTGCCCTCTGCACCTTGCCCTCCCCCCCCACCCCAGGACCAAATCCTGGATCCGCCCTTGGTGCCAAGTGAAGGGAATTAGTCTCTGCCTACCCCAACGGGAACCAGGCATGATTATAATATATATGTATGTACAAATGGTATGTACCTAGTGGACTGTTTATAAGTCTTCCAGAGCGCATGCAAGTCGTGCTGAGTCTTCTTGATCCGCAGCAACAGTCGGAACATGTCGTTGTACCGCGCGAGCACCTCCGGCGTGAACAGTAAATGAAGCGGCCATTTGAAGTCGTACTTCAATATTATACTGGACCAACCGTCTGCCACTGAAAATATTATAATATACTAGCTGACCCGGCAAACGTTGTTTTGCCATATAAATAATTTCCAGGTACACTGAGATAGCAAAATAATAATTGTCAACTTTACTACTACACTTGATGCATAAACAATAATGATGGCCGACAACTGTGTAGGGAGTGAGAAAGAAAGGAGACCGGCTTCGTTCTCATCCCTACTCCGTGCTGTTTACTGGGTCAGAAGTGACACCTGTAGACATCTGGCGGGGATAACTAATTAAATGACGATTGATCAGTTTTCGACCGGAGAGGAAAAATGATTAAATTACTAAAATGGCTATTAAAAAATAAGGGTTGATCGTAGAAGGGTGAAAATTGAGGATTGTATGTATTTTTGTATGTAGTATCATAAAAAAAATAGAAATTAATAATTTTGTCTAAAAATTAAAAAAAAAAATTTGGGGTGGACTACCCCTAACATTTAGGGGGATGAAAAATAGATGTTGGCCGATTCTCATAGATACCGGATAAGCACAAAAAAATCATCAAAATCGGTCAAGCCGTTTCGGAGGAGTATGGCAACGAAAACTGTGACACGAGAATTTTATATATTAGATTTTAAAATGAGTGCAAGATGGTATCCATCACGATTGCCAATATAAGGCACAGTGGAGAGTTTTTGGCGGCAAGCCTTGATCATATCATTAGCGCCACGTCTTTTGCTTAATAATCGTGTAGAATTTGATTGTTAGCGTGTAATAATGGTGGAATATTGCGTGTTAAGTGTTTTTGAATGTGCACAGATGTAGGCAAGTGATATGGTGCTGAAATATGAATTTTGGTGCCCCCTCCAAAACTCCTCCGAACTTTCAGTAAAATTCCACCCATTTTACTGGAAGACTCACGTGACTAGACGAGCTATTAAGCTCACTCTGACTCTGACCTGACTAACTAACTTATTACTTAAAAAATAACATTTAACTTGACACTGGCAAAACACGAAAGTGGAGACCATAATTTAATATCCCGTGAACATTCACGAATTTTACTCGACACTGGCAAAATGCACATGTTGCCATACCTAGTCAGGTCATAAATTCTGTCACATGTTTAATATAAAATTATTGGAACAAGTTTATTTATTATGTAACCATTTATATACCAAAATGAACTTAACAAAACATAAATTCTTATGACAATAAAGTTTATTCAAAATGACCTCCGTGATTTTGAATACAGGCCTTCAATCTGCGCGGCCAGTCGTCTATCGCAGCACGAACGAGGTCCATATCAATATCGGCTGCTGCCTTAATCAAGGATGTCTTGAGTGACTCCAAATTGGGATGAGGCTTTGAGCACGCCTTTTCCTCCAAGTGTTGCCATATCTTGTAATCTAACGGACTCAAATCTGGACTGGAGGAGGGCCAGTCTTCGTGCCGGATGAAGTCGATTTCACGCGCCGCCAGCCAGTCTTGTGTGCTCTTCGCTCTATGAGCTGGCGCCGAATCTTGTTGGAATACCCAGTGCCTGTTATTGAACATGGTATGAGAAACAGGTTCCACAAGGTTCGTCAGGACTGTATTTTGATACACAACTGCATTCGTTTTTACACCTTTCTTACAAAAATGTACCTCTGTTAAGCCCCAATAAGAAACTCCCAACCATACCATGAGCGAGGATGGAAAATGACCTCGTTGGACACGCGGAATACGGTTGCTCGCTTCTTCACTACTGTGTGCGTACACCTTATCATTTTGTTTGTTGTAGCTCTCTTCTACGGTAAAAATTTTTTCATCCGAAAAAAGAATTTCTCGATATTTTTTTCTCGCGTACCGCTTCAACAAAGCGCGGCATCTCTTCAGTCTCAGGTCCATTAGACGAGCATTTAAACGATGTCCTGTTTTTCTTCGATATGCCCGAAGCCCTAAGTCTTCATTTAACACCCTTTTCACCGTGGTTCTGCTTAACCCCATCTGAAGGGCCAACAGTTTCTGCTTACGTTTGGGATTTCTTTGAATTCGCGCCTTCACAGCTTTTATCACTGCTGGAGTCCTAACAGACCGAGGGCGACCACTTCTTGACCTGTCATCTACACTAGAGTCTTCATTGTATCGTTTGATGGTACGATAAACGAATCTTTTGGTTATATTCAAATTTTTCAGTATGTCAAAAATTTGAATTGGCGCGTAACCGCAACGATGCAACGCAATAACTGCAACACGGTCTTCTTTAAGCGTCCACTCCATATTTAAAAATGAGTAAAATTCTAAAAAGTATACATTTTTATTTTCATGAACAATTCGAAATTCGAATTCAATAAACTTTTTTGTGGCCAGCATTCTAAAAGAAAAGTTTTTACTGTGTGACAATACTTATGACCTGACTAGGTATTATTGAAAAGAAAAAAAAAAAAAGGCACAGTGAACAGTGCCACCCCGTGTTTTAAACATCCATAATTTTGCGAGCTTAAACTCGAAAAACATAGGCTACAGCTACAATAACCAATCTCGGTCATAGACAAGAAAACAAAGCGCTTATGTCATTTTCTGTATGAAAACTAAAGCGCTAAAAAATAGCGAGTGAGTGTGTATCTTTGTAACTTCTTCACGCCTAAAGGGGTGGACCGATTGAGCTGTAATTTGGTATAGAGATAGCTATTAGACCGTCGAATAACACATAGGCTACATTATAGTGGGTAAAACATCTGGTCAAAATTTGTAAGCTATAAATTAAAAAAAATAAACATAATACCAGTAGTTTCATCATCCTCTATAGAAGTATTGGCGCTGTTGGTGGAAACGTTTGGTTTGACGTAGGGCAGTTCGAAGGTAAACTTGTCTATATCAGCGTTGTTACTCAGAAACACTGCTCGTGCGGCTAATTGGAATGCATGGTTCATATCTGGAACAACACAATTTTATCATAGTAACATGTGAAATTTAAAAAAAATAAAAACAAGCTTTTATTATCATTTCCATCTAGCAGCAAAGTACTCGTCAAGACGAATCAAACGAGCTCAAACTCGATGGGGTTGTGTCTTAACGAGTACTTTGGTGCTAATAAAAGCTTGTTTTTTTTTAATTTCACTTGTTACTAAAATGCAATAGTATTGTTGTATTTCACCTCTAGTAGAAGTCCTCGCAGTAGGTTTATCCAACAGATGAGCAGTCAATCTCAGTAGTTCTAAGAAAAGCTCCCCACGACCGAGCAAGTAGAAGTCTTTCATCAACTTCAGCTCGTGAATTAACTGGGCTTCTTCCACTGCTACCGTCCAAAGGTGCTGAAAAATAAATGTTTTTTTTATGCAAAGAAGTAAGAAGACGCTCTCCTAATGGTAAGAGATAACGCTACCCATAATCAGTACTGTGCTATCTAGGATTTCACAATAAACCTAAAATTTTGACGACCTCTGTGGCGCGGTGGGCTAATACCCGGCTGCAACACAGGAGGTTGCGGGTTCGATTCCCGCACGGGACAAATGTTTGTGTGATCCACAGATATTTGTTTCTGGTCTGGTCTCTCTGTATCTATTATAAGTATGTATTTACAAAAGAAAAAATATATAAGTATTATATCCGTTATCCTAACCACAATAACACAAGCATTAAGTTGCTTAGCTTGGGGTTAGGTGGCGCTGCGTGAAATGTCTTGAAATATTTATTTTTATTTAATTCTAAGTGCACTACACTTTGTTTCAGTACTATCCGCATTGACGGAAGTTACGCACAGTAGAATCAATTTCCACACGCGTTTCAACCAGCGGTAGTGTTTTGCGCAGTCAAAGTGTAACACCAATACAGGATTATCAACAGCTGAAACTCTTGGGCAGCTATAATAGTAGCAATTAGAAATAAGTAGTTTCTAGTTACATATACCTTAGTAACACACTCCTTGATTTCTCTAATTACACTCCTTAGATTGCACGCCTCAAAAACTTCCGGCTTTTTTAGCTCTTGTAGTTTCTCATGAAATTCGGCTTCTTTCTCTTCCCATATTGTAAATCTAAAAATTACAATATTTATCTTCAGGCTGGGTCTGTTACCATATTATTATATTGTGACGGGTAGTAACCAGCGACGAGCTAGGTAAAACTTGCCCTTATTACAGAGTACAGAATTCATGCAGCGAAACACCAAATCCAAACTTTTTTATTTGCCTCGCGCTTGTAGACCGTACTGTAGACCGTTTGTGAAATGGAAAATTATATGATTCACCTGGGACATAAATGCACCTTTGCCAGTTATTTCCAGACAGAAAGGCAATGTTACCTATGAGGCAATATTGTGATTCAACAAATAATATCTCAGGGTAACATGTTTCAATGCATTGCCATGCACAATTTAGTATTTCAAATCACTATGTTTGAAATGGGCAATCATGATGCTTACCATAATAAGACACCTGACCTGATTTGCTCATCTTGTCGTAAAAATATATAATGCTGAAGTTATTTCATACTATACCTTCTTGAATCAGCACCACATTTCATGGGCGTCATAATATTCTTGTTAGCTATGAAACTGCTGTTCCTCTTAGCCTTCTTCGGGTCGAAACCAAAAAGTATAACAGTCTTGCCAATAAATAGGATCTCTTGCGCCAACGATAACGGCACAAAATATGGTATCATATTAGGATTGAGTGTGTAACCACAATCTAAAGCTGTATCTTGAAGCTGAAAATAATATTTTTGTGATTACACGAGCTAATCACAGACGCAAATATCCCTTGGAGCTTTTAATTCAAAAGTAAGAACGCATATATCGAGTGGCGCTCTTGCTCGCACAATTTGACGAATTTTGAAATATAAATTCATGGAATTAATTTATTGAAAATTCCTCTGTAGCAGCCCTCCGTAACATTATAGCACACATTTTCCTTGTCAAATTGTGCGAGCGAGAAAGTGTCACTCGATATATATACGCTCTTAATGGATGACACTTATCTTAGATTTTTTATTACCTCCCCGCTCCTCCTCTATAATTTTATTTATATTTTAATTTACAATTTTAGTCTTAAATATTTTACTAAGGGACATTTACAAGTTTCCACGTATAGGCGACAAAATATTAAAAACATATGGACGGAGAACATAAAGCATGCAAGATAATACACTAAAAATACAAATTGGTAATTTTAACAATGTATTCTAACTACCGTGTTATCTATCGACTAAAAAAGTCATTGGTAGTATGGTTACTACTCGGCTGGCAGAGGTGTTAAATCAATCAAGGTAGAGTCTGGTAACAAAGTCATTCATAACACATTTATCCCATTAATTTGCTTTCACATTTTGCAAACAAATTGCATGGCTCTCTAATATAGCTATAAAAGCAGTATGGATAAGTGTTTAAACCTAGAAGAGGTTTCAAGGTATGATAGAAGATCACACTTTTATTTGGAGCCTTTAACCTGGTTTTCAAAACAAAGAAAAAGATTGAATTTGCCCTATAGTTCGTAAACCTAGAACGGCATCTGCTAATTTGTGTTGTCAATGAATATGTCAAAAATACATCCTCATATTTTTGTGAACATATTGCCGTCCCCCACGAATAAACGGATAATCCCCATAGTCTTCATTTTGATTTTATTACATATTCGGATTCTATAGGTCCATACATCTACTCATTTTTGTTTACATTTTTCTTGTAATAAATAAAAAAGTATGCATCTTAAAAGTTCTGTTTTCTGGAACAAATGCTCTAACAAAAAATAGGTTTTTTATTTTTCCTGTAAAGTTGTTTTTGCAGTTATCCGATTAGTCATTGGGGACGGCGATATAACCAACTAGAACCTACGACCTACATTTAGGATTTTAAATTTACTGGGAATATAAAGATAGTTGAACTTACAGTAGAAACGAGTGACTTATCACAAGTGGCAGTGGACAGTGTAGATAGGAAAGTATCGGATGTTTCCTCTCTATTTCTAAATATAAAAAACTCCTGGTTGGGATCCTTCAGTTCCCCGTACAAAAGCCATGTGCATAGCTGGTTGACAAACACTTTGTTCATGCAGGTGAATATTCTGGAAATTTTATGTTATAAGTAATTTTTTTTATGCAAAGTAAGAAGACGGGCAAGACTCTCCTGATGTTAAGAGATAACGCTGCCGTAATCAGGACAGTGCCACCCAGGATTTCACAATGTGAAATTCTTGGTGCACTGTACCTACACTTCTTACTTAAGAGTCATAAGATGTTAAGACTCTTGATCATATTGAAATATTGTAGCTTCGATTCACAAAAAACATGACATTTATGTGACTGAGCACCCACATTTTGACTTTAAAAAACAGCATTTGTGTTTTCCGCAGCCAAAATCTTAACATCTTAGATATTAGACATTATTCTCTGCCCATCATGGGCTATATATATATATATATATATATATATATATATATATATATATGGTATATTTGTTAAGTTGGGGCTTGACAACTAGTAAAATCAAGATTTTGAAAAGCTCACTTACCTAGCAATAGCCTCATGTACCCTCTCATTACCATTCAAAATATACTGATGAATGACACTTAATATTTGACATCCAGTCAACCTCCTTTCTCTAATAGTTGTAATAATCCTATTCAATGTATTAAAGAGGCCTCTGTACTGTTCCACATAGCTGTATATAAATGACAGAGTGTAACTATGGTTCCCTATGACTAAGTTCTCAACTTCCACTAAAGTTTTTTTGTATGATTGTAGAACTTCGGAAATGCCTTCGCTTAGAGATTGTGTGTAGAGTCCGTATGTCTTTTGGGAAGCTGTAACAAATGTAAATATTTAAAAATATGTTATTATTAGTTTTTGAACGAGTTGGGAGAGATAGTTTTACACATAATCAAATTTTTTTACACATAATAATAAATTATAGAGAAGTGAACAACTTTGGTTAAGTAGAATTTTTATTGTATTGGAAGCAACTTATAGCAATGATCAAATCCATAAAATGAGATTACCTGAATGTATAAATCTGGCTCGAAATCCGGTAGATTCAACATAATTATGAATTCTTCTATGACTTTTTGCTATGTCACATATCCGGCTAAATATTTCTGAGTCCCCTTCATTTGCAAACGCAACATTGTTCTTCTAAAATTAATAGATTCACATTAATATGTTTTTATAATAATTATTAAAATAAATATTTAGAAGTGATACATTACAAACTTACAACCTCTGTTTTAGCCCCTGATGTACAATCCCATAAAATGAGTAGAGCGTCATGTATCATGTTTGCTGTTTTAAGAATTTACGAGGGTTTATTAACGTAATTAATATTTTTAATACGTTAACACAAAACTCTTTTTAGAATATTTTACAAAATTTATAAAATTTGTTTTTTTGATTTTTTTGTATTTTGAATTATTTGAACGAGAACAGTGAACAAAAAAAGACATTGCCAAAAAATACCACAGAACAAACATTTTTTCTTATATTAAATATTACTTTTTAGTCGATTAATCGACTAAGATGAGAATAATTTAAAAAATAATAATTAATATCGATAACAAAAAAACTTGTACAAATAAATAATTATTAATGATAAAAGTTTGTAATAAAATAAGTATAATAAGTACATGCATACAGATATTATTTCAGATAATCGAGATTGATCCGACATTGTATATATAGTCTGTGTTCATGCGCCCACGCCGCTTGGCAGTGGCCAGTGGCAGGCAAAGCTTTGAGCTTTGTATTAATTTGAGGCAAACGCACCTATTGCATGGAATGATTTATTAGAGATTTGACATCCATATAAATATTTTTGTTTGGCAAAACTTGTGCCTATTTTAACAGTTAATCGTAAACGTGGTAAATGATGAACGTAGCATTCATTAATAACTAAATAATACACAGGATGGCGGAATCTTGCAGCAGACTTGGAAATCGTGATAATATAGAACCCAAAACATCAAGCAAACATAATGAAAACTTTTGTGTTTTTAATGTTTTATGTGTGTTTGTATCCTTAGTTTCTATATTAGCGGATCTTACAACGGGTAAGTTAAATACCTACTATGTTTATCAATAATTATTAAGTACCCAAAAGCTTGATATATTTTAATTCATAATTTATTGTTGTTTGTTTCAGATATAATAGTTTTTGCAGAATATTGCAAAGATGGTCACTTATTATGGTCCCTAGGGAGTTTTATTTTCATTTTTACACCAAATATATTAGTGAATGTATTTTCCTTGAGATGGTATACTATAGATCAATCAGTGACCGTTAGGCATTGGTTTTCCCATGGGTTACTTGTTGGTTTGCTTGAAAGGTAAGTTAATCGACGAAATAATACGATAACTGATTTGCTATTATATTTCTGTGAGAATTATTAAGAGTAGCTTTGTGTGAGTTATACTTCTTATTATATTTATTCTGTTATGAACTGGCGTATATTTATATGCCTGCTAAAAAAGGTGCGCTTTAAATAATTGGGTTGTATAAAATTGGTATATTATTCTAATATTACTTTGTTTCAGATATGTAATGTTTTTACACAAAATCATTATTTGCAAAAATTGGGAAACAATTGAAACACAAAAATTAATATCTCGGAGGAATGATATGTGCTTACTTCATTTTTTATACATATTTACTGGGACTGTACCACAAATAATTCTACAGTTTTACGCCATTACAGTATTAGAGGACAACTACCAAACAAAAAGTAGGTATTATTGAAGCATTGAATAATTTCATTATAAATTATAAGATAATAATTTCCTTTATATTATGAGATATTAGATAGAAGACAACTAATCATAAAATCTTTTTTAGTGTTATCCCTGAGTGCGTCGATTGCATCAGTTATTTGGGGATGTGCAACGTATCTATATTATAGCAACTTATATGAGAACTTTAACTGGAACTCTTTGTTATTGAGATGCATCTGGCATTTTTTTATGTTGATTAGCAGGATAGAAAGCATTATTCTATTTACAATAGTGCTTGATATATGGATTTTATTACCACTCGGTAAGCAAAGAAGATTATCTCGCTTTAAAAAATATATATTTTAGTAAATGGTTTATCGATAGAAAGATTAGAATTACTTAAACATATTTTTCAGGTTTACATTGGTCAGCGATGACTGTATGGATAATTACGCAAAAAACAAACTTTTGTCCACACAAATTAGAAGAAGCATTTTATAACGTTGTTATGGGATTTGTGTATTGTTTTTTCTTCATAAATTTAAGAGAAGGACACACACGATACAGATTAATGCTATACTATACATTAATCGTAACACAAAACTTTGGGAGCCTCTTTTTATATGTTTTATTAACAGACATAGAACATCAGAAGAAGCCTTGGTCCATAGCTACCACAATAAGCCTGATTATAGGCACTATTATTGGTACGTGTTCATTATCTACAGAAAATTATGACAATAAATAATATTAACATTATACCTATTATGTTAATAATTTACTTTGTAAACAAATATTATAATATTTCAGGTATCGGTGCAATGATATTGTACTATCGTTTTTTCCATTCTACGGGACCTATTTTATGGAAAAATATTCGACATGATGTAGAGCTAAACAATAAATCTGTGATACAAAGTTCAAATAATTTGAACAACGAAAGTTCCTTGAAACATGTTCGATCTTTTAAAAATTCGAAACAAACTCAATCTAATAACAATAGTGCGAGGTACGTTGAACATTATAATATTAATATTATGATCTATCTATATATTTATATACTATTTTAGTTTATTGATATTTTAATATATTTAATATCGATATTTTAATGTATTTTTTTGTTTAGCTGTGACTTAACGCAAGAGGTAAACAAGAAAGGAAATGTGAATACGGATAAAAAGCTATTATTAGACCACTGGATTGCTAGATCCGGAACACCGACATTTGTTTCAGCGCCAGTGGGAAACATTAGCATGGATGCATCTAGCATAGAAATTTATACAGTCGAAAATACACCACAGGCTAAAGAGGATTTAGTAAGACAATCTCATTTCAAGCCTAAAATAAATAAGAAGAAAACCATATATGCTCCAACAGAATTAACTTTAAAATTATCTTCATTAGAAAGCATCGAAAGCTCCATAGATGAAATAACTTCAAGTAATGCAAATTTAAATAAACGACGAGAAAAATATATAACTGATGAGTTACGAGAAGAACTCAATAATTTAAACCTTGACGTTTGTAACCTGTTCAATGAAGATTTTCTGAAAATGATAAGAACTGAACATGGGTCCGAAATTAGTCATGATACCGATGGATCGAATAAAAAAACATCTTCTGATTCCATTGACATGGATTTGGATTTGAGTTTTAGTGATATTAATAGTTCAGATATTAATACATTTAATGAAAATATTGTTCAAAAATTATGTCTTAGTGCTTTAAAGAATATAAAAGTAGGAAACCAAGATGCTGATATAGAGAACATACAGAGAATAGCTTTAGATATTCTCAAAGAAATGTATGCTAGGAAAGGCAGAAGAAAGAGTCAATCCATTATGTCAAAATCTCGTGATGCCGATACACCTACAGAAGTGTTATCAGTTCACGATTATGAAAATATGTGTGCAGTTAACATAGCAAGAGAGGCTTGGGGATTAAGATCTTGGAAAGGATATACCGACATCGAAAATTGGCTTCATGATGGCAGTGTAGTTCGAGACAGACGGAGAGATACTCTAACTTCAGGTAGCTCTGAAGTCAGCAGTTGTATTTCTCAAGAGCTGAAAAGCGCAATATTGACTGCACCACCATTTCCAAAAAAAGCGCACACGTATTCCAACGTATTCGTGAAGTTTGATAGAACTGAAAACGAGGATTATGCAAATACCATGATCTGCCAAGATGATACATTCCTAGCAAAACCTTGCATGACTGACATTGGAAAGGATTTCAATCATTTAGAACCTATAATGGAAGAATTGGATGATTTAGGAGATGTCGATCCATCAATCAAAAAGAGACTTAACTCAGAAAGTTCTCTTGTTGCTACAATAGACGAAATTCGTAAATGCACTGCAACTAATTCACCTAGAAATTTATATCATAGGCGTGACCATTCATGGAATACTCAAAAAATTCAGAAAGTTCATAATAAAATAGATCCTAACCTAAAACAAGCATTATGGAAGGAACCATCAAAATTTAATTCCAGTAATATCATGGATTGTCTTCAGGAAAAAAACGATTTTAATGACATCGATTACCTAAAAATTAATAACAGTGAAATGAAATTAAACATATCTGAATCCTCGGGTTCTATTGCATTATGCCCGTCTGAAAATACTGTTCGTTTTGATAAAAATGCCAGACGTCGTAACAAACCGAATAGTAATAATATAAAGAGGAACTACAGTAAGTCTAATGAAAATATTCACGGAACCACTGATCAAAATTTCGAACAGCTACTTTGGCAGTTGGTTTCAGAAGATTCTAATGAGTACAATATACCAAATTCATTAGAGTCTATATTAAAAAAAGAAGTCCCACTAACATCTGTTAATACAAGTGCATCGAAAATATCAAACTTGAAGAAAAGTACGCGAAGTCGTCCAAGACGAAAATTTTCTATTTTAAGGGACCGTTTCGAACCTAGACTCAATTCAAATTCTGACGAAGAAGCCTTATTTCATTCTGCTGAAAGTATATTAAATTTGAATTCTCCTGACTCGAATCCTGTTAATTCCAAAAATCAATTATTAGAAGATTGTTTGCATTCAAGCAGTGAAAAGATCACAAATCCTTTGCACAATGGCACAGATCTGACAACTATCACTTCAAAAAATGTTAAGGACAAAGGGTCAATTTTTGTGAGACAGGTATTAACCCCACCTAAATTCAATACTAAGCTTAGAGATAAAATGTAAATATCTGAGATTTTGAGACTCTAATAAAATGTTATTAGAGCACGTAAAATCAAAATAAAGCTGTGATTATTATAGTTATTCCGAAAAAGTCAAGACGACATTGATCTCGAATGTAGTCACGTGATGACAATTATAATTCATGCAATGTAAAAAGTATAAAATGCCTTGCATAACAGGTTAAACGTAAGTTCCCTTATACAATTTAGTAAAATAGTGTGTAGAGTGTAGTACCTACATATTTAATAAGTATGAAAATTATATAATTATCATTGATGAATAATGCTTTTATTATCATTGACTTTATTTTTGAAGTCATAATAATAACTTAACACTGTGATGTTTGTGCCTTTTTATTACAATGTTATAATGTACGAATATGTTGAATTTTAAAATGGTAACCTATGTAGATTTTAAGTTTTCTGTAATTTCATTTATTTACACTCATAATATAGACATTTTGATGTCATTGAAATATTTAAAATGGTTTTAATTAATAATTATAAAATAAAAAAATATTTTCATTCATGTAATTTATTTAATGTAATATAAGCTTATATTATAAGCATAAAAATTGTTACAAGGCATAAATATTTTAACATAATAATAAATGATACTAATTTTAGTAATCTTATATCTAAATTTCTACCTTGGCACTTATTTAGGAGCATTCATAATGCTTAATAAATAGCTGTTGTATATAACATTTTGTTTGACTATCACTTTAGGCACTAACAGTATAATAATTATTATAAAATTTAAACGCTATAAAAGACAAAGAGCTACCTTTATCAGTCTTCTAATTATTATTATAGGATGATACTACACATAATATAAATATGACATTTAGGTATATAATAATATTAGCTTCCAGCTATTAATACACAGTAATATTTCACGCAATATTCATCACTCATTATTTTATATAGAGTTATATAAAATTATATAAATGTAAGGCAACATTTTAATACACATGTAAACAATAAAAAGCTTACAAAATTATTTCAGAAATACCTTATAGTACAGCACTTATTTTCATAATTAAATTTTATATAAAAAAAACCGGTCAAGTACGAGTAGGACTCGAGCACCGAGGGTTCCGTACAAACCCGTACGTTTGTACGGAACCCTAAGGAAAAGTGGGTATAATATTATATACTGTAGGTTTTGAATCCCTTGCGAGTACTTGCGAGTTCGAAAATATAGGGCTAAAATTGCTGTTTCTTTTGATTGCGTTGACATAGATGTTTGATTTTTTTACAGCCTAAAGTTATTATAAAGCTGAGTATTTAAAATGAATTTCAATTTAATACCTGTACGCGTTTTTGAGGAAAGGGGTAGTAAATACAAAATTATAAAAAATATTTTTTTACATGATGTTACTAAAAATTTACAGTTTTCGCAATTTTTCCTGTGCCTATGATCTAAGACGTTGCTGCGTACCAAATTTCAAGTTTCTGAGTTAACGGCAAGTACCCTGTAGGTTTTGATTCCCTTCCTTTTATTTTGAATGCGTTGACATAGAGGTTTGATTTTATTACAGTTTATAGGTTTTATAAATTTTAGTATTTGATATGACTTTCAGTTTAATACCTGCACGCGTTCATGAGAAATGAGGTAGTAAGTATGAAATTATGAAAAATATTTTAAAAAATTTACAGTTTTCGCAATTTTTCCTTTATCTGTGCTCTAAGGAATTGGTTTTTACCAAATTTCAAGATTCTACGTTCACAGCAAGTAGTTGTAGGTTTTGGTTTTTTGAGAGTAGTTGCGAGTTTAAAATTGCGGCTAAAATTGCTGTTTCTTTTGAATGCATTAACATAGAGGTTTGATTTTATTACAGTTTAAAGGTATTATAAACTTTAGTATTTGATATGAATTTCAATTTAATACGTCTACGCGTTCATGAGAAAAGGGGTAGTAAGTATGAGATTATGAAAAATATTTTTTTATATGATGTAACAAAAAAATTACAGTTTTCGCAATTGTTCCTTTATCTGTGCTCTAAGGAATTGCTTTTTACCAAATTTCAAGATTCTACGTTTACGGCAAGTACCCTGTAGGTTTTGGTTTTTTGAGAGTAGTTGCGAGTTTAAAATTGCGGCTAAAATTGCTGTTTCTTTTGAATGCGTTAACATAGAGGTTTGATTTTATTAAAGTTTAAAGGTATGATAGATTTGTGTATTTGGTATGAATTTCAATTTAATACATCTACGCGTTCATGAGAAAAAGGGATGTAGGTATAAAATTATTCAAAATATTTTTTTCATATGACGCAAATAAAAATTTATAGTTTTCGCAATTTTTCCTTTATTTGTGCTCTAAGAAGTTGCTTCGTGCCAAATTTCAAGATTCTGAGTTTACGAGAAGTACCCCGTAGGTTTTGATTTATTTGGGAATATCGAAAATTTGCTGAAAGTTTGAATTTTTCACAGCTCTAAGAGGCAATGGACTTTAGTATTTCCTATAAATTTCAGCTTGTTACCTCTACGCGTTCCTGAGAAAAAGGGTCTTGACAGACAGACGGACGGACGGACGGACAACAAAGTGATCCTATAAGGGTTCCGTTTTTTCCTTTTGAGGTACGGAACCCTAAAAATTGAATATTCTGAATACATATTACAAATCAGTGGTCATCACATTAGTCAGAAGGCGAATACGATGAGCGTTACAGTTTTGGCAAAGTATATGCCCATCTAGTGGATAGCATCCGCGGCCTTCAGCTTCCGAGGATAAGCGAAGACCACAATCCTCACAACGATAGCATCGCACGTGAAAACTACGATCCAGGGCAACTACTCGTACTGTTTCTTCTTCGCCCTCTTCTGGCATGATTGGCATTTCACAAACACAACAACGTGGCGCAAACTTTTTATGAAAATCTTCAATACAATGGATCTGGTTCATTGCGTCAACTGTAAAAGGTATTCCATCCAAACTTTTGCCACATTCCACACAAGTAAAACAATTAGGATGATAAGGCTTGCCAGTGGCTCGTATTATTCTATCTAAAATTGGCTTGTAGCAAACGGAACACTTTTCAAGTGTTTCAAGATAGTCTGTTTCACAATATGGTTGCCCTTCCACAGCATAAAAGGCTTTTCCTTGTAAATTTACATTGCAACGATAGCAACAAAAGCATTTGACATGGTACATATTACCCATTGCAGTACATCCAGAGCTTTCACCTACAACTTTTTCATCACATTTTACGCATATTCCGAAAATATCTAAATCTTGACTGTCAGATATGGACTGCACAAGTAAATTAGTAAGTGCGTCTACTTCTTCTTCTTTCTGTCGTGGCTTATTATTGTTAATGATTGGTTTGTTGTGGTAATTCGGGACATTGTTTGTTGGCATGTAGTCATGATTTGGCGGAGGACTGATCGGTTCATACAGTGATTCATATGCAGAAGTTTGGGAATTATTTCCGTAGTCATTGATTTCATTCTGATATATGGGTGGATACGCAGATCGATCTTGATTGTAACCAATATTTGTTGTAGCTCTAACTAATTCACTGTAGTTAGAGCTTACTGGTGATGGTGGGGGCAAGTAATCTTCCTTGTTGGGATCACAAGCAACAGGAGTAGCAAACACTGGCAAACTAGGAGGAGGAGGTGGTGGTGGAGGCAAATCATTTTCTTCATTGTTATGGTAAGATGACAAATTATTTCCATATGTTACGTCAACGCAATTTGCAGTGGCTTGTCTTGGACGATTGTTATTTGCAGTCACGTTGTGCTGACTAATATTTGCGTAATCTTTATAGGCCGATGAAGTAGCTGTTTCAGATAATGGCACATTACTATAAGTTGGGACTGCACTTTTAATCGGTGAAATCTTTGTTGAAAATGAAGGTTCCCGGAAATTATTCACCATGGTACTGTGTGGAACTTGTGGATGAGCTTTCTTCTTTGGAGGCACTGCAGGAGGTATTTTTTTACCAGACTGTGCTATAGAAAAAACCGGGCTATTTGCTTTATTAGCCGGATTTAAACTGTCCATGGTCATTTGAAGATCAGCTAATTGTTTTTCTAAGGCTTCAATGTTATCAAGACGTGACATTCTTGCGATATTCTAATGACCTGATAATTGTTTATATAAATGCATAGGGAGAGGTTCCTTTACCTTAAGTTAATAAATGATTTAATGATCAGCTTCCAATTGGATTTTATGTTATTAGTAATAAATAGTTTTTGTAATCTTCAGGTATAGAATAACTTTATTTCTCTGCGATTCTACACTTCACACATTTTCGCAATAATAGTCTGACTGGTGACTAAGCTGACAACTGGACACGCCACTGACACTTATCACGTCATTAAAAATAAAATGAAATAAATTAGTCGATTATTCGAAATTAATTGACTAAAAAATTGTAATTGTGTCGCATCACTACACTAGTTTCGTTCAATCATTCACTTTTACTTTATACTCTGTGGTTTTGTAGATTGTTTTGATTTAGTAATCTATGGTTTTGATTTACGTTCTGTATATTTTTATTTCCAAAATAAATTTTAATATATTTTATATTAGAGAAACGTGCAGTAACTATTCTGTATATTAAATTCATTGATTTATCTCCATAAAAAGAATTAAGTATGCAGTGCCAATTATGGATGGGCAGTGTAAGTTTTACAAAATTGTTTCGTGCTATTTGAAGCATGTTGTTTTACCAGTAGATAAAACTTTGTTTTATCAGTAGATAAAACAATATGCTTCAAAAAGAACCTACTGGTAACTTGTGAACCCGCGCGCACTTCGTTTCGCGTAACATTATCAGCGTTTCTACTATATTATATGAATCTAATAATCATATAAACCTTCCTCTTGAATCCACCTATTAAGAAAACCACATCAAAATCCGTTGCGTAGTTATAAAGATCTAAAAATACATAGGGACAGACAGAGAGAAGCGACTTTGTTCTATACTATGCAGTGATACACACATGCTTCTCTTCAGTAAACTATAGTAAAAAAATTTATACTATGAACAAATTAATATAGTATTAAAAGTTTACGATTTGACAGTACTCACATCTGTACCACCGGGTAAATAAGCCGTATATAGCCCTAGACCTGGCCTATAATGTGGGTCCCACACCTCACTTTGTTCAAAACAAAAAGTCTACGGAAAAATAATATTTGGCAACCCTGGGTCTGTGAAAGTGATATGTTGTACATTATTAGGTACTAGGTACTAAAGGTGGACGCACATCTATCCTATATTAAGCCGCATCTGCAGCTCCTGTTTTGGTTCAATCATTCAACATGAGCATGACAACATCCAAAAAAACCTGTGATTTTGATGAATATTGATATTATGTTTTGTTGAACGTGCTTTCCATCAGATATGGAAAGCAAAAAATATTGTTGGAGCAAACAAGAAGTGAAATCGCCGAGAATTTTTTTGAATGTTGTCATGCTCATGTTGAATGTTTGAACGAAAACAGGAGCTGGACATGTGGCTTTACACACACACACACACACACTATAAACACAAGAAACAGCTAGTTGCAAATAAGGTACTTATAAGCTTGATATTCATATAATATAACATTATAAAAAAAGTGTTTTTGATTTGCAGTTGGAGCCCAATATGACGGAGAGTTTTATAATGGCAGCATTCAACAGGTTGGGGCAAAGACCGCTAACTGTTAAAGTGATGAGGAACAAATTCACTGGGGAACCAGCCGGATATGCATTTGTTCATTTTCAGGTAAGAAATGTCACCTACCTATACACACTCTATGCTGAGTGTTATAGAGTCTTTGTTATAATACACAATTTACATACATATATACAGAATCATGCTTTGTTCCCGTTGGGGTAGGCACAAACTATTTGCCGCAGATGAGTGCCTCGGCGTACCCACAGCCCCGGCATTATGGCGTCCCGCAGGAACACCCCCAGGTTATTTAGTAGGTATCCCCGCCGCGCCCATCTTCGGCGGGGGAGTCCCACGTACCACCCTGCGCGCCCCGGCGCAGGGTGACGATGCGTAATGCATTTTTCCTAGGATAAAAAAAAAGGCAGAGACTATATGCCGCAGATTAGTGCCTCGGTGTACCCGCAGCCCCGGCATTATGGCGTCCCACAGGAACACTCCCAGGTTTCTAGGTGGGTATCTCTGCCGCGCCCATCTTCGGCGGGGGAGTCCCACATACCGCTCCGCGCTTCTCGGCGTGGGGTGACGCGTAACGCATTTTTCCTGTGATAAAAAAGGCAGAGACTATTTCCCTAAATACAAAACTTAAACCAGCTGTACAGTAGCCTATATGTTAGCCTAGATAGCTAGAGTTATTATTTATATTTATATAGTGATTAAAACGACTATACATCACATTTATCACAGTTGACTGTGATAAATGTGATGTATAGTCGTTTTAATCACTATATAAATATGTATGTGTAATATGTATATGTATGTATGTGTATGTCTATATAAATGTGTATGTGTGTATGTGGATATTGTAGACAATATCCACATTATAAATTATATCTAATTATAGAGCAAACAATAATAATATAGATAATTATAGAGATCTATACCAAATTATATATCAAACATACATTCTTACAAACTTTCACATTTATATTATAGGCAGAATTCATTCTTGTCGCGAGCGAGTAGTTCCTTTAACACACTAAGCAAGTGAGGCATTGATATTGATTTGTTTTGCACAAGTATAACGTCAGCTAGGAGAATATTGAGTAATGACTTCTTTATTAATTAATGATTAGAAATATATATCATTCTTTATAATTATTTTTAGTACTTTGTTGCTATAAGGAATTATGTAAGTGGCTTAATTATAATATTGTCTATATACATAATATGATTTAAGACTGCCCTTGACTCTGTATAACGCATTGCTACTATGTTGTTGCTAGCCGCGAGGAGCTATTATTGGCTTTTTGCTACTATTGTAAGTTTTTTATAATTTTGTATGTAAGCTGTTGGTCTTCCTAAGATGTAATAAATAAATAATATTAGTAGGATAGAGAAAAGACTTGTTTTGTGATATGAATTTTTAAAAGACCAAGAGATTGATTGTAGGTAATGCTTTTCCCAAAATTTTTATGGTATCTGTTTTAAATAGTAGATAGACAATTCTATATAGAAAACAGTTAACACTTCGGCAGCGGCGGCGTTTTTAAGAACTATCCGTGGGGCCTGAAATTATGTATGGAAAAAATACTTTGATAAAACACAACGTGTGTGCGCGTCAGCACTTGCGGTCCGACCTCAAAAACACAGATTTTGTGTTTTCCGCAGTCAAATGTGTTAAAATGATACACATTGGAAAAATTCAGAGATATATTTTGAGTAAGTCTCAATAAAATTGTTGAAAAAGGTTTGGATGAACTGTGTGAAAGAGGATATGTGTGCTAGGGGAGTGGATGCAGATATGACGGATGATAGAGCAGAATGGAGGAGAAAAACGTGTTGTGCCGACCCTACCTAGTGTGGGATAAGGGCAGGAAGAAGAAGACATAATAAAATTGTTGAGATTTTTTGTTTTCAGACTGACGAAGAAGCAATAGACACAATGCACAAGTTAAACGGCAAGCCCATACCCGGCACATTCCCGGTGGTCCGATTCAGGCTGAATACCGCATCAAGGGAGGCTAGAACCAGCATGCAACAGGAACGAGAGTTCTCAGTGTGGGTCGGTGACTTGAGCCCCGAGGTTGATGACTATTCACTGTATAGAGTGTTCGCTTCTAAGTATTCGTCTATTAAAACTGCTAAAGGTATTTTTGTTTTTATTTAATGTTACATTAGCTGTGTAGTATATGTGAATTAAGCCTGGATTTTGATTTTTTGCTCTTATTATTCGTTGATTTTGAAGTCTTTCAATGTAATTTTATTAATCTTACTCGGACTTATCATGTAGATACAATTGAGCCTTTAAGTTGATGACTTTTTGCTTTTAAATATTTGTTTATTAAGTCTGTTAATTTTATTATTTGGGATTAGTATCAGAATTTTCTTAAAAAGTTTAATGTAATAAATACCAAAGATTACACACATTCATACACATTTTCACATCTTGTTTCTAATAAAAAAACGGGGGATAATCTTGTAAAGCTAAAATGTTTAATACCTACATAATTATTATTTGTTGTAGTGATACTGGATGCATCAGGCTACACCAAAGGCTACGGCTTTGTCAGGTTTGGCAACGAAGAAGAGCAGCGTAACGCCCTATACGCCATGAACGGCTACAACGGATTAGGATCCAAGCCTTTAAAGATATGCACGGCTGTGCCTAAGCCTAAGGGAATGGGGTCACAGAACCAGAACGGAGCCAATACAAATGGTTACGGTGGTCAGGTATGGTGGAAATGGGTAGCTCAACTTAGAATTATATAGACTGTGTTTTTGTGATGGTCTTTAGCATATCTCTGCCAGGAACTATAGATTGACAGGTTTAAATATCTGTAATTGCGTCTAAAAATACCACTGTTGGTCAGTGCTAGTCCTAGATTCTTCAAAACCCTCGCCTAACAGGTTTTTCGATTCGATATTAAATATCCGATTTAAATGTTATTTTATATTTTTCTAAGGCTGGCTGGTTGGACAAACACTAAACTGATCGTCTGACTAACTGCTTGTAAAATCATGATGAATTATGTGTTACAAGTATATTTGCAGTTACCAGCCTAGTGATTTTGTAACAAAAAAATGATACATATGAAATAATATGTTTTTATATTATTTACATCTTATTTATTAAAGAAAGCATGTCACTTCTCACATAGCTCTTATTCATATTAGGTTAAATTTGATGTTGTCTCCTACCTCCCACTTTATTACCATTTTGGTGTAAATTTGTGTTAGTTTTTTCGAGTTTTAGCGCTGTTTGTTTCCAGGCGAAGATTTGCTAAAGACCTAGTATGACCAAGAAAATATAGATAAACAAACTAATTAAATATCAGGAATTTACAAACCAAACCATCTTTAAAGTATCTGATTTACTTGTAATATATGTACTTTTAAAAATCTTATTCTAAGCATCTTTAGTAAAGTGATTCATAAAATCATTATTACGACCCATACTTTGCCTGCAATTGGTTGTGCTTCCATCGCTCATTATAATAATTGGCTTACAAAACTCTTCAAAGCTTCCTCTTGAACTAGCGTTTTACAATAAATATATATAGCTCAATCAAATCTATGTGTGATAATATAGCTTTGAATGGAATTACAAATTGCTCATACATGCCCAAAGCTGAAAGTCTATCGGAGCCTGAAACTAGTGTCAAGTTAAAAACCTGCATTAGTTTTCTGAAAAGATATCCTTTATATTCATCTGAAAATATATTTTATATTTAGTCTACTCTTATCAACATCGGGCGCATCATCGCTTAAGATGAGACGATTTCGTGGTCCAAGGGAGAAAAAATGCTACTAACACACAATGGAAAAAAAATATCTAAGATCCGCCTGGGATCCATTTATCTTCTAAATATTTCATAGTCAAGAATTTTTGAGCATTGTTATTACTTTGTATGCTATTAAATAGTGCAGAGTTAAGGTGCGTTTCTATCTACGCCGAGCAGATTAGTATTAACATTGGTTAATACTAATTTGCTCGGCGTAGATAGAAACGCACCTTAACTCTGCACTATTTAATAGCATACAAAGTAATATTCTTCAAATTAATTCTGTTCTATTTTGTGGCTTGGGAAAGAGCTCTTTTAGGTTTCCGTATTCAACAATGAAGCCTTATTTAAATGTCTCCGAATGAAATAAAATAAATAATTTATAATTGACTTGCAAAAGTGCTCCACTGTAGCCTATTTCAATAAATGAATTTTGAGATCGAAATGTTTGACTGAATTACTGAAAATCTAATGCAGCTTTTCAACAACACTAGAGTCAGTTCTGATAGACACCAGCGGGGAGTTGAGAAGGCTGACCGAAACTCCCGTAGCCGGGCCATCGAAAGCTTGATTTGAACGCTCGAGTAGCTTACAGCTTCACCGAGGTAGTTTAGCGTTCGATGCGAGGGCGGTATTGATGAGCAGTTGTGATTATAG
This sequence comes from Hemithea aestivaria, assembly GCA_947507615.1. Lineage (NCBI taxonomy): Eukaryota > Metazoa > Arthropoda > Insecta > Lepidoptera > Geometridae > Hemithea > Hemithea aestivaria. Next base: position 8,419,231 of record OX382339.1, on the reverse strand, counting down.
GAGTACAACCAATATTATGATCCGTCAGCCTATTGGCAGAATTACTCAGCGTGGTCTGGGTACTATGGACAGGGCGACGCGAGCGCGCCGTCTGCAGCGCCCGCCGCTGAGACGCAATCGGCGCCCGCTAAAGCGCAAACTGACGAACTGGCGCTTGTTGGTGAGTACATGTTATATTTGTATAGCGTTTTTGCAGCGTCCGTGGCCCAGTGATCGTACTTCCGGCGTGTGCTCCAGAGGCCCTAATTTGAAAGGTTTATTTTAGAAGTTGGTCTGGTATACGAAGCTAAAATACAAATACAAATACAAATTCTTTATTTTGGAAAAAGGGGTACAATAAAACATAGTCAAGGAACGATGATGCCTGTTATAGTCGTGAGACTGTGTTACAGACACCAACGCCCACCTCCGGAGACAATATTATAACAAGTTATCCAAAATACAAAATTAAAATATTAAAACAAACTAAGTATTTAGAAAAACAAATCTACTGAACTTAATACTAAATTTACAACAACATTTTTTGAGTAAGATTACAGATTTCAGGCAATTACTGAGTGAGTTGGGTGTGTGTGCGTGTGTATGTGTGTGTGTGTGTGTGTGTGTGTGTGTGTGTGTGTGTGTGTGTGTGTGTGTGTATGTGTGTGTGTGTGTGAGTGTGTGTGTGTATGTGTGTGTGTGTGTGTGTGTGTTTGTGTATGTCTGTCTGTCTGTCTGTGTATGTGTGCGTAAGAAAGTGAGATGATTAGCGAATAAGATCTTCAGTCTCATCATAAGTTAGAGATAAGAGCCAGTCTTGACATTTTTCCTTGCATTTAAATTTAAGAAGAGAATAAATATTTAATTTAGAGTTTATTCTGTTATACAGTTTTGAGCTAATAAAATGATAATGCCTACTCGCTAAAGCTAAGCGGCAAGATTGAGTTAGGCAAACTATATCGGATCTACGTTTCGTGGACAGGACAGAAGGGTTGAAAACAGTTTCTGAGTGTTTGCGAAGAATAGTGTTTAGAATGAAGAGTTGCCTAACACTTAGAAGGTTACATATTGAGTAGAGATTATTTGTAGGGAAAAGAATGGGTTTAAAGAACATAACTTTTAGAACGGCTCTTTGTGCACGCTCTAATTTTAATAAATGGGACTTTACTGCTCCCCCCCAAGAGGAAATACAGTAAGAGAGCACTGATTGTCCTAATGCGTAATATACAGTTTTAAGTGATTCAGCGTCCATTATGTGTCTGAGATTTTTAAAAATAAAGATCAGCTTACGGGTTCGAGAGGTGGTAACTCCAATATGGGTTTTCCAGGTTATTGTACTGTCTAGCATGATGCCTAGATATTTTATGACTGGAGTACGTTCAACTAGGGTACAATTACAAGAGACAGACTGTTTGCATATATGTGCATAGATTGAAAATGAACTAGGAGGCTGAGAAGAAATATTTGTTGAAAAAGGGATGTACTTAGTTTTAGAAATATTTAGTGTGAGCAGATTAGCGTCTAACCAGTGCATTACAGATCTGAGAACTATTTCACTGTTTGATTTTACTTCATGCCAACTTTTACCGTTTATAATAAGGGCTGTGTCATCTGCATAAGTTACTATGTTGCAATGAGGGAGGGAAAGCTTACAAAGATCGTTAATATAAATTAAAAATAAAGTAGGCCCCAGGACACTTCCTTGGGGGACTCCGTATTCTAATGTCGCGTCGGTACTATATAAGTTATCTATCTGAACTTGTTGCTTTCTGTTTTTTAAATAGCTGCTGAACATATTGAGAGCTACTCCTCTGATTCCAATCTGTTCAAGTTTGTAAAGTAAGAGGGGAATCGACACGGTGTCGAAGGCCTTAGAAAGGTCCAAAAAGACGCTCACCAGCTTTTGTTTTTTGTCTAGATTCTTGACGACTGTAGAAGTTAATTCCAAAACTGCGTCTTCCGTGGATTTTCCGGATCTAAAGCCAAATTGATTAGGCGCTATGACATTCCCGTCGTCAAGAAACTGGACAAGACGCTTATTGAGGATCTTTTCAAAGATCTTAGAAAAGCACGACAGAACAGAGATTGGTCTATAGTTGTTAACATTATGTTTGTCGCCACTTTTGAAGATTGGGTGGACAATTGCCAAAAAGAAGTCGCCTCTTACCAAAAAATGCGAAAAATTATCAAAACAAACATTTCGTGGACAAACAAAACATTTCGTGGACAAACAGAAAACAAAGTCGTCGCGATATATGCCAGAGTACCTACAAATTTGAACATTACCTACCTACAAAAGTATTGTATTTTTCCTCTCCCTGCACGGTTGTCTCGAAGAGATCGCTTTGAGCTATAAGACCGCCAATTGGTGCTAATACTGTTAATTTTAATTTTGTGGTTGTATATTTACTTTTTAGGATGTGCAATAAAGAGTTATTTATCTTATCTTTATAACCCAGTTCTAAGTGCCTTTAAAGTCAGCCTTGTTCCATCTGTTTTCAGTACTTATGCTACCTTAATGTTTTCAGAACACAAGAAGACATTCGACGTGAATCAGATGAACGCAGAATTTCTGGACCCCTCCCTGTCGCTGTGGGACTCCCTCGAAGGCTCACAATGGTTCCCACATGAAATTGTCGAAGCGCATTAGTTACTTATGTAATTTATAGATTTCATTTAGTATCTAACGTAAAACCTCATCGCCTAGCCGCTTGGCGCGAGTCGTCCTTATACTATGAAAGTGTCCACTCTCCTCTCCAAAAGCGTGATTCATTTACAAATTAAACTTTGAGCGTTTTATCATTTTCTGTAATGTAAGCCATACATGCTAAGGTCTACCAGAGAGGTTACCTGTGGTCGACCGGACTTCGGTAGCGAGTATCCTCATTACGTTCCGGTGTACCGAAGCAACCGGAGAAAGAATTGATTTTCAACTTCTTATTTGATGGCTTGTTGGTGTGGGGTTGCCACAATTTGTAAATGTCGCCATGAATAGAGAGAAAAATAAACGATGGATATTGATCATTGGTTATTCGACCCAGCATTTAGAGTACCTTGCGCCACCTTTCCATTGGACCGTAGCGTGTATGGCAGCCATAAAATAATGCTTTTTTTAGATGTCGCACTGTCACGTAAACGAACGTAACGTAGTGAACGTAAATGTTCGATCAAAATGTCAAATACATCTATATCTATACTATTATATAAAGAGGTAATATGACTGACTGACTCATAATCGTAGAGATAAAACCGCTGGACCGATTAAGCTGAAATTTGGACTGCGTATTTTTTAGGTGACGTAGACGACCGATAAGAAGGGATTTTGCGAAATTTCCACGCGAACCAGAATTATTCCCAACAAACGTTCGTATGGAAATCCGTAACCGCTCGCGCTGAGCCGATTATGCAAAAATTTTGTTAAACGATAGTTTATGATTATAAATAGTTTTTACGAGGAAAGGTGGGTCAAAGTCTGTAACCGCTAACCCAATAGTTACAACTAAAATCTGGAATAGAGAAAGCTCTCAAGCTATTAAAACTATTCTAGGTATCATTTCCCAGCATGAGTCCCGTAAATAGAATAATTTCAATTTCTAGATTATCTGTGTCCGGAAGCCCTGGGTTTAAATACCAATGTGTTCCAAGGTTTTTGTTTGCCATTTATTGTGATTTAATAAGGTTTAAGTTTACATCTTAGATAAAACTATTTTTTAAGTAGGTATGGATTTTATTTTTCAAAAACCTCAAATATCTCAGAAACGGTGCATCCTAGGCGAAAAATAACCAAATTTTCGCCCCCCTCCATACTACCCCCGTCAGGAAAGGGCTCCGGAACCACCTCCCAAAGTTTCAACCCCCTACCCCTAAAAATATATCACTGATTAGTCTAGCCTGATCTCTCGCCGACATAGGTTTTGGAATCTTCATAAATAACTATATCTAGATATTTCATATACCTATCTCAATGCAATAACAACCACAACGAAAAGCCTCGAAGTGGCAAAATGTGTCAAATAAAGTTCGTCAGCGGTTATAGATTTATGAAACGGCTTGTATGAGTCATATTATATTGTTATTAAACAATTATAAGTATTATTTTGTCTTTATGCAGCTCTTGAGCTGATCAGTATGTAGATACGGAATTAAAATAATATTTGATACCCTGACCCCCCGCCATATTTTGTTACATTCATTATTCTCCTAACGCCAGCGTAATAATCAATTTATGAAACTTGACGTGAAATTACGTGTGTGGCGCTTGGAGCACATCTTTCATATCCCGACATATTACGGTGATGGCGGTTAAAGGGTTAATACAGTAGATAAATATGGTATAAAACCATTTAAACAATGTTTAAAGAAATTTCTCATACTTAAATGTAATATACTTACTATTCCACACTTTATTTGTTTTATTTTGACTAAAAGCGCTTCCGCATTACATGCGATCCGAATCCGTCATGACGGATTCGATTTGAATGATCAATATAGTGCGGAAACGCTCTTTTATAAGCAGCCTTTTTAGTACTTATGGTAAAAGTCAGGATTATAATTGAAAATAAAATCACATTTTAGTAGAAAACATTTTTTTATAATACACAAGCTAATACATTATTGCTTGAAATGGTATAAAAATTAAAACGTAACGCCATAATGAACTTTACACTTCATATTACAAGCTTAAAGATACATTTACAAGCTTTTTCATAAGGCTAAACGCGCACTACGATATAAACCGTTGTGAAAAATATCAATGCTGAATGCTGAGCGAACAAAAAAATACAGTAAAGACAGCGCCATTTGATTAGTTTAAGATCCTATTTCTAGTGCGCGCTTAGCCTTATTTATTCATAGGTACAGTTAGCACGACAGATTCAATAAAATTACTTACAGAGAAGACAAGTTTAATTAAAGAACGTACTGGTAATTAACCAATAATAAATATTGTCTCCCAGATATTTTTGTATTTACTTTGTTACTGCGAAAAGTACTGTGGTCTACCTAAATAAACTAGAATACAATACATAAAGTTTAACGTATTTGACCCGTTGTCACATTAACTTATAATAGAGATGTGGAGAAAACACCGTCAAATATTTAAAATACTTGATACATATGTAGGTGCACTACACTACATACCTACAAGTACCTTACCTTACCACGTACCTCAAGATCAATACCTGCGATGTACCTCACCATGTCCACAATATACCCGGACATGGCTACAACATACCTTACAACACAGCACCAATACCTACAAGTTACCAGGGAAGAAAGAAAACACAACACTCAAGCACTTCATTCCATATTTTACCTTCTGATTTAGTGTTTCACTTACACTACCTACTTCAGTTAGGCACCATTAACGCCTAAACATATTATTAAAAAATACTACACATTTTTATTTTGTTAATTTAATAAAAAGCTTATAAATTACAACGCTTGAAGAAATTGTTTGGTGTTGGTGTAGAGTGGCCTGTCACTTCTTCAAGCGTCAAGTGATACTTGGCTGGAACATTATATAGCAAGGCATAACGAAAGAAAAGCGTCCACAGCCCAGCCAAAAACTCATAAGCCATTTTAACTATAGTCACAAACAAAAAATACGCATCTAATATTTTTTTACTGAGAGACTAACGTATTCATTTTTTTTTAACTTGCCAACATCCAAATTTTAATGTAAATTATAACATCTGTAAGTAAGTTTATTAGATCTGTGGCATCACATATTTTGAAATTTCATTCTGAGATCATAATAGTGGTTATAATATTACATAACAACATCAAAGCTTAAAAGCTATGACCAAACGAATAATTATTACTTAGATTAGCATAGAACTATGTATTCAATTGACATTTTAGTAAAAAACCAAATTTATGTTAAAAAAAAACCAGTATTATGTACCAAAAAAAAGTAAAATTAAAAAAAACTTAAAAACAAGCTTTTATTATTATAAACTGTCTCGCACCAAAGTACTCGTCAAGACGAATCAAATGAGCCCAAACTCGATGGGGTTGCGACGTTAAATTACGTAGTTCCTATGGCCACCTTCAAGGTCCATCATCAGATCAGCTCAATGTCAAAATAATATTGCATTGTCATCCGATTTATACATGTATACAAAATTTCAGCTCAAACGGAAATCGGGAAGTCAGTCAAAATAAACTTGCAAGATTTGATTACAGAAAGACAGACAACAGACAGGTGAAAGTAAATAAAAGCTTGTAAAAAGAACTACATATTTCCAATCGCCCCCAAATCAATAGGTCACTACCGAATGTTGACAGGAAAGTTATCGTTCCTGTATAGGTATATCACATCTTTTGAAAATGTCACTTGAATACTGTTCCTAATTAAAAAGCTAAATCCCAAAAGTAACACTCAAAGTTCTATAATATCACAGGAAGTGAGCCTCTTCCTTTTACTCGGGCTAGGATAACTTGGGGTACTATTCCTACTACTAGTGCCTGGGCTTGGCGTCGACATTGGTCCTTTCGGCGTGTCTTTCTTCACTAAAGTTACTAAGGAGCTCATCACATTACTGTTCAAGACAATCGATGTTATACTACCATCACCTTGTTTTATGTACGTGTGTATAGCCTTTTTCGTAGGAGCTTTTGGATCGTCTACAGTTAACACTACTAAAGAACCAGGAGCTATATTTGTTGGAACGACAGGCATAGGATTAATTACAAGAGGCGATTTTGGTACTACTTTTGGCATTGTGGGTGTAAGTCGAGGCATAATAACTTTAGTTGGAGTAGACGGTTTGAGTGGAGGTATGCCAACTTTGTTGGGAGGTATGCCGACTTTGTTCGGAGGTATGCCAACTTTGTTCGGAGGTATGCCAACTTTGTTGGGAGGTATGCCGACTTTGGGTAGAGCAACTTTGCTATTTTTAACGTTCTCGATAGGCGTTAGTGATGCGTAGTCTTTATTTTTCGTTTTAGTCATTGCCAATTCGATGACGTCATTTGCAGTGACACAACGCGATTTTGAGTTAAATTTGTCGGGTAGATTTGATGCGCCGAGGGCTCTAGAGCATTTGCCTGAAAAAAATATGAAAAAGTTGATTAATAGGTACATTTCTAAGTTTATAAAGTTGTTTTGTCCAAAAAATAATTATTATCTACTCATTGACTGCAAAATTAAAGTCTGCACTTCTCAACTAGATAGAAAAGACAAATCCATGTTTTTTATCATTATTAAGTGTTAATGCCGCTATAATTTGTAAGTCCAACTAAGTTTAAGAGGTGGCGAGGAATTCAAACTAATACTTAGTAACATTAGTACTACTAACATTAGTATTTATTCCACCACCGAATTAATTAATGAGTTTTTACAAGCTTTGATTTAATTAAATTTATGTACCGCCGGCGCGTAACCACAACTACTTCCTGAAGTAGATCCACGTATAGGATCGAAAGTTTCGGCACGAAGCGGAAGCAAATACAAGTGAGTTTATGCCGTTTATTTATAAATATGAATATAAATACTCACGAATCGTTTAGTGTAACAAGTGAATTAATAAAAAATTTAAAAACCCTCAACGCAATATGTAATTCACCATTTTGTGGTTGCGGCCATCTTGGATTTTTTATTTATTATAGTGCGTTGTAACTAGTAGAAACTAGTTAAACCCTTTAATTTGATACCCATATTGAGGGGTTCGTGGAGGAAAAAGTAATCCCCCATTTTGTAGCGGCGGCCATCTTGGACCGATTTCCACCAAACATGGCTGAGAACACTCTCGACTAACTACTTTCAAACAAAAAAACTAAATCCTCAGACAGACACGTCAAACTTATAACAACTCGTCGTTTTTGCGTCGTCAAAAATAAATTAATGTAATCTGAGTAGTACTTACTTTGTCGAAGTTTATGTTCTTTAACCGTTTTCATTTTCTCCTGTTCAAGTTGCTTGAGGCGTCGTATTCGTTCTTCCTGTTTCTTCGCCTGTTCTTCGTCTAACCTCCTCTCTTCAGTGAATTCATCGAGCAAACGGTTCATGTCCCACCCTGTGACTGAGCGGAGTGCCTTGTCTATCTGCGCCATATTCGTCTTTTCTTCTTTTTTAAACTGGAAAGTTTTGCTTATTTTAGTATTGAGAATAATCCTACCAATATTGATCTTACTAATATTATAAACGTGAAAGATTGTATGGATGTATGTTTCTTACTCTTTCACGCCTAAACGGGTGGACTTATTGAGCTGAAATTTGGTATAGAGTTAGCTTAGACCCTGGATTACGATACCCTTCATCAGGAGTATGTGATATTGTATGTGGCATTTGGGAGGGGGATACCCGCTAAAACCGGGTATCCCAAATGCCGAATTATGTCGTACCGGGGCAACGGTTACGACTAAGCACTCGTGCGCAGCCACTAATAATACCTTGAGCTTGACTGACCTTTAGCTTCAAAACCTTCCTAGACCATCCAGGGGAGAGCCCCCCCCCCTCCCCATGAGAGAGAAGTCGCCCATGGTAGCTATAGCTCCATAAAACTTTACAGTCACAGGTCCAAATCTAAAATGATCTTTATTGCACTAACCTTAAGTTTCAAATCCCTCCTAGTCCGTCCAGGGCAGAGGCCCCCCATAAGAGAAGTCGGTCCCCCGTATAGCTCGGTAGAACCGCACAGTTTCAGCGTTCGCGGCGTCGTGCATTTAACACTCTCTCAAGATCACAGTTACAGGTCCCAATCTAAAATGATCTTTATTCCACTGACCTTAAGCTTCAAATCCCTCCTAGTCCGTCCAGGGAAGAGGCCCCCCATGAGAGAGAAGTCGGTCCCCATGGCAGCTATAGCTCGGTAGAAGCGCACAGTTTCAGCGTCGGTCCACTCCGCAGTTCGCGGCGTTTTGCGATAAACTCTCCCCGATGCAGACCACGCGTTGTCCATGACCACTGACTTCGATAGCTCGCGCTCTGATTGTTTTATTACCTGGAAACATTTTTTAAACAAATCTGAAGTAACAATCAAACATGAATAAAAGGATTTTTTTGACATCAGCCACTGATTTATCAAAAAGGGGTTAAATTTTCATTTAAAATAACTGTTTTGAACACACCCACATATATACTGCCCCAAATTTGGCAACATTACCGTGACAAGAGCTTTACAGCTTTGTATAATACATTACATCCTCATTCTCTTTTACTTCTCTACAAAATTACACTCCACACTTTAAACACTCCATGCAAAGGATGCCTGTAGGTGATTGCTCTAAACTCGTAAGTGATAAGACCACCCATTGTGAATAGTTATGTGGTTTAATTTAGTTTTAAGTACAAACTTACACTTACAGAATAGTCTGTAAACTTTTAGTCTAAAGAAACATTACCACATTATCAAATATGATCTTACCAAGCTCTGTTCATCAAGTACAATTTCCCCATTTGGTCCCAGCTTGATTTGAGGCACAGGCGCAGCATTATTACTGGACGATTTACTCTCTTCTGGTTTAACATTGTCTAGTTCTTCCTTCTTGGAGGGCTTATTGTTATCTACGTCGTCGTCATCACGCCTGAAACAGAGGAATAATTAATCATTATTTGCCCATAGGTATTTCTAATGTATTATAATGACATCAAATCGAATTAATAACTATGTTAGAAATAGAATAGAAATACTCTTTATTGTGTCCAATGACCAATGTAACAAAAAGTACTTAAATGACAATAACACATTGGCCCACAATGGACGGCCTTATCGCTCAAAGCGAACTCTTCCAGGCAACCAACTTTTGGACGAATACGACATTTTATATGTTTCGTACAAAATAGCATTATAAGTATAGTAATAGTTTTTTTTTTACTTCAAATTATTATAATGTCTCGAGGGATATTGACAAGGTAAAAAAATTTAAATATAATTAGTAATTTGATTAATCAAAAATATTAGATTTGTTTTTTGGTTTGTGACTTAAATAATAAATGTCTTAGATATCATCATCATCATCTCAGCCGTAAGACGTCCACTGCTGAACATAGGCCTCCCCTTTGGACTTCCATACGTACCGTTGGAAGCGACCTGCATCTAGCGTCTTCCGGCAACCTATATAAGGTCTTAGATATAACGCTTATAAATTTTTTGGTCACAATCCAGTACAAAATTTAATAAAAAATGCATTAAATTTTAAATAATTTAAAAATACATGCATTAAATCTACGCGATAAGTTCCGACTAATAAAATTAAAAATTATCTACATATTGATTATTAAATAATAAAATACTTACACAATAGGATTAGACAGTGGGTTGTAAAATATCAGATCATACATGGTAAGCTTGTCTCTCTGTATGGACTCTTTCCGTCGACGCAACGCGGCCATGCGGCGGCTCACTTCTTGACGGCGGGTTCTGTAACAGAAAACTATTTTACAAACAACTCTAAGAACTAAAACCCTAGAATACTGAAAATTAAAAATCCGAAATACTGTAAGTATCTGTAAATGCAAACTGTGAAGTAATATGTCGCTAACTATAAATAAAAGATAAAAGTTAATTTGTCATTTTTTTCCTTACTTGGAAACAGTTTTCTCTTTCATCGGAGAGCCTAATAAAGCAGGAGTCTGTGGCGCGCCCTGGCTCATCATGGAACAGGCGGAGTCATTCCTCACACGCGCTACATCCCTGTAAATATGCAATACAAAATTAGTTCTCAAAGGATCCCCTATAGTGCGGCTCTTTAGCTCGATTTTGTATGGAGGTATGACCCGGAGCGGCAGAAAGCATGAAACTTGGCATGCATATAGCTTTACCGTTCATAAGAAGAAATTTTAGTAGAAACACCTCCACGACCCACAACCCCACGACAATGTTTCCACCTCTCCCCCACTTTTATGTCCCTATTTTTAGTTTTTTGAGTTTTTCTTGAAAACATTCAGTATTGATGGAGAGATGAAGTAGAGTAAGACCCAACAATTGGGGTTACCTCCAATGCCACAAGTTGTGGCTAATGTTTTAGTTGAAATTACGTAGCTAAGTCCCTGAAATAACATAATCTTATAAACATGAAAGTTTATAAGAATGTATGAATGTCTGGACGTATGTATTTTTGTTACTCTTTCACGCCTAAACGGGTGAACCGATTGAGCCGAAATTTGATATAGGGATAGCTTAGACTCTGTAATAACACATAGCAGGCTATAGTACCGCGGTTAAAACCACTGGGCGCAGCTAGTATAGACTACATTTCAGAGGCTACAGCAGTGTTAGCCGACACAGCTAGTTATATTGTAAATGCGTAAGTTTGTATAGATTTTTTATTAATATTTCACTCCTAAAAAGACCAATTAATCTGAAATTAGATATTTTCTTGAATAATAGATCTCTCTAGAAACAGATCTTAGAATATCACATAGGTTACTTCTCAGTAAGTAAAACAGTGGGTGTTGCCACCCCCAGGGTAAAATATGTGACTAATATTGAAAATATTTGTTACCTATTTGGCAAAGAATGTAAAGTGCTATGTGAGCTTTGAGAGTCGTGCCGTAGCCGTCCTGGCACTGGTGTTGATGGCCCGTGATGTCTTCGACTTTCATCTTCTGATTCACTTGCACTACCCTGAAAATTTAATAGATACCTACATGAATTTTATATACCTAGTATTTATAAACCAAAAAAATTCAGTCCACCATTCTTAGGGTCAACGCTCACTACACCCACCCGGGACCCACTCAGCACCGCCTCGCCTCGCGCGGTTAGTATTCTTTATATGGATTTGTATGAGCTAACGCTCACTACATCAACTCCGGAACGCCGCCGCATCGCCTCGGCCGCGAGGCGTCCGCGCGCGGACGGCGGGTGGGCCACCCGTTGACAACTCGCGGCTCGCATGCTTGCCTTGCGTCGGTCCCGAGTTGATGAGCAGGGTCGGATTGAGAGCATCACAAAATTATTGTCTTGGAAATGAAAATTATACTATTTTTCCAATATTATACTACGATTTCTGTTTTTTGCATATTTTAGAATGGAAAAAAATGCGTGGAATATTTCTATGATTTTATTAAATTATACGTACAAAAACAAGCCTACGAAACAAAACACAACAAAATGTTTTTTTTTTGCCATGGGAAAAAGCAGGATAAAGGTAAACTAAATTATAATTTACTTCATCTTACTAATATTATAAAAGCGAAAGTTTGTGTGTATGTGTGTGAGTGTATGTGTGTGTGTGTGTGTGTGTGTGTGTGTGTATGTTTGTTACTTTTTCACGCTTAAACGGATGAACCGATTGACTTAAAATTTGGTATGAAGATAGCTGAGACTCTGGAATAACACATAGGCTACTTTTTATCCTGATAAATGAAACAGTTTCTGTAAAAAATCAAATATATATTTAAAAAATGACAGTTCTGAAATTTGACAATTGTCATTTTGACATTTGCGATTTTCCATTGTTTTTGAAAAAATTGACAATTAATTGTCATTTTGACGTATTCGATTGTCTTTTTTTTTGAGAAATTTGACATATTCGTTTTTCAATATTTTTTTGAGAAATTTGACATTTGAGATTTTTAATTTTTTTCGCGAAATTTGACATATTCGATTTTCATTTTTTTTTTTGAGAAATTCGACAGATTTTTAATTTTTTTTGAGAAATTTGACATATTCGATTTTTAATTTTGGAAAAATGCTGGAAATTTTAATGATAGTTTATGGTAGATTTTTTTTAATGAGTGCTTCATTTGTAGTTTATCAAATGGGCTTACTATGGGTGCTTCATTTGTGGTTTATCCAATGGGCTTACTATGAGTGCTTCAATTGCGGATTATCAAATGGGCTTACTATGGGTGCTTTATTTGAAAACTAAATGGGCTCACTATGAGTGCTTCATTTGTAGTTTATCAAATGGGCTTACTAAGGGTGTTTCATTTATGGTTTATCAAATGGGCTTACTATGGGTGCTTCATTTGAAAACTAAATGGGCTTACTATGAGTGCTTCATTTGTGGTTTATCAAATGCGCTTACTATGGGTGCTTCATTTAAAAACTAAATGAGCTTACTATGAGTGCTTAATTTGTGGTTTATCAAATGGGCTTACTATGGGTCCTTCATTTGAAAACTAAATGGGCTTACTATGAGTGCTTTATTTGTGGTTTCTCGAATGAGCTTACTATGGGTGCTTCATTTGTGGTTTATCGAATGGGCTAACTATGGGTGCTTCATTTAAAAAACTAAATAGGCTTACTATGAGTGCTTCATTTGTGCTTTCTCAAATGGGCTTACTATGAGTGCTTTATTTGTGGTTTATCAAATGGGCTAACTATAGGTACTTCATTTCAAAAACTAAATGGGCTTACTATGAGTGCTTCATTTGTGGTTTCTCAAATGGGCTAACTATGGGTGCTTCATTTAAAAAACTAAATGGGCTTACTATAAGTGCTTCATTTGTGGTTTCTCAAATGGGCTTACTATCGGTGCTTCATTTGAATACTAAATGGGCTTTCTATGGGTGCTTCTTTTGTGGTTTATCAAATGGGCTTACTATGAGCTTTATTTGTGGTTTATCAAATGGGCTAACTATGGGTGCTTCATTTGTAGTTTATCGAATGGGCTTACTATGGGTGCTTCATTTGAAAACTAAATGGGCTTACTATGAGTGCTTCATTTGTGGTTTATAAAATAGGTTTACTATCGCTGCTTCATTTGTGGTTTATCAAATGGGCTTACTAAGATTGCTTCATTTGTGGTTTATCAAATGGGCTTACTATGAGTGCTTCATTTGTGGTTTATCGAATGGGCTTACTATGTGTGCTTCATTTGAAAACTAAATGGGCTTACTATGAGTGCTTTATTTGTGGTATATCAAATGGGCTTACTATGAGTGCATTATTTGAAAACTAAATGGGCTTACTATGAGTGCTTCATTTGTATTTTATCAAATGGGCTTACTATGAGTGCATTATTTGAAAACTAAATGGGCTTACTATGAGTGCTTCATTTTATCAAATGGGCTTACTATGGGTGCTTCTTTTGAAAACTAAATGTGCTTACTTTGGGTGCTTCTTTTGAAAACTAAATGGGCTTACTATGGGTGCTTCTTTTGAAAACTAAATGGGCTTACTATGGGTGCTTCATTTGAAAACTAAATGGGCTTACTATGAGTGCTTTATTTGCGGTTTATCAAATAGGCTAACTATGGGTGCTTCATTTAAAAAACTATATGGGCTTACTATGAGTGCTTCATTTGTGGTTTATCAAATGGGCTTACTATGAGTGCATTATTTGAAAACTAAATGGGCTTACTATGACTGCTTTATTTGTGGTTTATCTAATGGGCTTACTATGATTGCTTCATTTGTGGTTTATAAAATAAGTTTACTATGGCTGCTTAATTTGTGGTTTATCAAATGGGCTTACTATGAGTGCTTCATTTGTGGTTTATCAAATGGGCTTACTATGAGTGATTCATTTATGGTTTATCAAATGGGCTTACTATGAGTGCTTCATTTGTGGTTAATTAAATGGGCTTACTATGGGTGCTTCTTTTGAAAACTAAATGGGCTTACTATGGGTGCTTCTTTTGAAAACTAAATGGGCTTACTATGGGTGCTTCATTTGAAAACTAAATGGGCTTACTATGAGTGCTTTATTTGTGGTTTATCAAATGGGCTTACTATGAGTGCATTATTTGAAAACTAAATGGGCTTACTATGAGTGCTTCATTTGTATTTTATCAAATGGGCTTACTATGGGTGCTTATTTTGAAAACTAAATGGGCTTACTATGGGTGCTTCTTTTGAAAACTAAATGGGCTTACTATGGGTGCTTCATTTAAAAACTAAATGGGCTTACTATGAGTGCTTTATTTGTGGTTTATCAAATGGGCTTACTATGAGTACTTCATTTGTGGTTTATAAAATGGGCTTACTGTGTGTGCATTATTTGAAAACTAAATGGGCTTACTATGAGTGCTTCATTTGTAGTTTATCAAATGGGCTTACTATGGGTGCTTTTTTTGAAAACTAAATGGGCTTACTATGGGTGCTTCATTTGAAGAATAAATTGTTTCATGGTTGAAAAATAAATGGTCATTAAATGGTCATTTGTCAAATCCGAACTTCACCGGAATTTCGCGAAATGCGTCGAACATATTCTACATGTTTCTGGTTGAATAATAAGTCTAATTTCTACCGATAATAGCCCATTTGATAAACCACAAATGAAGTAGTCATAGTAAGCCCATTTGATAAAGCACTCATAGTAAGCCCATTTATTTTTTAAATGAAGCACCCATAGTAAGCCCATTTAGTTTTCAAAAGAAGCATTCATAGTAAGCCCATTTGATAAACCACAAATGAAGCACTCATAGTAAGCCCATTTAGTTTTCAAATAATGCACACACAGTAAGCCCATTTGATAAACCACAAATAAAGCACTCATAGTAAGCCCATTTAGTTTTCAAATAATGCACTCATAGTAAGCCCATTTGATAAACCACAAATGAAGCACTCATAGTAAGCCCATATAGTTTTTTAAATGAAGAACCCATAGTTAGCCCATTTGATAAACCACAAATAAAGCACTCATAGTAAGCCCATTAAGTTTTCAAATGAAGCACCCATAGTAAGCCCATTTAGTTTTCAAAAGAAGCACTCATAGTAAGCCCATTTAGTTTTCAAAAGAAACACCCAAAGTAATCACATTTAGTTTTCAAAAGAAGCACCGATAGTAAGCCCATTTAGTTTTCAAATAATGCACTCATAGTAAGCCCATTTGATAAACTACAAATGAAGCACTCATAGTGAGCCCATTTAGTTTTCAAATAAAGCACCCTTTCTATGGAGAAAGCCCATTTGATAATCCACAATTGAAGCACTCATAGTAAGCCCATTGGATAAACCACAAATGAAGCACTCATAAAAAAAAATCTACCATAAACTATCATTAAAATTTCCAGCATTTTTCTAAAATTAAAAATCGAATATGTCAAATTTCTCTAAAAATAATTAAAAATCTCATGTCGAATTTCTCAAAAAAAAATGAAAATCGAATATGTCAAATTTCTCTAAAAAAATTAAAAATCTCATGTCGAATTTCTCAAAAAAAAAATGAAAAACGAATATGTCAAATTTCTCAAAAAAAAATTGACAATCGAATACGTCAAAATGACAATTAATTGTGAATTTTTTCAAAAACAATGGAAAATCGCAAATGCCAAAATGACAATCAATTGTCAAATTTCAGAACTGTTATTTTTTTAATATATATTTGATTTTTACAGAAACTGTTTCATTTATCAGGATAAAATGTAGCCTATGTGTTATTCCAGAGTCTCAGCTATCTTCATACCAAATTTTAAGTCAATCGGTTCATCCGTTTAAGCGTGAAAAAGTAACAAACATACACACACACACACACACACACACACACACACACACATACACACAAACTTTCGCTTTTATAATATTAGTAAGATTATGTACTTAGTAATAGTTTTTTATCAGGCGTTAATTTCTCACTTACGAAATATTAAATTTAATTACGATTTTTTCTTATAACGAAAGTTTTATTTAAATTACGCAATTTGCCATGAAAAAAAGCAGGATAAAGGTAAATTAATTATTATTTACTTCATGTCTAATATTATTTTCAATAGTTAGATTAAGTTAATATTAAAAATTAAGTTAATTATAAATTCAACTATTTATTAAACATTTAAAAGGTTTTATTGTGGAATTAAATTCGTGGATAAGTGGCGTCCACTCGTTGGTCACGCGGCGTTCACGGGTTGACCGCGCGGCGTCCACCCGGCGTCAACGCGGCGTCCACCCGTGGACGCCGCGTTGACGCCGGGTGGACGCCGAGGCGAGGCGGTGCTGAGTGGGTCCCGGGTGGGTGTAGTGAGCGTTGACCCTTAGACCTTACTGCTGACACCTTATTGCTGTGAGTGATTATTTTCTGGCAACCAACTGCTGTATGAAGTTATAGAGTAATTGAGCTGGAATTTTGTTGTATTTAGTAACATAATAATATAATTTCTGCATTTGTAGTGTTTCAATAAAGAGTACCTATTCTATTCTATTTCTGCTAGCTGGCCAATGCCAGTACAACTTATCACACAACCAGCCAGCACAACACACCAGTTGTGTGCCAGCACACAACATGTTGGTCTTTTTATTTGCTGTTGTAGAGCAACAAGGGCAAAATGATGATGCTAACATCAAAAATAAATAGACACAGAAGTGTTGACCCAGGTGTGATTACACTTCTTATTCGGTGGAATTCAAATTTGGTTGTAACTTACTGATAGTGGTAATGTGATTGGCACTTACTGGTATACTATTTCTCCTCACAGGCCCAATTGGTCCTAGTCTTGGCACTGGACGTAACTTTGGCCTCATTTTTGTAGGTGATGGTAAAGGCACGATGGGGTCGAACACAACTTCAGCATTCTCTGATATGATTTCACTCTTCAACAGATCAATGGGCTTGGGTGCTTTGCTCACTTGTTTTAGTGGTACTATGCCATCCATTACATCTGGCTCAGGGGTGTTAGGGCTGTTATAACCTGGGAAGTTTTATTTTTATTTAATATATGTGAGAGAAATCACACTATTATTATAAAGGTACTTTTTTGTTTACAGTTTTATTGCAGGCCATAACAATTGAGTATGTATGGAAAACATATACAACATAATATTATGTAAAGTGTTAGGGGCCATATGAATATTTACCTAATATACTAATATTAGAGAATATATAATTGTTCAATTACTTACTTTCTACACTCTTCGGGTCTGTAATAGTTTCTGTACTTGTGGCTACAACATTATCTGTTCTTGGACTCTCTACATTGTCTTTATCTGGTAACTTTACAAACTTGTTAGCTTCTTCTTGTAATTCTAATAGCCTTTTATGTGGAGTCAGGAGCTTTTCAGCTCCTACATCTACGTCTACTACGGGAGTTTTTGCTATAGGAGATCTTAGTTTAGGACTGGCAGGAACCCGAGGAGAGAGGAAAACATCAGTTCTATGCAATGGTGTGCTTTTTTCTGTAGAAACTGGTGCAGGAATCGACAATTTCTGATCAGGGACACTTTTATCTGGTTCAGGAGTTCCTCTCACGACACGGGGTGATCTCCTAGGCGAAGAAAAGTTCAGCCTAGCAGGTGAAGTCTTCAGATCGTCAACAGATGGACGCCGAATCACCATAGGACTTTTAATTTCTTTTATTGTCACATCTTGAGTTTTGTTCACTTCCAAATTATTAGTATTTTTCCTGCGTTGAGGAAGAGTAGCTATAGCTTTAATTCTTGCCCGTCTTGTCGACATTTTAACGTAAATATTACGCTATAATCAGGTATGTACTTTAACAACGTGGTAATTGTTTCAATGTAGAAATATTTGTTTTTTACTCGACTTATTAACTGCACTTGTGAAAAGTTTTTAAATTAGGTCTACCCATTGAGTATCCAGTACTCAATATTTTTATTTTAAAATAGTTATTAACTTTTATTTTTAAATTAATTTATTGTAAACTCGAGATTTCTGATACTTTCAGTGTTGCCAGTGCCCTATCTTCAAGAGTAACGCAGGTAGGTTCGAAAAGTAACGCATTTACAATAAAAGTAACGCATTAAAAAAAAACGATTTTTAATACATTGTAATTTACTTACTCAATTTAAATATAGGTACTTATACTTTTTTATTCATAGATTTCAGTAGTAGCCCAGTGAATGAGTGCCAAAAAAGGGTATGTGGATCGAAAAGTCGAAAGCAGAAAAACCAACTTAAGAACTTTGTTTGGACTAGTAAGGAGATAAACATACTAAAAGTCCCCACCACCCCTCCAAGGCGAACCCGAGGGGGGGAGGCCGAAAAAGGTCCCATTTTTAGGTTTTTTGCTTATATGTCAAAAACTGTGCGTTGTACGATATTTTGTTGTACTACCTACATTATTAAACCTCTTAAAAATTTCTACAACTTCGGTCTTGAGACTTTTTATCTATCTCCAATCGTTGTCCAGCTATGAGCTTCCAAACATGGTCTATTTTGAAGACGCTTAAATTAGTTTTCCATACAAAGTCGGTAAAAAATTCTTACAAATAAAATTTGACCAACTTCTGGTTGTATCATAATAAAATTTTGCAAATGTCTAGAAATCTGATGACAGTTTTATAATCTGGTACCACTGAGCTGATCTGATGATGGAGCCAGGAGGTGTCTAATGAAACTCTTCAATGGCTATTAGTAAACCCGTCGAGTTTGGGCACATTACATTCGAATCGTTGTCGTTGGTCCTATGGCTCGTCCACATATACCGGCCAATGATTTGCCGAATGTGTGTTTTGTCTATGGATGAACAGTTTTTTTCTATAGACGAATGTCTTCGGATATTTACGGTTTTTTCCGGTAAATTTCTGGTATACATTTTGGGCTCCATAGCTGACGACTTTAATTATATTTTGAATGTTAATCAATCATGGACCATTTGACGCCATTTTGTGTGAATAATTACTTTAAACTAGTTAAATTTTCTTTATTTTTTGATTTATATAATTAGTGCCTCAAGTGCATGTATTTATAATCTATGCGCTCGGGCGAACATTGGACCAACGACTCGCAGAGTCATTGACCGGCATATGTGGACGAGTCATGACATTGACAATATTATTTACTTTTTAAAAAAAATTGTTTTCCGTTTCGATTGCGTCCCGTTTCACTTAGTTATTATTTTATATTCTTCCATTCTTAGTTCATTTAAAAAAAAAAATCATTACCCCAAAAAGTAACGCAAAAGTAACATTTTAGGACAAGTAACGTAAAAGTAACGCAAAGGGTCAAAAAGTAACGCAAAATGTTACAAAAGTTACGCACTGGCAACGCTGTGATACTTTCGTATTCCGTTTTGACAATGACAGTGACAGCGCAAACTGTACAAATAATGACACTGACAAATAAAAATACGCCATACCACATCCGCTTTTTTTCGCATACACGGAACTTGTAAACTCACATATTAATTATTTGCCAGTTTCGGAAAAATGTGCAATAATAAAAGTTAACTTTCAATGAGTCAGCAGAAATAAAGAATAGAATAGAAATACTCTTTATTGTGTCCAATGTAACAAAAGGTACTTAAAATTACTATCAACTGTATTATAACCCATTGGCCCACAATGGGCGGCCTTATCGCTCATAAAGATAAAGAGTGAAAAATTTACGCAAGTACAAGTCAATGGCCGGTAAAAGGAACCTCTAGAAAAGTAGGCGAGTTGTGCTTAGTTTTGTTTGACCACAACGTTGTACCAAACAGAAACTAAAGTTTTTTTAGTATTTGTACAAAAACTAAAGGGCGAATGGGTACCTAAAGGGCTGACTAAAAATTAACATGATCTATAGTTATCCTAAACTGGAATGCCAAATCATTAGAACTTCCATTGTAGTAATATTGAAATAGGTACCTATCGAAATTGGTCTACCTGAGCTGAGTTTACCCCCTAAAAGTATTTAAATACTATACGTTTTTGAAAACTAACGTGAGTGTTATCCATATAACTATGTAAACAAACCACTTAACTCACGGATATAATAGTCGAAGCTAAGCTCGCGGCTCTACTCTCGACTCTCGGCCCTGGGTTTCGGACAATTACGATGTCCTACTACATCAGGAGCTAGCCAGCGTCGCGTATTTAAAATACTGGTTATTGCAAGATCTATTATTATTTATTTATTATTAGCCCATATTGTCCCACTGCAGGGCAAACGCCTCCCTTCTCTCTTTCCATTCTCTGCAAGATCTAAGCATACCAAATTTCCAGTACAATGTTCAGTGGGGACCTGATTTACAAACACATGAGTTTTTGCGTTTCTAATAATTTCAGAGTGATAATAAGATATTTAATTAAATATTTAAATGAAAAACACTTTGTCACTAGAACTTTTATTTATTTTAAAATAAAAGAAAAGCTCATTAATTACATAAATTATGTGCGTTTTAAAGATATGTGTGTATAAACCAAAATATAATATCGAATTAACGTATAAATAATGAAATGGTACGGTTTTGATGGACAATTTAAGTACAACCTTACAAAAAAACTTAAAATAAGTAAGTAAATGAAAAATAATGAAACTCGATTTATTTAGAAGCCTATAAAATTGTATAATATTAAACTACGAAGATCTATAAATGCAAAACTCTAAATGAGTATACATTAGAAAAAAAATACATCCAAATAAAAAGTTACAGCTCATTTCGTTCGATAGTCCATAATATAGTTTGCACAATTTGTTAACCTTACATACCCTATGGTAATTAGACAAGTACAAAATGATATCTTAATTCTTAAAAATATTCGTATCATATTACTAGAGTCAGTTGTATAATTCATTAGATAAGTATTAATAGTGTACAACTAGCTAGTTTAGAACAATCCATGCATTTATATCAGCAATTCGATTCAACATGTCGATCGAACACGTCTACTATCGTCATGTGGCCAAAAAGAGAACTACATCTTATTAATCGTCAAAATGCTTTAACATATCGACGCTAGCGCCCTCACCCACGTTGATTAAGATAGTAGACTGAAGTAGATTTTGAAACTTTACCTTTTTTGCGTCTCATTTGAGTGTCGCTAAGGTTTATTCTATAGACATAGAATGTTAAAAGTGTTTCAATGGAGTTAATTATTTTTTATTTTTATTTTAAATCAAGTTTTTTGGTGAGACTTTTTCAGATAGTTTGTCATACTAAACTAGATATTATATTCAATTTTTCATGCATAATTTGTGATAACATATCCATTAGGTACCTTATATGATTATTATCATTGCATAACCATACCATTAACACTTTAGCATTCTGTTGACGTTCTACTTATTTATAATTTATCGACACCAAAAACGCAATTTAACTTAATGTTATTTTTAATACATGATGTTAAGCGACTTAACTATTTATATGGTTGGTAAAGTTAAAAAACCTAATCCTTGTTCGATAATGACATACATAATACGGCACACGCACGCACTACCAATCATAATATAATAAAATGTATATTGTGTATGGAAGATCTACACTAAAGGCTAAAATGTTACATTTCGATATGTTTAATTTTAAATTACACCCGACACAATGGCACATGTTTAGCCGAACCTTACAACTGTCGTTTTGGTCTGGAACTAAATAGGTGATACGAAAAATTGTAGCAATATTTAAGACTCCGTTAAAAGTTGAAAATCTTTACCTAGGCAATAATTATTAATTCGATTAAAATTAATTCGATTTTTTCTATATCGCATTAAAATCGACCAAACTATAAACGGTATTTCATAGGGTCAAAAACAATGTTGTATATACATGTAAAATTGGATCGTTTAAAAAAAACTATAAAGTTTCGACTTTACATACAAAAATCATCCGTCGGTTTGTATAGAAATCCAATATTATTTTTCCAGATTTTATTTTTTACTTTTTGTAAAACACTACTACAGTTTTTCATAAAACCTTGTACATTAAGTAACAGTAAAATGGGTTAAAAGCGCGAGTTTAAGCTCACGTCCTGGTAAAATTCGTATAAATTGGTATATTTTAAAATACATCAGTTTAACGTCGCCTTAATCTAACTGCTAATGTAACATCCTACTATAACAGTATTACCAGGCACTTCTTAACGAAGTCACTGGTTAATTGAAACTGCTTTTAAAATGTATTTAACATGTTACAAAAAGGTTAACCTTTTCCACTTAAGAAGGAGCATGTATCAGTAAAAATGAAGCACTTAGAAAAAAATTCGCGAAAAATTTTAACACTTCATACAAAATGGACCACATAATCGGTCACTTTCCATAAGAAAAGGAGTATTTTGTCTTGTCAAATCTCCGAATTCTTTTTCATATTATGCTTTTATTCAGTTCGACTGATATATGCACTCCTTTTGGTATTATTGAACCTTTTTGTAACACATTGTACAGTTTTTACAATTCACGATTGCACGCAGTCTTTTGTTTGTACGTAAATGTGTACGTATGCGTGTGCGCAGTTATGCGTACACTCACACAAACGCAATGTACATTAAAGGCTGAGATTCGCTCGTGAATTGCAAAAGCTAACACTAAACGCATCTAATTCGTGTCTTTATACTTACAAAAAATTCGTAGTCGCGAACTGTGCACAATTCCTTGTTAACCGAGGTTTGTATTTTACTTAATTTTTATAAATGCATTTTAGCTGCGTTAACATAGCCGCAATCAAATTAACGCTAGATTCACATCTCACAACACATTGTATTTCCTTATTTTTTATTTATATTTAAAGTAACAGTTGCAAAATCAATGTGTCATCAAATGTGAGCGGCGTAAAGAAACGAATTAGTTATAGCTACACAAGAAACTCCCATCGTTAGTGTCGACTAGTTACTTAAAATAATGAAACTTAATCTAAAACGATAGATGATGGCGTCTTACAAAAATAAATAAGTTCTAACTCGCGGTATTCCGAGTCATTTCGGTGTCACTGGGCGCGATCGAAATCACGCACGATTTGGCTTTTGCATTATAAACTTTATTAGTAGATCTATAAGGATCAAGTTCACAACGCCACTTGAATTGTACCGATACAGTCGAGGACTGTTTAGTAATCGAAATGACACCGACCGAACGGATCGAACTTTTCAATCGAAGTGGATCGATAAAAAATGTGCCCGTTCTCGTCTATGCTAGTGAGTGTTTAAGTCCTTACGGGGGTACGTACGGGGGTGGTTTCCTGTAAGTGGGGGTAGCTTTAGGTCTGGGGGGTGTTCGTGAGGCGGCGAAGGGTGGCGGGGGGCGGTATGGGGCGTCGTCCCCTTGTCTATAATCGGGTGCGGGCGGTAGGAGAGGTGGTTTTTCTTCGCGCATGATGACGGGGCTCTTGTGAACGGGTTCCGTATCGGCTCGTTCCTCGAGCTCATCTTGGAAGATCACGGGAATGCCCTTCGAGCGGAACGCTTGACGCTCTTCCTCGTCACCTACGCTCATTTTACCTGTAGAACAAAATTAAAATGATTACGAAATTAATTTGGTGGTTTTTTACACATTTTTTTAAACTTTAGTGAATAACGTTAGTGATGGTTTTTCATATATTTTATTGAATTGAGCAGTAAGCTAAAGTCGACTCACGCGTTCTGACAACACTTTAAGGTAACTAAATATAGAACCAAAGGACCAATATAGGACTAATAGGACCTTTAGTACTAATAATAGGCATTAGTTTAAATATATGGAAGCTACCTAAATAAGCGATGCGCTTAATAAACTGCTCTTAAACATGTATAAGTATTAGATATCTTATTAATTGTACTCATAGATACTGTAGCGAAGGCGTGACGTTTGACTTTTGAAAGTGACAAAGATGACTAATAATTAAGCTTTTCTTTCAGCTCCAAAGATTATGAACGACCTTCGAACCAGCACGAACTTATCACAAGTAATGAATGAAAATTACTTTCATAAGTGAAAAAAACGTCTTATAAATCTAATTTCAGCTTTATTGCAATATAATAGAGTACATTTTAGCCTATGCAATGACACACAAAAAATCTTATAGTATAAGCGAAATGGCGTACTTGTGGACACCGTAGTGTATTTACATATCACAACAAGCAATTACTCGCAGAAGGTGACAGAATAGTGGTTTAGCCAAAGACAACATCTAGAATAAGTGTTTTAGCGTGACTTTCTAATGTTCACCTTTATGTCAGGCATTCGCATTGTCTCCTCCTAAAGAATGTTATTAAATCAATTGTTAATAGGAACATAATTTGGTACAATTTTGTAGAAAATCATAGTTAAGTTCATCAAAGCATCAGGAATTAACATTAGACTAAGTAGTAGTCTAGTAGTATTTAGTTCATTGCATTGTTTTTATTTCTCGTCTGTTGAGAAAGTAAAACGAAATATGCCAAGCTCTACTATATAAGCGTACTTTACATTGTATCATAATATCTGAAAGGAAGAAATATTGCATAAAACCCGAAATTTTGGATAGACTTTAATTCAGAATTTTCCATTATTAGCTCCGTAGTTCCCATTTTTTTTTTTTTATGTTATGAAGTAGAAGACGAGCAAGACGCTCTCCTGATGTTAAGAGATAACGGCTGCCCATAATCAGTACAGTGTAACCTAGGATTTCCCAATTATGTGAAATTCTAGAAGCACTGCACCAACGCTTCTTACTCAAGAGTCATAAGATGTTAAGACTCTTTAGCCCAGTAATTTCACTAGCTACAGTGCCCTCCTACCGGAGCACAGTAATGTTTGCACATCACTGCTCAGGCGGTAGAATAACTGGCACTTTTGGGGTACCCACCTAGACCACCTCCTGCAAAGGAAGTCTACCCCCGGTAAACCCAGTTCTCATTTTTGTCTTGGGTAGATCGCATTCAGGATTTTCTTGTAATAGCTATACCTACAATTTCCTTAGCTTGTCAATAGTATGGTATTGTCAATAGTAGTAGTAGTAGTAGTGTAACAGCCTCAGGGCTAACAGTAATGCTGAGTGACTCTTAGGTTTTAATGTCATCATAGTAATAATGTATCCTAATTCATCCCTCTCACTAAAACTAAAGAAAATCAAAACAACTTACCCATTCGCCGTTTCCTATACAACACGAAGGCAATGAGAGCAGCCAGCAGGATCATACAAACGATGACCACCGACGGTATAACAAAAGTGAGGAGATAACTGTTATCTCCGGCCGTCCCAGCTTTACTATTCGACGGATTAGGAGCTCCAGGATACACTTGGATATTCGTCTTAGGAACTTTGGTGTTTTGTTCCGCGCAAAGACCGAGTGGGATCAGTCTAATGGACATCACTTTAAGGTCCTTGTCGAAGACTGTGTCGACGTTTTCCTTGAGAGCTCCGCCGGTCGGCCGCCCTTCGTCTACTATGATCATTTTGCGCAGTTCGTCTATTTCCTTCTTTGGACAGCGGTCCATTGGAAGACTGGTGTTGTACCTAGAAATAATTTCAAGTTTAAATAGTGTACTAAATTCGTTGAAGTTCTGTTTAATTAAACATAAACGTACTTTAGTATTATTGTTTTTTTTATAACTGCAAAACAATCAAAGTCTTGGTTCTAATATTTTGCGACAAAATCCGATTGCGAGGCTAAGTAATGTGACTCTTTGTAAAACTACTTTTCATAGTTCTTTTTTGATATAAGAAAGCTTATGTCATCCAACATGGCCTTATACGAGATCAATATACTGAATTATCAATAACCCTGCA
The DNA here is from genome assembly GCA_947507615.1 of Hemithea aestivaria. NCBI lineage: Eukaryota > Metazoa > Arthropoda > Insecta > Lepidoptera > Geometridae > Hemithea > Hemithea aestivaria. The sequence goes on along the minus strand of OX382339.1, from coordinate 8,393,022 downwards.
TAATACACCAAGGATTTTGACTCATGTTAAGGGTATTGGTCAATTATTACTAGTTTTTTAGCCATTTCGATTCAAAAAGAAGAAGAATTACAGTATTCTATACAAAACTTACCAAATAATAGTAGTAGGGTTATTAGTGATGCTGTGGATCCTGATATTGTTAGGGTCCTTCTGGCCGAACAGCGCGGCAAGTTTCTCGACCACCTTCCTCTTATTGTTAGCGTCATACGCCAGCTTAGGGTAGGGGTACTCCATCGTCATCTGGAACTCGACTGTCGGTCGGATCGTGGGCGCTTTCACTACTTCTACTATGAGGCTGTCGTGTGCGCTCTTCTTGCTTGAATCTTCTGCGATCTGGAAAGAAAGTTATGAAGCCGATGTCTTTACAATTAATTATAATTAATACTGCTATAATTTTTATTATTTTTTTGCTTATATAATTATAATTTTTATTATTTTTTGCTTACAATTAATTATAAGCAGTATAGAATTGACTTCCGTTGGTGGCTAATAAAACCAATCATGGAGCAGCAGGATCGACATCAAGTGACAGTCAAAAACTTTCATTTTTGCTATATTTATATTAGTGATCCTACTAACTGGTATGTGCTACTCGAAGTACCTATTGCATGTGTAAAAACTTTCTGCAAGTACTTAGACTACTAGAGTGCAGAGATTTTTAGAAAAATTAAGTTCATTGCATTCTTAATTACTGTTTTTTCGGCTACAACTTATGAATCTATTCTCAGAGATATACAGATATCGCATACAATGTTACCAGCCAGTTACCGGTACCGGTATGAAAAGAAGCGTACGTATATCATTGTTACCAGCCAATAATGTACAGTTACCAGTTGATAGTTGGTGGCGCCCTCGTCCTGCGGCGCGGGCAGGCCGTAGAACTCCTGGTTGTTGTGGTCGAACTGCAGCCAGTGTCCCGCCGGCAGCGCGGTGCGGTCGCTGTACCGCAACGATAGCGACAGCTGACGAGTGCCACCGTCCTCAGGGTCGAAGAACGTGTCCTGTAACAACACACGTATGTACTATCTACGAATGTATCATTGGAGGAGAAAGACGGAGGACCGAGTTGAGTGGCGTGCCATGGGGGAGGCCTATGTCCAGCAGTGGACGAACATAGGCTGATGATGATGAATGAATCATTTGTCAAATCTAACTTAAGTAGGTATGGATGTGTGAACGAAACAAGTTGATATGACCCTTTTACCTCGTATTGATGTCGATAATGTAATTTATGTAAGAATAAAAATACATCAAGATTACGGAAATCGGTTCGTACGTGCACTTTTAATTCCCACCTATTTGTACACGATTTTTATTGGATTTCTACATGTTTTGGACATTCGAAGACAGTTGGCTTACCTCGGGCACCTTGTATATGAACTTTATATGAACAAATGGCCGACGGTAGCAGTGAGATAGTCCACTTGGTTCCTAGTAACGGGCGGGTAGGTGTCTGGGGCCCTGGTAGCGGGTGCTAGAGATCTCATCGTCCAGTATAAGATACAGTATAAGGAGACAGTGATAGTGGACAGTTGGCTTACCTCAGGCACCTTGTATATGAACATATGGCCGACGGTAGCAGTGAGATGGTCCACTTGGTTCCTAGTAACGGGCGGGTAGGTGTCTGGGGCCCTGGTAGAGGGTGCTAGAGATCTCATCGTCCAGTATAAGATCCAGTATAAGGAGACAGTGATAGTGGACAGTTGGCTTACCTCAGGCACCTTGTATATGAACATATGGCCGACGGTAGCAGTGAGATGGTCCACTTGGTTCCTAGTAACAGGCGGGTAGGTGTCTGGGGCCCTGGTAGAGGGTGCTAGAGATCTCATCGTCCAGTATAAGATCCAGTATAAGGAGACAGTGATAGTGGACAGTTGGCTTACCTCAGGCACCTTGTATATGAACATATGGCCGACGGTAGCAGTGAGATGGTCCACTTGGTTCCTAGTAACAGGCGGGTAGGTGTCTGGGGCCCTGGTAGAGGGTGCTAGAGATCTCATCGTCCAGTATAAGATCCAGTATAAGGAGACAGTGATAGTGGACAGTTGGCTTACCTCAGGCACCTTGTATATGAACATATGGCCGACGGTAGCAGTGAGATGGTCCACTTGGTTCCTAGTAACAGGCGGGTAGGTGTCTGGGGCCCTGGTAGAGGGTGCTAGAGATCTCATCGTCCAGTATAAGATCCAGTATAAGGAGACAGTGATAGTGGACAGTTGGCTTACCTCAGGCACCTTGTATATGAACATATGGCCGACGGTAGCAGTGAGATGGTCCACTTGGTTCCTAGTTACAGGCGGGTAGGTGTCTGGGGCCCTGGTAGAGGGTGCTAGAGATCTCATCGTCCAGTATAAGATCCAGTATAAGGAGACAGTGATAGTGGACAGTTGGCTTACCTCAGGCACCTTGTATATGAACATATGGCCGACGGTAGCAGTGAGATGGTCCACTTGGTTCCTAGTAACAGGCGGGTAGGTGTCTGGGGCCCTGGTAGAGGGTGCTAGAGATCTCATCGTCCAGTATAAGATCCAGTATAAGGAGACAGTGATAGTGGACAGTTGGCTTACCTCAGGCACCTTGTATATGAACATATGGCCGACGGTAGCAGTGAGATGGTCCACTTGGTTCCTAGTAACAGGCGGGTAGGTGTCTGGGGCCCTGGTAGAGGGTGCTAGAGATCTCATCGTCCAGTATAAGATCCAGTATAAGGAGACAGTGATAGTGGACAGTTGGCTTACCTCAGGCACCTTGTATATGAACATATGGCCGACGGTAGCAGTGAGATGGTCCACTTGGTTCCTAGTAACAGGCGGGTAGGTGTCTGGGGCCCTGGTAGAGGGTGCTAGAGATCTCATCGTCCAGTATAAGATCCAGTATAAGGAGACAGTGATAGTGGACAGTTGGCTTACCTCAGGCACCTTGTATATGAACATATGGCCGACGGTAGCAGTGAGATGGTCCACTTGGTTCCTAGTAACAGGCGGGTAGGTGTCTGGGGCCCTGGTAGAGGGTGCTAGAGATCTCATCGTCCAGTATAAGATCCAGTATAAGGAGACAGTGATAGTGGACAGTTGGCTTACCTCAGGCACCTTGTATATGAACATATGGCCGACGGTAGCAGTGAGATGGTCCACTTGGTTCCTAGTAACAGGCGGGTAGGTGTCTGGGGCCCTGGTAGAGGGTGCTAGAGATCTCATCGTCCAGTATAAGATCCAGTATAAGGAGACAGTGATAGTGGACAGTTGGCTTACCTCAGGCACCTTGTATATGAACATATGGCCGACGGTAGCAGTGAGATGGTCCACTTGGTTCCTAGTAACAGGCGGGTAGGTGTCTGGGGCCCTGGTAGAGGGTGCTAGAGATCTCATCGTCCAGTATAAGATCCAGTATAAGGAGACAGTGATAGTGGACAGTTGGCTTACCTCAGGCACCTTGTATATGAACATATGGCCGACGGTAGCAGTGAGATGGTCCACTTGGTTCCTAGTAACAGGCGGGTAGGTGTCTGGGGCCCTGGTAGAGGGTGCTAGAGATCTCATCGTCCAGTATAAGATCCAGTATAAGGAGACAGTGATAGTGGACAGTTGGCTTACCTCAGGCACCTTGTATATGAACATATGGCCGACGGTAGCAGTGAGATGGTCCACTTGGTTCCTAGTAACAGGCGGGTAGGTGTCTGGGGCCCTGGTAGAGGGTGCTAGAGATCTCATCGTCCAGTATAAGATCCAGTATAAGGAGACAGTGATAGTGGACAGTTGGCTTACCTCAGGCACCTTGTATATGAACATATGGCCGACGGTAGCAGTGAGATGGTCCACTTGGTTCCTAGTAACAGGCGGGTAGGTGTCTGGGGCCCTGGTAGAGGGTGCTAGAGATCTCATCGTCCAGTATAAGATCCAGTATAAGGAGACAGTGATAGTGGACAGTTGGCTTACCTCAGGCACCTTGTATATGAACATATGGCCGACGGTAGCAGTGAGATGGTCCACTTGGTTCCTAGTAACAGGCGGGTAGGTGTCTGGGGCCCTGGTAGAGGGTGCTAGAGATCTCATCGTCCAGTATAAGATCCAGTATAAGGAGACAGTGATAGTGGACAGTTGGCTTACCTCAGGCACCTTGTATATGAACATATGGCCGACGGTAGCAGTGAGATGGTCCACTTGGTTCCTAGTAACAGGCGGGTAGGTGTCTGGGGCCCTGGTAGAGGGTGCTAGAGATCTCATCGTCCAGTATAAGATCCAGTATAAGGAGACAGTGATAGTGGACAGTTGGCTTACCTCAGGCACCTTGTATATGAACATATGGCCGACGGTAGCAGTGAGATGGTCCACTTGGTTCCTAGTAACAGGCGGGTAGGTGTCTGGGGCCCTGGTAGAGGGTGCTAGAGATCTCATCGTCCAGTATAAGATCCAGTATAAGGAGACAGTGATAGTGGACAGTTGGCTTACCTCAGGCACCTTGTATATGAACATATGGCCGACGGTAGCAGTGAGATGGTCCACTTGGTTCCTAGTAACAGGCGGGTAGGTGTCTGGGGCCCTGGTAGAGGGTGCTAGAGATCTCATCGTCCAGTATAAGATCCAGTATAAGGAGACAGTGATAGTGGACAGTTGGCTTACCTCAGGCACCTTGTATATGAACATATGGCCGACGGTAGCAGTGAGATGGTCCACTTGGTTCCTAGTAACAGGCGGGTAGGTGTCTGGGGCCCTGGTAGAGGGTGCTAGAGATCTCATCGTCCAGTATAAGATCCAGTATAAGGAGACAGTGATAGTGGACAGTTGGCTTACCTCAGGCACCTTGTATATGAACATATGGCCGACGGTAGCAGTGAGATGGTCCACTTGGTTCCTAGTAACAGGCGGGTAGGTGTCTGGGGCCCTGGTAGAGGGTGCTAGAGATCTCATCGTCCAGTATAAGATCCAGTATAAGGAGACAGTGATAGTGGACAGTTGGCTTACCTCAGGCACCTTGTATATGAACATATGGCCGACGGTAGCAGTGAGATGGTCCACTTGGTTCCTAGTAACAGGCGGGTAGGTGTCTGGGGCCCTGGTAGAGGGTGCTAGAGATCTCATCGTCCAGTATAAGATCCAGTATAAGGAGACAGTGATAGTGGACAGTTGGCTTACCTCAGGCACCTTGTATATGAACATATGGCCGACGGTAGCAGTGAGATGGTCCACTTGGTTCCTAGTAACAGGCGGGTAGGTGTCTGGGGCCCTGGTAGAGGGTGCTAGAGATCTCATCGTCCAGTATAAGATCCAGTATAAGGAGACAGTGATAGTGGACAGTTGGCTTACCTCAGGCACCTTGTATATGAACATATGGCCGACGGTAGCAGTGAGATGGTCCACTTGGTTCCTAGTAACAGGCGGGTAGGTGTCTGGGGCCCTGGTAGAGGGTGCTAGAGATCTCATCGTCCAGTATAAGATCCAGTATAAGGAGACAGTGATAGTGGACAGTTGGCTTACCTCAGGCACCTTGTATATGAACATATGGCCGACGGTAGCAGTGAGATGGTCCACTTGGTTCCTAGTAACAGGCGGGTAGGTGTCTGGGGCCCTGGTAGAGGGTGCTAGAGATCTCATCGTCCAGTATAAGATCCAGTATAAGGAGACAGTGATAGTGGACAGTTGGCTTACCTCAGGCACCTTGTATATGAACATATGGCCGACGGTAGCAGTGAGATGGTCCACTTGGTTCCTAGTAACAGGCGGGTAGGTGTCTGGGGCCCTGGTAGAGGGTGCTAGAGATCTCATCGTCCAGTATAAGATCCAGTATAAGGAGACAGTGATAGTGGACAGTTGGCTTACCTCAGGCACCTTGTATATGAACATATGGCCGACGGTAGCAGTGAGATGGTCCACTTGGTTCCTAGTAACAGGCGGGTAGGTGTCTGGGGCCCTGGTAGAGGGTGCTAGAGATCTCATCGTCCAGTATAAGATCCAGTATAAGGAGACAGTGATAGTGGACAGTTGGCTTACCTCAGGCACCTTGTATATGAACATATGGCCGACGGTAGCAGTGAGATGGTCCACTTGGTTCCTAGTAACAGGCGGGTAGGTGTCTGGGGCCCTGGTAGAGGGTGCTAGAGATCTCATCGTCCAGTATAAGATCCAGTATAAGGAGACAGTGATAGTGGACAGTTGGCTTACCTCAGGCACCTTGTATATGAACATATGGCCGACGGTAGCAGTGAGATGGTCCACTTGGTTCCTAGTAACAGGCGGGTAGGTGTCTGGGGCCCTGGTAGAGGGTGCTAGAGATCTCATCGTCCAGTATAAGATCCAGTATAAGGAGACAGTGATAGTGGACAGTTGGCTTACCTCAGGCACCTTGTATATGAACATATGGCCGACGGTAGCAGTGAGATGGTCCACTTGGTTCCTAGTGACGGGCGGGTAAGTGTCTGGAGCCCTGGTAGCGGGTGCTGGAGGGGCACACCGGCCAGTTCCTTGCCACGCTACTGCGGACACTTTGAGCTCAGGAGACATGGCCCGGACTAGGCTTGCTGATGGACTGCCTGGCTCGTCTTCTGATTCCATTATCTGAAATTGGAATTTATTGTTAAAATGTTAAATTTATTGAAAAAAGTTCCATTCAGCAGGCTTATTGGCTATCGTCCGTCCACATATAACACTAGAATATATATAGACAAAATTGCGACCATTACTTGATTTAACCTCCTCATTAATATGAATATTATAACAAAACCAGTAATGTACCTGAATGAATATACATTGAAGCGGACATCAATATTAGTGAGTGTGGATTGAGCCAATAGCCCTGCTGATCATCCCCTCTAGGCAAGCGTTTACGGCTAGCGCGTTTGTTTTTTCACGACTGTCATCCTAGTACATTTTTAGCGTCCTGACCAAACAATCCACATTTAGCAAATGATAATTACCAGATACCCAACTAAAATTAGGTACCTACATATATTATGCGAAAGTTTGTTTGGATGTTTGCTACTCTTTCACGTCTAAAAAATTGGAGCGGTTGAGCAAAACATTGGTATGTAGGTAGCTTAGAACCTAAATATATAGGCTATTTTTAAGCGGGTAAAACAGCGGGGCATAGGTCGTCACTACTACAATTTAGACCTATTTAATTATTTAAACCCTTGATCCAGGAAACACTACCGGTTCAAATCAATATTGACATTTTTTATTTCTAGCTTCTATAAAATACGGTTCAAATTCGCAAGCGCGGGTGCGGCCCGATAGAGCTGTTTGGGGGCTGACGGGTTGAATTACCTATTGCTTGTACCTTTAATTTTGGTGAAACAATAAATAGTTATCTTATTTTACAGGAAAAGTTTTATCAAACCAACTATTATATACCCATTACCTTCATAAGCCTCTTAATATCATCGAGAGGGCAAGACGGGTCCTTAGGCAAGGTGTCATTAGTCCAGACAAACTCGCACAAGTCTCCCTTCACCGTGGCTTTGAGAACAGTCAGATGATCCATGTCCGTGTCCCGGAAAAGGTTGACGATCCCCTCTAGCGCGCGGATCTGCCAGTCTATCGCGTTGTTGTATTCCTGGGGTGACAAACATTTTGTGTGAGAAGACATTGTGATGTTAATTATTTCTTTGTAGGAATGCTGTTCTAATTTTAAAAATTGATTATCAATAATTTTGTTTTCATAGACAAAAGCATTGAGCACATCCGGTTTCCTTTATCTAGTGTGGACTGTGGGCACTCTAAATTTTGATAGTTATCTAGATAACAATTTATTAACAAGTTATTACATAGATGCTTTCAAACACTGACTAAAAATAGCTGACTTGGTTTTTCAAGAGAATGGCTTAATTCAATATAAATAAACGCTGTCCAACATAATATCACTAGTGAAAGAAGCTAAGTAAACGTAATAAAATGCGCCTGCCATTTTATTACGTTTACTGTCTTTTTCGTACGCCTCTTACGTTACGTCTTGCACTTCAACGGAATTGTAGTAGGTATAAACATTTTACAGAGTAAGTGTAATAGCTCCAACTTTATCAAGTTTATACTCGTTACTAAGAACAAATGAGGTTACCTTGAGCAGTTTGAAGTGCATAATGAACTGATGGTTGATGGTCCTGCCGCTCTTGTGTTGTTGGACGGTGATGTCGAGCGATCAATCCTTCGCTGTTTAATAATATTATTTACCTTGAGCAGTTTGAAGTGCATAATGAACTGATGGTTGATGGTCCTGCCGCTCTTGTGTTGTTGGACGGTGATGTCGAGCGATCAATCCTTCGCTGTTTAATAATATTATTTACCTTGAGCAATTTGAAGTGCATAATGAACTGATGGTTGATGGTCCTGCCGCTCTTGTGTTGTTGGACGGTGATGTCGAGCGATCAATCCTTCGCTGTTTAATAATATTATTTACCTTGAGCAGTTTGAAGTGCATAATGAACTGATGGTTGATGGTCCTGCCGCTCTTGTGTTGTTGGACGGTGATGTCGAGCGATCAATCCTTCGCTGTTTAATAATATTATTTACCTTGAGCAGTTTGAAGTGCATAATGAACTGATGGTTGATGGTCCTGCCGCTCTTGTGTTGTTGGACGGTGATGTCGAGCGATCAATCCTTCGCTGTTTAATAATATTATTTACCTTGAGCAGTTTGAAGTGCATAATGAACTGATGGTTGATGGTCCTGCCGCTCTTGTGTTGTTGGACGGTGATGTCGAGCGATCAATCCTTCGCTGTTTAATAATATTATTTACCTTGAGCAATTTGAAGTGCATAATGAACTGATGGTTGATGGTCCTGCCGCTCTTGTGTTGTTGGACGGTGATGTCGAGCGATCAATCCTTCGCTGTTTAATAATATTATTTACCTTGAGCAGTTTGAAGTGCATAATGAACTGATGGTTGATGGTCCTGCCGCTCTTGTGTTGTTGGACGGTGATGTCGAGCGATCAATCCTTCGCTGTTTAATAATATTATTTACCTTGAGCAGTTTGAAGTGCATAATGAACTGATGGTTGATGGTCCTGCCGCTCTTGTGTTGTTGGACGGTGATGTCGAGCGATCAATCCTTCGCTGTTTAATAATATTATTTACCTTGAGCAGTTTGAAGTGCATAATGAACTGATGGTTGATGGTCCTGCCGCTCTTGTGTTGTTGTACGGTGATGTCGAGCGATCAATCCTTCGCTGTTTAATAATATTATTTACCTTGAGCAGTTTGAAGTGCATAATGAACTGATGGTTGATGGTCCTGCCGCTCTTGTGTTGTTGGACGGTGATGTCGAGCGATCAATCCTTCGCTGTTTAATAATATTATTTACCTTGAGCAGTTTGAAGTGCATAATGAACTGATGGTTGATGGTCCTGCCGCTCTTGTGTTGTTGGACGGTGATGTCGAGCGATCAATCCTTCGCTGTTTAATAATATTATTTACCTTGAGCAGTTTGAAGTGCATAATGAACTGATGGTTGATGGTCCTGCCGCTCTTGTGTTGTTGGACGGTGATGTCGAGCGATCAATCCTTCGCTGTTTAATAATATTATTTACCTTGAGCAGTTTGAAGTGCATAATGAACTGATGGTTGATGGTCCTGCCGCTCTTGTGTTGTTGTACGGTGATGTCGAGCGATCAATCCTTCGCTGTTTAATAATATTATTTACCTTGAGCAGTTTGAAGTGCATAATGAACTGATGGTTGATGGTCCTGCCGCTCTTGTGTTGTTGGACGGTGATGTCGAGCGATCAATCCTTCGCTGTTTAATAATATTATTTACCTTGAGCAATTTGAAGTGCATAATGAACTGATGGTTGATGGTCCTGCCGCTCTTGTGTTGTTGGACGGTGATGTCGAGCGATCAATCCTTCGCTGTTTAATAATATTATTTACCTTGAGCAGTTTGAAGTGCATAATGAACTGATGGTTGATGGTCCTGCCGCTCTTGTGTTGTTGGACGGTGATGTCGAGCGATCAATCCTTCGCTGTTTAATAATATTATTTACCTTGAGCAGTTTGAAGTGCATAATGAACTGATGGTTGATGGTCCTGCCGCTCTTGTGTTGTTGGACGGTGATGTCGAGCGATCAATCCTTCGCTGTTTAATAATATTATTTACCTTGAGCAGTTTGAAGTGCATAATGAACTGATGGTTGATGGTCCTGCCGCTCTTGTGTTGTTGTACGGTGATGTCGAGGGGCCCGCGAGCGATCAATCCTTCGCTGTCCTGAGCTTCCACTATGAAGTTCCAGCGAGACACGTGCGCTTCTAGCGGTCTGTGAATACACATCTACATTTAACATCTTTCGACCTATCTATAGAATAGAGTCCTATCTCAAAAAAAAAAAAATTTTTTTTATAGCATACTAAACAAGCGCTTGACCGCAATCTCACCTGTTGGTAAGTGACGATGCAGTCGAAGTTGTACCACGCTTGTTCAGTAAGAACCTATTCACTCTTGATTTGAACAAACCCACGTTATAGCATTCGGAAAACACTGAGAGCACTCACTACTTTACAATACAATAACTCTTTATTGCATACCAGGTTACAGGGAATAGCTATCAAATAATAATAATAATAATTGGGGTTTATACTCCAACAGAACAGGATACCTTACTTACACTGTCAGAGTCAAATTACAATTTATATGTTGTGTGGCGAACCTATACTCGTATATGTTGCAGTTTCAGGTCGCCGAGATTCCAACAAGGCCTTCAACATTACCTGACGACTGCCTCCTATATATCTTATAGGAAACAGCCGAGACCCACAGTTTTACGTGCCTTCCAAAACACGGTAGCGTCCAGGCGAAAATCTTTGCCACACTGAGATTTGAACCCAGGACCTCCGGCTTACAAGTCGGACCAACAACCACTGGGCCACGGACGCTACAATCAAGTACACATTACACACAAAAGCTAAAGGTAAACAATCAGGGGTCTTGTCGCATAGAGCAAAAGAAAAGATAAAGAAAACTACCCACCCTCCCCCTTTAAACAAAATTGATTTAAAGGATGCCTTTACTTTTTAGTCCCTGGAATATACAATACTATACTAGAATATACAATACTAGAAAAGATTTAACTGAGATTGCCTTTACTTATGTGCCCTATATTTATTCTATTCTTATTTTATGGCTAGAGAACGTGCTATAGCACCACAACTTTGCCAATGACTCGTGGAAAGATAAACCACCAAACGATAGATTACAAATTTAAAATGGAATTTTATAGAGCATAAAAAACATTAAAATACTACTACACCATAATAGAATAACTACGATAAAAGTTGAGAAATTAAAACATTGAATTGAATGAATGAAAGAAACATAATGAGGATATACCACAGATAATAAGAGAAAAAAAGGAGAAAATTTAAAATATATTATACAGCCAATATTATAATATATTACACACTTATTATATTACTATAAAAACGTTTCGGAACCTACTAAAACTACTACTGGATACTTAAAGACTTATATTTAAAGACTTATTCAACGTTTATCATTCAAATGCTATATTAAGTAAAAACAAAGTTTCATGAGTTTGATTGATTAAAGCTAAAACTGTTAACTGTACTCACAATCCATAGACCTCGCGTACAGAAGGAATGAACTGTATCCACGAAGTCTTGCTGAGCGGAACATTCTCCGCCTCGTACATTGTGAACGTCAGGTTGCCATCTTCAGGGTCCGTGAACAGATCCGCTGGGATTATGTATCTGAAATAAAGTAACAAAATATTCGTTCACCCAAGCTATTTATATTAAAATTCAATAATAAGAATCAATCAATAAGTGCGCAACATTAGTACTTGTGTGATGTGAGTGAGACTTTAAATCACGAACTAGCGAAGTACTCGTAGTTCAGAATATAATTTAATACACGCATGTATAGCAAACTAAATACTACACTATGTATACTATGTGTACTATGTATACTGAGCAAATTAGATGCAAAAGCGCTAAAACGGTTTTCGTTGGGCGTTTTTGAACCAAAGCCCTTTTTGAGATGGAGAATTAAAATAAAGGAGGATCATTTCTAAATAATAATAAGTTGTTCCTTAATTTTTGTTTTAAAATTATTGCATCCGGAGCAGGACAGCATATTGGACTAAAAAGTGAAATTGTGGAAGCGATATGCTTTCACTACCATGCGAAATAATGACTTAGGCTTAGACTCCAATATTCAATTCTAATTCAACTGGAGCATGAATTCAGATTATAGTCAATATTATAAAGCGATTGAAGTTCTTCACATAAATATCAACTAGTATAAACTGGTAAATAAAAGGTAGCCTTTACCTGAACGCCTTTCCAGCAATGATAGCAAGTTTCTTCATATGATGTTTCAAGGTGGGTGGCTGATTGATCGGCATCGCAAACGTTACAGTTTCTGTAGTTTGCCCGATAATTGTACTCTTGCCTTCAGTTGCGCTTGTGATATCCTGCAATTTATTTATTTAAAATCAGTGACTTATAAATATTAAACATATTGCCTTAGATTAAAAGAAATTGGGAAGATGGGCTATCGTTGCTATGCCAAACTTGGACCTGTCGGATCGGAAAGTGTCGGTTGGCGCACCGATTCGCGCCGAAGTAAAATTGTGCTAGGCACAATTTTCTGCTTTTGCCCAAGGGCCTAATTGAAGCGGTCCATGTCAGAGACGCCAATACCGCATCTTCCTATTTTTTTTTATCTAGGGCATAACAATATGCATTCTTTGTGAGAATATACATCAAAATTAAGGTCTTTTGGTATGGTCAATTTAGTATCAATAAAATTTGTACTAAATTGTGTGTTTGTGTGGTTTTGGCGTGATCAGATCAAATCAAATATGTCATAAGTGAAATTGAAAATAAATAAGTGTACCTGTACCTAAAAGTAAACTAAATTTTGAAAAAGTTATTGTTAAATCAAACCAAAATACAAGTTAGTGCCAATCACCGAAAAGTAGTTCATTCAAACCTTAATTTCAACCAAACCAAAATGCACAGATAGTTTTATGTACTTACAGTGAACCATTTCATAGTAGAAAACTGAAGAGAAAATTAGCGTGTATTTACAACACAGTCGTAATTTATCGATTAAATTTTTGTATAAAGTCGGGTCTTCAGCTCTTGTTTTGTCCTACACATTCAACAAAAACATAATCGAAAACATCGTCTAGAATCTAGACTTTGATGAATGTCGACATGTTTCTGTTGATTGTGTAGACCAGAACACGAGCTGGAGACCCGGCTACGTTCATTACTGTCGCGGTAATGACAGTGTAGCTCAAAGGCCTCACAGCGCGGTTAACAGTTTAGAATGTAAAGCCGAAATAAAGATCGAAACCGAAGTTGCTAGGCCTTTATAGCATAGCCAGCAAGGGTTGCAATGCTGACCAAGCTTGCAGGCCGAGAGAGACGATCGAGTCCATCGTAGCGCTGGCAGCAGCAGGGTTGTCATTTATAATGATTTTATACTTTTGTGTTACTTACGAAAGACTAAGTTGAGTTGAGTTGTATGATTGAATGGTCCAGTAAGTAAGTCTACTCGAAGCTGATATCGCCTTGGATATTATTATTAGGTGTCCATTGTGGCTTGAGGCTCGTGAACTTGGGTAAATAAAATGATAGTTCCACATTGAACGACCAACGGACCTGCGTAACGACTTCCTGTAAAGTTGTTTCCGGTACTGGCGTTGTCGGCGGCACCGTCGGCGGCATCGTTGTCGTCGTGGTAGTCGTCGACGTAGTTGTTGAAGTTGTCGTCGTAGACGTTGTCGACTGAGTAGTTGGCGGCGGTGGCTCGGGTGTTGTCGGCACTTCAGATGATGATGGTGGAGGTGGTGACGTCATTGTTGGAGCTTCAGATGACGTCATCATGGGCAGTTCGTTCGACGGGCGAATAACTACGGTTTGCTGAAAGTGCCATGCGACGCTCACACGATGTGTCGTGATTGTGGATAGACAACGGAAGTGAAAGATCTGTGCGTATACCTTTCCCAATTTATTAACCCGCATAGAAATATTATAATGACCTTTTGAGAAGGGTTCTACGAAAGAATAGCATAGAGCCTTTGACCTTTAGTGTATGATACAAAATGTCTTGCTCTTCACCCAGATTTATTACATATGTTTGCAAACAGACTTAAGCAGACGGCCCGCCTGATGGTAAGCGGTTTCCGTCGCCTATAGATTTGCAATAATGCAGACGTCTTATCAATCGAGTAGGCGGGATAAATCCCTCCCTGGTTTAACTGAATATTGTACCAAAATTCGGTTACAATTACCGTTTGGCGACACGTATTTCAATAAAATGGATAAAACAAGCACAACGTCCGCCTGATGTCATGTAAACGTACAGGACGTTATGCTGTGTTTGCTGGGATTTCGAGTTTTAAGTCTCATTTTATACCCAGAAGTATAAATTGTAGGATCAGTCTGTATTCAGTGTTTATAAGTAAACGTTGTCTAAACGTCCAAAAGATTAGTGTGATATGTACATTAAACTCCAAATGGTTCATGAAAATATTAATATTAAACTCAATCTAATCTAACCCACGTTAGAATCAAAAATCAACACCACTCTATATTAGTTAAATTCACCAAAATGTTAAGTGTAAAGGTGTGGACATACCGTTTCAGGTTCTATCGTAGTTGAAGCTTCAACTCTCTGTTTTAGAAGTGTCTCGTCCAATCGTCGAGGCTGTACCGACACTGGTTCGATAGAGAAGTTAACGTTCGTAGATTCCGATGCTGATTCTGAGTACGGTGTGATCTTGACTTTATGTTCCTGTAGGAGAATATGTGATGAGTGTTGGACTCTATTTCTATAGTAATAAGGTCTAAAATGTGTGCATGTCATGCTCTATAACACAATTGTAAGATTTGTGATTTTTTTGTTATTTTTTATCATGTATTGGTAGTGTCTTGTCGCATTAGACACAGTTTAAATCAGAGAAAACGGAATTTAAGAGAGAAGAAGTAAAAGAGTCTCTTAAGAAAAACATGCTAAACTCTAAGTTTAAGTTTACATGCTGAATTTAAAAGGGAAAATAAATCTTTGACAGTACCACTAGACACTTCTAAGAAAGTCTATTACAATCTACATGCAAACTAAAGTATCGTAGAAAAAGTACGACTTCGAAATATTGGTCATATTCCTACAACAGTACATTCCTTTAAGTCTAAAACTAATTAAAACATAACCTAAATAAAATAATAGCATATCTTTAAAAAAGTTAGGTAACCTATTCAGGACAATTTACATTTCGAGCATTAAGAAAAACTAGCTTACTATAACAAAACTTTAAACGACGAATATAATAATATAATCATAGTATGTCGATTCAAGCTTATTTTTTCACCGCACTAGAGCAGACTGCTCAAAACGAGTCACGAAAAAAGTCACGGTAGTTCTACTAGGACCCCAAGGATGCGAATAAAGCCGGGTTACACATTAAACAAACGAAGGTCAACAAATAATAAATACTTAGCATTCGTTCCACACACTCGTTGGTTCTTCGCTAAGTCGCCTACATAGAGCCAACGATAGTCATCGAAACTCATCGTTTACCTTCGCTTGTTTAGTGAGTACTCGACTTTTCCCGTGACATTTTCCAAAAGACAATTCCAAGGAGCCGCACTCCAAACGACACAAAACACGCCATGCTACGTCATGCAAAGCTCGAGCGGGTTACGACAAACCTCCGTGGTATACGAATTAGTTGTCGACTCTGGGATCGGATCTTCGCGGGCCGTGGTCGGATCCTCGCTTGTGGGGAGTGGGAGGTAAGTGGTCGGAAGTTCTGGGGGGTTTGTGTTGAAAGTTAGGGGGGGAGTAAGGGGCGTCGTTTCGGCTTCGGCGGTGTCGGTCTGAAAGTGGTCGGTGTTGGTTGGCGCGCTGTCGGTCTCGCCGTGGTGGTGGCGGTGAGGGTGCGAAGGAGTGGTGGGGTCCACCTGGCAGCGCGCCCACTTACATGTTAGTACTGCCACCGATGTCACCGGAGCGACGTGTGTGGTTATTGCTTTGCGTGTCGCGTGTGGATGCGCCTTTAGTAAACTACTTTCGAGGGTCGATTTGTGAATAATAATTACACGAAAGCATAGCGAATACCGAGTGTAGGTCATGGTTGTACGCGTCCTTATCCAGTGATGTCACCCATTTCGATTTATGAAAACAGAATCTCAACACAATAGTTGTCAAGATCGTATTTAAGGAAAATATTGATTGATTGAATTTTCTTAGTCTTCTTATTTAAACAAAATGGAATTATTATCGCTTTGAAGCTGTGTCCAAAAATAGCTATAAAAATGCTCAAATTAACATTCTAAGAACATTTTTAATGAACATAAAACAACTCTATATTTATAATACTTGTATTCTTATTAGGAAAATTATCGACAAAACCATACACACAAAAGTTTCTTTTATAACAAAATCTCAGATATCCAAACGCAGCCTTCGTCGACCAAGTCTTCTTGTTTTGCCAAGAGTACGTACCAATTATGCAAAAAAGAGCATCACCTTTGAAGGAGCACAACTTTTCAATAATCTACCCTCAAACTTAAAACATGTTAGCCCATTCAGCACTTTTAAATCTCAGTTAGCTAAACACATCGTTGAAAATTATTATGACTAAGTACCTATCTTATAACTGTACCTTGCCAATTTCAAATAGCTGAGAGTAGAATGCTGCATGAGCGTTCCAAGTTCTTATTATATTGTAAACTATTTTATACATAATATTATTTATATACTTACATACTGGTGACGGTTACTTTAATTATTTCACAATATGTATCTCTTATGTTCTCATGTAAGTGACTACCTTATGTCTTTATGAGAATAAATGATTTAAACCCATTTTCAAATCCAGTATCTTATAAGTATATATACCTACCCATAAATCAATGCAATTTCGACCCAGATAATCGTATGCATCAAATAAGTAGTTCACTGAAGATATAATTCTAATCCTGAACATCCAAGGCGCATCCACAATGCTCATAACTCATGTTATTCGTGTGATTTACGTCAATCTGTGCAATGTTAGTCCGTTTATTCTGCGAAGCTTTCTTCAACGCGAAAGCATTACAATGTTATAACCACACACAAAGCTCAAAAATGTATCAATTAAACCAATTATCGTAAAATATTAGAAGAATTTTGAATGATTCTGATTGCGAGTTATGACGAGTGCTTTTAGAATGTCCCAGGTTTCAGATTGTACAGGTAATGTAGGATAAAATATAGCATTTTAGAAGGTAACAAAGGTGTTAAGTAAATATATACCTCTCCTTTTATTTGAATTACCATCTGTAATGCTATATTTGTTTAATAGGTAGGTACGAAAGGTAGACACAAATTTTAATTTTGAATGGTCTATAAGAGTCCATATACCAACAGTAAAATGTACTCTAAGCCGACATTGTAAATAAAATGTTTCTAAAGATATGATTCATGATACTGTTAAGTTAAAAACAGTTTTAAGATCAGATAAGATCCACATATAAATTAAATTTTACAACAAAAATTTGAATTAAAAAAAAAACCATTAAAAAATCAAATTCAAATTTCTATTTTTTTGTCCATTTTTTTTCAGTTTTATATTTTGTTTTGACTTATTTTTGTCGGAGAGTAAAAATAAATTGTTGGCATTGCTGAAAGGCATTTGACGTTGTAAATGTAACTCTAGGAAATCAAATTTGTGTCCACATTTCATAGTCCAAAACCGGTTATAATTATGGATATAACCCTGGGATTCATACAGTATAGTATACAGTAGGTATAATGTATGGTCATTCAACATTCCATGCCGAGTTCCCGTCAGTGCTTCTATGGTATGAGGTGACAAATAAGTGCAACATATGCATTCGTAGGATTACTAACAGTGATACGATAGATATATTATGTTCATTGGAAGACTAATTGTGAATCTTTATAGAAAGAAATCGTAGTAGATTTGATTGTAAATGAATCTTGTATTCAGGGAATTATTTCGAGATTAGATAGCTACAGTTATTTTTAAAGCAATACATATTTGATATTTCTTGGTCAGTATATTTATAAAATTTTAAATTCTTGTGATAATTTTTTTTTTTTTATTCCGGGAATATTTTTGAAAAACAAATAAAGATGCACGCAGTTGTTTTAAAAGCATATTTGTTACTTTGTCACACAAATACATATAGTATTTGTGTAAGAAACATAAAAAAAATCCTAAGTCTTATTAATCTCAGAATTTCTTCATTTAGGAAGAGATCTTTATAATTTGTAGGTCTTGAAACATCTTTGTATCTACAATGTACTTAATAGACTTGTTTTCAAAATATTGACACAATGAGTCAAGTTCAAAGTCACCGCATGACCACAATTTATCTTCCAATGAATAATTGCATGATGCAATCTAGGTATAGAACAAAATGTATGACAGGCCCATACAAAGAAATGGTATGACACTGAATAAGTTACTTGATAAGTATTATTAATGACATTTCAATTTAAAGACATCCCCGGCGCTTACGTACATCCTAAAATGGGTTTCATTGTTCTTAAAACTTTTTTATCTTTTCACAAGTTAAAACAGTAACGGTGTCAATACTGTTAAAAACATAGATAAAAAGATACAAAAGAAGTTAGTAATCATAATTTTTATTATAATGTATGAATTGAAGGGTATTAAATTACTTATCAACTATTGAACAGCTCCAATTTATTTTATCTTGAATGGCATACTCTGATCCATATTATTATGACTTACGTAGTTAAAATTAGATGCCAATGAGCGTTATAACATGTCTTTAATTTAAAATGTCATTAGATATACAATATACATCAATGTTATTGTTGTGATCATGACTTTATACCTAGCACTTCGATATATAGATAACCTCTATACATAGGTTAATGTGTAAAATGACACTGATTTATTAAAGGAAGTCTTTAGCAAAAACCGCAGTTTGATAAAATACCGGATAAACGTCCGACCTGCTTTTATTATCAAACATTAATTACTAATTATGTACATTATCTGCTCTTGCGCATAATATAATTTTAAGACATTAAAATCTTTATAGATAAATATTTTGATTTTGGAACGAAATAAATCAAACATTAATAGCTTGTTAAAAGAACATTATCTGCGCTTGCGCAGATAATAATATTAACAAGTAAAAATGTCTCTATAACTAAAAATATTTTATCTTTGGAACTAAATGCTTCATATATTTTGGTTTCGTTCTCAATTTGAATTATGTAATTAGCAAATTGCAGCTAGTGAATCAAATTAAATCAAACTTATGGTATTAAAACTGATGTTTAAATGACAGTAAAGCTACCATATGAAGAAATTAAACGAATGTTATTGCCAAAGTAAATTGAACTTTAAGGACATGTAATAAAGCTGATGTTTGACTGATAATGAAAATAAGCATTAAAGCTGTGTTGTTGTAGTGAATTCCTATGTCTTTGTTTTAAAGCCATGATAATTATGATGCCAATAATTATGCATTCATTTTGAACGAGAAATAATTTTAATCGCCAGACTGAATTGAACCTTATGTACATTACGTTAAAGCAGTTATGTGAACGATAATAAATTTGATGAAATCTGTCTTGCCAGATGAAAGTGAACCTTATTGTTAGCACAATGAAGCTCATATTGAGAATGTCTCACCATTTCGGGTTCGTTTCCGATGTCGTTCCTAGTGTAGTCGTCGTCGTCGTTGGTGTCGTCGTAGCCGCCGCTGTAGTCGATGTCGTCGCCGTCGTACTCTGCGTCGTACATCGCGTCGCCTGATCCAGTGTCTGGGGACTGGGAATAAATAATGTTTAGTATTGGATTCACTGGTGAAGGAAAGACGAACAATGGATGGCGTAAAACAACTAGTGGAATTAAAAAAAAAAAGTGTGTGCGTGTAACCTTTACGCGCGATTGAAGTAAAACTTCTTTGGCGTTGACGACATATATCACTGAAATGATTAAATATTAACTTAAATAAATAAATATTATATTATAATTTAATTATATTTATTATTCATGTGCTTTACAAAGATTATTTAAATGTTATATTAATATTATTCAAATTATTATTTTTAAATGGCGGAAACTACACAGACTATAGTAAGCGTTACTTCCGTCAGAAAAAAAAATCTGAGTTACTCCCTAGTCGCGCCTAAAGAAGTTTTCAACCAATCAGAATTATTACTTTTAAATGGCGGAAACTACACAGACTATAGTAAGCGTTACTTCCGTCAGAAAAAAAAATCTGAGTTACTCCCTAGTCGCGCCTAAAGAAGTTTTACTTCAAATATAAACTTGAAATTAGTCGACGAGGCGTCTTGGGTCGTGAAATATTGTCAAATAACTTTATAATCGGGACTTGTCGCGTAATTATTTTAATGTCAGTTTTACAAAAACATTATAAAACTAACCACCACTTCTACCTTTGACCGAGTGAGGGTCGCGATTTTAAAGTGTTACATTGTCAAATACGTGACGGCTAGACTTGCCCCGGAACCCCAGAAGAAAAGCGCTTAGAATAGAAGAAAAAATGTAAAAAAAATGTTTTTAAGTTAAACGGTTTTATTGTAAACATGTACTAAAAGCTAAAAAATAAAATCGTGAGGCACGTCAAATATCTACAATTGTCAGTGAAACTGTTCATTAGAGTTTTAGATATTTGACGTGCCTCACGATTTTATTTTTTAGCTTTTAGTACATGTTTACAATAAAACCGTTTAACTTAAAAACATTTTTTTTACATTTTTTTATTTTTAGACTTTTTAGTACAGTGTATTCTACTTGTCAAGCCCTTTCATTTGATACCCATATTAATGGGATTGAAAAAAATGGTTATCCGCCATTTTGTAGCGGCGGCCATCTTTGATTTTGATTTTGTATGGTGCACTGTATTCTACTTATCAAGTCCTTTCATTTGATACCCATATTGATATGATTAAAAAAAAATACGTTATCCGCCATTTTGTAGCGGCGGCCATCTTGGATTTACAACAATATTGAATATACATAATTGTATTGTCACCAGAACCAAAGGCGTATATCAAATTTCAGATCAATCGGTTGACAGGAAGAGGGTGAAATTTCAATTACTAAATTTGACCCAAGAAAAAAGAAAAATGAATAAAACAAACAGAGTAAGCTAAATAAAACCGTTTAAAAACTTGTCACTTGTCGTTTAACTCTAGGCGATGGTTTGACGACGATAACAGTAGGTACATGAGCTCATGTTCTTTTAAACCTGGCTATAATTCATATGTCATGAAACCATGTGTTCATATGTCATGTGTATGTATGTCATGTAAACTCACTTGTCGTTTAACTCTAGGCGTCGGTTTGACGACGACAAGCCTCCACCCGAGCACGGGCAGCCGTAGTACATGCGCTAATGTACCATCTCGCAGCTGTTCCGTTAGGCCTGCCACGAGGACCTTGTGACGACTCCATAATGTGGTGTTGCAACCGACCTGAAACAAATTAACACTTTGTAAAGGGGTTTGAAGACTTGTGGCATACCTACTGAGCTGCCATTTAGATTTTTCTCAAAATCCCGGTGCAAGGGTGGTGGCGAATATTTTATGTTGGCATTGATGTCAATACCATCGATATTTATAGGTTTTATCCATGGCCGCAATTTTGAGAAAAAATCAAAATTGGGGACCAGTAGGTATGCCAATAGGTGGGACTGGAATTTAGCGAGTCTTCAGTGTCAAGTTTCACAATCATTTTTTTTCGGGTTTAGTGTCACATGCTTTTTATCGATTTGGGACTGAAAGGAACTAACATCTAGCATCAATCATCGTCGCATCATCATGGCATCATCGTATAGCATCTTTTTTGATGTCGATGGCCACACACACCAAGCCCCAATTTTCTGCTTAGCAACCGTTAATTTGCTTTTGTAACTGCGTAAAGAATAGACAAGCTGTAAGGAAAGATACTTACGTTGAAATAGATAGCAGTAATCGCATCGTGATTGCGTCGCGATAGATCAGGGCCCACAGTGATGATGTCAGTGTGCGTTGATTCGTTCTTGTATGGTTCCATCCAGAATTCATCCTGCAACAAGAAATCTACATTAATTTCTAGGTACAAGATCGTTAAGTCCTCCATTCCAATTCTAAGTTTCTAGCAGAAACATATTCAAAACTGTCAGATACTTCTTGCAATCTTTATAATGTCGTTGAAACTTTAACCACTAATGTTGAGGGTGAAATATCTTCTACTACATCAAGTGCTATAAAGCAAGACAGGAGCATGCCATAATGAGCAGCCACCAATAGCCGCTATTATTTAAGAGCGAAGATAGTCCCTCTTACCACATCAAGGCACGAGCTGAGTTGCAGAAGCGATTGGGACACACATTAAAAAATCTTTCTATCTATCTATACAGCTCGTAACTACCCACTGCAGGGTATAGGCCTCCTTATTGTCATGCCACAATTTCCAATCCTGTGCAAGTCATCTAAATTACAAGGAAAACTTAACCCTAAAGTTTAAGCATTAAGGTCGAATATTCCTTACCGCATCAAGCGCCATGAATCCAGCGAGTTGCATGAGGGCCCGTATCCGCTGCCTCGGCGCAATCTTGTAGAAGGCGCCGTCTACCAGGATCCTCAGAACCAGTCTGTTTCCAGGGCATGTGCCGTACTTCGAGTGCGGCTTCTCTTGCGCTTTCTTCACCTACGGATGAAAAGATGGTTAAGTCTATACCTAAATTACTTAGGTTTTAAAAGGAAGAGGACACACTTTCGTGAGTTGTTCTTTTTCTATCTAAGATTTTTGTGAGTGATGTTGACCTTTAACAACACAGGACACGAATTAATCGCGCTGACTTAAAGTTCTTATAGTATCAAAAATATATAGATGGTGCGCTTCACTTTTCGATAATTCTCTCAATATGACATAATTTTATTTATTCCATAGTCTGGTTTGTCCCACCTTCACTTTCTCCATTCATCTTGGTCTAGGGCTATAGTTGACCAGTTGTTGCAATAGGCATTTCGTTAAGGCCTGTTCGTCAAACATGCAGCAGACGTGTCCAGCCCAATTCCATTTCAAGCTGGCAGCTTTTTCTCACATAAACTATGTATAAACTAGCTGCGCCCAGCGGTTTTACCCGCTGTACTATTATAGCCTACGTGTTATTCCAGGGTCTAAGCTATTTCTATACCAAATTTCAGCTCAATCGGTCCACCCGTTTAGGCGTGAAAGAGTAACAAACATCCAGACACCCATTCTTACATACTTTCACGTTTATAATATTAGTAAGATTTAAAGTCAACATTACCTCAATGGTAAAAGAGTCAGTGGCAGTGAGTCCGTGCGTGTTGCCGTGCGCTGTGACAGTGAAGGTGTGAGCGCCGATGTCCTGCTTCTGAGGCACGCCGCTGATCAGGCCGTGCTTGGAGTCCACGGCCAGCCAGCTCGGCGTGTGACGACCGTCTTCGTTACGAACCTGGGTTGTAACAACAGGGGTGTTGACAAGGTAAAATTTTCAATCTATAGTCAGTTAACTACGTATTTTTTGGTTTGTGAACAGTTTAAGGCGTTTCTTTGTCGCATATAGGTACGAGTAACCATGTATTTTTAATATTTTAAGAGATATTAGTAGATAAAATAAAGAAAGAGTTAAGAAATGCCTTATAAATTTACTGTTCTATGTATTTATGAGCATGTTTGTGGCCTTATAGTTATAGTCAACAATCTGGGTTAGGCACTACGGTCTCTGAAGGATATTAAACAATAACTTGCATAATGCTGATGATATTGTAGTAATCTCATACCTTATAAGCTACTACATTCCCGGAGAAAGCTTCCTTGGGGATTTCCATACGGAATAGGTGCCCCACATAGGCCGACGTGTCGGGGACACCCCACAACCTTCTTAGGCCATTTTTTGCTATTTCTGAATGATTTGCTGTCAAATCAACCTGGAACCAAACAAATTGTTCTATTTAGATCGAGAAGAAATTGCCCAGTATGATATGACCGCAAATTGTTACCATTACTACTAGCATTCAAGTTATCTAGATTAGTATGAGCTTAGTAAGAAACATCAGTAAAATTTCAAGCCCATGACGTCAAAATATCATGCAAATGGTATACACGAGCTTTGGGCATTTTATGTAAAAATCTAGCCTTCCGCGCCATGTCTTGGGTTTCGTCAACATTTTCCATCATGTGAGAATATGGTAAAATGCGTCCCGCACGTCCATTTGTTTCGTCTTTCACATATATACACACACGCGTGCATTTTGTTTTGGAAAATTATCCAGAAAGTGTTTAACTCGCGCGTAGATCGATATACCTCTACCGTGCTTGTTCACGCTATAACACGCGGGCGCGGGCGCGACAGACTTTGCTCACACCGCATGTGCGTTGTACGTGAACACCTTCATAGCACGTCATATGTTTGATATTTCGCGCCCGCGCCCGCGCCCGCGCTCGCGCCCGCGCCCGCGCGTTCACGTGAACAAGCCCTACAAGACACTTTTATACGCTACGTTCACAAACATAGCATGAATTCATAGATAGCGCGATTCGACATGGGTGTCTTGTATCTAACAAGTGAAATTTAAAAAATACTTTTTAAAAACAAGCTTTAATTATTGTTATCATCTTGCATCATAAAGTACTCGTCAAGACGAATCAAATGAGCCCAAACTCGATGGGGTTGCGTTGTTTTATGATAGAGTTCCTTTGGCCACCTTCCAGCTCCATCATCAGATCAGCTCGATGTCATAAAAATATTGCATTGTCATCCGATTTACACACGCATGCAAATTTTCAGCTCAATTGGAAACCGGGAAGTGGGTCAAATTAAACTTGCAAGATTTGATTACAGACAGACAGACAGACAGACAGACAGACAGACAACAGACAGGTGAAAGTAATATAAAGCTTGTAAAATATAAAGCTTGTAAAATATGAGTAATTTCCCCGATTCAATTAGCGGATTCACCCATTCCAGACAAGGTATAGAAAAAACAAACAATTTATCTATGAACAAAATTCTTCTAATACTCGACTAATCTACCTATTATTTAATACCAAACGAGACAGGAAGAGCTGCAATCCACTTCGCCGAATCGTAGTTCCACCAAAACTAATCCATATTAATATCAATTACGGGCGTGTTAACAAATAGCATCGCGGGGAACTATTTATTCTTGTCGGGGTAGGAAGAGAGGAAGCAACGGCGCCGCCGGCCGCATTAGTATTCATCAGAGAGCGACACCGTCGCGATTTAACTTCCAACTGGTGAATGCTTATGATTTAGTGTTGCAAACACAGGAAAATATACGAGATTGATGCCGCGAGCCGATTTGTATGATTACCAAAAACATAGACATAAAAGAACATATATACAAAACAGATGAGGCTATGCTCAGCGCACTCAATTTGAATAAGAACTAAGCTTATCTTTTTTCTTAGGTCTGTTTTTCACTGTACCAAATCTGTGCAAATGTTCGTTGCCCGGATGAGATCGCTTAAAACGATATCGCCTATTGTTGATCATCTATGAATGTACTCTAAAGCCATAGTAAAATAATTAGCTATGTTTCAGTGGTTTTACCCACTGAAAGGTATTTTAACTTACTGAAATGACACATTCCAGGTAACCTTAATAAACAAATGTCAGCTCAATTTGTTCAGCTATTTAAGTGTAAAATGGTACAATCATCCATACTTTGGCATTTATAATATTTAAGACAATATTTCTCGCAACATTTTCGTCACAATAGTATTTTATTAAACTCATATGAAGTCATAATATTGGTACATCTTGCCACTACAAAGACAGATTGTATTATTGTATGTGCTAAATAACTCATTCCTATATTTAACAACGTAGGCAAACTCGCGGCATATTTCCTGTTATATAATCTGCGATTACAAAGGAAGTTCAATAACCGTTCTTGTATTGAGGTAAAAGGGTCATGATTCAGGTAAACCTAAAATCATGCGCCTGCGTCTGTTCGCAGTTTAGCAACTGATTGTATACGCTCCACTTCCGTTGTTGAATAAGAATTAAGTATACAAAATATTTTTAAGTGACGAGATTGTTAACAACTTGAAAAGATTCGTCATATTATGTATCTTAGGCTCTGCTTAACTATTTCAAACTGCTGGTTGCTGATGATGTCATCAAATTTTCTCGATTAATAAACATTAATTACGTACTTTGCAGTTTATCATGGCAGTTCCTCTGCCCCTATTTATTTCAAAAGTTCGTTTTAAAAAAAACAAAGATATTCCAGTTTACCTGAAACTCTTCGCTGTTATCGAACGCGAAGTCGTCATCGTGGCGGGTGAGTGCAAGCGGACACAGAAGCAGGATCACCCACGCGACGTACCGCGCGCGCCCCATCTCGCTCTCCGTCCTCACACGTTCTCATAAAATCATGATGGGCATCTGTAACAAGAGGAGAAATGTATAAGATTCATTAAAACAACAAATCCTTAAAGATGATCCACACAGCCGCTGGATGGGAAAGCGGGACGGAATTTTTGTAATCATCGATTTCGTACGAAACCGTCACATATAAAGCGGACGCAGTTAGGAACAAAACATAGATAAAGTATGGTTCTTAGGTTCATCATGGTTGTCAAGAAATAGAAGTGAAACTACTTATATCTACTGTACTTACTTCACTGTAAAGGTACGTAAAGGTGTCTAAATATTCAATACGCAGTAGTTAGGTTAGAGCGTCTAGAGGTAGAGTTATTTCTCAACACAGCTGATTATACTTTGCAATATACAACATTCACCAGATTATAATCTGCCTGATGATAAACGAATTGGTTACACGGAAACCGGGTCCAACCGATATTAAAATACCCTTTTGAGCAAACGTGGGGAACATTTTTAGTACTTTTCGCCCATAAATTCACCTTGCCCACAGTTTAACGCTTAAAAGTGTACAAAACCTCATAAATATTCTGTTGGACAAAATGGAAACCAATTTCGGTAGAGATAGGCATATCAAATTGTGTAACGAGACCCGATAAGAATCTTGGTTTCTCAAGGAGGGATTGGACACTTGATTTAGTCGTCGTTAAACCCTTTTGTTAAATATAGACAAATTCGAGAATGCTTGGAACAAATGAGTTGGTAATAAAGAAGTAAGAGGAGGGAGGGCAAACGGAAACGAGTCGGGTACTGTTACACAGTCAGAGGCGCGTGTTGGCGCATAATGATTGGACGCAAATAGAAGCTTTTGAACGTTCTCCGCCTTAGCATGCTGTCGCGAAACCACTTCAGGGAATACTTTTATATTCCTTTTAGTGTAATGCAGCGTGTCGATATTTGAACACTTGAAACTGTCTTGAAGAGTGAAGAATTTAATTTAATTCCAAATATAGCTTTTACGAGGGACACGCGTCGTCTTGTCGGTTTATGACAGTTTCGTTAAATTCTTCTACAACACCGTCGTGCGGTAATATAAATCAATAACTTGGTTTGGGACGCTACGTGTGTCGATACTTTGGCCCCTTCCCATCTTCCAGGGACAATGTCACAGGCCGGTGCTGCAGCCGACAAGGCTGAAAACCTCAAACAGCGTAAGTATGTGAACCTAGATAGGGCTTACATATTTTTGCCGTTTGGGGTTGAAACCTTGGGTCCATGGGGGCCGGCTGCTTGGGAGCTGTACAAAGACCTCGCTAAACGTTTGGTGGAGGCTTCAGGTGACAAGAATGCTGGCTTATATTTTGCTCAAAAAATAAGTTTATGTATTCAGCGGGGCAATGCCGCCAGCATTCTTGCCACCTTTCCCTCCTCCACCTGTTTATTAGATTAAGTTTTGTAGTTAAGTATTAGTTTTTAAGTATTTAGTTTTTAAGTTTTTACCTTTTAAGATTTTTATGTTGTCCGAAATAAATGAGTTTATAAGATCATAACTTGGTATTTCTATGGAACTAGTGGAACCTTAAGACATATTTACGTATTGGTTTATCGGAAAATATTATCTTGGGATTCGGGAGAACAATAAATCTCCTATCCAGCTACTTATCTCCGAGGGGAAAATTAATTAGTTTTCGGAAGAAGCATAAAATATGGATTCACTCCATTGTTGTTTTCTATGTATATCCTAATAACTAACAGCAATTAATAGCAGACAAAACGGCGATTATAAGAGATCGTTTAATTGAAGCAGATTATACCTAGGACGAGGAAATAATGTAATGGTTTTCTATATTATTATTTTTAAAAGCGAAGGTCTTTTATATTATTATTTTTAAAAGCGAAGCGGAAAATCAAAAGCATATTCATAATGCGACAACATTCTTCGCAAGAGAGATTTTACGTAATCCCTGAAATTCGAGGCATTATTCGGCCACTCCAATTATTTTGAAGAAGACGGGAGGCAGCATTCCGGAATAGGATGTGCTTTATTAAACGGTCAAGTTTTCCTTCGCGTTAACTTCATCCTCTTTCATGAATGCCAACATTTCACATTAACAAACCTTCAGATGGAAACGGTTCTTTAATAAAATTAGTTTTGCATTTACTTTTTAAAGAAAGTTAAGAAAAACGAGGAAAGTTTTGTGCTCTACAGAGACCTGTAAGTCTGGCGAAAGAAATTACTTCTTAAAACATTACCTACTTCGATGTGATTCTGAATTTCATTAATATTTTTAAAAGTAGCGAGAAATAATACTAGCTTAAAAAAATTAAAAGCAAGGTAGTTTTTAAGATATGGGTAACGTTCGACCTAGTAAGTAAGCAATTTTATGGAAATTCGATGGAGTAAAAAATATTTGGGGCGCGAAGGGTTGACTTTTGGAAATCAATATTCAGCCTACGAAAAATGTTGAATCTTTTTCGCATTGTTTTTGGCAAAAGAGCATAAAAATAATGAAAATAAATGACTACGTTCATAAAATCGTACCTTCGTCGTAAACTCACAGAACTTTCATAAAATTAATGTGTACTTTCTGGAAAATGTCGGTGTAAAAATTCTATGGTTGGCTGACCACATATTGTTTTATACAGCGAGAGTGCTCGCTTATTAGCCATAAATTACTACTAAGTAATATACGAAGCTCAAAGGGAACAAATATAAATTGTTTGCGAACTGGCGTGGTTTTTACGTTCTATAACTTTTACACCCAAAAGCTGTAGGTACATACGTGGCTGTGTAAAATATCGCTTTACTAAAGGAAGTTTTGCGAGCGAGTTAGAAGCAGCCACTACGGCTTACCCTTGGTTTTGCAAAGGGGCCCGACAAGTAAGAGGGTTACCACAATGGATCTTCCCCCCGACAAAATCTCTCTATAGACTGTTGATATAGGTGCCTACTGATACACATCATACAGTATTAATGTGGATGTTGTGTTAGGGAGATTTTGTGGGACTAAAACTACTTTGTGGTAATTAGTGAAATCTGTGGTCTCCCGACCTTAATACGCCCTCTAATGTGGCCTTAGAGATACGAGTACACAAATGAAGTATTAATACTTGTATATGTACTCACAACTTATTATGTCGTGGTATTCATATTTGAACATAAAGACATATCCATTTTCTTAAAACGAAACGTTTAATTAACGTACAAGAAAATGTATTTGGAGATAAATAAGGAAACAAACAATAAAATAATCCCTCGCAGACATGAGGGGAGTTGTAATCGAAAAACGCTCAGAGAAAACTCGAGACTGGAGAGACCCTCGTATTCGTATTTGGGGTGCACATAATCTATTAAAATAGAGTCAAATCGGAAGAGCGTGTGTGATTGTGAGATATTGCGGAAAGATTTTTGAGGAAATTGAAAATAATGGATTGAGTTTGTCGTTTATTCGCTGCCCGTTGTTTAAGGAGTGTTAGAAAAAGAGGTGATGTATAGGTGTATGAGTAGATTCTTGCCAAAATACGGCTGCCATTTCGAGTAGTGCCGCGAAATTGGCGAATATTTGTTGAAATGTCAGTAAACATGCGCTGAAGGCAGAGGGCACTACATTCCACCTCGCTTATTTAGGTCAGCTGGTAATCAGCGACGTAATAACCTGAATACTTCACGATATCTGATTCCCGTCTGAAACGTTAATCGCGTGTTCGATACTATCAAAATTACTGCTCAAACTTTAGCCAGTCTGATGACTTTACGACTTTCACGCCTTATATACGATTTTTTACATTTTCACGATCAAAAGCTCTCTTAGTAAAATACAAACCTCCCGCGGTTTACTATTGAATGTTTATTTAAAATATTTCTCTTTAAATATACTTAGAGGGATTTCGAAGCGAAGTTTTCTTAGAATTTCGTTCAAAGAGGTATCTAAGCTGAATGGCAGACGCTTCACGAAATCCCTCGGAAAGCCCAGATTTGTACTAATATTTTTCGGAATGGAATGGAAAACGAGACGAATAAACGGTTCTAAGAAGCTGTACACAGTAAGTACGATAGACGCTGGTTTGAAGTTTTGTATAAACTTTAGAACCTAACATAAATAGAGCATTAATATTTAATGATACTGAAAAAGTAAAGATGTTCCAGGAAATATCGTCCAGTACAGTATACGCAGACGTCCATCTATTTCGACAGCGGAAGTCACGTGCTATCAACAACCAATGCCTCTGCGGCCAACATGCAGCATAATGTCATAGTTCCCAGTATTGAGGTGCTATAAATATGCATGCGTCTTGCGTCTGAACACATCGAACTCTGTTTTACGATGAGACTAACTGCAATCCAAAGTTACGATACATTTTGACCCGTATATACAAAGCGTAAAGTCGAATTTATGGTCATGGACTGTCGCCAACAGTACTACTTTGGTAGTCGATAGAGACCCACCCGGTCGTCCATTGTGCGTAATCTCACCGGCGAAATGGGTATTGTCTCCGTGTGGGAAGTAAAAACGAACCATGCAGGTGAAGGTCCTGATAAATTACGAGCCATAGCAGTGGCGACACAAAAAATGGTGGAAGATATATTCTTTACATCGTTTAGCGAAAAAAATGGGTTCAGTTGGACGAATTTGCCCTAATAACGGTCGTCGGAGACTAAAACACAGTTCAGCGGTTTTGTCTAATAAATTGGCGGTTGGAGTTACAGAGGGTAAAGAGGAAAGCCTTGGGATGTTTTACGGGTTGTCTTAATTGAGTTTTCGAGTACGCGAGTCACTCGGCTGGATGATTGTTTGGAGCGAACTACATTCGAGAATTCGAGACGGGTGGCAGTAATGTTGCGGTTTCAGTAGAGTTTCTCCTAAGCTTCTGTTTATTTGGTACACAATGTTTTCCACATAAGGACCTGTGTCTGGGACTTTTTATGTCATTGTTAAAATGACACACCTATTTTCTCGGCATTTTATAGACGGCTCGTAAATTATAGCTCGTGCTCGTACCTTGGGTTTATGACACCACGTTCAAATATATTGCTAACGCGTTTTGTACATGTACGCAATACAGGTGGGCAAATATTTAATCTTGTACACAGAGATGAACAACTAGGTTCTGTAATTAGTACTTGAGATACTTTCTATTAATTAAATAGATAATAATAATTAACCTTGACATTTTTCAATTTTATATTTTTTTAGATGCGTTTATGATAAAATTTTAATGGGATCACATAATATGAAGTATTGAACCAAAAAAATCAAGCATCTTAAAGTTATGGGTAAACTTAAAGAAACTTCAACAAATTATAATAAGTCAGTAAAAACTTAGTACCTATGTTTGTTATTCATGACAACACATATTGGTAATTTAATATGAAATTTCGTAGTACCTACTTATACGTGAAAGCAAGGGAGGGAAGCAATACACACACGAACATAAACATAAATACAAACTTTGATGGAGGCGGGAAAACTACAAAAATATATCTGACGGTTTACGGCCTACGGTTCATGCTTTAAAAGCATCTAATATTCTAGGCAATATTGCTATTGGAAACTTGAGGCTTGCCATAAATCACCTTCACCGGTGTTTTCATAGCTCGAGCGAATAACTAGAGAGGCTGCTAAACCCAGATAGGAATGGATGGTTGAACTCATGAAAGGAGTCCTTATTGAATAAATGCTTTTATAGATTTACCATCGTTTTTGGTGGAGTGTTTCGCGCAATCATTTATCACGAGGATCGGATGGTAAGGGAATGGAACTCTCTGGCGTTGTCTACGTAATATTGAAAATTTCAGCGTAGATGTGCTCCGATCGAAAGTGATTAGGTTTTTGTGGGTGATTCAAGTTAGAAAGCATCGTCATTTATAAAATCAGGTGACATTTCATTTGGTAAGTTTTTGCTATGTTTCATTAGTCACATCTCCACAAATTGATTCTTATCTTTGGAGAATATCAATTTCTTTTTAATGTGCGGCAATAAAGAACATTCTTCCAGCAAAGAAAATGAACTTTAGGAAGCAAAAATGTGGAAAATAGGAATGTTCCACTTCCTTTTAGCAGTAGAGAGCTGAAGTAAGGCTCTTCAAGTAGGTACAGCACAAAGAGCTTGCATCTCTTCGCGAACAATCGCAATAACACTTTGTACGAGAGGAAGGCTTGTACGCGACGAAGAAACGTTTTGTACAAGACATTTATTTTAAAAACGAGTTTGAAGCGGTGGTGGCCAAGGGGTTATGTTTTTTTATGTAATAGGTGGAAAACAAGCAGACGGCCCACCAAATGGTAAGTGGCTACCGTATGTGGCGCAGTTGTAATTCTGGATCACCGAGTTCGAACCTCAGCCAATGATTATTAAAATTAGATTTGTGCGGTTAATCCATTTCTACATAATATAATGGTGGTAGGCTTAGGCCGTGAGTAGTTCCCACTTCCCACGTACTAGACAAAACAGTGTCGCAAAGCGGTCAATATGCCTGTGTTTTGGCATGATGTTCAGTGAAGCTAGGGAGGGATTACTCCCTCCTTTTAGGTTTAATATGCCACCATCTACGGCCGCATCGTCGCTTAACATCATGCGAGATCGTGGTGAAAGGCTAACCTACAGTTGGTATCTACGGAAGACCAGCGTAGGTTGCCCACCTGCATATATGCTGAGAGATACCTTTTTACAATAACACAAGTACTCTATTTTTGTTGTATGCTTTTTTTTATATGTTATTGTAAATAAATCATTTTTCTTTCTTTCTTTCTTTAGTGACAAACAAGTTTGCAATCAGCATTCATTCTTGGACATTGTGTAACTTCCGTTTTGATGCAGTGGGCAGAAATATGGGTTTATTGCGAAACAAACAGTAAAGTGCATTTAACTTTATGATACTTGGATATTGCTAAGTTGATTGCTTTGTATTGCACTTCCGATGTTTATTTTTCGTTTAAAAACAGACATTGCAATTTTAATAAAATCAATCGTTAACTTCGGGAATAACTTGATTTCATCGACTTCTAGTAACAATGGGATAATTTTATAAGTCAGTTGGAGTAGTATTATTATCTTTATTTATTTTTTACACTAGCATAAAATTGTATGTTTTGCTGTGTTTCGGAAGGTAACTGAAGATTCCGACTGACGTATATCAGATATGCAGGAGACAGTCGTTAGGCCTTCTAGAGATTAAAATAAACTGAAACATACCTAAATGGTGATTGACTCTTAAAATTATAGTAATCTGCTGTGCAGTTAAGGTATGAACCTCAAAAAATATTATTTATCATTGTCGCATGAAATGATGGTCTATGTCCAGCAGTGAACGAACATAGGCTGATGATGATGATGATAAAATGATGACCACAGATTTTTGAACTTGAAATGATAATCACATGTTAAGAATAACTATACGAAAAATGTTCAAATGTTCAACACATCACCCAAATATCCAAATAAACATGGATTATCCTTTCACAGCTGCAATATATTTTCACATTGCACAGTCATGCACGGTCAAAATACCACAGAGCCAGACAGATTTACACTACACTGGTCCCAAAACACTGTCCCCTTTATGGCATGGGTTCCGGAGAATCGGAAATTTATTTGTCTGGGCACAGATAGATTGTTATCCGCCGTCGCGTCGCTTATGTCTATACGAGCATGAGCACGTTGCATTATGTCGATTTATAAAGGAGTATTTCAGACTTTCGTACGTTCACTTGGCGAGAAGTGTCTGAGCCCCTTATAAATGGCAGCGGAGCTATATTGAAGGTGAAACATAGGAGTTTAAAATTAGGTGTTGGTTACAAGATTTGACGCACAAAGTCTGGAAGATTCAGTGATATATAGAGTTAACTGTTAAAACTGCCGAATAATGCAGACCTAAACTGAGGATTGTACAAGTGTTCTTAATAGCTGGATTTTGATTGTAACTCGATATAGAGTTTTTTTTTCATCAGTAAAAAGGGTACTATAAATTTCTGATATTTCATTCTGACTCATAAGGTGTACGCACATCTATCCGAGCCGAGTTAACCTATAATAGTTAGAAACCCAAACCGACGAAATGAAATGGTAAGGCGACAGACCTTGTTCTAATGAAAGATCGCCTAAAGGTATTCAGTATTCGGGTGGAAAAGTACCGTAGCGGCAAACAAATCATCATGTTAGGGCGGACTTTAAGTACAGAGTATAGAGATTCGTGATTAAAGTATAAGCCAAGATGGCATTTTTTAAATTCATCATTGGCTGTCTGTTTCTCATTGCATAAAACTGGGCCTTATTTGTCATTTTTAACAAAACTATATTCACTGCTAACTGCTTGTCTAGGATATCACAGAAATTTCAGTCTCTAAAGTATATTCATTTTTACGAATAACTACGGCAAATTAGTTTTATTTCTATTTTCTCACGATCAGTGTTAAAAACAGTTTGGAGTTTGTATGTTGGAGTACAATGCCTGTCTAGACCATAAAGCACCGATAAACGATTCTCGTACATGCCCCTGATTTACATTTAGATTTTAGGACCATCTGGGACTCCAGTCCGATTGTATAGCTAGGATTTGTATTGTGTGTTGTTTATCGGATGTTCTGTTGGGTGGGCTTAGTATTTGTATACTAAGCAATGTTTTTAGAGCAGGTAAATCTGATTCGTAGAATTATAACTCTTTCAACTGTTATAACTACATTTCCATAACATTTGCACTGGTTTTAAGTGCATGGAATACAGACATTACAATGGCAAATTCAGAATAGCAGGTGTAAAATGACGACTGTAATTTATTTACTTCCTAGATTTTTCCTAAAAGAAGTTCCTTTTTCGAAGTCTTTTATATCGAGAGTTTCCCTCTGATCTGTAGGGAGTTTATTAACCCAGTCCCGATATTTTTTTTATTCATCATAGGCAACGATACAGCCGAATATGGCATCTGACTAAATCTAGAAGGCGGATGAATCCCATCATACCATATCGTATCTAAGTCAATCCACATAATCTGACATAAACAAAAAAAATGCATGAAATTCGTAATTTGAGACCAATCTTACACCTATAGGAAATCGCTGTCAATACGAAACTCGTTAAAAGGGGATTAATTGCCCCGTATTCGCTGCAGGCACATATTGTTATTGCGTAACCTACAGATCAACACTAAATGAAGCTTTGGCTCGCCCCAGGCTATGAATGGAGCCAATGCTGGCAGACGTTCAAGACGTAAAAGGTATTTAAAACTCGGACGCATTAAAGCAACGATATTGCACTGATATCAGACAATGCCATCTCTGTTATGGACAATTTATTTAATTATGCTTAAAAAGTCGTTATATTACTCTCGATTATAACGTAGTTTTGCATAAAGTTACCGGTACACGGTGAATGAAGGGTTTTTGCAAACTTATGTAGTTTTATCTTTTCGCATAATACTTTCTGAATGGGTGGTTCTGAGTTTTAAATTCAAATAAATTATTTCGTAAAAATATAGGTATGTATACCTGTAAAAATTAACTTGAACTGTCCAGTGCAAGTTTTGTCTGGCAAAAGTTTAATACCCTATTATCAAGAATTTGTAAGAGGCAGTTTTGCACCTTTACAAGATTTTAGTGCAAAAAATGTATAAAGTAATCTTTTTGAAAAACTTTGCTATGGTCACAGTTCCAGACAAATATCCTAAATCAATGGTTATGGTACTTGGTTATTTAATTATTGTCATTCATTGTCGTGTCGTTTCCAATAACATACAAATTGTCGGAAAGATTACATTCAGAATTAAACATTTATCAAGATCCGAATAAAGAAAATTTTGTCCTTCCACCAGCAAAGGAAATACCAGTTGTTAAAACATAATAAATTACTTACTTGTTTAATTTAAAGCCGCGGTGGACGGCGTTACAGGAACTTTTCAACCTGAAAAGATAAGAAATGTAAATGAGACCCATGAGCCACAGAATTTATAGCGTCTCCAAAAATTAAATTAAGCAGAAAATGTCCTCCTTATTTTGCAATGAATCATCAATTTCTTAGAAGAAAACAAGGGCTCGGGATTATTTAAGGCAAAATGTTTTAAGTGATTTATAATTAGGTACGGAACAATGAAAGCTATGAAGTTTTGGAAATTAATAGAACGTTCTTAAACAAAAGAGTTCTAGTACCAGCTAATGTAATCGAGAAGAATACACTATTACTAAGGCCGAAGTGTGTGCGCTGGTTTATTCTTCACGCCTGAAACGATTTAACTGATATTTGGTATACGGTATATAGGATGCTTAAACGGCATGAGCTTTTCATTAAATACAACTTATAGTCTCATTTATAATAGGTTTTATCTGGAAAGTCATTTCAAAACGCACATACACGTCTAAGAAGTGGACAGAAATCACTCGATCACTCAATTTATCTAAAACAGCATAAGGACACAATCTTTATTAGACCGTCGACAATGAAAAAGTTTACTGTTACCTACATAACAGCCCAATTACAAAGTTCATATCAGTTAGATGGAAGCTTACAAGAGAAACAATCAACTAACCCACATAACTTTCGCATTTACATTATGAGCTGGATACAATGGTATTGTTCAGTCGTGTAACACCATTCGCTGGCTTTTAACTTTTATTTGAAGTTTGCAGGACATGCAGGCGCTACGTCCGCTTCCTGCCAACTCTACCCCGGAGTGATTCAATCCTGACCTACTTCGAGACTAGCTTACTCTGTTACTGCGAGAATATGAAATATTTACTCGCAACTGTGTGTTGTGGACCGCGGTTGTGAATAGTTGATGTTTTTTGCATTCAAACATTTCATTTTATCCGT
Organism: Hemithea aestivaria; assembly: GCA_947507615.1. Classification (NCBI taxonomy): domain Eukaryota; kingdom Metazoa; phylum Arthropoda; class Insecta; order Lepidoptera; family Geometridae; genus Hemithea; species Hemithea aestivaria. The sequence goes on along the minus strand of OX382339.1, from coordinate 8,355,868 downwards.
GCTCTTCATTTTTAGCAAGAAAGAGAGATATGGATTGATTAAACGGTTCAATAATCATTATTATCATCAACAGGCAACATTTGTCCACTGCTGGACATAGGCCTCCCCCATGACTCGCCACTCAACTCTATCATCTGTCGACTCCTAGCGATTAAAGGGTTACGCGTACGTATTATGCAGTTGGCACATTTCTATTAGCAAACTGCGAATAGCAACAGTTCGGCTGGCCATACGTTTGTGATTGCAGCGAAGGCCTAAGGGCAAAAAGCCTTTGCCCAACTGGGAGCCCATATACTACTACTGCCATACGGCTGTGTGACAAGTGATATATAAGCTACGACTGATTTACATGTAAGTACTGCCGACCACCCAACACAAACAAAATTAATTAAAAAATCTGTGGAATTCATATTATTAATTCATTAAAGTAGCCCTGAGCATTTAGCCTGGAGCTTTAGAGGTAGATATTTCATTATGATTGATCGTTCTCAATAAGATAATATTTATTCGTGTAAATTGTCTTATAGGCGCAGTTGAAGGTTAATTTTAATGATATAAAAATAACTAATTTCTAACCAAATCTAAACAAACAAAACGAGCCCAATATTAAAAGCACCAGTGACAACATTGGCCTTTTAACACTGAGATCGATTTAAATTACCAGTAAATTATCTGCATACTCTACTGTTATCCGGTCAAACGGCCACCCAGAGTGAATCAAAGCATAATATTGGTTAAAGTGTAACTAACCCAGTCGGGTCAACCAGTACCTTCCATCGAGCAACCTTACGCACCGTTAACACGATCCATTCATTAAACATTCAGTTTATAAACTTCAAAGTTTCATATTGATGAGTTAGGGGAACGAAGTTATTAAATCAAGATTTGTGTCATTTAATAGCATCGTTATCCTAATTCTAAGAATCGATCTAAGCTGCAGACATGGACATCTTACTGTTTACGGAAACCAATTCGTTCAAGGAATACCGCCATTAATATGGATTTTTGGAAGCTTTGATTTCCAGTGCCGTAATAAGGAGGAGGGGTCTGCCCGGAGCACTTACTGAGAAACGTAAAATCAGTAGAATTTAACAAATTCATTACAAACACTTTTGTGCTTAGTACACAAATAGGTAGCTGTCTGTTAATCTTATGTAACTGTAAAATCATTGCACTGAAACGCACATGTACCTAGCTGTAAGTTTTCCTTTGAAAATAAAATAAAATAATTATAAAGGAAAAGCACGCTTATCGTATTTTTTGTGCTTACAAGGGGCGTCAAAATTGGTTTCCGCCCCGGACGTTCAAACCTAGCGCTACGCCTGTCGATTTCTCAATCGCCTGACGAGCTTTAAATTGCGGTAGAACTTTTATATTAAGGGTATTAAGGGATCCGGCAAAACGATTTATTCGCCGGTTACTGTTTATCACGTGATAGAAGATTGGTTAGGCGTCGCTTTCTTAACGATGAAGCTATTTCATGTTATCGATTTTTTCATAAACAGCAGTACTTCTTTAGGAAAACAATAACAATAAGATGGGCAAAATCAATACGTGTACCAATGACAATAAAGTTTTAAGGATAGAATTTTTTTAAAACGATGTAATTAAAAATAATATGAATACGAATTACATAATAATATGAATATGATGATAATATAATACGATGTAATATGAATTACATAATAAGAAACGTAATTTTCCTCGAAATACTTGGGCTAAGTTTTAGCCGCTAAAGCTGGATGCAGTTAGTATCTACTTTATTTAGTTTATATACTCGTACAGTAAACATTAAAAAAGTTACATAGAAATTATTTTAATTTGACCGTATTACAATTTCAACGCCGCAATAATAGCTAAAAGCACCCTCTATTTAAACAAAACCATACAAAATTATGAAAGGTTCACTTTACACGTGCACTAAACGGCAGCTCGCAGCAACTTCGCTTATCGCCACTCCCAGCGAACTAACATTTAAAAAGTCCCGACTTCCCGACAGCTACTATAAAGGGTAGATTTCGAATATGTAATTTCTAAATTTGAATTTAAATTATTTTGTATACCAGTGTGTGGAAGCAAGTGTACCTTCGCCTGGTGTTGAGTGAGCGATTCGACAGCCCTACTCAAATCCTAAGGAAGCTTCTCCGGCCCTCCTCCTCTAATCATTTGCTCAAATCCTGAGCGTCGTGATGATCCCGTCGTACCTTTTGCTTGATAATTTGCCGCAATTTGTGACGGTCCGCAGCACAGTGCATAGCTTCAGTCGTTTTGGTGTCAAGTTGTTCGGACACCTGATCAGACCATCTCTTGGGGATACGATTTATGACCTAGCCGCGCTTTGACGCGTTTACCGTTCACCTTTCCTGTGATCATCAGCCTCTTCAGGTTATCGGATGGTTTTTTTCTCTGCCCCTAGATTAGTGTAAAACGATTGAGTGTAACGTACAAAATGTACTTGATTACCAGAGGATTGGTGTGGTCGGTTTTTCCGCAACGATTGTCATCAATTCAATTAGTTTATCTGAGACTATGTCCATACGGAAAGTCCATCACAGTATATTTTTTGATGGACAGCCACAAATGATTTGCTCTTCTCTATGGGTCTCTCGAGTTATTTTCTTGTCTCTGATACTAGTTATACTACTAGAGGTCTTCCAGTTGTGTACAGCTGTTCATGTATGTAGTTATGTAGAGTAGGTAAGTAATCCAGCTAAATTGCAACTACTTACTCGTAAAAGGAAATGTTTTTAAAATTTAGCTGAAACACTGGCACTAGACTTATATTGTTAAAGACCAGTGTTTTATGTTTTTGTACATTTCTTACCGTAGAAAGAAATGAAATGCTTTTTTTATTTTAGTTGCTTTCTAAGTTTTAATTCAACTATTCATATTTATATCACGTATCCCTTATGTTATGTGGTTTTGTTCGCTTATTCAACACAATAAACAATGCCCAATTAGCCACCATACATATTCAATTTTTATTAGCTTTTCAAAATCTACCAAATGGTTTTACCATATTCATCGGGAAACTTTAGCCATTCCCTTTGGTTTGCGCCCGTTAAATTTATGTTACCGTTCCGCGTGTTTTTAGCGGTTTTTCAGTTGTGGAATTGCTATCCAAGTTATAACAACCGACAAATTGATTGCTATTTGTTTTACCCTCTTGCTAATGGAAGCACAACAACTTTAAAATTTCAATTACTTAATTAATTTTAACGAAATTGTTGATGCGTTACTAAAGCTACTTGTGTTAGCTACTTGTACGAGTCTATGGATTATATAGGTACCAGGTACTTACGTACACTTACTTTGGTTTTATGTTAGTGTTGTATGACCAAGTAACGGGCGTGCCATGGGGGAGGCATAATACGTCCAATAGTGGACGAATGTGGGCTGATTTTGATATTACACTTAACTTTGTATAATGACGTGCAAGACAGTGTTCAACTATACATACAAAATCATATTATAATATTATGTCTATCTTATAAAACTGAAGACTACAATGTTCGCCTTATGTCAGACAATCCGCTACGCTGGTCTATAGACCCAATTAATGGTACATATTACACGAGTACATATTGTATACATTTATGTAAGACCCACATATGAATGATACGATGTCGTACATACGGAACGCAGCGATGCATTCATCATTTTACCCTGAGAGTTAACCATGCTTTATACGCTCAATAATTCCTTGCCCACTATACATTTTCAACCAGAGCGGAATATGGGTAAAATCGTCCTCGGGTTTCTCACATTGGGAAATTCAAATTGAAAATTGTTCTCAAATAATTTAACGATTTTATAAACAAACCAACGCAGGAAGTAATAAAAATAATAAATATTGTGACTGAACTACGAGCAGAATAAAATAAATCATTCAATAACGTCACATATTTATTCTTTACGATGACTTATTAGTTTGTAAAATGTAACATTTATTTGTATTACTGACGAAAAACTTAACTAAGATGTGAAGTAAGAAACCTCAGAAACTGAGTATTTTAACTGTCTCCCTACTTTGTCACCGAGAGTTTTTAGTTTTTAACGAATTTGCAAAAAGTTTTAAAATACATTTATTTTAAATCGACTCTAAGGTCGCTTTTAATTAAACGAGAGCTCATGTTAAATGGGACCATTTTAAAAGTGTATTTAACATATGAAATAAAATAAAAAAAACATGGAATCGGTTAAGGCGTCTTCGAGTAATCAGTGAACATACAAAAAAAATCCTACACATTGTAAACGTTTACTCTTCTAAGTCGGTTTAAAAGCAAGATGGTATACAGTAACATCAATGCTCAAGTCAACAAGGATGGTACAAGGTCGATTATTCGTAACCTCACAAATGTACACAGTCAACATGAATCATTATTTGCAGTACTCATTTCTTGAAGCTCTCAAACTCAAGATTAGTATGAAACCTTAATACCACAAGCCATTCGCGGTACCGCAGCGACGAATTATATGAGTTCACGGAAAATGGTAATGGGACGGGGAAACGTCAAAGATCTTGGCAATTTTCTCAGTAAAAATATTAAGCCGGTTATTGTAAAAGAAACGCGGTGATTGTCTTAGCATATTTTACTCATTAAACAAAACAAATTATAGTTTTTTTAAGAACAAAGTACATTACATGTTAATACATAAAACTTTGCATAGGGTAATCCATCCATTCTCGAAAAAATCTCAAATTCTTAAAAAAGCGCTTTGGTTATTAGGTTTTTTTTAATTTAACAGTCCTCCCGAAAAGTTGTGCTAAGTGGGATCTAATAGGAAATCTAAAACAGTAATCCTGTAGATTTCGGAACGTGCTACAAGCAATATCCGAAATATTTGTCACATACACTGATTCCTTTACAGCGGCAATACGTATTCGTTAAATCGATTTAATTGGCCCATAAATCGATAGCAGCTGTTACCGAAATGAACGTAAGGGCCAATTTAAAAAGGAATTGAAAATAGGGGTATTGCCGGCGCATGGTAACGGTCGCTCCTATTGCTTTTATTGAGGCTCGATATTAGTAAAGCTGTACTTAGAAACATGCATATTTGCTTAGGCTTATTTTTATGTTATAATTTGTCGAAGGGGCGAGATTTTTGGTGGATTTGATGGTGGCAATATTACTTTTTATTAAGTAGTGTTTTATTAATGTTTTATTTTGCCTTTGAACACCATAATATAGCCTAATGTTAAGCGGTGATTCAATCGAAGATAGAGATAGACTAAACCTATAAACTAAACAAAAGATTATAAAGATGGGATAGATTTCATGGCTTTGTCTACTAGACACCATGCCCAAACTCGGCCGTAATGATCGCATTTATACGGCAGAGTTCTGAGGTATGTTCGAGACTTTGTGTCAACAAAACTTTCTCAGCCAAGCAATCGAGTATACAAAATCAAATATTGTGTTGATGACACAGGGATAAAATTGTGTAAAGGCTGGCGTAAACAACATCTACACGGGCCGTACCGCTTAATAAAAATAAACGCTTAATAAGTCCTATTTTTCGCACATTTTAACAGATTTCACAATTCGCCGCATTTGTTTTTGTATATTTATCGATCACTCGAATAAGTCTAAAATAAAAATATTTTTGTTTGAAATGGTTTCAAAGTGGTCCCATTTAATTTTTATCGACATCGGTCGTCGGGTTTTCATGATATGAATTAAAACGTGAGACCGTGACGTGAGTGTTCCCGCATATTGATAGCGAAATTGATATTTTTAATTCAGTTTGTTTATGTACTATCACACCGTATTCATATAAAATATGCAAAAGAGGAGTTAGAACATTTTTATTATACTCGGTAGGTACAATGTGTTGCGGCTCGTGCGGTAGTCTGGGCCAGCCTTAAGCTAACACGGCCACAGTCCACAATGCGGTTGTCCGACTTATGGATGACATCACCGACATGTCTTTGCTCAAGATACTCGAAATCCCTTTTAAGGGAACAGGAGAGTGTTCTATCATTGCTGAGCTGAGCACTACAGAATGGCTCCATTTCCTAGCTATGTGACATGACTAATGTATGCAGAGTGTCGATATCAATTGAAATATAGGTTCCAGATTTACCATTCACACTTACACGTATATTACATGTAGGTATAGGGGAGATTTTGTGATTGTATTTGCGTGTTTGTTTATACTAAAAGGCTTAGTCGTAGGTTATATTTAGTCAAAATTTAGAATAGCTGCCTTTCTCCAGGCTTTTATTTCAAACCCTCAAGTTGCATTTTGTTGAAAGTTTTAAGTCTTCATCATTTATTGTAAGAAGTCCACCAGACCTACCTTTCCCAGGAAGGCGCGATTGCTCGCCATCGGCATTACGCATACACTTTCACCAGGTAGCGTTATCTTATCAGTCGTCGTAAGATGCCTTTCCGCCCCTATGGGCTTAATCATAGCCAACCTTTTATGCCTTATATTATCGTTATCTTCTCTGCGATTTTTTTTAAATAGACCTGCGCTGTTGTTAAAAGCTCACGCTCCACTTCGTAAATTAAAAGTTAATTCTCATTCAAAAATAGCTTATTAGTCATTTTTTTTTTGGAGAATTTGACACCGCGATACATAATCGCTGAAGCTGATCTATTAGATTAAGACAGGTATTGGGAGCATTTGGTAACATTTGCAATATGGCTTTTCGAATCAGCGCAGGAGGCAAGTTTTGTTATTGGATACCTGCCACCTGCTATAAATATCGTCATCGCTAGAACGTTGATTTCTTTGTAAGCGATGTGGACTGCCTGCTGTCTCATCAAACAAATCTGGCATCATTGCGCAGCGTTGCGCTCATCAGTCATATAATTGATCAGGCAATTCGAGACAATCCTCAGAATAAGGACACCATCAGAACATTGCGCAAGCCCGCATCAGGGCGACAATTGACCGTCCCAGATGACATCACTGCCCTGCCCCTTACGTGAGGATCTATGTAACTGATTACCAAACGATTAATTTGAAACGTTCCAATTAACAGGGCATTGTTCATCCGAGCTTGTAACTAAAGGCGGTGTGAGCTTAATTGCTTGGGAATTCTATATACGCGGTAAATTAATATTTAATGTGTAACTTCAGTATGTTTTCTAACCAACATTAATCAATCAATTTGGAATAATTTGAACATTGGATTTTCATTAGAGCCTTGTTTGGATATTTACACATTATACAGGGAGAAATTTGTATTTCGCTGTACAAATATAATATATTAAATATTCAAGTATGGTATGGTACCCATTACCAAAGGTTGTCATTGACAACATCTCCAGGCAGACCCCATCAGCCCGATGGTCAGACGATATAGTCAAACATGTCAGAGGAAACTGTATGAGATTCGCATAGCACCGGAAGATATGTTACCATTAGGAGACCCATAACTCAGCAGTAAATGGATACGGGCTGAGAAGGTAGATCGTAATTTGTATGTGTGTGGGTAAAATTAAGGGCTAGAAAAGGCAGTTCTTTATATGTCATAATAAACATGATATGTTGAAAAACTTATACTATGATTTTTCAATTAATCCGGAAAAATAAAAAAACAATTACTTCTAAACATAAATAGGTACGGACACTAATTGAATCTGCGCTTTTATTTATATACTAGCTGCGCCCTGCGGTTTTATTTACCCGCTGTACTGTAGCCTATGTGTTATTCCAGGGTCTAAGCTACCTTTATACCAAATTTCAGCTCAATCGGTCCACCCGTTTAGGCGTGAGAAGTAACAAACATACACACTCACAAACTTTCGGCTTTATAACAAGTGAAATTTTAATTTTTTTTTTAAAAACAAGCTTTAATTATCATACCATCTTGCATCATATAGTACTCGTCAAGACGAATCAAATGAGCCCAAACTCGATGGGGTTGCGTTGTTTAATGACAGAGTTCCTATAGCCACCTTCCAACTCCATCATCAGATCAGCTCCATGTCATAATAATATTGCATTGTCATCCGATTTACACACGCATGCAAATTTTCAGCTCAATTGGAAACCGGGAAGTGGGTCAAATCAAACTTGCAAGATTTGATTACAGACAGACAGACAGACAGACAGACAGACAACAGACAGGTGAAAGTAATATAAAGCTTGTAATATTAGGGTGAAGTGTGATAGCCTATGCTCTCCATATGCTTTAGTTTACCATATCCACGCAATGCAAACATTCACGTGTAAACATGAATATCAGTGACATAGTTTGTATCTTATGTAAGACTTGAAATTAATTAGGCCACGTTACACGTATGTAACAGGAATTTACATCAGCTCTTTGATATATGAGCTTTTCGTCAATGTCGGTGGAAACTAGCCTAGGAAATGCGATATGCGAATACATGCGTAACAATTGATTGACGTGACATAACTTGTATTTTAGAGGTATTGGATGATATGAAATGTAGCGAGCAAAACATTTTTAGAGTCGCTAGAAAAATAGTTGCTGAAATTCTATAACTTCCTGATATTCATATTATGATAACTTTTATTTTTTAAACTGAAGGAAGACAGCACGTACACTCGTAGCCGACTAGAGCTTTGCTATTTCAAGTACTATTGAATGATTCTACACAACTAATTAACTTATGTTATGTATCTAATGTGCGTAATTTATTTTCAGAATTATTTATAAAATATTCAATTACGATTATAATAATATTAAACAATCATACAATTTTAAAACCTACTTATAAATAAAAAACGTCATTGAGGTCATGACCTGCAGAAAGTGTAGGTACCTAAAAAGCTGGCTACATTACCTCTCTGGATGGCCAAACTTATACGTTGGCCGAGGTAAGAGCCAGCTTTTTGGTCATTGGTTGCTACTATTATTACTATTGTATCTAATTAAATTATAAATTTTAGGAAAAAAAAGTAAAAATAAACATCGGTAACAAAAGCACTGTATTAAAAAAACAATAACCGCAGCTTAACGAACGAAAAGAACGTCTCATTGACTGATCAAACGTTTTAGTCAATGTCCAACATTATTACATATTATCTTGATGTATGGTAAGAGGTTCAAAAGGTTTTTATAATAAATCAGCACCTTCGGTTCAATTTAATCGATGACGAATTCAATAAAGAGAAAAATACAGCAACTAATAAATCCAGAATTAGATCAAGGTTTCCCCTCAGAATAAACAAAGCAAGGAAACGAGAGAGTAACGATTGTAATAAACACGATGCCGAGCAAATTACTATTCTTAGCTAATTTGTTTACATTACCAACTTATAGTTTTCCTGTGACAAAAATGTAGTTTAATCTAATAACATCCGTAACTCTTAGGCATCACCATATGAAAAGCGTCTCATTAGCTATTTTAAAGTCAAAACTAACAGTTTCTTGAGCGTAAAGAAAACACAAACATTCCCACATAAAATGAGTCTTGAGTAAAATTCAAACCTAAAAAGCATTTTAAAAGCTAACCATTTTAATCGGTTGTTTTAGCACCTGGTGCTGGTTACTGATCCTGTAGAGAAGATTTTCCAATTAAATCGACGAACGTAATGGGCAATCAAACAGTGGGATAGCTAGTACAAGCATTCCTATAAAATCGTTTTAAATCGTGTCACGCGACAGATCAGCCAGTTGAAGGCAATGAAGGCTAGCCGTAACGCTCCGCTGGCGGCCCGCCTCTGGTCTTCTAATCGGTGTGACTGACCTGTCATGCACTCAGTGATTGCCATTCGTCATATATAATGCATTAAACCGTTCCCTCGTGCTGTGACCTGGATTCGGTTGCACGATCTTGCTACGTTTGCTATAAGGTGTTAATATAGCTGCGGATTTGAGTATCAATTGGTTCCATATGTTTCCATGCTGACAAATTGATCAGAGATTATTTAAACCGCCCCTTTTTCTCGACGTTTCTCACTCTGAGTATTTTCTACTGGACTGTCTGATGTTAAACGATAACACCATAAAGTTGCAGTTCAGTTAAAATATTCGCAAATAATTTAAAATAATTCATACTTTTGCTAATCTCTCATCGCATATGAAAGTGTAATTATTATAACTGAACGGCCTCTTTTAAATGTATAATTTTGTAAAAAATGAACCTTGTGTGAACATTGATGATTTGTATAATAATACTTCATTACTATGTGTAAAATTCCACATTGTTAAAGTAATTTATACAGAAGTTGAAGTAAAGCAACATTGTGTAGTCAGCGAACGATTAACACTCATTACCGAAGTGCATAGCGAATGGTAATCTTTATAAGATAATAGTGTAGAGTTCAGCGAGGTTAATAGGATTAGTGCATGCTTTGTACCATTACACTGCGATCTATAAAAAGGTTAACTAACTGTGCAGTTACCTTAATTAACTACAGAAGGTTATTCCAGCCGGGGCGTTTGTTTACGACTAGCAGGAATTAGCTGACTTCAAAATGAATTCACAGACATTCTGTTTCGACTATTTTCATGTTGCAAAAAAAGATGTTATTAAATGTTTTTGTACGGAGCTGAAGTCTAGAAATAAAACTGGTTTATGTTACTAAAAGCTAGATCAGCTAAGCTTGTGTTACTATTTCATATCTCAAGAAATCCTACGTCCTAAGAATAGTGTTTTCAGTAAGCAATTATGTATAGTTACTGTTACTGACCGTTTTAAAGCGGATCTAAATATTTGTTTTCACTTATTTCATTACTTTGTCGTTAAATGTAACATTAAATGAACTATAATGTAGTTATTTTATTGATGATTCTCACTGTAGATTCAATAGCGGTAACGAAACGACCAATTAAAATAATAAACATGAGACCATTAACGTTGTTGGCATTACAGGCGTCACAACTGATGGAGATAAAAGTAAATTGGTTGCAATAACTGGGATAGTACTTTAGCCATCTGCTGGGCTTATTACACGAGATAACGCTGATGTTAATAATTTAGTTAATGCAACGCCTCTACAGTGTAATATTAAGTTAAACGATGGAGTTTAAAAAATATTCAAAAGAAAATCACAAACTACCGCCTGACTGACTGATTATATATAATCTGGCGTATTGTTTGACATCACGCGAAAGAAGTGTCTTTTGTACTTTGTTTGGTACTTTCATACAAGAGCAACCAAAGGTGACAAAAACAAATTGATCAGCGATGAAATCAGCACTCAAAATCGTTTAACAAAAACATTTTGTACGTATCAATTATTCAGGCGCATGACACTAAGCACGACTGTTCGGAAATCACAATAAAACGAGGTTCGTTCCGCAAACCCGTGCATTGAATGAAACAGGAACAGCGGATTCAAATAGGAACGCCCGATGTTTCGTTTAGAAAAACTGTCGATAACGCTGAAGGGGAATCGCGGAATCCTTTGTAGCGTGTAAGACCGTGAATAAACAAACAAGATCACCTGCTACGAAATAAAATAGAATATTTCGAAGTACAATCGATATTCAGAGTTGGGGGCCCAATCATCTTGTTGCCCATGGTTACTATTGATTTCATGCTTCAACTGATTGACGTGATGCAGTCTGATGTCCTCTATAAACTTTATAAGTGTTGGTATGCTTTGAAAAGCTTTCTTTACAAACCCTTGAATGGCGTAGGAACGTCTACAATTCAGAAATATTTACATAAAATAAACATAAAGAAACACAAGGCATTGCTTTTAACGTAAAAATAATAATCATTGTTATTTGATCAGACTTTCCCTTCAACGATATCTAGCACCCCTGCCTCAGGGCGGATTTGTTGAAATTCAATAACACGCTTCGCTCTTTGTTGCTTTATGACAAAGGATAGAAAAATAAAACTTAGGTACTTTTATGTGTTCGCTTCTGTACATTGAAGTATACGATAGCTTCAGACAAAGAAAAACGACGAAAGTTATAAATCTTATTTCATAAGCAGCGATAAGTTGTAATTCTTGTGTGATAGGGATGACATAAGTGCGGTTAGTGGCAAAAAATTAACGCACGTAGTATTACATTTTTTGTTTGTATTGAATACGTAGTTGTCAACAAAAATGTCGTTGAATTTGATTTAAAAACACTTTAGCAAATAAACACTTCGACAGCTGTATAAACTTTAATGTCCATTAGCAGTTATTCATTTCTGGTCCAATGAAAATTTAAAAATATCACCCAAGCTTGTGACCGAGAAAAGGTCAATGTATATTTTGATAACGTAATGTCAGCGAGGGGATGTTGATTTAAATAGAAGTTAATTAAAGATTGATGATATTTCTTGCCATTTTGAAAGACTTTTAAGTAACATTTATGATGGAAAAGTTAGCGAACCTATTGAATGTGAAAGGAAATGTAAAGGACATTTTATTTGAAGAAGTGCAAATCATGAAGAGTAATTTAATTTCCGTTATTCTCTAAGCTTTAAATTAAATGAAGGTTTGTAGTGATAAGCCGCAAAAATACCTTAACACGATTCGAAAACTATTTAGTTAGGATTCGCTCGTAATTCGGGAGAGAGGTGTAGTAAAAGTTCTATTCCCATTTTCCAACACCGGACGTGGTTGAGATATTACATGTGAGAGAAACTATCCAAATACGATAAATGAGGAAGACAATATAGCAAACATATCACAAAATAACTGCTTAGTACCTATTACTTAACGCATAGTAAATTGTATAGGCTTGCGTTGTTGTCTGAAAGAAATCACTATTAAAACGAAAGACCGCCAATTGTATCACTTTAGAATTTTAAGGTCTTGTACATAGTTATTGTTTCAATTATAATAATTAGTTATATGAAATGAATAAAATGTATTGACAAATACTAATATAATATACGGTACAAACTTTACTAACTTATCCAAACAATAAGATATTTCTATATACTTAATTTTATGTATGTGGAAAGAAAAAGAATCTTACAAATTTAAAAAATGAAAAAAAAAAAAGTAAGCAAGACAATAATAACAACCACAGTAAGGACAAGATATTCTAGTAGAAGAATGATGTGAATGAATTTAAGTGAATGCGTTACAGGAATTGATGTGGTTGAAGCGGCAGCGCATGACGGATTTGCGTGTCTCTTTCTTCGCGACAAACGACTATTTTCTAGCGAATGGCATTCGCATATCGTTTGAGAATAAGTGTGTACAAATTTGGTATAAAATACGAGAGAAAAATAATTAGTTACAGTTCATGATTCGCTTTTTATAGCAATGTAACAACGTGGTCATTGATCAGCGATTCTTTGAATAATGTTGGGTGAAATAGATCGATGTTTGACATAACTTGTTATGTAAGCGCTACGAATTACTTTTAGTCATGAAACGAAGTAATGAAAAATAAGAGATCTTTTTTGTATTAGACACCGACACACAAGCAGACGGCCCACCTTATGAGAGATTACAGTGGCATATAGACATCTGTATCACCAGTGATGTCGGCGTTGTTGGTAGTTGAGTTCCTGGTCGTATTGTTAGACAAGTAGTACAAGTGAAATTTTAAAAATACTTTTTAAAAACAAGCTTTAATTATTATTATCATCTTGCATCATAAAGTACTCGTCAAGACGAATCAAATGAGCCCAAACTCGATGGGGTTGAGTTGTTTTATGACAGAGTTCCTATGGCCACCTTCCAGCACCATCATCAGATCAGCTTGATGTCATAAAAATATTGTATTGTCATCCGATTTAGGCACGCATGTAAATTTTCAGCTCAATTGGAAACCGGGAAGTGGGTCAAATTAAACTTGCAAGATTTGATTACAGACAGACAGACAGACAGACAGACAGACAGACAGACAGACAGACAGACAACAGACAGGTGAAAGTAATATAAAGCTTGTAATAAAATAAACCCCTGACTTCACTGAACACCGTGAAGCCGCTGGAACACAGCCTGACAATCTAAGCCTCACAACAGTAAATTCAGTGGAAAACCCAGTGGAATTTTTCAGTTGAAAAAAGTTTCGATATGTTTTGACTGACTGTATCACAGCACATAGCGTGTTAAAGTTGTCATACTGTCAACTTATTTAATTTTAATAATTTAAACTGACGTCTTAGGTGGTTCCATTATAATTAAATTCAAATTGGATTTTTATCAAGATCTTGAATATGAAAAGAGAAAAATGCGAATTTGCATCCTGTCATGTCATGTATTTTTTATTTTTGTTTAAGAATTAAGATTGCATATTATCTTTATATAGGTACCTATTGTGTACAATAAAACAATTTGTTGTGCTGAATTGCTAGTTAAATATAATTAAAAGTTTCAAATTAAAAAACCTCGAATATCATCTACACGTAAAAGCAGCCAATATATAATGCAACATGCATCATATATTATAATGAACTCATAAATTGAGTTCAGCGTGAGTGATCTGATCTGATCCTTATTCAGCCCCGAGGCCAATTCGTCCGTTTCCCTCTCAATATATGAAATAGGACCTCTCAATACACCAGTTTTATTAGGGTTGCAAATCAATAACTCTTGTCGCATATTTCAACCCCTTTTATAATATTTATAGTGGCCATAAATTTTATACACCGTGAGATTATAACATTAGACCTCAATAATAAGCTATAATGTGATGAAATATATTATTTAAAACACGTCTGACACAAATCATGTGTGACACTCGATAGGTTTTCTATTCTCATTCGAAAAGGAGAAAAACTTTAACTAAACTTGACAGCTGAAACGAAACATGCTCCGACGGAAAAGAATGTGGAAGTTAATTCCGTACGTGCCACAAATAACAAAACAGATCTATAACAATAAAGAAACATAAAGGCTACGTCGCAAAATGTCCCTTTCTCAAAATGTCCCTCGTTCGCAAATGGTCCCTTTCGCAAAATGTCCCTTTCGCAAATGGTCCCTTTCGCAAAATGTCCCTTTCGCAAATGGTCCCTTTCGCAAAATGTCCCTTTCGCAAAATGTCCCTTTCGCAAATGGTCCCTTTCTCAAAATGTCCCTTTCGCAAAATGTCCCTTTCTCAAAATGTCTCTTTCGCAAATGGTCCCTTTCGCAAAATGTCCCTTTTATCTGTAAGCTCGCTGGATGCAAAAATGACCCTTATGCAAATTTTTCATTTAAGATAAAAAAAATGTTTTATAAAAATACCTATATAAATTAAAAGCCAATAATAATAACATGAGCGAAATTGTGCTCTTAAATTATAATATGGTAAAACAATATATAAATTACCATTTTAATTACAATATAATACCTTTAACTTATCGATATTTTATCAGTTTCGATTAACCAAGTTACTCTACGGCAATCAAGGTAGGTGTTATTTATAACTTATGAGATACTAGTAGTTCGCCGCGAACTGGGACCTCGCAGACCCAATTTCCCTCAAAATAGGTATACATGGGTAAAAAGTTATAAGTATCTACGAAATATAATTGTATGGAAACTTTAACCTATTATATTCGTAAAAGGAAAGGAAAATGCCAAAATTGAAAGTATCTTTATGAAAGGTTATGTGTGTATTCACTTGCAGAAAATAATAGAATAAAATAATAAATATTACTATAGTCTTTAAAAAAAATCTCAAAAAATCTTCATAGTTTGTAGCACTTGTTTACGAAGAAGTTGCCGATGCAGTGGACATTAGAAGAATTGAAATTGGGAAAAAATATCTAGCTTTACTTGTGTTATACAGCAAATTTACAACAGTTATTATATTGATATTGTAGCTAATTCTATAACATTTTTGTCGTAGCAGCCGATGATGACTTAGACTTGGAGCGAGAACGCAGAGCTATGACAGTCACGCGTAACATCTAGGCTCGCAGGTTTTCAAGATGTATCTACAGCTACTGAGCAAGACAAAGTGTCCTTGTTCAAGGCATTATCAGACTTTTTATACGTGCAGCTCGTCGATCACATTTGCACTTTCCATCAGGTGGGATAATGTGATCAAACGTAGGCCTAATTATTAATTATTTTTTTAAACAAAAGACTTGTGGATGAACTTTACAAACTACAACTTTACAAAAAACGGATCTTTGGCGCTGTCTCGAAAGTCGAAAGTAGAAAAACTAACTTAGGAACTTTGTTTGGACTATTCAGAACATAAACATACTAAAAGTCCCCACTCATCCTTGGTGAGCCCGAGGGGAGGGGGGGGGGAGGCCGAAGAAGGTTCCATTTTTAGGTTTTTTGCTTATGCCAATTCGAGTGTAATGTGCCCAAACTCGACGGGTTTACTAATAGCCATTGAAGAGGTTCAGTAAACACCTCCTGGCTCCATCATCAGATCAGCTCAGTGGTACCAAATTATTGAACTGTCATCATATTTCTAGACATTTACAAAGTTTCATTATGGTACGACAACCAGAAGTTGATCAAATATTACTTACTTATATAAGATTTTTTTACCGACTTTGTATGGAAAACTAATTTCAGCATCTTAAAAATAGACCATGTTTGGAAGCTCATAGCTGGACGATGGATATAGATAAAAAGTGTTAAAGCCAAAGTTGTAGGAAATTTCAAAGCTTTTATAATGTAGTACAACAAAATATCGTACTACGCCCAGTTTTTGACATTTAGGCAAAAAACCTTAAAATGGGACCTTCTTCGGCCCCCCCACCCCTCGGGATCACCTCGGAGGGGTGGGAACTTTTAGTATGTTAATCTCCTGAATAGTCCAAACAAAGTTCCTAAGTTAGATTTTTCTGCTTTCGACTTTTCGATCCACATGCCTCTTTTGGGCACTCATTGACTGGACTACTATTTGAATAAAAAATGGGTTTAAGTTTCACCCGCACGATCATTTAAATTCATAATATTTTGAGTAAGTCAACATAGCTATTTACTTATCCGTTAGGGAACCGAACCTAGGACCGAATTATCAAAAATGTATGAAATGACGTATTACGTCGTATCGATTTTTGACAATTTGGTCTTTGGTTCGGTTCCCTGACGGAAAACTGAATATCCCTGCAGTTCTCATAATATTATAATCGATAAACATTGTAATTTTGTATTCTCTATAACTCTACAACCCTTGCACCGATTTGGCTCATTTTTGGACGTGAGAATTCTTTTAGTTTGTACTACCTGTTTAAAATTTTTTATCAAGACTGGATCATCGGTTTCATTGTAATAAAGCAATCTCTTTAACTCTTGAACCCTTCGACCGATTTGGCTCATGTTCGAACTTAAAAATTCTATGGATTTATATTACGCGTTTGCAAAGTTTCATGCAGATTGAACCATTGGTTTTACAGTTATCGCGTAACAAACATACATACAAACATAAACTTTGGCTAATATATTTGTGTCGCTTATAAAAAATGTGTATATGTTAGAAAAAAAATTATCAGCGGTCCAGTTTTGAAATAATCGTCAGACCTATCGTAAAGACTTTAAGTCACCTATATCTCTGCAACCCTGTAACCTATTTAGCTAATTTTTTCACTTAAATTATCCAATTAACCTTCTTAACTTGTGTGTAAAATTTCATTTAATTTGGATTAACCGTTTTCAAGTAAACATCGACCAAACTTGAGCATCAGAGGTCAAGCGTTAAACTGGTCCAAACGCAGGCATTTCGCGGCTTTCGACTCTAAGACCTCGCTTCGCTCGGTCGACTATGTACTAGGCGTTCAGAAATTTTAAGAGGTCTTTTCAAATTTAAAATTGCGTAAAGATTTTAAAAATCATATAAATGAAATTATAATTTAAATGCAGGCTAAATTCGAAATTTTGGAAACAATTTAATAAATAAATTTTATTTATATAATATGAAAATACCTCTTATAGTTTCTGGATGCCTAGTACCTAGTTATAAAAAAAACTTACCATAATTGCCATAGAGTTACTCGGTTAATCGAAACTGATCAAATATCGATAAGTTAAATGTATTATATTGTAATTAAAATGGTAATTTGTATATTGTTTTACTATATTATAATTTTTGAGCACAATTTCGCTCATATTATTATTATTGGTTTTTAATTTATATAGGTATTTTTATAAAACATTTTTTTATCTGAAATGGGAAATTTGCATAAGGGTCATTTTTGCATCCAGCAAGCACAACAGACAAAAGGGACATTTTGCGAAAGGGACCATTTGCGAAAGAGACATTTTGAGAAAGGGACCATTTGCGAAAGGGACATTTTGCGAAAGGGACCATTTGCGAAAGGGACATTTTGAGAAAGGGACCATTTGCGAAAGGGACATTTTGCGAAAGGGACCGTTTGCGAAAGGGACATTTTGCGAAAGGGACCATTTGCGAAAGGGACATTTTGCGAAAGGGACCATTTGCGAAAGGGACATTTTGCGAAAGGGACCATTTGCGAACGAGGGACATTTTGAGAAAGGGACATTTTGCGACGTAGCCAACATAAAACCGAAGGCGTATTCGTATTAATAATAATTATTTGTACGAGTGACTAAAGCAAACTGCAGTCACAGCGCAAAGATTTGACACAGATAAGCAATATAATATCACTAGATACAACTCTACCTACCTTGAACCGGTGGCGGCGCGGTGTTCGGACGCTCAAACTGATTAAACACGGTTATCGAGATATACCGCCACTTATCACAGTAAACACTGAATTTGTAGAGATATTACCACTGTTTGCGACACTTTGGATACAATCGGAGGAGAGATTTAGTGGTTAGTTTGAAACGTTGACCGGAGGCACAGGGCGTCGACCGGCGTTGGCGACGTGAGGCAACTGACTGGCTGTCGCCTGTGCTCCGCCAGTGAACCCGCGCCGGCTCGGCACGCCGCCCCTCGCCACTACACCATAACATCAGCTGAGCTAATCTTTCTTCACCCTACTGTCATCACTTATTCAATATTACCTTGAATTTCTTCAAACATTATTAGCTCCTTAATTTTACTGAAGCTAATTAGGAGACTATCTAATAAACGTAATTATGGCTTTTGAATGGATATACCAATTATGTACTAAGGTTCTAGACTTAAATTGTGAATAATTAAGGCAAGTAATAAGAAGCCGAAGAGTAAACGAAGCGCTGAATTAATAATTTCCAAATTATCAAACTAAACACTTCGTCATATAGTTTGGTCGAGTTTACACAGACATGAATATAACACTTGCGGTAACATCGGTTCTTTTGTGAGCGAGTTTACACAGAATTGACAATAGAACTTTTTCTATTATAGTGTCTTTCTTCATTCAGTTGCACAACGCGTTAGTGTAGAGATATTGTACTTTTGTGGACCACATTTCCATCGTCGAATGGCTAGAGTATTTTTAGGTCGAATCGGACGGTCTTTTCAAGCGTCATCAATCACTGCTACACGGACTCAGCCCTTCGCATAAAAAACGTTTTGGATGTCATTAAGGATTTTCTCTATTCCGATTGCGTTAATGAAACACCGTACCTATATTATTTATTTCGATTTCGGCATACGACAGATATTAATGTCGATGTTCGTTAAAGTTATTAGGCCTAAAGCTATATCGGGTAACAAGATAGTAAGTTTGACAATATCCAAAATACGACTAAGATAAATTTAGTTTAGGTAACCGAGATCAGAGATTCCGAGTACCGCTAGCAGATACCGCAGTGGACGTAAACTTAGACAATAAGCCCGATATCTATATTTATAATACTAACATCTATTAACCTGGTCTTTTAGATTTATAATACAAAAAACAACCTTAAAAATATAACGTTTAAAACTTGAACTTGGAAACGCTCTCTGAAGATTAAGAGTTGCAAAATTACGGGCAGTAAAAGTTAAGAAGTCGTAAAGAACGTAAATTAATTTGCGAGTGCTCGAGACTGGAAAAGTAAAAAGGTGGAGAAACATGGTTGATACATAACGACATCGGAATCCTCTCGGAGAAGGAAGCGGTGATGTAGTCACGGCACGGTGCGCGACCATCCGAATAATAAACGCTTCACTGGCGACTACAAGAACAAGTGAAATATGTAATAATGATTAAACCCGTCAAACAGCCAATAGAGAAAATTTTCCTAAACATTTCATGTTATACAACGATACACAAGCAAATTGTCGCCCTGATGGTGAGCATTCCACGTCGACGTATAGGCAATAGGCACAGTACAAAACCAGTGGAGATTCTAAAGCGGTGTCACTGTCGGCGTATTGCCGGTCAAGTAGGTTGGTTAAACCCCTCCATTCCTGGCTACACTGAACATCGTGTCGAATACTGCCATAATGACCACTTAGCGACATGGTTTTGTTTAGCCAAACCCACCACTAGTATAGAGAGAGAAAAAACAATACAACAAATAAAATAAGCACTCAAAACTAAATAGTCATATTTAAGTTCCAACGCCGTTCTACAAGAATTAGATCACAAATTACACCATCAACAGAACCAATAGCAATAAACAAATAGACGGCAATAATGAAACTCAGACAGCTAACATCCAGCTTAGACGACGAGGCTTTAATATATTCCTTCCTTAGTGATTACACAAAATAACAAACGGGTCCCGGAGGCAGCTTTGATGTGAAATTACACGGAGAACGGAGGCGACGTAGCTTTTTCATTATCAACTTGGAAAATTTAGGCCAGACAAGAAAACGCAAACAAGGCAGCCCGGGGCACTGGTGACACAGCCTGAGGTATTTTCGGTAACATCGGCTTTAGTTATGAAGCAAATATTTCCTAACTATTATAATATGTATCCTTAGCTCCGTGAACGATATTTCTCAATTTGTGAAGTTACGTTGCAATATATAAGAAATCAAAAATGATTAAGGTCATAGGCATATTTAAGAAAGTTGAATGCACTCGTATGTGTGCATTATCCGAAAGGTGCAACAGGTCGTAAAGACTGCGGTTGGTGGTATTGCATTGCACCTCTTTGTGTTCCTACGTAACCTAATAGTGTTTGTTGAGGAACGCTAAATAAACCTAGACTTTGAAAAAGAGCAGCGTATAATGTTCTGTCGTGGTAAGATGTACAGTTAACGTTAGTGGCTGGAGAAACTAGAACCACTTGATAAAACAACATTTTTGTAGCAGAAATCCTGCGAACTCATAATGTTATGAACTTCCAAGTTTAGTTTTTACATTATCATTTTAGTACCGTTTTCTCAAGAATGCATTTCATTTCTTAACACTCCTCGTAAGCAGTAAAATTCTCTTTTAATCTAAGTCCCGTTTTAACAAATGATCCAAAGGAATTTAAATAACAAAATTCTAGGATTGCATGAAATTATTTTCCTGCGACCAATTTTACATTTCCTGTCTTTTGTGTGGTGTGGGTCCAAAGCTTACAAAGAAAACAGCTTGTTTAGAAGGTAATTGTTTACTTTGTGAGACTTTCGTTTGTTCCGTTTGCTGGTTTCAGTTTGTAAGAGTAGGTATAATTTGTTAAAACTAAACTCATTCAACTGTAGGTGTACATTGGAGTCTAGTTACATTACATTAGTACCTACATAATATATGTATTTTAATTACCTACTTTTAATAACTAGAACCACAAAATAATCATCATTAACGAATGTGAGTAATGAGCAATAATTAGGTACGTTTTAATTACGAACCGTACCTATTATAACTTATTTTGTTCCCCTAGACTATAATATAAATAGAAACGAGAGCCTAAGGCACCAATTGACTTGGTAAAGCGGGTTCTAGTTAAAGAGTCAATTCGTTGAATATTCAAATTGTAAACAAGCCAGCGTACCAAGCGCCAATGGTTCAGGTGTTCCTAGCAAACAGATAATTTCAAGGCGACATTGGCAATTGGGTCTCAAAGTTCACAGTCCAAATTCAATTATTAGTCTGTTTGGCAGACACGGGCGACCTCAGTCCTCCTAATTCCAGCACCCGGAATTCGCGCCACGACTCGACGATTCGATTAACTGAATAATATCTCAGTTGACACGTCCATGGAACGCAATCAACGGGTTCCGCAGATAGAAGATTTCAAATGAAAATGCGAACTATGAACTTCAAAGACCACGTTTATTCTGAACATCAAAGGAGGTAATTAACAATTTTGATTTGTAATTAATGCAGAGAACGTTTCGAGGAAATTTTCAAATTCAGAAAGAACGTATTTTTGTTTGCCTCCTACATAGAAAGTATTGCGCCAGAATAAGCGGTAAAATTAGGGGGATTTCGTGAGAGAAGTTTTTCAATCAACTCGAACGGCATCTAAGTTTAGCAGTTTCCTTGTACCGACTTTGTATGGCTTATTTGATATCTATTACATCCAAACTTCCAAACATGTTAAATTGAGTTGTTTATTACAGCGGGAATGAGTCTCATGTCGACTTTGGTGATGTCGTGATTGTAAACGTTTTCATAAAGACTTTGTAGTCATAAAAGAAAGTAACTTCGCCTCGAGGAGAATCAATACTCGTGCGGCATCCGCAGCCGACTCGCGTTGAATATATTGTATGAATAACCGCTATCCCAAATATTATTTGCTCATTCTGACACAAATACAAATGATTACGTTTCAGGGCTCCCGGTGAATACAAATATTTTACGGTTTCACAGTAAATATTGTTAACGTGTTAACGTTTTGGAAAAGGAATTATAATAAAAGCTCTACATCTGTCCATGATATACAAATGGATATCATAATTCTTTCATCAACTCTGATCACTGCTTTAGAACAATGGACTTAGAATTATAAACAGTGAAACCAACTTTGAACCAATAGCATAAACATTAATTGTTTATTTTGTTATTTGTCAACAATCGATGTAAATATTTTCATAGTCTACGCGATCTTAGACGGTTAAACAGTAAATATCGATAAGCCAGGCCGTCCGTGCAACCATGCAGCAGCAGGTCAACGTCTTCACCAAAAATAGACCGATGCATCTCTGGGGTGTGTCTTTCGTCAGTTTTACTCAGCAATTCGTTCCGACATCTCGTTAATATGTCAACGAGGTTATCAATACACATTATTACAGTCACTGTTTTTATATGATTTGTCAGTGAAAGTGTACGGTCATTTGTTGAACTATACGCGTAATGGGAGTCGTTAGGTCGGCGACCGCACACTGGCGACTGGGCGACCTATTTTTACAATAAATAGGCAGTAACAATCAACTCGTCAACTCATTTGCCTTTAACAATGTCTCTCACATTCCTTTCATGCGGAGTATCCATTTGAGAGATGGAACGAGGCGCGCTGGTGCCATTAATTTTGATTCAAATGTGGGTCTTCTATTGTTATTGAGACCATGTCTTATTTTATCGGTATCAGGTAGCTGCTCCAGGGACCTTTTGTTTTAATGTTTCGATACATGTAGAAATGAAAGACAGCAACTAACTTTTTTGTTATTGAAGAAGGCACCTTTTAAAATCAATGAATCATACGTTAAAAAACAGGGGAGATGATACATTCACACCTAGCTAGAAGTTAGGAAGATTAAACGATCTTGTACAGTTCGATTTCCCCTGAGAGTCCGGCGAAACACGCCAGACTGATGGGATTGCGGCGGGTGTTTAAACCGAGACAATGCCCTGGCCCTAGCACCGCTCCCTGCGGGAGGCCGAGCTTTGAGCTTAACTCCTAAGATTTGGAACACAAGAGAAATCTGTCACAATTACTTACTGAACATAATTAATGAAATGTTTGCGAGGAATGTTTTATTAGTCATACTGTCACCACGATCCTCGTCGGAACTTTACTTACCTAATTAATGACACACAACACACACAATTTGTCAAATGAAGTCTATGGATATGGCTGGTGTAATGAAATAGCTATGTGTGCCAAATCAAGGAAGTGACGGCCGTGACACAAATTCGCGTAGATGAGGGCAATCATAAAATCTGTCCTTCAAGCGACGATCTAATTACTGATGATGCAAACACTCATAAATTAGGCTTATCTAGACAATGTCTATAGCAATTCATCACTGTCGGGCACTATGGGGTGCTTTGGCATTATAGCAAATTGATTCTAAGTAAAAATTCGCATGTGGGGTGAGGTAATGAGGGCAATATTTAATGTACTTGTGGGATTATATTAGGTAGGTATGATAAAATAGAACAATTCATAAAGAGAAGTGTAACAAATGCGAACGGAAATTGAAGAAATACGAGAATAAAGTAACCGAAGCAAATTACGAAGATACAAAAGCAATTAAATAGGTACATGTGTACCAATGTAATAAATAGCACCAATTACCAATACATCATTTACTAGGACGAATCTAGAAAAGAGAAAACATTTCCAAGGACTATATTTATTTATGTTGTTAAAGACGGTATTAATAATAGGCTTTCCTGAATACTGGTACGAATCTGTAACAAAGTACCCATATAAGTAGGCAATTACATTATTACCAAGTTTGAAATACCTACAAAGTCCATGTATCACCAAGTTTGAAATACCTACAAAGTCCATGTATCCAGTCTTATAACAAGTGAATTAAATTAAAAATTTAAAAAACCCCCAACGCAATATGTAATTCACCATTTTGTGGTGGCGGCCATCTTGGATTTTAAATTTTATATGGTGGGTTGTATTTTACTAGTTAAGACCTTTCATTTGATACCCATATTGAAGGGGTCGTGGAAGAAAAAAGTAATCCGCCTTTTTGTAGCGGCGGCCATCTTGGACCGATTTCCACCAAACATGGCTAAGAACATTCTCGACTAACTCTACTTTCAAACAAAAAAAATCTAAATCAAAATCCGTTCATCCGTTCGGGAGCTACGATGCCACAGACAGACAGACAGACACGTCCAACTTATAACACCCCGTCGTTTCTGCGTCAGGGGTTAAAAATACATGTCTGCTGAAAGACATTGGTCCGTTTTATATTATCCCGATATTCAATAACATGTGAATTTCACAATTCACATTTTCATAGCCACGAGCTAGAGTCTAGAGCAATGAAAATGTTATATCGATAGAAGAATAATGAGCATTCATGACACGAAAAATCTACAAGAATAGTTTCAAAGTAAAACGCATAAAAATTCTTTAGCAAATCTGTTTTTCACACGTTAGCCTTAATTAAAACGCATAAGGTACGTATATATAAAGTTAAGTTTAATTATCGTAGGCTGATACCTGAAATCTAGAATGTGGACTAATGAAAACACTAGAACCGCTACGAAGTACACTAAATTACGAGTATTCAGAGTATGACTGTATTATAACTTTGATGTTATTATCTCAACACTTGTACTGTACACGAATACATTCTTGACCTTTACAAAATAAGGTATCAAAAGAAATGAGATATTTCTTGGTTTACAGTTTACATTATAAAGTTATTAAATATTTTAACAAAACTTAAGAAAAAATATGAATTGGCACAAAATAATTATCATGATAAAACGACGCGTTACTCATAAGTAGTATTCAAAAGATGGAGATAAAATCAGTCAACGGCCTCAAAATTACACGAAACGGCTGGGTAACAAAGGATAATAAATAAGTCTGAAGGTACGTAATTTCTATTCGTAAATTAAATTCTTTCCTGTAGACTGTAGACTCGTGGAGAGAACAATGTGGAAATTGTCACTGAGTGATAGAGGCACGTAACTCTAACTATATCCATTCATGGTCAGTCATTGTATGCAAATGCTGGGATACTTTTCTGACACCCGGTTTTATGTGGTGGTTCGCTTTGCCACCGGATCCTGCCCGATTGCATCATTCTTTACCGATAATCCAAAGTTACCGTTATGGTTTTCCATTTCATACTAGCGGTATTCGGTATAGATAGGAAAATGGCTGATGGTTCTAGAACCGCCTTGAGGGGGATTGTTCTTGCAAACATTTTCTACAGTACACCTATTGGTTTTGGAATATTTATAAGCCTACGAATTTAGTCGCTCTGGGGTATTTTGGCATGACCTTTTGAAGTTTGAATATTTGATGATCTAGGCACGCATACTTGGGGACTTGTTTTTTAACCCTTGTCGTTGTTGTTTCTATTGACCCTTATCACGATATCACAGAATGAATTAAATAATTCATTTTAAGATAATCTGAACGAAGAATTAGTGTATTTTTATTTGCCTAGTCGAGGATGTCGTGGCCTTGGCATTTTGTAAAGTCAAGACTGAAAAGAATGGATACTTTAGCCTTTAGCGAAATAACTTTGACCGCACCCGTGAATAGCCAGCGGGCGTGAAGACAAAGGAGGCTGATGAGTGGGACACCGCATTGTTCCTAGGAATCTATCTGCAAGGCGACTGCGGCGGAGCAATCATCGCGACCCGAATACCAGCGTCTCAAACCATTAACCCTTTCAGGACCATAAGACTAGGAGAGGTAATGTTATGGTTATTTCTGTATAATATGATCTTTTTAATGTCTATAAAACATATTTTAAAGTCAAAAAGTAAAAACCTATTTTAGTTTTTTTGGAATTTTATGGTACATGGATGTCCCTATGGTCGTTAACGGTAAATTTTATTCAAAATTATTTATAGTTTTCTTTCAAGGCTAGAGGAATATTTAGGATCTAAACACTTATTAAAAACGCAAATTTACTACGTATAATCACTAATTTATAAGAAATGAGTCAAGGTACAGAATAAAACAATTAAATCGGTTGTATATTATAGGTGAACTCAGGGTTGGATTTCGTAGTATAATTATGCTATTTGTACCAGAATTTAATCATGTTTAGTATGTAGTATAGCAAAGCCAATATACTACGCGAATATACCATAATTTGATCATCAGACTTTTTAATAATAATTACCCTGAAATATCAGGAATTTATATATTTATAGCAATACCAAATGAGGCTAGTCGGTAATACCCCGATTTTTTAGTCCTTCTGGTAGGGTAAGATGGATTTATATAATTTTGATAGCTGAATTTTCTAAAATAACAAGATTTTAAGTTTATTATCAAAAAAAACATTGTGTCGTATTATCAAAAAAACAACCTTTCGTAGATTTATTTTTGTAGGTATAATAAAACAATAGAAATAATCAACGCATTTTGTTTCAATTCTAATCAAAAACACAAAAAAAAAAGAAATCCTAGTATAATTTTGGAAAAATAGTATAATTTTCATTTCCATAGACAATAATTTTCGGATGCTCTGAATCCAACCCTGGGTGAACTTTGCATATTATACAGGTGTTGTTAGTGCGATTATCTTTTAGAACATGCACAATACGCGCATCGTTTTCCATTTATCGTTTTTTCGAAGGATTGTAATAGGGTAGATCGTTTTACAGCTTAGCATTATATGGTAGGTACTTATCCATTTTTTCAGGAAGCCACAGAGACTTGCCTGATCTACAAACAACCAATCAATCTATTCTGACCGTGCTTCTCTGTGTACATGGTATATGCGTTGTTCACTGTTATATCAAAAAGGTCGAAGATATAGTCTTAGATAATATATCTAACTTCTTATTCTTATATCAACTTTGACCTGCGATCAAGCTCGTGTATTATATTTCGTTGATCCATTAGAACAATGCCACCCATATTTTTTGTAGTGTGATACGAAACATATTTAGTAAAATATTGTACCTAATCGGGCGTCACAACTTTACCATGGTAATTAACTGGAAGCTTAGCTGATAGCCAGCTTCAATAATTATTGGTATGACATGATTGACCATCACTTGGTGCACTTTTATGTAACCAATCTCACCCTCCAGTTTGGCTAAACAACGACCCATGCGCCCTTTCCTAACGGGAAAGTAAGAGAAGCTTTGCGCATGGGTAGAATATATGGCTCTAACGGTGTAAGTGTACCGTTAATCACCCAGGTAGAAAGTTCCCCCGAATTCACACGGATTTTTTATATCATACAAGAATGCATTTTATGACAACTACTATTGTCTTAAGGCTATCCTAAGAATCTAAATCGTTTTACAGTTGGCTGTTTCTACTCATTACACGATATTTTTAAAGGTTTATGACTTTATTGAAATCAGTTATTTTTCTTTTATTGATATTGCTTGGTAACTATTCGGTTTTTTAATAACTATCATAATATTTTGTTCATGTCGTCGTCCAAAAAAAGTATCCCTTCACGACCATAGGGACAGGACTGTCCCTTTTTATTTATGACTTTATAGCTTTATTAGGATCAAATTATCTAATAATGTACTAATTTATATAAATATAACATTAACCAGGCTATTGTTTTTTCATGAAATTAATTTATGATTCTCACTTTAACATCTTGTGAATCTTGAGAAAACTTTTTCATTTTCGCACCAGAAGATATGTTATCTTTTATAGATTATAGACACAATATAGTTCTACTTTTATGGGGCTGCTAGCTATGAATGGTTAAAATGTACATTTAAATATTAGAAAACAAAAAAATATTTGAAATTGGTCGAGTATTTATTTAGATTTTTACATTTTTGAGCTTGGGACTCGGGTGTACCCGTGGTCGTCAAAGGGTTAAACATGGTGCTCTAGTGGTAAATTCTCATTAGGGCCGGACTAACATTATTGCGTGTACTTATGAAATTTATTGTCCATGTCACATATAAGATGCATGTTATGCAAGTAATGTGCAAATATAATATGGAATTGTGTATGCATAATGGGTTTCATGTTTTTTGTTTGCTTCACTTATAACCATTTAAGGGTGTGTTATAAACCACATAGCTATCCGTTGTACAATCTTTGTTATGTATGTGAAAGGTACAAAAATAATATTTTACATAGGTTACATGTTAATTTCCATCATACGTTTCTAAATTTTTAATGTTTGTACTGCCTTAAATATATTGCGATATTTTAAAGAATGGATTTAATTTCAATGGTGTATAAGGATTTCTACAATCTTACTAATATTATTAAAGTGAAAGTTTGTAAAAATGTATGGATGCCTAGGTGTAAATATGTATGCTACTCTTTCACGCCTAAACTGGTGGACCGATTAAGCTTAAAGTAAAACCGCTGGGCGTAGGATATAATAAAAATAGTAGATGTTACTATAATTTTCATAGAATCTCCACCGAGAAACAATAGATCATACATCAACTGTCGGCGTATAGAGAATGATATGTCATCGACCTCGGTTCAGTAGCTCCACACTCCACAGAACTGCAGCGGTTGGTAGATCGCGATCAAATTGATTAAGCGATATTATGATGCGGCTGCTCACGCGTGTCAGCTGAGGCGATGCTCTTTAATTGGCTTGATAGCTTGTAGGGTTAGCATTTAGCTGCAAGAGCAGGAAAACTCGATGATAACAAGAAAATAATGCCTGTAGATTTCACTACTTTTTTATGCAATGAAGTAAAACTACGAGCAAGATAGAGCGCCAAGACAGAGTCTGATGGTAAGAGACAACGCTGCCCATAATCAGTACATTGCAGTCACAATGATGTAAAATTCTTGTTGCACTGTTCACTGTACCAATCATAGTTTTTTATGATAATGAGTGACACGGAGAACAATATAATATGACAAGAAAGACATTAATATAGGTTGAACATCGACAAGAAGAATCGACATTTTTTTAGTAAGTTTTGCACAAAACCTTATATTACTCCATTATTTCCTATACCGTCGAACTGCCTAGGAATTAAACCAAGCTCTGTCGGTGCGGACTATTAAAATAAACCTCCAATCTTATGCTAGTGAAACAATGATTAATATGTAACTGCAGTAGGTGTACGAGTATATCAGACAATAATCACGAGTGCTACAATCTATTCCTGCAACACAATTTAGATTTAATCAAAACATATTCCCGTGTAAATAGGTCGACGTGATTCGAGTGCAGCTTCTGGCTGTACATTGAAATAGGAGATATTGTATCTATTAACTGAATGCAATTGATCAATAACTGATAGATTGATGCGCTATGTTGTTGTCATGTTTACCAACGGCTCATCAAAATAGAGCTACATAGTTTATGCTCATAATCTAAATGTGAATGATGAAACTGCATCATTAATATAAATGGATATTGTTCTATAACTACTTATATTCCTGTGCGTGTTTGTTACTGAGGGTAACCTAAAAGTATTTTATTAAGAATACCTACTGCAAAAGATTGGGCAATAAAATTCATTTAAGTGAAGAAACCTATTAAAGCTAAAACATAAAAATTTGAAGTTGTGTGGCTTTTTTGTAACTTTATTACTTCTAATGAAGGAAAGTTGGCATGTCACATGCAAGTCCACTCGAATTAGTGAAAATAACACCAACTGAAAAGGGTTTGAAGAACGCATAAAGCGATATTGCTGGGCCCGTTACAAATACGGCAAACATACATAAGTCTGCACTTGCACGGGTCCGAGCATAACCACGTTAGGAGCTTCAAAGAGCCTAAAAATAACAACTGACTCATAGCAACGGTCTCAATATGCAAGCGAATATAAACTTTACGTTCCGAACAGTTTGTAAATCAAAGTTGCAATGGATTTAAATAGACTGTTAGTCACTAACGCACCAGACGTAATCGTTAGTCACACGCACTGCATGCAGGAACTATCTTTGAAGATGTAGAATGGAAAACGATGATAAAAACTAAACATGCATCAGTTCTTGTCCGAGCTTCATGAGGTTCTATCCGCATCAGGACCTGATTCCTTATATGGCAATAGTCCACAAATGCCGACAATCCTAAAATGGGTAGAACGAGAGTGCTTAACGAACAAGACACTGCGATCTTAGAACACTGCCCTTTGCACATTACATTCTCTCTGCTGCTGACCTTTTTGCTGAATTTCATTACAAAGAAAGGGATGAAACTTGTAAACACAACATTGCCAACAATGTGCAAAAAGTTGACTAAGTAATAAACCGTTGATTTCAAAATTAACGGAGTGGAAATCGAAAGCGTTTTTTCTTCTGGACTCTAAAGCAATCAAGGCTGCGTTAAAATGTTAATTGTCTGAAATGGAGTCTACTTTATCTTGGTTATTTATAGCAAAGTGGCACGCACTGTTGCCCTTATCTGGACGGTCGGGTGGGTCGTCTTGACTCAACGTATCAATGTCAAGATGTCCGGTTCTTTATCCTGATATTCAGATGGCAATCTCTCTTGATACAGCACGCTCTTTATTTGACAGTTAGCAGGAATACCCAAATATGCGTAATCTAAAGGTTTATGTTCATCTTAGAGGATAAGATGGCGGAAATATGTACGTACATATTTGGCAAAGGCTGATAATTTCTATAAGTTACTACTAAGTAGCAGAGTTCAATTTATTGGGTATTTTTGGTAAGGTTTACTTTTTTATTTTTAAGGAATACGCGTAGGTATAATTTTAATTTGCAAACAAAAACTAAATATATGTGCATAATTTCCATTTTAAATAATGATATGTGACGTATTTCCCAGATTACAATTAACATAATATCCCATGTCCCATAATATACTATACTACTGCTCATTGTTCTCAATTTAGGTATAGGTGAGTAAAAATTAAACAAAAACATCCAGTTTTCTAACAAGTTTTGAAATAGCTCTAAGGCCGTATTAGTCAACTTGAGACGGTGACAATGACTAACACAACAAAAATAAAATGCTCTTAGAAATATAGAACACTAAAGTAAAAAAGCGTTTCTTAACACTACGAGATGCACGATTGAAATAATCGAACGGCGACGATTCCTTTATACATAAAATTGGAATCCAAAAATATGTTCTATATTTGGGTAAATTTGGGTTTTCCTAAATTAACGTGCGACAGTGATAGATTGACGTTTTGTAGATCAAGACGATGCAAGCGGTGCGCGTGCGCCGATGTTCTGACATCCGGCGGAACGCACTTTAGACGAACACCGGATGCCGCATATACATAAAATACATAATACGCTCGGCAAATATTGATCTTTTAGAAGAAGAATGCGATTATGAGGCAAAAATAACTTAGGTATTTAGGACACAGTACAGGCAGATGATGTTGATTTAGCGTGCAGTAATAGTGATAACAGCGCATTATAGTAGAGTCCATGGTCATGGTTGGAAATACATATTTGGTTGTTTGTACTCATATAAGTCGCAGTCGTAGTTAATTATTTATTTTAAGTCTTGCCTCTATACACAGAAAGTTTTTAACTACGAGTTCATAGAAAACAAACAGCACAGAACATCTCATTACGAATACTTTAAAGGGCAACTATCCTTTTAAACAAACCGATGAGATAACTAAGTAATAACCGTGTTTCACGTGAACTCCATCCAAGCAATTTAGCAAATCACCAGGAAGAGCTATAATCGGTAACCTTTTAGAATAAAATCTCTCCGCGTGTATAGGGACCTTCAGAAATGCGGTCAGAGTCGTCAGAGGCTTTAAATGTTTAATGCCTGCCCTACCAAGACCAGTTACGACAGAACTTTAAGGAAAGTTGTTAAGTAGTGAAATTTAAAGTACCCGACAACTGCGAGGTTGTTCTAACTTTTTAGGTTATTTCGGTGTTAATGATGTAACTTAGGACGTGGAATACATGACTCAACTTTTGTAATAATTTACATTTATTTGTTTAGCAGACTGGTGCGAATTGGTGCTAGGGCGACCATGACAAAATATGTATTTGTATAGCAAACACTTCTATTTTCAATTGTTATTTCAAAATTCAATCAATCAACATTTTAATCTACATGCGTGAAGAACTCCTGAAGATCATTGTCATTGTACGAAACCTTGGTCAAGTTTAATTACGTCAGGTAAGTTTTCAACTAATACTTCTCCTTAGTTAATCGTAAAATCGCAGAACTTCTCAGCATGTGGGTTTAGAGTAACATGTGTCATGATAAATTGTAAGACGTTGTATAAATTTATATTTGAACAGTAATAGCTAAATCAGTTGTATGCTTAAAAGGAATAAATCAGCTTAAATGTAAGCCTCACAGTCCGTGTTTGTTTTGATAATGTTTTGTGAGAGTGTGGGAGTGTGGGAGAGTCGGAGGCTCCACGTGGTGTTCAAATATTCGATTACGCCAGTCTAGAGCTTAACGTTCAAATTAGGTTTAGATTGTTACGTAATCTAGTAAGTAAATAGACAATTCTCTCCGAGAAGTCGGCGTTTTGTTTAATTGTGTTCTGAGCTCCGGCCACTTCTGAGAACAGCTTTTCATTTATTCAGGCGTTTCTTTAGAGAAAAACTCTACAATTTTCTTGATTATTACCTTGTGCTCGGTTTTATTTTCCTTAACTGCTTCAGGTCTTTTTTCTAAAATATTGGAAAATTAAATTATTTCAGTCTCTGGAGCGTTCTTTATTAATAAAAATAACTTTGATGTTAAGTAAATATTGCGTGATAAAAGATCGACCGAAGTTGCGTTGGACAAACGAGTATTATACGTAAAATGTAACTACATCAAGACTGTAATAACGCTGTTATGTGTGAATTATTACTGAATTATCTAATTAAGTACAGACAATGTTCGTACAAAAAGCTAATGGTTATACATAAACGCAACGCACGATATGTCGTGAAACGTGAAGAAACTAACACAATCTTTCCTATTAGAATTCAATGGATCATTACGCGTTTTGAACATCTTTTTATGTGATTTGATGAACGAGACGAGCCAGATGCTCTCCTCATCTTAAGCAATAACCCTAACCCATTACAGTAAGTGTAACCTAGGAATTTAATAGGTACAACGTCCTCCGAAACACTGCACTTCGCTCGTCATCCAGAGACATGAGCAGATGAAAAAGTCTCATTACAGGAATTTCCCTGGCCACCTTACCCTTTCAACCAGAGCGAAATCATACAATATTAGGTAAGGTAGGTATAGTAAGGATAAGTAATCTAGATTGGATCTTGCATTGAGAAACTCTACCAGCGTCAAAGATAATGATGCATACCTTAGACGTGATAGGTAATCTGACTCCATGGTATATTTTCATTAGAAAAATCTTTCAAAAAGTTCGAAAACAATGGTTTTAAACCTAGCTAGCTCCCTTTTTACATCAAAATAATTAAAGTCAAAGAGCTCTCTAATTTTATGCCGTGCTCAGCCAACCGCCGGAGTTCCCATTCATTCAATTTTACAGTTCCTAAAAGTTCTAGAACTAGTTTTATCAACAGTAAAGCTAGCTATTACCGAAGTAGGCCACCTATTAAAGTGCTAACTATCCGTTAGCACATGCGAACATGTTCCACCACCGCAGCGTTGCGAAATACTTACCTCAGTGTGGCTGGATCTATTGTCAGACTAGACTGATGTTTAATTGACCTGAAAAGATAAGAACGTTTTAAATATAATCTGTTCGGAGATACACGCTTCTTTGATCGCAGCGAAATCTCAGTATAAACTAAGTCAGAAGAAAAGATATAGGTAAATTTATTAGAAAGCCATAAGTTTTCTTCTAACCCAATGAAATGTGAAAAAAATACGAATCTGGGGGTTATTTACGATTGAATTCATGTCTCGACTCGCAAATCAAATTTCAACATATTAAAAAAACTCTACTTCTGTAACGAAATCAAATTCAACCTAATTTTTTGATATTTTGCGTATTTAAGTAAATCCACGTCACAAGTAAGGTTTTCAAAATAAAAAATACGGTTTGTAACCTGCAAGTCGCTGGCCTTCACCTTGATACGCTCTCGAATTTATATATATAACATTATTACAAGAGCTCTTAAAAGTTCTCTATGGACATTTTCAACTTTCCCACTGGTTCCTTTTGTGTATCAAATAATAAATATTGCTTCTACAACGAAATCGCTAAACAAAAAGAAGTTCGATAGGTTTTCTACATCGTGCAAATGTTAATAATGACCTACGACCTACACTAACAAAGTAGCAAAGAATACTTAAAGTTTCACTTCCAAAGCCCATTGACTAAGGATCCTCGTATTTCACGTCTCTAAATCAAGGTACAGAGGTTCCATTAATTTAATATTCCACGCTGTTTCCGTATTTAATTTAAGTCAAGGTCCGAATCACGGAGTAGGTCAGTGCTTGTTCAAATATTTAACATTGCAGTGATATTTTAGCTTGTTATTAGGCAGAATCTGTCTTTATTGTTTAGGTCAAAATTTGCATGGATGATCCTGGCATACAAAGTATTAACTATGTATAATAGAATAGCATAAAAAACTCTTTATTGCATATCAAAATACAAGAAATATTATGAACATAATATGACAAACTTAAAACTAGAGGTAAACAACAATCCGCGGTCTCATCGAAAAAAGCAATCTCGTACGGACAACAATTATCAATAATCAATCTCTCACAGGAAGGGAATTTGAGAAAAATATAGCGTTTATTGTATTTTTTCCAAGTATTCTTTATTTTACTTTAGTAGACCTTTATAAGCCAAATAAATTGAACGTCAAAGTTTTAAAGCCTGCGAACTAAAAACTTAAAACAGATATAAGCCCCTTCTGTGAGCTGACTACAGCCACGGTTACTTTAATCAAACAAGCTGGAGAATTTCATTATGGGACGCAATTTGTCTTAGTGCCGGTAAGAAGTAACGTGGGATCATTTTAGAGAACGTTTAGTTTAAAGGCCTTGCTCCTTAAATTTCTTTCTCTTGTGTAATATACATAATAACGCGATTGTTTCCGCCCTTTCATGTAGTTAAAGCCCTAAACAAATGAATTATTACTGAGCAGTGAGCAGTAAGGTTTAAATATTCGACATTAACGACTCTCCCTCTACACGCACAAAACGTTAAGAACTAATAAAAGTTATATTAGGATGACATTGGGAATGAAGTTATGAAAATATTAGACCGTAGATAGATATATGTCCAGATATAATAAAAAATGAAGAAGCGCTTGGCTAGAGGGGCTCCTCTAGCCAAGTGCCAAACGCTTATAGCTAACACAAAGTAAATGTACGAGAATAACAGTCGTTGTCGTTCATTTTTCCACAACCACTGTCAACCGGATACACATATATTTTTATCGTTAGCAACAAGCGTTTGGCACATGGCTAGTGAGGTTGGTGTGTTAATAAAGCTATATTTTTCCAGACAGGTCGCACATCCCTCGGGGAACTAGATTGGGCTACAGTTTCGCGAAAAGTTTGAATTCAAAGCGAGGAGCACAAAAGCCTCTCGCGAAAATGCTTCCCTCCACTCGCCGCATCAAGTCGAGTGCTAGGCGAGGTGCGAAGTTAAAGTGCTCACTGGAGGAGTTATGATTATAAATGATGCAAAGGGTCGAAGCAAAGAAAGGCTGTACTTTCCAGCCAGATTAAAATGGAAGCGGGTACATCAACCCGACTTATATTCACATTGCTGTCATCTCTTTAATATTTGATTAAGTGAGCGTGTTTGGAAGTGGCCATCACTTTTAATCAGACCCTGTAAAGGCGAGAAGATTGCAGAAAATTTGTTTTGAGATAGATTCATGGCAGCCTTAGCTGCTGATTTCATTACTAGAGATCTCAACGTTAAATTCCATAAATGTTAAGCAAAATCTGATCGTAGTAATTATGAGATAACTTTGATCCCCATTAGGAATAAGAGGGCCGAGGTTCATAATTGCGTCCCTCATTAGGCAGCGTCGCTCTGCAAAATTACATTTTATTTATGAAATTCCGACGAATTTACGTCCTGGATTAAATTCCCGGGACATCCATCTCTCTCATGTAACAAAAAATTCATTATATTTGTGCGCAGCTTAAAGCAAATGAAACGAACTTTTCGGCTGACATATTATAATACTTCTTTCGGAGTTCCGAGTGGACAAAGCTTAATGATGCGTTCAAGATGAAAAATACGATAGAGCGATAGAGATCTATGGCATGTTAGAAGCAACGAAAGCGATAAGCCACACCACAATAATGATGTCATCACGATAATCGAAGCTGACGATTACTATGATCGAGTGTAATGATATAAAATCTTAACCGTCGCATCTGAGCCCGTCGCGTCTTTTTTTAACGGCATGGCACGTCAGAAGTGCCATGATAGATTGTCTTGGTGTGATTAAGAGGGAAAGTCTTTTTGTTTATTTAAGTGGAACCGTTGATTACGAGATAGAGATATCTTTATCTGGCTTTATGTGGGGCACACGGCATGGTTAGCTCACGCTATGGCTGGATTTACTTTATGAATACCTTTTTAATACTGCGGAATATTGCGCGATAACAACTTGGCAGGTTCGCGTGGTGAGTGCGCCAACTATTTCAAGTTTTGGAATTATGTGCATAATCTCATTAATGTGTCAGATTTATGGAACAAGAGTTCCTTTCTTATGGCGAAATAGAAAAAGTATAATGCAATAATGGCGAGTGCCGAGCAAAGGAAAAGAGGAAAAAGAAAACATTTCCTAGTGAATTTCAGACAAGTTTCGAAAGTTAATCTTCCTTTGATCTTACAATTGCAAAGCTAAGTTAGGTGAAAGAAAAACAAACTTAAATCTTTGCTTTGCCACTGCTGTTTTAACGTAATTGGTTGATCGTTCATTATGTTGTGGTCTTTGAGATTTTTGATTCTGTTTGATTTTTTCTTAAGGATTTAAAATTACGTAGACTGTTTAACCTCATCATACAAAGTATTGCGGTAAGACAGAGTAAGTACATATTATTGTTCGCCTTCAGAGTAATATACACTTTTTGTCAAGGTAATGTAACACCGCCGAATTTACTTGGACCGACAAAAAGCGGAGTGACCAACAAACACGCCATGTTCTTTGCATTATGAACTTAGGTTCAAGGATTTCTGGGCCTTTAGCGTGACAAATGACGATTCATTTAGTTTTTATGTAGCACGAAGCGGGATTAAAATTAATGAGTTAAATTATATAATTACGGTTACACATCTTACTGCATGCTACTTAGACTGTATTCTAGAACGATTTGGTAATGTTTTGATTTTTAACGACCTCAAGAATGGAAAATTACAATTCATCGCAATTTTTTGTTAATGTGTATGTTCTCATCTCTTTTGACTATTCGAAGACGTCTTTTCTATGCTTCCCAGCTGAACCAATTTATGTTTTTGAAATAGGTCGAGTATTCTCGCTGATAGAAAGCGAGCTTGACGTGGATTAAAAAATATCTAAGTATCTATGTTTTGACGAGTATCTATGTACAACCTACATATTATATAGTAGTCACAAAGCTGTATACTAACAAAGATCCCTACTGCCCAGCGCCCACCAGTCACTAACTCTGATATCATTTTATTGTGATTATAAAATGCTGAGATTAATATTCTTCCAAGTGACGGATACATCCCGAATCCCGCACCTTACGCGAGATAACATTCTGAGTTTCTGAGTCACGCGCGCGTGTGGTCCGCCCAACGCAAGTGTTTGTTTTGGCCTAAACAGTTTGATGGCCGTAAAAGCGGCGATGACTTATAAATATTTGTTAAAAGTATTGTTCTGGCATTGATAATAAAATAAATCTGAAAGGAGCTTGCTGAAAAAATGAATGAGGCATCTCATAGTTCTATAAGATAATACAACGAGTAGTTCCCGGCTGCCCCACCAAACGCCCCATTGGTGGGAGCGAAATTGAAAAAAAAAACTATTATATGAAAATATGGTCATAGGCGGTAATTCGGGAAGGGGACCGGACGAGCTAAAAATGTTTGTGTGAAAGAGGATTATGCGTGCTAGGGGAGTGAATGAAGATATGACGGATGATAGAGTAGAATGGAGGTGGAAGACGTGTTGTGCCGAACCTACATAAAGTGGGATAAGGGCAGAAAGATGATGTTATTTTTTTTTACATAGAATAGGACTGCGTTTGACCACAGTCTCACCTGTTGGTAAGTGAAGACGTGGTCGAAGCTGTTACACACAGGCCTAGCAAATACCTTTTGACCCTCGACTTGAATACACCCAAGTTGTAATTTTCGGGAAACACTGGAGCTGGTAGGGAGTTCCAAATCTTCGCCGTTCGGATGATTATTTATGTATACCATCTATTATTCTTGCCATATTTAGGGTACGTACATACACTGCTCGTACTCAAACAATACCAGCTCTACAGAGTTATATATTGCAGGCGAGTTCGACAGTGTATATTTACAATTTACTAGCTGTGCCCTATGTATGAAATATTAGCTGAATCGATTTAGCCGTTCAGGCATGAAAAGGTATCA
Source organism: Hemithea aestivaria (assembly GCA_947507615.1). NCBI lineage: Eukaryota > Metazoa > Arthropoda > Insecta > Lepidoptera > Geometridae > Hemithea > Hemithea aestivaria. The sequence continues at coordinate 8,316,980 of OX382339.1, read as the reverse complement.
CAATAACAGGTAAATTCACACCCTTCCGCATTTTATACTTATTAGTAATGTATGTTTAGTGTAGTGTAGGTGTGTGTATGTTTAGGGCTTACTATAGGTGCATCATTTCTGTGTAATAAAACAAGCATTTTTGTGTCCATTGTTCGCTCAACTTTCATAACTAAAGCCATGTGTGCAGATAAGTGCAAATGTAATCTATACGCAGAGTTTGCAGGAAACGTTTGTTTGTGCTATACTCGAGTACTTTGTTGTATTTGAGCAGGTATTCAATGTTGCAGTATTGCAATATTCATTTCCTATAGAGTCAATTTTAAACCAGAGAACCCATTTCAATGTACACTAGTCCATTTCAAAGTCCTTAGTAATCCATAGTTATCTAATTTCTATTAATCTTCCTATGACTATTTGCAATTGGACTTAGTATTAATTCTGAAACATCTGCACAATTAATGTAGTGTGTGTAGATTGTAGACAATTATTTTATTATTGTTATGTTCTGTTTTGTTGCAGGGTATTTTTGTATTGTTGTTTATTTTGCATTGTCTTATGATATATTTACTAAATCCATAAATAGTTAACTCCTCACAAAATTCCTACAAAAAGTCGGGCTCAAATTTTCAAGTTCGAAGAACCAAATCGGTGACATGTGAACCAAGCAAGTTTTTCATTCATATGAAATTGAAACTGTCTCAACTTTTACTTTTTTAACGTAATTAATTAATAACATTGTTGAAACATTTGGTTGAATAACAAAATAATGACATCGGTTACACATGTGGAGATTGTTGATGACTCAGGCTTAAACGTTGCTGAGCTTAAAATAGTAGCCGATTTAGGTGGTGAGGGTAGTAACAGTACTTTTACATTTCTAAGTTACCGTTCAGACTATAAGAGGAGTTCAGCAGTGCGACCTGTCAGAATTCGTCACTGAGGTGACTGACTGAATTTGAATATTGCTTTTCGATCTACCTCCTGTCCAAATCTGTCATGAAGGATTCGTAAAACGGATTTAAATTTGGGATACAGCCTACAGCTCTAGCTCGCACTAGGATCAGCCGCAGTGGTCATAAAACAAGTGGAAGGATGGAGGACTATAATAATAATGTCCTCCTAGCCGTATTCGGCTACGGCGAACCATTTCCACTATTGCTTGTCATGAGCCCTGATGTGGCTAGCTATTAGTTAACCCAAATTCGTTTTTAAGATTCTGTCGCACGTGGGACAGAAAATTGGACCAGCACTATTGTATGCACAGCTTTAAACTATACGCCTTGGTCGGGATTCTTCAGCTGGCGCTTTTCGTCAAGGGTCGCTAAACGGATGGACTATAATAGGATGAAGGGTGAAGGGAGGGCATCCTACAGCTCCATAGTATAGTAGTAATGGTTACTTCGGTCCGTCATTAAATCATCTGCAATGGAGAATAAATGATGACGGACAGATATCAGATGAATCTAGTGCGTAAATGACCATGTAAATAGTTCTACGAATGCGGTGGACGGTTATTGATCGATTTGAATCGGACTTGGTGCGGAACGTTTTAATTGTCCTGTAAACATAGGTACTTAATTACAGTGTCACTGATTTTACAGGTAAAAGTATAGCACATGTTTCTTAGTTTAGACATTTATTATATCTCAAGTTTATATGTATGTAGTTTATACGTTCGCTATACTTTCTGTTGTAGTTTAAACATCAATTTATTTTTTAACAACAATAAAATTGCATGATTCAAATATCACCAATAATTATATAATCAGGGTTTTAGAATAGAATAGAATAGAAAACTCTTTATTGTTCACACAAAACCCTTACCTTTTCACCTTTTCTATTTAACTAAAATTTAAGTTACTACCTAAAATTAGGCATTTTTTTTATATGTACCTAATTTATTATTGAAATCTTATGATGTTTTATCGATGTGTGACCAACAAAAATAAAATAAATGAACTGAAATCGTAGCTGTCTTGTAGTTACATTTTAGTCTTTGTTATTTTGCTCGCGGCAAGGGACTTCCGTAAATCAAGAATTCGCATCATGTGCAATTACACTAAACCCTTTTATGTAAAAGAATGGCAAACGGGTTAGTCTGGTAACTAGTACATTATCCGGTGCCTCATATGGAAGCGTTTCGTCCTTTTGTGACGACAGCAAAAAGGCTGATGATGGAGTGTTTACATCAAGTAGCAAAGATTATAAATTATAGAAGTACCAGCTCTGTGCCAGCGGTTTTACTAGCTGAAATGTAGCCTCAGCTAAGTCAGTCTAAACTATATACAAAATTTCAGCTTTATCGGTTCAGCCGTTTAGGCGAGATGAGCTAACAAACACGAACATCACTCGTCCATTCGCATTTAAAATATTAGCATGTAGTAGGATGATTTGGCTAAATTCACAATACACTTGTAATCACAAAGGGCTCTCTACAGATCTATTAAAATAGTTTAATATATAACCTCTTGACTCTAGATTCTAGATCATCTAGACACGCGGCAGCGAGTCAAGCAAAGGTACTGGCGACCGCGCCGTGTGTTATATTACACGAACCATCCAAAGCGCGTTTTGACGACTTTTTACATCCTCGTTATACAAAAACTATTACACATAGACAAGTCAAATTTGGCACATATACTTACATATACGAACTATATCTCTGTTCCAAATTCCAATAACACAGCTCAAACGGTTATTTAGATATAAACATCCAGTAATCGGTAAAGTTAATACATACTGAGGGATAGATCAAAAGTAATATCCCAGTTCCAGATGACCTAGAAAGCTGAAATTTGGCATCCCGATAGGTAATGTCATAGTAACAAAGGGAAAAATCAGAAACTAGTATTTTTTATCATTTTAAATTATTATTAATTTTTAAAAAATGTATTATATTATATTATAGTATATATAGTATATTATAGTTTGGGACGCCTAGGAACGCATAAAGCAATACATGTTGCATGTTGCTATAATTTTTGTGTAGGCGGCTATTTTCTGTTAGATACTACGAAGTGTGCGCGAGTCCACTATTCCTTCTAATATAATTATAAATATAAATAAAAACTTTATACCTACTGTACGTATGGAAATATGTTTTTTACTTTTTAACGCCTAAACGGGTGGGCCGATTGACTTTAAATTTGGTATAAAAAAAAATAGCTTAGACCCCTGGAATAACATAATATACACTACTGTACCAAACTGTATGCGGGTAAAACAGCTAGGCACAGCTAGTCACTAATAAAAATAGGTTCCTGGTACCTACGTATAAATTGTATATCCTAACCTATCCCATCAAAAACATAAATGTGAAAAGAGAGCCAAGTTCAATATTACGATGTATGTACTCATAGTTACCTATAATTTGGTAGTTGACTTCAACGACAAAAGAAGTGAGATCTAAATGGGTGCCAAGTTCAATGGTCAGTCCTGAAAAATATTTACAACATAAAATATTTTATTACAACTTAAAAGATTATTTCTTCTTATCACTTAGAATTAATATTATTTTGAAGCCTAAAGACTGACTTGGCCAGTTCTCATAATATACTAGGTAGGTACTCTCTTAACTTTAGCTTGATCACTATTAAACGCACTTAATGCTAATTAGTGCGCCACCGTCTTTTATCGTGTAAATTAGTCCCCTCCATCCATTGGTTGTCTGGAAGAAATCGCTCTTTAACGATAAGACCGCCACTTGTACATTGTAATTTTTAATTTTAATTATGTACTTATGTATTTTCTGTAACATTATGTGGTGTACAATAAAGTATCTATTGTCTTATCTTAATGATACTTCGTCGTATGGTACCCATGAGAACTAGCCAAGTCAAACTTTGGGCTTCAAAATAATATTAATTCTAAGTGATAAGAAGAAATAATCTTTTAAGTTGTTATAAAATATTTTATGTTGTAAATATTTTTCAGGACTGACCATTGAACTTGGCACCCATTTAGATCTCACTTCTTTTGTCGTTGAAGTCAACTACCAAATTATAGGTAACTATGAGTACAAACATCTTAATATTGAACTTGGCTCTCTTTTCACATTTATGTTTTTGATGGGATCAACTTTCTCTCCAACTCTATTCTCTCTCTAGGCTCTAGATTATCATTGATTAAATTAATTATTAGTTTACCCGTAAAAATAAAGGCAGGGGGCTTATCATAGTGAACTTCTTAATTTCATTTAAATATTATTACACATTTTATTCTTTCATACCATTAGGAATTAGAACTCAAATCTTAAATACATTCGATCCATTCCTTAATTTATTTATTTAGTCCATTGTTCAAGGAAAGGATGTATGTAGGATGTGTCTGTTGGTATAACACAATGATGTCATAGTGAAGTTTGTATCCGAATCACGTCAGCAGAGTGATTCTATTATTTCCGGAGCAATGTCCTTGGAAATGAGAGCTTTCTAAGGAAATAAGACGAGCATGGAGATACACGACAATCCGGTTTACTAAGGTGGTATGTATTTTAGTCCAGTAAAAGAAGAAATGTGGATCGAAAAGTCGAAAGCAGAAAAACTAACTTAGTAACTTTGTTTGTACTAGTTAGGAGATAAACATACTAAAAGTCCCCACCCCTCCGAGGTGAGCCCGAGGGGGGGGGAGGCCGAAGAAGGTCCCATTTTTAGGTTTTTTGCTTATACCTAGTCAGGTCATAAGTATTGTCACACAGTAAAAACTTTTCTTTTAGAATGCTGGCCTCAAAAAAGTTTATTGAATTCGAATTTCGAATTGTTCATGAAAATAAAAATGTATACTTTTTAGAATTTTACTCATTTTTAGGGTTCCGTACCTCAAAAGGAAAAAACGGAACCCTTATAGGATCACTTTGTTGTCCGTCCGTCTGTCTGTCTGTCTGTCAAGACCCTTTTTCTCAGGAACGCGTGAAGGTAACAAGCTGAAATTTATAAGAAATACTAAAGTCCATTGCCTCTTAGAGCTGTGAAAATTTCAAACTTCTAGGCCAACGCAATCAAAAGATATAGTCGAATATGTCGCAAATTTCAGCAAATTTTCGACATTACCAAATAAATCAAAACCTACGGGGCACTTCCCGTGAACCCAGAATCTTGAAATTTGGCACGAAGCAACTCCTTAGAGCACAGATAAAGGAAAAATTGCGAAAACTATAAATTTTAATTTGCATCACATGAAAAAAATATTTTGAATAATTTTATACCTACTACCCCTTTTCTCATGAACGCGTAAACGTATTAAATTGAAATTCATATCAAATACTCAAGTCTATAATACCTTTAAACTGTAATAAAATCAAACCTCTATGTCAGCGCATTCAAAAGAAACAGCAATTTTAGTCGCAATTTTAAACTCGCAACTACGCTCAAAAAACCAAAACCTACAGGGTACTTCCCGTGATCTCAGAATCTTGAAATTTGGCACGAAGCAACTCCTTAGAGCACAGATAAAGGAAAAATTGCGAAAATTGTACATTTTTAGTTACATCATATAAAAAAATATTTTTAATAATTTCATACGTACTACCTTATTTCTCATGAACGCGTGCAGGTATTAAACTGAAATTCATATCAATTACTAAGGTCTATAATACCTTTAAACTGTAAAAAATCAAACCTCTATCTCAAAGCATTCAAAAGAAACAGCAATTTTAGCCGTATTTTTTAACTCGCGACTACTCTCAAGGAAATCAAAACCTACAGGGTACTTGCCGCTAACTCAGAATCTTGAAATTTGGTACGCAGCAACGTCTTAAATCACAAGCACAGACGAAATTGCGAAAACTGTAAATTTTTAGTTACATCATATAAAAAAATATTTTTAATAATTTTGTATTTACTATCCCATTTCTCAAGAACGCGTACAGGTATTAAATTGAAATTCATACCAAATACTCAGCTTTATAATAACTTTAAGCTGTAAAAAAAACAAACATCTATGTCAACGCAATCAAAAGAAACAGCAATTTTAGCCGCATATTTTTAAACTCGCAAGTACTCGCAAGGGAATCAAAACCGTATATAAAATTATACCCACTTTTCCTTAGGGTTCCGTAGAAACCCGTAGGTTTGTACGGAACCCTCGGTGCTCGAGTCCTACTCGTACTTGACCGGTTTTTTATTAAATATGGAGTGGACGCTTAAAGAAGACCGTGTTGCAGTTATTGCGTTGCATCGTTGCGGTTACGCGCCAATTCAAATTTTTGACAAACTGAAAAATTTGAATATAACCAAAAGATTCGTTTATCGTACCATCAAACGATACAATGAAGACTCTAGTGTAGATGACAGGTCAAGAAGTGGTCGCCCTCGGTCTGTTAGGACTCCAGCAGTGATAAAAGCTGTGAAGGCGCGAATTCAAAGAAATCCCAAACGTAAGCAGAAACTGTTGACCCTTCAGATGGGGTTAAGCAGAACCACGGTGAAAAGGGTGTTAAATGAAGACTTTGGGCTTCGGGCATATCGAAGAAAAACAGGACATCGTTTAAATGCTCGTCTAATGGACCTGAGACTGAAGAGATGCCGCGCTTTGTTGAAGCGGTACGCGAGAAAAAAATATCGAGAAATTCTTTTTTCGGATGAAAAAATTTTTACCGTAGAAGAGAGCTACAACAAACAAAATGATAAGGTGTACGCACACAGTAGTGAAGAAGCGAGCAACCGTATTCCGCGTGTCCAACGAGGTCATTTTCCATCCTCGCTCATGGTATGGTTGGGAGTTTCTTATTGGGGCTTAACAGAGGTACATTTTTGTGAGAAAGGTGTAAAAACGAATGCAGTTGTGTATCAAAATACAGTCCGACGAACCTTGTGGAACCTGTTTCTCATACCATGTTCAATAACAGGCACTGGGTATTCCAACAAGATTCGGCGCCAGCTCATAGAGCGAAGAGCACACAAGACTGGCTGGCGGCGCGTGAAATCGACTTCTTCCGGCACGAAGACTGGCCCTCCTCCAGTCCAGATTTGAGTCCGTTAGATTACAAGATATGGCAACACTTGGAGGAAAAGGCGTGCTCAAAGCCTCATCCCAATTTGGAGTCACTCAAGACATCCTTGATTAAGGCAGAAGCCGATATTGACATGGACCTCGTTCGTGCTGCGATAGACGACTGGCCGCGCAGATTGAAGGCCTGTATTCAAAATCACGGAGGTCATTTTGAATAAACTTTATTGTCATAAGAATCTATGTTTTGTTATGTTCATTTTGGTATATAAATGGTTACATAATAAATAAACTTGTTCCAATAATTTTATATTAAACATGTGACAGAATTTATGACCTGACTAGGTATGTCATAAACTGTGCTATGTACGATATTTTGTTGTACTACATTATTAAACCTCATAAAATTTTCTACAACTTCGGCCTTGACACTTTTCATCTATCTCCAATAGTTGTCCAGCTATGAGCTTCCAAACATGGTCTATTTTGAAGACGCTTAAATAAGTTTTCCATACAAAGTTGGTAAAAAAATCTTACAAATAAAATTTGACCAACTTCTGGTTGTCGTATCATAATGAAACTTTGCACATGTCTAGAAATCTGATGACAGTTTAATAATCTGGTACCACTGAGCTGATCTGATGATGGAGCCAGGAGGTGTCTAATGAAACTCTTCAATGGCTATTAGTAAAACCGGCGAGTTTAGGCTCATTACATTCGAATTGATGAGACGTAGGCACCTCCTGGTCCATTATTAGACCCTCGACAGCAAGTGTTATGAAAAAGTCTCATCGATTCGAATGTAATGTGCCCAAACTCAACGGGTTTACTAATAGCCATTGAAGAGTTTCATTAGACACCTCCTGGCTCCATCATCAGATCAGCTCAGTGGTACCAGATTATTAAACTGTCATCAGATTTCTAGACATTTGCAAAGTTTCATTATGATACGACAACCAGAAGTTGGTCAAATTTTATTTGTAAGATTTTTTTACCAACTTTGTATGGAAAACTAATTTAAGCGTCTTCAAAATAGACCATGTTTGGAAGCTCATAGCTGGACAACGATTGGAGATAGATGAAAAAAGTCAAGGCCGAAGTTGAAGAAAATTTTATGAGGTTTAATAATGTAGTACAACAAAATATCGTACATAGCACAGTGGCTACGTCGCAAAATGTCCCTTTCTCAAAATGTCCCTCGTTCGCAAATGGTCCCTTTCGCAAAATGTCCCTTTCGCAAATGGTCCCTTTCGCAAAATGTCCCTTTCGCAAATGGTCCCTTTCGCAAAATGTCCCTTTCGCAAACGGTCCCTTTCGCAAAATGTCCCTTTCGCAAATGGTCCCTTTCTCAAAATGTCCCTTTCGCAAATGGTCCCTTTCTCAAAATGTCCCTCGTTCGCAAATGGTCCCTTTCTCAAAATGTCCCTTTTGTCTGTAAGCTCGCTGGATGCAAAAATGACCTTTATGCAAATTTTCCATTTCAGATAATTTTTTTTTTAATATAAATACCTATATAAATTAAAAGCCAATAATAATAATATGAGCGAAATTGTGCTCTTAACTTATAATATAGTGAAACAATATACAAATTACCATTTTAATTACAATATTATAATACCTTTAACCTATCGATATACGAGTTGGTCGACCTAGGCGTACTTTCCTTGACCAAATAAATGTGGTTCTAAGGAAAGGCCAGGTCAAGAGTACCAAGAACCGGCGAGCGTGTATGAAGAATGTGATGAAAGTTGAGGAAGCGAAAGAGGTGTGTCAGGATCGTACCAAATGGAGGGAAATAGTCTCTGCCTACCCCAACGGGAACCAGGCGTGATTGTATGTATGTAACTTATCGATATTTAATCAGTTTCGATTAACCAAGTAACTCTATGGCAATTATGGTAGGTTTTTTATAACTAGGTACTAGGCATCCAGAAACTATAAGAGGTGTTTTCATATTATATAAATAAAATTTATTTATTAAATTGTTTCCTAAATTTCGAATTTAGCCTGCATTTAAATTATAATTTAATTTATATGATTTTTTAAATCTTTACCCAATTTTAAATTTGAAAAGACCTCTTAAAATTTCTGAACGCCTAGTACAAAGTATCTCATAAGTTATAAATAAAACCTTACCTAGATTGTTATAGAGTAACTTGATTAATCGAAACTGATTAAATATCGATAAGTGAAAGGTATATTATAATTAAAATGGTAATTTGTATATGTTTTACTAATTTAAGAGAATCGTCCATCGTTCATTATAACAATTTAAGTCTCTATTTTACTCATTATTATTTGCTTTTAATTTATATAGGTATTCATATAAAACATTTTTTTTATCTGAAATGGAAAATTTGCATAAGGGTCATTTTTGCATCCAGCGAGCTTACAGACAAAAGGGACATTTTGCGAAAGGGACCATTTGCGAACGAGGGACATTTTGAGAAAGGGACCATTTGCGAAAGGGACATTTTGAGAAAGGGACCATTTGCGAAAGGGACATTTTGCGAAAGGGACCGTTTGCGAAAGGGACATTTTGCGAAAGGGACCGTTTGCGAAAGGGACATTTTGCGAAAGAGACCATTTGCGAAAAGGACATTTTGCGAAAGGGACCATTTGCGAACGAGGGACATTTTGAGAAAGGGACATTTTGCGACGTAGCCAGCACAGTTTTTGATATATAAGCAAAAAACCTAAAAATGGGACCTTCTTCGGCCTCCCCCCCCTCGGGCTCACCTCGGAGGGGTGGGGACTTTTAGTATGTTTATCTCCTAACTAGTACAAACAAAGTTACTAAGTTAGTTTTTCTGCTTTCGACTTTTCGATCCACATACCCTTTTTGGGCACTCATTGACTGGGCTATTTGTATATTCATCGTATCGCCGCTGATATGTCACATGTTCCATGTCCTGGTTCTTATTTAAATATATAAGTTAAACGAAATCATTACTACATCATTACATGGCGGGAGGTGGTGCAGGACAGACCGAGTTGGAGAGTTGTTATCGGAGGCCAAAACCCACTTTGGGTTCTCGCGCCAACCCAATACGATATAAACGAAATCATTACTTAATGACTTGTTTGACTAATCTTCTATCAAAGCTTAGTTCAAATCGCATGGATTAAATTTGGTATACATATAGGTTTTATACGTAGACGTAGTTTAAGACGTAGACCTCCATTAAGGATTTTATAACCAGCATCAGCTAGTTTTAATAATATCCCTAATTGAAATATGTTATTGAATAATTAATAATAATTATGATTATTGCAGTTAATAGTTGTAATTAATGTTAGTGGGAAAGTTTCTCAAGTAATTATCAAGTCCAGAGTCAATTGCAAAGACTTTGCATAATATTTTGCTGCGATTAGCAGTGGTTGGAAGTTCAGTGACCAGGAAATTGCTTGGGTGAGACTTGTGTCTTAGGGTGAAAAGCACAGTGCAATATTGCAAATTGCATGAGGTTTATATTGACGTTTTAATAACGATATGTCATCTTTTAACACCTATGAAAATACGTGTATTTAAGTTTTTTATTTGATTTTAGATAAGACTACGATCTCATTTGATCTTAAGCGATGATGTGGCCCAAGAAAGTAGCTGAGTAGCTGACTAAACTAAGATGGCGGGATAAATCCCTCCCTAGCTTCATTGAACATCGTGAACATAGTCATAATGGCAGCTTAGCGACACGATTTTGTCCAATGGGTAGTAACTAGTAACTAGCCACGGCCGAAGCGGGCCACCAGTAAAAAGATGTGATTTCTTACATACAATTTAACAGTTATTCTTTTGTTTTATGTAAAATGCGTCCGGAACTTGTCTGGTGATAACGCCTGCTCATCACAGATGGAGTTGGTGGTTGTTTTTGTACCTATGTATTCGGGAAATATGAAGTCTAATGAAACATTGCGCTCTCCGTCCAGAGATATAAGATGTCTCCTTAGCCAAGTAATTTCAAACTCAAACTCAAAATTCATTTATTCAAATAGGCTACAATGGAGCACTTTTGCAAGTCAATTTTACATTTTATTTTAATATTGTAACGCTCATTCGCAAGGCGCCTCTATGAGAAGAATGAGCAAGAAACTCATAGGGATTGCTTTTTTTAAATATGTGTTTACAATTATTATCTTGGTTACATAATTTATTTACAAGTGGTTGCAGAGGTTTCCAGGCATCTTTGTCTTCTATGTATTGGCTAATTTTATAATAGGCTTTCTTTTGTAATATGTCTTTAACACGGCTTTTGAATGTACCTTCTGTGAGCCCCGTTATTTCATCAGGGATTTTATTATAAAAACGTACACAATTCCCTAAAAATGATTTATGGCTCGTTTTGGACAATCTGAATCGAGGTACAGCTAACTTATTCTTACTTCTAGTATTAAAGCTATGAGTGTCACTATTTAACTTGAATTTATCTAATTTTTTCCTGACATACATAATATTTTCGTAAATGTACAAAGATGGTAGGGTCAGTATATTTATTTCTTTAAAGAGCTCCTTTAAAGAGTCTCTTGGGCGCATCTCATAGATGGCACGAATTGCACGCTTTCTTAGGTCACCTTACTCTTCCAACCGGACCCCGGGCCGAATCATAGCAAAATATTAGATAAGATCGTGGTAACCGACCCGTACGGGATCTCACATGGAGAAACCCTCCCACCGCACCGTTCGTATTCTTTGTAGGCAAACATTTAACGGTATCATCAACAGAGTCGTTACCACGATACCATCACGAAATAACCATTTTTTCGAAGACATAAATAAACAAAGGGAGCGTGCATTAGGAACCATCATATCTCAGAAACTGCGGAAGTGACCGTGTCATAAAATATCACGGCAATCAGAATCCAGTTATACTGGACGTCGGGAAATATTGACTAAAAATATGATAAAATCACCGACTAGTATTGGCAGACACCGCACTATAGACAAGTGAATTAAATTAAAAAAACCCCCAACGCAAAATGTAATTCACCATTTTGTGATGGCGACCATCTTGGATTTAAATTTTGTGTAGTGGTTTGTATTCTACTAGTTAAGCCCTTTCATTTGATACCCATATGGGGGGGTCGTGGAAGAAAAAAGTAATCCGCCATTTTGTAGCGGCGGCCATCTTGGACCGATTTCCACCAAACATGGCTAAGAACACTCTCGACTAACTCTACTTTTAAAAAAAAACTAAATCAAAATCCGTTCATCCGTTCGGGAGCTACGATGCCACAGACAGACACACACACACAGACAGACAGACACGTCAAACTTATAACACCCCGTCGTTTTTGCGTCGGGGGTTAATGAAAGCGAATACCACACAGTGATTATCTGATAGGTATTATTATACCATTATGTACATACTTATTGTTCTTTGTTTTCTATTCTATTCTTCCTTACAATTTATCCATATTTTCTCAATTTACCCGTATAAACCTTTTAAAATTAGCCTTATTAGAATCGGTTCAGCCGTTCTCGAGTTACAGTCCTGTCTGTGCGAACCTCCTAATTGTCAAGTAGGTAGTATTCCACTAGTTTAATTATTGCATGTGGCATTATACTTGTAAAATACATACTCATAAGAACGATTTGGAAAAAATTGTGTGGGGATGGAAAAGGATTTTCTAAAAAGTTAGTCTTCCATAAAATAAATACTTTCGTTTTGGTGTGCGGTATCTGTATTTATAACATAGCATGTGTTGAAAATTATGTTTCCCAAAATTCAATAACATGCTTCTGAGGCTCGTTGGTTAGCGTTATTGCCTAATTTGGATTCATATAAACTAGCCTACGTATTATAGTGCGGTCGTAAAACATAATATGTATACTAAACTAAGATTAAAGTAATGCTGACCATCTGTGAGTCTAAAACGAAGAAGATGCGACAGTCTGAAAATAATTTTGGACAGTTTAGGATAGTTTATTTTGTAAAATGGCTTAAAAATATATTATGCCAATGTATTTTTGGCTGTACCTAACTATAGTATCGAAATTAGCTGAATAGAAAATGTTACCTGAATTGGAATGTCAACGTATTTACTGGTTGCATCTTTTTGAGTTATTTGTTGTTTGAGATTACGATAAGCCACTTTTTGTATGCTTTCAAATTATATGTTTTCTGATTTAGGAAATATAGCTATGTATTTGTATTTTCTTTACAAATGTAAACAAAAGACATGGAATGCTCTTAATAATATAATATACATTACCTACCTACTTAAAATAATATAGTAGCAGTAGCAGTAGTAAGCCGTAAAACATTTCAGATCTTGGCAGAGTTCTCTTTTTAATCACTGGTTCATTGGAAACGCAAACAATTAATTTGAGTGCATGTTTTGTAATTTTATGATCGATTTTATGAATGTCGGTTAAACGAGAGTAGATCTGCTTTCAGTAACTAATAGAGCTTTAAGTATTAACTCACACTTAAGCATATTTAGAGCACAGCTATAAAACGTTTAAAGTTTTGATGAATCTGCTATCGTAACGAATAATGGCACAACTAACTTTTTAGGTGAGTTCAATTTTAATTAGCACATTTGTAGCAGAGTATTGCATTGTCTTTCAAGCTCTTACAATCTATGAAACTACATTATATATGTAGTTTCATACATTGTAAGAGCTTGTAAAGAAGGAGCGATTTAATTTGTATACAATTTATATGTTTGTTACCTTACAACTTGGAAGGATTGAATAGTTAGCACTGAATTGTAGGGGACGGTCTGGACAGCCCTAGAGAGCACTTTGCCTAGCAGTAGGACACATACGGCAAAAAATAACCATAATTCATTATTATTAACTGATTTGGAATTTTACATATTGTTTCCCATTTCATTTCTGTTAGATTCCATATTTATAATAATAAAGCTTTATTTTATTTACAAAGTTGTATTATTCTTTCTGAAAACTGCATAAGCCTTTAAAATATGTTTTTATGAGAAGAACTTTAAGGATTAATTACGACGGCAATAGTACCAGATGTCGAAAACAGCTTTTGACAAATTGTACAAGTTTTGTCTTTCCCGACAGCTTTATTGCTTTTCTGGGAATGCAATCCAATTGGCTGGACCGTTGTAAATTAAAAGGAATACAATGATTTATTTTTACCAGACGGTATTTAATTTAGAAATTCATTTTGTATGAACCCTTGATTAATACCGAATTATTGTAAATAGAAGCGGGTATAAATATTGGTATGAACTTGAACATTGGGTTTCACTAAGAGGATAAGTGTAGAGCGACTAACTTCTTACTTTTATCTCTCTTGATTATATCTCTTCTGGCCTTATCACCTAGCACGAATATTAGAAACATAGAACGATAAAGTTAACAACTAAGCGTTTCTTAACTTAATCGTATAATTCAACCGCGTATTATGCGTCAGAGTTAAGAAACATATTTTAAACTTAGCAGTTGAACTGCTCTAAGAAAATTTTGTTTTTATCGGCTTATAGAGATTGCTACCAATTTATATTAGCCAATATGGCTTCTGCCTAGAACCAGTAAGCAGCCATTTTTGGTCAAGTTGTTTCAATACAAATTATGAAGTTGTAGAAATTACAAATATTGTGTAATATTATGGTTTGTGATCTATTATAATTTGTACTTGGTATACAAACAAAAATAAAATGGTAGGCATTAAATTGGAATAAGTTGTATTTTGAAACAATACATCAAAGGCAACGCTCCAAGCATTTTTAGATTATAATAATAATTCATTAAACAAGTATAATTCCTTTCATCTGTAGAAAACAAGTGGAAAGACTGTAAGCTTGTAACAAACGTTATCAGTAACCTGTTATGAAGAAATCTGGCGGAATCGTGTGGGCGATCCGACTTGTTACACCCACCAAGCCATGGGATGAGAAATTAGAGTCGGACTACACTAAAGAAGAAGGGCGAAGCGAGGATATGTCTTTAACAGCCAACAAAACAATATTAAAACAAATAATAAATACTTATACAATACACACCTCTATATTAGTTTTTAGGGTTCCGTACCTCAAAAGGAAAAAACGGAACCCTTATAGGATCACTTTGTTGTCCGTCTGTCTGTCTGTCTGTCAAGACCCTTTTTCTCAGAAACGCGTGAAGGTAACAAGCTGAAATTTATAGAAAATACTAAGATCTATTGCCTCTTAGAGCTGTGAAAATTTCAAACTTCTAGGCCAACGCAATCAAAAGATATAGTCGAATATGTCGCAAATTTCAGCAAATTTTCGACATTACCAAATAAATCAAAACCTACGGGGCACTTCCCATTAACTCAGAATCTTGAAATTTGGCACGAAGTAACTCCTTAGAGCACAGATAAAGGAAAAATTGCGAAAACTATACATTTTTATTTGCATCATATGAAAAAAATATTTTGAATAGTTTTATACCTACTACCCCTTTTCTCATGAACGCGTAGACGTATTAAATTGAAATTCATATCAAACACTCAAGTCTATAATACCTTTGAACTGTAATAAAATCAAACCTCTATGTCAACGCATTCAAGAGAAACAGCAATTTTAGTCGCAATTTTAAACTCGCAACTACTCTCTAAAAATCAAAACCTACAGGGTACTTCCCGTGATCTTAGAATCTTGAAATTTGGCACGAAGCAACTCCTTAGAGCACAGATAAAGGAAAAATTGCGAAAATTGTACATTTTTAGTTAAATCATATAAAAAAATATTTTTCATAATTTCATACTTACTACCTTATTTCTCATGAACGCGTGCAGGTATTAAACTGAAATTCTTATCAAATACTAAGATCTATAATACCTTTAAACTGTAATAAAATCAAACCTCTATCTCAACGCATTCAAAAGAAACAGCAAATTTAGCCGATTTTTTTAACTCGCGACTACTCTCGCGACTACTCTCTGCCGTTAACTCAGAATCTTGAAATTTGGTACGCAGCAACGTCTTAAATCATAAGCACAGGAAAAATTGCGAAAACTGTAAATTTTTCGTTACATCATGTAAACAAATATTTTTAATAATTTCATACTTACTACCTTATTTCTCATGAACGCGTGCAGGTATTAAACTGAAATTCATATCAAATACTCAGCTTTATAATACCTTTAAACTGTAATAAAATCAAAGCTCTATCTCAACATATTCAAAAGAAACAGCAATTTTAGCCGTATTTTTAAACTCGCGACTACTCTCAAGGGTATCAAAACCTACAGGGTACTTGCCGTTAACTCAGAATCTTGAAATTTAGTACGCAGCAACGTCTTAAATCACAAGCACAGGAAAAAAAATGCGAAAACTGTAAACAACTATGTCAACGCAATCAAAAGAAACAGCAATTTTAGCCACATATTTTCAAACTCGCAAGTACTCGCAAGGGAATCCAAACCTACAGTATATAATATTATACCCACTTTTCCTTAGGGTTCCGTAGAAACCCGTAGGTTTGTACGGAACCCTCGGTGCTCGAGTCCTACTCGTACTTGACCGGTTTTTTAATAAAAATCCTATTTCCTAGTAATATTTTAAAACAAAGGTTAGTAAGAATGTTTGGATGTATGTTTGTTATAGTCTTTTACGGCTAAACGGGTGGACCGCTTGAGATGAAATTTGATATAGAGATAGCATAGACCCTGGAAACCTGGAATAACATAATATAGGTTACAGTACAGCGCAGCGGGTAAAAAAGGTAAATAAATCAGATATCCGACCTTATGGTTCTAATTTCGAGTAATGTACCCTTCATAATTCATAGTTTGACCCAAAATGACCGCGTTCTTCGCAGGTAGAGCGATTACGAAAGAAGTCTCTGGGTTAAAGTTCTTTGGTTGCTCTCTACTCTCTATATTATAATTCAGTGGTCTTTCATCGCATCGCACATCTCCTTTAGGTGAAGTCCGTACTTTAGTGTAGGGATTACATACCTTATTCTGCTTGATCGTCTCATTAATAACGAGGCAAAAGGATTATTCTGTCAACTAATATGACTAATGGTCGTCTTGTCTTGTTAATTCATTCATGGGAGATTAGATGCACTGTTTGAACTGTTTTTTTTTTTGTTTAATTTATTGTATTACGTGTTTTGTTGTGGGACAAGACACATGACCTAGTTTTTTGTTAAATAATGTTTATAACATTTATGTTTTCTTATATTATCATTTTCGCAGCAAAGAAGGCTCTCCTCTACAACGCGTGTGAAAAGTCTCTACAACGTCTCAAGAAGTCTGGTATACCTAATTAGGTAGGTATATATTTTATTATTTTTGTTAAAATCACGATTAACATAAAAATACATATATATGTTACATAGGTCATAAAACAAGTGTTCTTGACTGCTGTAGTAGCTGTTGTAATGTTTGCTTGTTTTTAGGGTTCCGTACCTCAAAAGGAAAAAACGGAACCCTTATAGGATCACTTTGTTGTCCGTCCGTCCGTCCGTCCGTCCGTCCGTCCGTCCGTCTGTCTGTCAAGACCCTTTTTCTCAGGAACGCGTGAAGGTAACAAGCTGAAATTTATAGAAAATACTAAGGTCCATTGCCTCTTAGAGCTGTGAAAAATTCAAACTTCTAGGCCAACGCAATCAAAAGATATAGTCGAATATGTGGCAAATTTCAGCAAATTTTCGACATTACCAAA